>CM031237.1:1002338231-1003574883 GCA_018340775.1 Taxus wallichiana var. yunnanensis
TTGAGGTTCACGTGGAGGATGTGGAACCCGGATGCGGTTTGTGATGCCCCATCTTGGTAAGTGCGGGAGAGAAAACCTTACAGATTCTAATGAGATTCCGTTGCGTAGAGAAAGAAGAGTCATTAGCACACATTTGACCCCTCCTAGTGACCAAACCTTGGCACTTAGTTTGTTTGAATGGGGGAAAAGTATAGTTGATCCATTAGATATCAATAGAGAAACTGATCGGCACCTAGAAGATACAAATTCTCATTTGGGACTTATATGGCTTCACACACTATTCTAGTATTTGGTCAAATGTTTGGACAAGGCACATATACAACTGGTTTTGGGAGTGTGTTAGGAAGTGGTGGAGGAAATACGACTGGGAGTGGCACTAGTTCACAAACCGTTAGAACACAATTCGGTGGGAGGAAGGGTGTGTTCGACATGACAAACACAAGCCCATGCCTAACACGGGAGGATACGGAGGTGGAAGTGGTGGAGCTAGTGGCTCAGGATCTAGTGGGTCCGGTGGAGGAGGAAACACTGGAGGAAACCAAGGGACTAGATTGGGAGGACAAGGGCCTCAACCACCTCCTCAAGTCTTTTTGAGATGTCTCTACACTTACCAGATTACAGTGGGATAGAATATGCCACAGAGCATGTGCATAAGTGCGAGCTGCTATGGCACGCAAATGGGATCACAACCCAGGATTGAAAGGCCAGTCAATTTGTGATGACCTTAGAAGGAATCGTGCATAGTTGGTATAGAAAGTATGACCCACATCGGTGTTGTGGATTATACCACGCCGAGAAATGTGTTCTTTACATAATTTCACATACACGAGTTTGAAACAGAAGAGCATTAGCTCTCTCGAAAGAAATCCAATGAGAGAATGGTAGAGAGCATGCGGGAATATGATGCAAACTTTAAAACTCTTTTATCTAAACTATCTTATGATATCCACCCTTTAAAACATGCTTAGTGGTTTGTTGGGGGTTGATCACACCCTTTAGGAGGGCTTTATCTCATAGAATAGTCACGGACCCGCATGAAGCGTTGGAAGGCGCTGCGTGCTAAAGCAGGTGGTAGTGTTGACACTAGTGTTAGCCCATTTCTCGGAGGCTCGAGATCACCTGTCATGGCTAAGCGATTGGAGAAATTATCTGCAACATAGTTCCGAGAGACTTGCGGTGGGATGTGGTGCACAGGATAATGGTGGGATATGTACTCGAAAGGCGGTACATGCCGTAGTGGTAAATTGTGAAATATGTCATGGGGACTATGATGCAAGTTTGTGCCCCTTTTACAACATGTGATCTATAAAAATGTGTCCTATTATTGTAATATATGTACCTCAACCACACATGACACCAAGGATCGTAGATTGATTGACCCAGATTCATGAGGCAATTGATCTTGGTGTGCGCTTGACCGACATTACCAGTAGTTCCAAAGGAGATAATCATGGGTATGAAGAGCGTGGGGATGGAGGTGTGCATGGAAGAGGGTTTCACGGAGGTGCACATGGATGGAGGTGTGCATGGAAGTGAGTTCCGTGTGGGATGTGTTTTAATTGTGGAGCCATAGACCATTATAAGCTTGAATGTCCGAGATCTTCCACAATGCTCATGGAGTGGAAAAAAACATATGTATGAAGAATGCTCGAGTTATATGAACATATGAGTCATCAGTACCAGAAGGATAAGGGCACTGCCATGGTGAGTATTAAGAAGGCTGATGCGTAATGGCTCTCGAAAGTAATACATGAATCACAACTAGAGCTGTTTATGGTAACAAAAAGGGTGAAGTCCGTGCGTAAGGGAAGCACCTAGGCAGAGACCTCTGGTTTTGAGGGAAGAAGTAGTACATGGGAAGTATCCAAACCTGGCTCACCAGAAAGAAGTCTACCAGGAAACCATGGACGTAATTCAAATTTTACAAGGGGAGATCCAATGCTTAAAAGAGAACTAGAAAAGATGAACAAAGAAGACTAGTAGAAGCACCAAAAGATGACTTGGATGAGATTAATGAGGTATGTAAACTACTAAGGTAGGAGAATATTATTCCCCTGCTAGGAGCATGGTTGAGAGAAAATGTACCATGCAGGGAAGAACACGAAAGGTAGATCCTACATGTAAACCTCCCACCTCACAGCCTTGATTATGACAAAGAGATTACCTTGAACGTAGTGGTGGATGGATGGTTGCTTAGCAACATCCTCATTAACATAGGTGTGGAGGTTAATGTTCTCACTCTAGATTCCTGACATCAAATGGGAAGACCTGCATTAAAGCCATCCTCAAATGTGTTGTGTATGGCAAATAAGACAAAGGTAATGCCCATAGGAGTCTTGAAGGATGTGATCATTACCATTCAGGGGACTAAGTTCACTAGGGATTTTGAAGTCTTGGTGCTTTCCAAGGAAGATAATTTCCCAGCTTTACTTGGGCACTGTGGTGTTATAAGAATAATGTAGATCTTTGGTTTAACAAGGGGTACATAAGCTTTGAAAACAAGGAAGAGAGGGTGATTATACCACTTGCTAATGGAAAGTCCACACCCTATACTGAACCCCTTGGAGAGGAGGTCCTTGACATAATATATGTGCGCTCCATAAGAGATCCAGAGACCATCCACCCTATAGAAGGAGTCATCCAGTTTGATGATGCTCAATCAGTCAGTGATACTACCAATATAGCATGCGATAATTGGGTGTATGGGACCTATGAACTAATTGGGTGACATCTCGAAAGGATCGGTGACCGTGGGTAACCACGGCACATACTGATTCGGATCCCGGGATGAAAGATAATAGCCAAGTATTCTGGGGATGCATACCCCGAGGTCTTTTGAGGAAAAAGAAGATCAATGGAGGGAGGACGAGCGACGAGGTATGTTGGGTTATTTTTGATAGGCACGAGTGAGGTGGTGGGCCACGCATAGTGAAAACTTGTCATAATGGCACGAAGTTAGAATTACGCTCATTGTCGACTCTTGAAGAGCAATATACCCACTACTATCAAGGATTAAAATGGCAATGAACCCACCTCTTCCCACATCCAGGCATGTGAGAGGGTTTGGGGAGAAGGCGCGAAAGCTTTACCACCCTCCCTTTGGGTGCACAAGCTGTATTCGACACTACAAGGTTATGTGCGTGCTTGGTACATCCATTCTGAAACTCACCGCTAAATGGGAAATTAGCAAGAATTAGTGGCTACCCGGTCCACACATTTGAGTACCGAAGTACCAAGCAACTTGTTAATGAGGTGTTGCAGGCTATCAAGCGCCTCACTCTTGGGGATTGCACCATGATGGAAGATAGATTAGTAGACTTACTTGGTGGACCTAGCTTGGAAGTGTGGTTCGAAGAGGAGGAACCAGAAGACATACAATTCAAGCGTGTGTGTGCTAAAAAGGAGAAAGGAAAGATGGTATATGTTGTTGATGGAGAGGAGATGGAGAGCCTGAATTTCGACCATTCGGTTGGAATGCGTGAAGTAGTTGAAAGTGTGGATGCATGTGTGCACGTGTATTATGAACCACTCAAAACCAAGAAAGTTAACATCAGCTCGAAAAAGGAGCCCAAGGAAGCTATCATTGGGGACTACTGGTCGAGACAGGAAGTATCAAAGATCATCGATCTCTTGCATGAATTTGAGGATTTATTCCCACGCGGATACCATGAGTTGAAAGGCATCCACCATTCATTGGGGGAAATGAGGATAAAGTTGAAAGATGGTGCATGCCCGGTTAGGAAGAGGCCTTATAGGATGAATCCCAACATGCACGTAAGGGTTAAAGAAGAGCTAGACAAAATGATAGCATCTGGTATCATTAAGGCTGTGGAGGAATTAGAATGGATAAGTCCAATGGTGATCAACATAAAGAAGGATGGGCAGATTAGGATATGTGTGGATTATAGGGATTTGAGCGTTGTTTATATCATAGATCCTTTTTCCAACCCCTTCACCGAAAATATTTTGGAGGGAGTTATTGTGCACGAGGTCTATTCCTTCATGGATGGATTCTTGGGATATCACCAAGTAAGGATTTCCAAGCAAGACCAAGAAAAGACAATTTTCACCACCAAGTGGGGAAGCTTTGCATACACGGTCATGCCCTTTGGATTGAGGAATGCGCCACTTGTATTTTCACGCATAGTGGTACAAGCATTTCAGATTTCATCCATAAGTTCCTTCAAGTATATTTGGATGATTGGACAAAGTGTATGGATTGGTAAGGGACCATTATGATAACTTGAGATTGATGTTTGAAAGATTTCGGCAGTTGAGGATTTCCCTCAACATCAAGAAATGTGTCTTTACAACCCCTTTTTGAACATTGTTGGGGCATATCATATGCAAAAAGGGTTTGTTGGTGGATCTTGTGAAAGTTGCAATTATTGTGGGATTAGGGGAGCCCACCAGCCAAAGCACCATGTGTGGATTTCTTGAACACACTGGGTACTATAGAAAGTTCATTAAGGGATACGCCAAGATCACCACGCCCTTGGAAATATTACTCAGACATAAGAGTGCCTTTCGGTGGGGAGAGGCGTAGCAGGGGGCATTTGACACTCTAAAAGAAAGGCTTATCACCGCACCTATTCTACGATTCCCATCATGGGATAAACCCTTCCATGTCCACATGGATGCCTCTGGTATAGCAATGGGAGCCATTCTTGCTCAACTAGGAGAGGGGATTGTTGATCACCCCTTGTGTTTTGCAAGTAGGAAGTTGACACCAACATAATAGAATTATACAATGACCGAGCGTGAGGCATTGTCAATGATCTATGTGCTCCAAAAATTTAGACAATATCTATTGGCGACTCCCTTCATATTCTACATTGACCATATGGCCTTGAAGTATCTAGTAAACAAAGCAGTGTTGTAAGGGCACATATGTCGTTGGGTACTTTTATTTCAGGAATTTGAATTCAAAGTGGTGGTAAAACCTGGAAAGAATAATTGTGGGCTGGATCATTTATCAAGGATTGATTTGGGAGAGGACATGCAAAGTATTAAGGAAACCATGCCGGATGCACAACTATTCAGGTTGTGGCGCATGCCCTTAGAATTAGAATACATTGTTGTTTTTCTCAAGGTATGGCACCTAAAGGTATGAATGCACTAGAAAGGAAAAGGTTAGCCGTACACGCGCCCTTCATGTTGATCAATGGGGATTTCTATAAAATGGGCCACGATGAGGTTTTTCACCGGTGTGTATTAGAACATGAGCGCATAGCTATAATAGAAGAAGCCCATGGTGGGATTGCTGGAGGACACTATTTGGGGAGCGCAACCGCGCGTAAGATCCTAGTCATTGGACTATGATGGGAGATGATTCACCAGGATTGCATTGAGTTTTGTAAGGCTTGTGACCACTTCCATCACCTTGGCAAACCTAGGAGAAGGGATGATATGCCCTTGTACCCCATCACCAGCGTGGAACATTTTGAAAAATGGGCAATAGATTTTATCGGACCAATCTCACTAGCTGTGCGAAGGACTAACTTGTAGTATATCATTACCTGTACTAATTATTTGATAAGGTGGGAAGAGGCCGTGCCCACTAAGGATTGCACCGCAACCACGGCTACTAGATTTTTGTGGGAGAACATTATCAGCATGTATGGGTTCCCATTAAGTTTAACAAGTGATAGGGGCACTCACTTCTTAAATGAAACCATCATGATTCTATTGCGAAATTCATGGTAGCTCATCAAAAGACTACCCCTTATCACCCCCAAGCAAATAGGATGGCGAGGAATTTAACAAAATCCTTAGTCACACATTGACTAAGATATGTGATGTGGGTAGGTAGGATTGGGATGACAATGTGTCAATAGTTCTTTGGGCATATAGAACAACGTATAAAATATTGAACAAGGCCACACCATTTCAACTAGTGTTCGGTGCGGAGGTTATTTTGCCAATCAAATTTATGCTACCATCGCTGCATATAGCGCGTGCAGGAGGGTTGGATGATGAACAAGCACTGGAAGAAAGAATAGATGAACTAATAAAGTTGGATGAAAGGCGCTCACTAGCAAGATGGAGCCAAACAACTGAGAAGGCAAAGCAAAAGGCATGGCATGACCACCATATTAAGAACAAAAAGTTTGAGGTTGGCCAGATGGTACTACTATATGATTCAAAATTTCTACGCCATCTTGGAAAGTTGAAGGTGCATTGGTTGGGTCCCTATGTAATTTCATACATCCTTGATTTGGGTGCGTGCCAGTTACAAGTGCTAGATGGAACAAAATTACCTGGACACTTCAATGGGAGTAGGATGAAGCCCTACTATAAATAATGCTTCTTGGTGTTTGTAAATAAGGTAGTTTTTCCAATTAGTTTAGAATTTCCTTTTATGCTTTTCCTTTCTTGTATTTCCCTTTCGCGTTGTTGTTTGGTTTTGTGCCTTGGGCACCGGTAACCTTATTAATTTTTGACTTATGAATGTGCAAAGGACTGCGCATCATTTTAGTGTGGGGTGAGATGATGAAAAGAAGCATGGATTTATTCTGCCAGGAGGATTGGGGTGGTAGACCATTTGAATTGGCCTTGCTGAAGAGTTGCATTAGGAGAAAATAAGGTAGATGGGTGGAAAAATAAGGTTACATTGGAAATCCACGTATAAGGAGAAAAAGCACAAAAATATGAGGTAGGTGAAAGCAAGAATCATGAGGATGGAAGAGGTTCCTTTGCACTTTGGTAACACACGTGCAAGAGTCTTGTCAAGATGGATTGTTTGCACACTAGAAGGATGGAAATGTTTTTGTGCAAGGATTGGGTGCGGGTGGAAACATTTTTGCGCAAGGATTGGGTGTGGGTGAAAAAAAATTTGCGCAAGGATTGGGCGTGGGTGAAAAAAATTCATGCAAGGATTGGGTGTGTAAGGAGAAGCTTTGAATTTGGGTTTTGTTTGGAAATGCCGCATTAGGAAAAGTAGGAAAAGTTATAAATACAAGAATGGGTAGTTCATTATTTTACTTTGTGAAAACAAGAAGAGCAATTTTCTTTCAAGAGATAGGGTTTTGAGAACTGACACGTGTGAAGAAAAATCCCAAAAACTTAAGCACAATCGAGTCTATTAGATCTACAAACTAGAGTAGAAGTGATTCATGGGTGTGAAGAACATTGTGAAGAAGCACCGTGATCAAAGGAGAAAAATCAGAGATTAGGGTTTGTGTTCTAGGGCACGGGGTGCATGAGGAAAATGTTCAAACAACTTGCAAGATAACCTGGGAAGGAAATCAAAGGGTGCAATGATGGCCACAAAACTAGTAGGTAAACCTGCAGAACAATCCAAGAAGGGAAAGGGTAAAGGAAAAGGAAAGAAGAAACAAGAAGAAATACCCTTGGATACGAATGAAGAATGGTATTCGAGAGATGTAATAACTTGATGGGGTTTCTTTAGGGCAAGATTGGGAGTCCCACATAAGGAAGATGGCCATGATTGCATACAATCACCGGTCGCACAATCACGAAGGAAATGACACTTTGGAGCGATGTGCCCTACAAATAAATGAACACCTAATGGGTTTCCAATCTACAATGATGTCATCAAGGTGAAAATGAAGAAGGCGGGGCTTCTCAAATTTTGAGTTTCCATATTTCGGAAGCCCAAGCGCTTGTACCAATGGTTGATGATGCGCGTACACAAAGACTTATTACCATTCGCGAGGCATAAAATGTGCATAACTCCACAACTGATTTCACACTTCACAAGCCTAAACTATGCAGGGGATGCACTCATAGATGACCTCCTAGATGAGGAGGCAATCAAAGAAACCATAGCATCCTAGGAATTGAAGAAGGGATCAAGGTATTATGACATCTCGGATATTAGTGATCCGGTGATGAAGATGGCCACGCACCTTGTCTCCAAGATGAATGGACAAGAGAGGTGGACCTAAGTGAGAAAGCCCTAGCTAAATGTCTACAGGAAGGTCATGGAAGGCACCATATACAACATCTCCCAATAAATAGTAGATGAAATCATAAGCAGCGTGGAGAAGGGAGGAAAGATCCTATTTGGAAACATTATGTTGATCATTGTGTTCTTAGAAATCGGGGTGTCGATGTATCTGATAAATTCATATGGGAGTACCCTACTGAAGACCCTTCACCTATGGAGAGGTTTCAGAAATACACATGTGAATCAATGACAGGGTACACAAGGCACACTTAGACAAATGGTATACGTGCCTTAGGAATGTATTCGGGGCTGAATAGTGGATTCTGAACAACTCCCTATGGTGACCAAAGGAGAAGTAGAGTTCATGGTCTACCAGTAATTCTGCATTAGCAGGTTCATTTTGGTGGATAGCAATTGGAGTCCATGGTGCAAACTCCCATTCTTGTTTACTAGCCCAATTTTTCCAAGCAGGGGTAAACAGATATAAGGAATCGAAGAAATTAAACCTGGAGTTGTCCACCCTTGACAGAGAGCACAGGGAGATGAGAAAGAAGCTGGTCTACCTAAAGAAGCATGTGTATGTTGAAAGGAATGTGTCACATTGTAATGCTTTTAACCTTACCTATTGTTGAGAGTGCTGCTTTACTAGGATATACCTACGCATAAGGCCAAAATTTGAAAAGGGTGCATACGTGGAGAATGAGATATCCATCCTAGACAAACCTATTGGTAGAAAGAATCTTGCACCAAAGTGCAAGGAGAGGGAAGAGAAAGAAGAACAAAGGGCGGTGGAGAAGCAGAATGTAGATACCGCGGGGCCGAGTACCTACGTCTAGAAGAAGAGGAGAATGGTGGTCAAGGAGAAGACCCTAGAGCCTGCGAAGCCACCATCCTCGAAGAACCATCGATGAAGAGAAGACACCATCCCCAACTCAAGTTTTCTATAAAGGAAGAAGAAAAAGGGACGGAGGAACAAGATTATAAAGATATAGACGACCCGAATGCCTATATAGGCAAGAAGGATGACGATGAAGAGGGAGATTTGGAGGTGGATCAAGAGCTGATTGATGTCCATGATTTGGAGGAAGAACAAGTAGAGGATCTTGCTTTCATCTTTGTAAGGAGGAAGGGCACCCAAGGGGAGGAAGGAACACAGAGTGAAGAAAGGAGCGAAGGGGCAAGTACTAAGGGGCCAGATATGCCCAAGCTCACTCAAGAGGAGGTGAATAAGAAAGTGACAAGGGAGGCGGAGAGGATAATTAATACCTTGGTCGATGAGGAGTTGGAGTGCGGCGCGGGAGCTCGTGCTCGGTAAATGTAACACCTTGAATTATTGTTACTTCCTCCTAAGCATTCAAGTGTTGATATATGATTTCTTCTATATAAGGACGTGTTCCTTTGATTTGTGAAGTCATGCTTGATATGGATTGTATCTTCTTTGATCTTGAAGATCTTTGACTGAGTCAGAATTTGCTTGGACTCTTTTATTTCTTTCATTTTTAGCATTTGAGTTCAATTTGATTTCAGGATGAATGGTGGATTTATCCATCTTTATGACTCAGCCTTGGATCAGTTGCATTGATCCAAGAGATGTTTTAAGCTTATTCAGGATGAACAAAAATTATTGACCTTACAAAAGTTGCAAGGTCTGAATGAGTTGAATGAGCAATTCCGGAGTTTAACTCAGGCTGATCATTTTAAATGAAATTCGGTTTCAAATACCGTAACATCGGGAAGGCCTAGACCTTAAGCCAGGTAAGATGTTCCTGGGTATACAATAAGCTTAATTAGCAATACCAGATAGGATCCTATACAGGGATGTTTTAACTTGTTTGGTTCTAATACTGATCGGTCCTACATGGGAGACCTAGACTGGATTCGGTAAGGTTAATAACCTTAACCTAAACTATAACCTATTTGTTGAATTATTGCTAATCTAACCTAGCCCTAAACTATAAGCTTAATGCTCCTAAGGTTAGCTACACCTAGCACTATGGGAGTAAGACTAATGTCTTACCTTATGATCTAACCTATGTTTCTAACCTATCTTAACTAATGATAATGGATGGAGGGGGACCTATGAAGGGGCGCGAGTCATGGGCGGTGGTTTCCATGGCATTTATGAGGTGGATAAGGATGAAGGACTTGGGATTTGGTGGAGGTTGCAAACAGCTATTGTGACCTGACATGGCAGCATCACCAAATTTGGGAATGGTTGTTTGTTTTCATTTGGCAATCACCAACTTTGGCGGTCGGTGGCAATGGAGAATAGGTGGGAATTTAGGAGTTAATGCAATTGATGAACTTCGGTTCTGAGCGCGGATTGCTTGGGAAGTCATGCAAATGGAAAATTGGTTGGTTGTTTGGTTTTCCATGCGTTCCATTTTTCTCTCTGCTTGATCACTGGTTCTTCGAACCAGTCTACTCTGTGTTGCATGGCAACTTTGAGAATATCTAGCTCCTTTCTCTGTCGGGAAAGTTTATAAGGCATGAAGGTAACAATTTATTGTTGTTTAATCTATCGTGGAAGAAGAAGAGAAGGTGTGAGCACATTCAGAGGTCTTCTTCAGATTTTTAAGCGACACTATCAGGCATGATAGGCCCTAACTTTTAAAAATCTTTCTTTCCTTCAAATGATTTCATTAAAACAACTCTGTTCAGGTGATTTTAGTACAGTTGGTTTGAAGCAATGTATTGGTTCTTCTTTTCCTGTGGATTTAGGAATCTCCGGTTATGTGAAGACTCTGTTGAAATGTTTACTGTATTTATTTCTTCTTTTTGGATTCATTTTCAGCTGAAGACGCGGCTGTGTTATCATGTTGTTGAATCCTATTGAATCTTGCTGGGTATACTTAAAGTTTCTTCTGATTGGAATGCTTGCTGTGATTATTTTACTTGAACGTGACTTCTGTTGAAGTCCTTACTGTGTTTTCAATTTTGGTTAGACTCCGTTGAAAGTTTGCAAGGATTATATATGAAAATGACTCCATGTTGGAGTCCTTGAAATGTTTCGTATGATTTCGACTTCTGTCGAAGCTTGGTTGTGAATACCTTGGAGTCCTTGAAATTTTTCGTATGATTTCGACTTCTGTCGAAGCTTGGTTGTGAATACTTATTGGTATTGACTCTGTTGGAGTCCTTGAAATTTTTTCGTATGATTTCGACTTCTATCGAAACCCTGGTTGTGAGTACTTGTTGGATATGACTCTGTTGGAGTCCTTGCAGTATTCCCATGTGAACACAACTCCTGTTGAAGTCCTTGATGTGTTTGCATGTTGGCTTGACTTCTGATGTAAGTCCTCACTGTGCATACATATTGATTCAACTCTTTCTAAATGTTGTTGTGTTTTTATTCAGTTCAATTCTATGGAAATGTGTGCTAGGTTTACATTATGAACACGACTCTGTTAGAGTCCTGCTTTGTATTTTCGTATTAGCTCGACTTCGGTTGAAACTTTGCTGAGCTTATGATATGGAGGTGACTTCTGTGAAGTCCTTGCTGTGATTATTTTTCTTGAATTCATTTTCTGTGAAGTCCTTGTTGTTTATTCGTAGGGATTAGACTCAGTTAAAATGTTGTTGTGTATACATATGAAACCGACTCAGTTGAATGTTTGTTGTGTATGTATGTAGTTCGACTCAGTTGAAATGTTAGTTGTGTTTGCATATGGATACGTCTTCTGTTTATGATGTTATCTAGTCTCTGGTTTGACTGAGATAATGAGTTCCTAGCTGTGCCATGTCAGGCGATGGCGTTGGGTAATTTCATGTTTGAAAAATGTTATGAAAAGAATTGTTAAGTCTAATTTGGTAGTTTTATTGATTGTTACTGGGTCGCAAGAACTCTTGTATTGCTTAAATAGCTACCGGTGATTTTATATTGAATTTTGATGAAACTGTAGTTTCTTCTTGTGATCTCGACTGATTTAGTCGCATGCGTATAATGTAATTGCGTTATTCTTGAGGAGTCGGTACAGTCCTGAACATGATTGGAATGGGAATCTGATTGCCTCTGTTTCCTTCTCCTAAGCTGTAAAGTACATGTTGATATATATAACTGTAGGAAAAGAAAATATTCTCTCCTTGTCTAGAAACCTTGAGTGCTTTCTTCTTTGTATCCTTACGTGAACTCTACGGTACGAGCATAACAAGAATAGACTGTTAAATTGTATGGAGAGACTGGTAAAAATTGTGTTGCAGTATGAGTAGGTATACTTGTCAATACCATTGAAATAATGTATGATTATAAAGGAATTCCATCAGTTGAGCTTGCTGAATGTTATAAACTGCCTTTGGGGAATTGTTAAAAACATACTTGTTGGAGTATTGCTGTCCTTAGGATGGTTGTATTCATTTGTTCTTAGTCTCTAACATATATGATGAATCATCTGAAAGGTATTTAGGATTAATTGGCAACTATAATATGAGACATGCGTTAAAAGTCATGTTAGAATTATAGAAAGATGAATAGCCTGATTTATGTTTAAGGATTTGAAGAAATGATTTCATTTAAACAGGTTGTTTAATGAGAGCAATTGGTAGAATGCAATTGTTTTAAGAATTAGTGCTTATCATGCTCAGTTCACAGAACTGACCTGTGCTAACAATTTTGCAGATGGACATTGTAAGTAATAAAGGCACGCGGATCTGATATGATGTTCAGATTGTTTAATCTGGTTTATGACGAATTCCTATTTGATATCTCTGATTGTACTATAGTAAGAAAGTTGTTCTTTTGCTGTTGAGTATTGTATCCAATATGCCGAAGTGCAAAGGTTGTAATTGTATGAATTGGAAATAAATGAAAAGGGAAAAAGATGTTACTTATGTGGCTGTATTTTTAATTGATGGAATTGATCTTCTTAAGTTCGATTGATTTTAAAGTGCATTTTTATTATTTTATACCTTAGAGTTATTTGGATTCTCTAAGTAGGCCTTGTAAAGATTATGTGACTGAATACTTCGTGAATGATTAGTAATTCTTTTATGTTTTGAATATGGCTAAATTGTAAAAATTAGTCCACTGTTTACGGGAAGTTAAGGTTAAACTACACCTTTATAGGTAGCTGAAACAGGAAGGGTAATCTAATACTCCCTATCCATGATCTAAGTCAAGACAACTGATGATTTTAAATCACTATACCTTAATAACAATAAGTAAGATATATATTTCAGTTTTGAGAACTGATATAAACTTATAGGGGTATAGTTAGCATCCTTATGAGAGGACTTAGGGCTACTGCCAATTTCGTTGATTAAGATTAATGTGAATCAATGAACTCCTTGACGAGATCTCAAATCTTATTAAACTTCTCTCTGTGAAATGGATCTTAAATAAGTAGGGCAACTCAAAGGTGAGGAACCCAGGGGTTGGGAAAAGACTACCTAGAAAGGAGAGTCTTAAAGTATAATTTCAACTCAACGTAAGTAACACCTTAGGTTAAGTAGATCTTTCCGAGGTGGTTTTGTAGGATGTCGGCACATGTCAACTGTAGGGTTGTACCTTCGAGAAGATTAGGATCTTCTCAAGGATACAACAATGCAGGTGACTTATGGCAACACCCTTTGCATTGATCGTTAAGATTTACACCTTAAACTCGAACAAGTTTTTACTCTGGATCTGGTTAGGAACATGGTCATGTTATGAGGCTGCCCTTGGAGACTCGGGGTATCTTGACACACAGGGTTAACTAGGGTTGACCCAGTATGTCAGCTTATCCCTAGTCCTCAAGAGCATCCTTATAACATTGACATGTTATTAATTTGTTCCTGAGTGAATGACTTGGGACAGGGGAGGCTGACAGAAGTCAGTGTAAGACATTCTATATAACATCGAGTGGGGTGAAGGATGTATTCTAGATTGACGAGTATGCCATCAAGGAATATGAGACATAAACAGTATGTTTCAAATCTTTGGCCAAAGTATCGCAAGCTGCTGATTGCATTGTCCTATGTCACCTAGTCTAAGGGACATGATGCCAATGAATAATGGTAACAATTATTCAGATAGGTTCCTTGGATAGAGCATTATGAAATCCCGAGTTTAGGGAAGAGAACCGCAAGAGTGTGGTGTTAAAATAAAAATGCCAACTCTATGATACCCATGAATAGATCGGTAGATTACTGAGTCATGGAATGAATAGATCGGTTGTACACCGAGTCATTACAGCTGCATATGGTTATCTATTATAAGAATGATTGTTTGATCTGTGAGTTCTAAATTATGTATTTAGAACTAGGAAGCACTTATAAAAAAAAAAAAATTTGTTCTAATGTACTAAATTGGGTATGTTACAGTGAATTTAAGGAAGAGCAAAGGGAGAAAAGTGTGGGTAGCACAAAAGGCCCAAATATTTCAGTAACTATTCCCAAGGGCATGTGCATGGGAAGTAAATGCGCAGAAGGAGGAAGAACAATGATGGGATACATTGATGACCCCAATAAATTTTTATGCGCGTGTTTCCAGAGTATTGTTCCCACCAAGGAGCTCACTGCCATGGAATCCTTTGACCCTAAGGGTGGGTACCCATGCACAAGGAAGATGCTATCATGGGTGTTTGACTCCCACCTCAATGAGCCTGAGTTTGAGGTTAACCAAGGAGTGGTACTAGTGTTGTCTAAAGGAAAGGGGGACAACCCCATTGTAAACATGCAACAACTATCGGATGAGAAAGTGTGTAACACACTCAACAAAGTTTCAGAGAAATTGAGGCTAGGCTCTTCTGCAGAAATGACAGGGTTAAAGTCTTGGAGGACCTATTGGAAAAGAGGAAGGAAGAAGTAGTTAAGCTTACAAAGGACCTCAGCCTTGAGAAATTAATCAGCGCTCAACTACAAAGGGAGCTTCAGGAGGAAAAGGCCAGGGTATGTGAAGTTTCCAAGAAGGTGGAGCTCATCTCCCAAGCTATTATCATGAAGCACTTAGACCTTAACCCTCCCATGTAAAATTATAGATCCTCCCTGGAGTGTCTAGAGGACTTGACTCGAATCCTCACCATGGAAAGGAAACCTTTGGCCTTGGAGTCGAGTAGAGGAGGTAGCTACGTGCTTGGAGAAGGAGGAAAAATTGAAATTCATTGTGCTCATGGCTGAATATAACAAGGTGCTTGCTGATGTGAAGATAGCCGCACAAATCGTGGGGTCACCTACAACCATTGCGCGGATCAAGACAAGGTGACAAGCATGCTGCTTACCAGTGACAAGGCCGAGCTGAAATACTTTAGAGGAAAAAAAAGCAATAGAGCTGAGTGAGAAAAGATCCTAGCCGAGGTAGAAAGAAAATCTGAAGCTATTGAGACCCTGCGGGTCTCAATTAAAACCCGGCTTAAAGAGCTCTATACGGTCATTACAAGAAAGATGGATGCCCTGGAGGACCAAGAAAAGGAACTGGAGATGATGGTAGAGACCATTAACACAAAAGGGGAAGGGTTAACCTTCGACGAGGTGAGCACATTGGTTGGCGACCTTTGCATAAGAGCACAGGATGAAGTCAATACATGGAACATGCTGGAGGCTGACCTGAGGCGGAACTTCCCCCTTCTTCTTCTTTAAGAAGTTCTCCTTCTATTCTTTCTCTCCCCCATTCTTTATTCTTTCCCTCCATTCTTTTCCAAGGCAAGGCCTTGCATTTTTATATTGCATTCTTTGAAAAGGTTCCCGAGGGTGGAGAACAGGTGAAGTGTGGGGTAATGTTGGTTCCTAATGTAGCTACCAAATCTTAAAGGCGGGTAGACGTGCATGGCTAGGGGGAGTGTGCAAGTGAAGGCGCACAAGGAAAAATTCAAAAAGGGTTCTTGGAGAACCAAGGATGCGCGCACGTGAAGAACAATTCGGGACTTATCCATTTTTGGCCTTTTGGATAGAACACATGAAGAACGTGTTTTGTATGGATAAGGTTCCAGCTTGGCGACAGGGTGTCCTAGAAGGAATATACCTTGCGATAGGAAGATCCAAAAAGTTAATCATGACATGGAGAGGCATGCACTGGGACAACCCATGCCTTGACACTTGGGGCTTGATCTCGAGGTTATAGAGGATTTTTTTAGAGCTCAGATGCCTATTTATACGCATGCCCTTGGCAAAGAAAAGAGACATAAGTGAGGTAGTGGAGCTCTACAAAATTACTACGAGAACTATGGGATAAAATGGGTAGATGATTCTAGGAAGGATGTAATGGGGAAATGGGGAATGCAAATTTTTGTTTGTGAGCATACCTGTATGGATCTAGAGATGGTGTATGACTGTGGTCTACCACTCTGTGATGTTTTGGAATAATACTATGAATGAATATGATAAGGTTACCACTGCGTTTATATTAAGATCTCCTCCTGTATTATCTGCATGTTTCTACTATGTTTTTGATCTTGTATAATCATGAACCTTACTTGAATGTTAAGTCTATTTGTGGATCTAAAACTTCCTAGTTCTATTAATTCTATTGTGCGCTTTGCTTTTGTTATGACTGAAGGGGTGTAGAAGCCGTTCTGAGCTCTATAGCTTCTTCATGTCTGTTAAATCACTAAGTCAAGATCATGAATTATGCCTTCCACTAAAATCACATAAAAGAGAGACTTGGCTCCCTCTCGTGTGCCTCGGGTGAGTTCCCAACGCCTGCTGGGTGATAGGCCGGTGCGCATGAGGTTCCCTTGTTCTTGATGGGTGTAAAATGACTACAAGACTTGGGGATCACAACCATGAGTTCATGGTTGTTGTGGACCTATTATGGTCATGTGAAGAATCAATCCATTCTTCCGACTATCCAAGTAATAATACGCCTTTTCACCTCTATGTTTAGAACTAGAAGTTGTATAATTTTCTCGAATACCTTACAGGTGTTCTGGTAACTTGAATGCATAATATAGTATCTTTGTCAATGAGGAGTTCTCCTGCATCAGGTTTTGGAACTAAAGGTTCACAACCAAATGCTTGTTCTCTTTCAAATCCTTGTACAATCTTTCAGATATTTTATCAAGGCGATCTATAGTTAGGATGAATTGACCAAAACGTATATGCCTTATCATCTTCAATATTTAACCCTCTCGATTGTTCACTAATTACTTGTACATTTACCATTTCTCGAGAAGACTTGTATCCTAAGGTCTTGATCTATATCAGCTAATGTTGTGGGTAGATTTGGTTAAGGCACTATTGGTTCAAATATATATTCTCTAGGATCTCTAGGTCCTGTGATTGTCATACAAAGTGATTCAACATTTTAACTAAAATTAATAAACTGATTACGAAAGATGTATTTACACTATGCAAGCATTCTTCTATTTTTGTATTTTCAATGACGTATTTTAATGAAATTAAAGAGCAGCTATTCTAGTATATTTAGAAAAATGAACAACTAATCTAGCAACAGAATTTAAAACAAACAAAATATCCTGGTATGGCTATTTTCCTGTGCAGTTGTGATTTTATCCTAAATATCTAAGCAACCAATTATTTTAAATTGAAATACTCTCGATCCTACCTCAGAAGTGAGAAATGAATCACAGTTTCTCAGAAACTATCAATCCCCACAACTTCCCTGGTGATATTGAGAGTGAGCTTTTGACTAAAATAAAATAATTCACTACTCTATTTGATACGTTGTAACTAGAACTTTGATAGCTCAAACCTAGCATTTACAAAACAGTGGTAAATCCAGTTGTGTGTGACTTTGTCCCCTTAGTGTGATCTCCTCGTTCCTTCGTGTTCTCGTGAATCTAGAAAATTGTGTATACGATAGCATCAACAGAAGAAGGTATTCAAACAATAGAATCTTTGGATATAGACCGAATACAATGCAAGTAGGAGAGGGATAGCGCAAGTGAACAAAGCTTGACTATGTAATTCCCGTGGGATTTATTGTGGGAATACAACGCAAATATGTCGAGAGTTTTTGAACCTATCCTTTGTGATGAACAGAATCTACAACTCTAATGAATTCCAATCTACAAATGAAGCTACTCTATGCTAAGCTAGTTGTATGGAACAACAATGGAATAAGATGAAACAAGAAGATTGAATGACTTCTAAACAACAAAGGAAAGTTGATAATTGATGCAAAACATGAAGCTAGTGGAACTCTAATCAAGAAACTCAAAGACCGAATAATAAAATAGAGAAGGTAAGGGGCCATTTGTTTGAAAACAAGCTATTTATAGCAAATGCATTTACCAGAGGGTAACTCCCAATTGAACTCTTTTACTATAAATAAAGGAAAAACACTATTCATAAGGCTGTCAAAATGTAAATGCAAAGTAAAGTAACTGAAGAATGTGGGTAGAAATTGAAGATTTACATTTGACGTGATCATCGGAAGAATCTGGAAACACGTGCAGGACTGCCACCTGTGTAGGGTGGCGGTTATGGGACCTCCTCCTTGTCTGGTGGCGGTCACGGGACCGCCACCCGCAGGTGGTGGCGGGCTCCATCAAGAAGACTAAAATGCAAAGAAAAAGTGGGGAAGAGGGCAAAACAAAGCATACAAAGGCCGAGCAAGGCATGTGGGTTACAAAAATATATTTAGCGAGCTTTTCTGGATTCCAAACACCTTGCAAGGAGACCTGTATCATCATTGGGGTATGTGTAACATCATTCCGGTGGTGTAGTACCCTATAATTTTGGGTACGTCTTGTTACCCTTGACCAAGCGTTGGTTGCGTGCCCTACCTCACCATCGTCCATTTTCCTACACCGACGTCGGTTATACATGACCACCATTGGTCATCCTCACCTACACATTGCCCTCAATTTTGTCCTTTTACCTCACCCTTTACCTTGATCCCGTACCCCATCCTTCACCCCCGATCCTTTCCCCAACCACACCTTTATCCAACCCATTTCCCTTACCTTTCCTAACCTCATCACTTACTACCTCCATTTTTCCTCCTTTGGGGACTCATTATTTTACTCGTACCTCAGCCTTACCCGTGCCGTGACCTTGATATTTGGACCTAGACCATCGCTAGTGACCTTTGACCTCATGTGTTCACTATACCTTGTGGCAATCAAGTTACCGTGTTGATTGATCCAATGACCTTACCTAGCCTATGGTCGTGACCGTTTATCTTGACCTTACCTTTGGTGTCTGAACATACCTAAACCTTCCGTACCTAACCTACATTGTGCTTCCGACCTTATCCTATACCTTGGATATTGGATTCACTTGAACCTTGTTTGGATAAACCTCTTGACCTTAGACGATGCAGATTTTGCCTGTTCTTCAACTCCGTAGTGTGCTGCAGTTTATACATGTGCGTGCATTTGATTGCTACTATCTTTAACCCGACCCATTACCTAGATTGCCCGAGTAGACCTTTCACCCCCTTTTCCCTATCCCATTTTCCCTTTCTTCACATTTACCTTTTATCAAACCACTCATTAATCCTTGCTTCGCCTCATCGGTTCGTAGTTTGAAGGGGATCACCTTCACCCACATATGGGGCAACCACATCTTATTTTTGTTAGCATCGCTTACCAATACAAGCTACATAACAAAAAGGGGAAAAATTTAGACATTAAAATTAGGTCACACTCCCCTTTGGTCCCTCGAAAAATAAGCACCCTTCATCACATTCACCTAGCCATGACCCCTTTCACCCCACTAATATTAATTTAATTAAATTAATGCATTATCCTCACTATATTTATTATTTAAATATCTTATTTTAAATAATATCCACACATATAGTTCACTTAGACACCTCACCAAGCCAACTCAACCTAAGACATGTTCTTAGTAAGTTGTCATAACTAACTAAGACATACCCAAACCCTAAAAATCAATGCCTACATTCCCTCTAACCACATTCCCGCATGCTCACAAGAAGCTCCCAGTCTAACCCGTGGGTTAATGACACGAGATCTAAGGAAATCAAGAGGATCTCCCTAGTTTAGTAAACATAGGAAATCCCACCTTGATCGACGCCGGTTACCCCTAACCATCACCGGTTAAGTGAAACCACCGTCGATTACCCTTTTAACCCCAAAACAACCTTATTCTTAAGGTTGGAAGTTGGAAGCAAAAATGTTGGTGAGCATTATCAAATCTTAGAGAGATAATACATATTTAGAGAGCGAATTCCAATGAGACCATGCATGCAAGGAAGGAAATCAAACATCTTTTCCCTGCACAACCATGATCTCATCTAAACAAGAAAAGAGGAATGCATATACAACCCATACGAAGCTTTCCTTTAGTGGTGATCACTTACAACCTTCAAGCCCCTCATCAGCACCTCCAACCTTCACACACAAGCATCCGGACTAGAATCCAAGTAAGTATAATGTCATACTTCTCTGGTTTATTTCATTTCATCATTATTTTATCATTTATTGCTTACCTAGCCACCTATTGACCTTCTCCATTCTTCAACCTCCATATTCCTATTAAAATCTCGTCAAACCTACCCCAGTCACCCAATACCTCATCTTGACTAACCAAATTCATTTTTACAAATCACAAATGAGACCTAAATCTTGTTATGTGGCATTTCTAGATTTCACAATGATCCGGCACTTTGGTCACACTGACCGCCATCGGTAACCCCGACCGACATTGGTCTCTATATTTTCCCACACACCCGCAATGCAGAGACCTAGCCACTTAATTTCATCTCGCCCTTATCCACTTGTGATCTACCCGAGACCTTGGTCAAACCTGTAGAACATAGAACCAATCATTTGACCTTTGGATTCTATTCTAGCTTATCCTATTAGATTAGATCTATTTATTATTGTGTTTTAAGTGAGATACCTAAATCATTTCAAATTACAATAGGATTTACTTTATTTACAACATTAAATTGTTTAAGATAATGGACTAACAGCCATGTAGGAAGTATCACACTTCTCGGATATAGCATACGCTAGGCAGTTCACTGCCCATATTGTTTAATTCCTTCTTGTGGTCTTGCTTTGCAATAGAGGTAGTTCCTCCTAGCCAAAAGGAATCTCTCATGATCATCTGTGGATTCAAAAGTCATACAAACACAACAACCCATCAACCAACATTTGAATAGGTATTCCTCTTATGCCCGTTACCCTATTTGTTTCAACACTTGAAAGAAACAATCTAAGAAACATGTGAAATAGTGGGACTAAAGCTCAAAAATCACTCTTAGATTAGATTAGGATAAACATGCTTTAGGCTTAGTTAAGCTTGATTTAGGCTAGTTAACTAGGGTTAGCAAGTGATTAGAGACTCATTGAGAGTTGGGAGGGGTCTGGATAACCAATTGTGACTGATAGATAGCCTACGAAGCCAATAGAAGTGGTCTAGAGAGAACTAGGGAGGTTCTAAATGGTCGAAAGGAGGAATGTTTAGCTAATAAGAGAGATATTAGCCAAACAAGTTGATTATAGGAGGAATATGACTAAGAAGGTGGCATGAATGAGCATCTGAGAGTGGAGTGAAGAAAGGTTGATTAACGAGGTGTTGTTAATTGACTGGATTGAAGGAAATGCCAATTGTAAGCATATTTTAGGTGTCTACAAAGCTTTGAGGTGACTATGTTTAGGGTAATTTGATTTCTTTGAATCTAACTAGGTTCATTTTTTAAAGAGTAGTATATATGCTAGGATTTGAACGTTAGTTTCAAATTTATATATGTATAGATAGTTTCTTGTTTAGCTATTATCTCATGCTGCATGGATGAGTAAAGAAAAGCTTTGAGGTTATTTAGCCTCATTCCATAGTTTTTGCAAATTTCCATTCCATACATTTGGCACTTTTAGCAAGTCAAAGTGTGATTTGACTATGTTTATGGTATCACCCCTTTGAAACAAAAATGAGGAAATAATAAATGATTTGAACTAAAAACTTAAAAATGAACTTTAAAAAACCTAAAAGACCTCCATTAATGGAGGATGGACATAAGCGTCCCACCGGGCATGCCAAATATATGCAATGGAAAGTTGCAAAAGCTATGGAATGAGGCTAAAGAACCTCAAAGCTTTGCTTTACTCATCCATGCACCATGAGATAAGAGCTAAACAAGAAACTATCTATGCATATATAAATTTGAAACTAACATTCAAATCCTAGCATATATACTACTCTATACTCCATGAAAGCTTTAAAAAAATGAACCTAGTTAGATTCTAAGCAATCAAATTCGATGTGTTGTTTGCTTGAAGGGAGGTGAAAATGTCTCTCTAAAATGGCTACAAGACCAAGTTAGATACCCTCCTACTAGCCTACTATGATTTTATGGATGTGAGATGGAAGAGCTTCAACAATGGAGGATAGCCAAGATAAAAAAACTATTAGCTTGGCTAATGCAAATAAGGTCTAATGTAATTATCTCCAAATGTGAGAGAGATTTCTTATGAAAACTAGGTGCAAGGTTGAGAGGGAGGAGTGACCCTTCTATTTATAGTTTTTCACTTGGGAGATTTTGGAATTTTGGGTGCATGTCAGACTAAAGCTAAAAAATGACTTTTAGATTAGATTAGGATAAACATGCTTTATGCTTAGTTAAACTGTGTTTAGGCTAGTTAACTAGGGTTAGCAAGTGATTAGAGACTCATTGAGAGTTGGGAGGGGTCTGGATAACCAATTTTGACTAATAGATAGCCTACAAAGCCAATAGAAGTGGTCTAGAAATAACTAGGGAGGTTCTAAATGGTCAAAAGGAGGAATATTTAGCTAATAAGAGAGATATTAGCCAAACAAGTTGATTAGAGGAGGAATATGACTAAGAAGGTGGTGTGAATGGGCATCCGAGAGTGGAGCGAAGAAAGATTGATTAACGAGGTGTCGTTAATTGAATGGATTGGAGGAAATTCTAAGTGTAAGCATATTTTAGGTGTCTACAAAGCTTTTAGGTGACTATGTTTATGGTAATTTGTTTGGTTAGAATCTAACTAGGTTCATTTTTTAAAGAGTGGTATTTATGCTAGGATTTGAATGCTAGTGTCAAATTTTTATATGTATAGATATAAAAATAAAATCTTTGAGGTTATTTAGCCTCATTCCATAGCTTTTGCAACTTTCTGATGCATACATTTGACACTTTTAGCAACACAAAGTGTGATTTGACTATGTTTAGGGTATCACACCATTGAAACAAAAATGAGGAAATAACAAATGATTTAACCTAAAAACCTGAAAATGAACTTTAAAAAACATAAAATACCTCCATTAATGGAGGATGCACATAAAGCGTCCCCATCTGGGCATGTCAAATGTATGCAATGAAAAGTTGCAAAGCTATAGAATGAGGCTAAAGAACCTCAAATCTTTGCATTACTCATCCATGCATCATGAGATAAGAGCTAAACAAGAAACTATCTATGAATATATAAATTTGAATCTAACACTCAAATCCTAGCATATATACTACTCTCTACTCCATGAAAGCTTAATAAAAATGAACCTAGTTAGATTCTAAGAAATCAAATTAGATGTGTTGTTTGCGTCGATGGAGGTGAAAAGGTCTCTAAAATGGATACAAGACCAAGTTAGATACCCTCCTACTAACCTACTATGAAGTTATATATGTGAGATGGAAGAGCTTCAATAATGGAGGATAGCCAAGATCAAATGCCTATTAGCTTGGCTAATGAAAATGAGGTCTAATGCCAATATCTCCAAATGTGAGAGAGATTTGTTTTGAAAGCAAGGTGTAAGGTTTACAGGAGGAGTGACCCTTCTTTTTATAGTTTTTCAATTTGGAGAATTTGAAATTTTGGGTGCATGTGGCACTAAAGCTCGTAGCACTTTTAGTTTAAATTAGGATAAACATGCTTTAGGCTTAGTTAAGCTTTGTTTAGGCTAGTTAACTAAGGTTAGCAACTGATTAGAGACTCATTGAGAGTTTTGAGGCGTCTGGATAACAAATTGTGACTGATAGAAATCATACTAAGCCAATATAAATGGTCTAGAGAGAACTAGGAGGTTCTAAATGGTCGAAAGGAGGAATGTTTAACTAATAAGAGAGATATTAGCCAAACAAGTTGATTATAAAAGGAATATGACTAATAAGGTTGTGTGAATGGGCATCCGAGAGTGGGGTGAAGAAAGATTGATTAACGAGGTGTCGTTAATTGACTGGATTAGAGGAAATACCAAGTGTAAACATATTTAAGGTGTCTACAAAGCTTTGAGGTGACTATGTTTAGGGTAATTTGATTGTATAGAATCTAACTAGGTTCATTTTTTAGAGAGTAGTATATATACCAGGATTTGAATGTTAGTTTAAAATTTATAAATGTATAGATAGTTTCTTTTTTAGCTCTTATCTCATGGTGCATGGATGAGTAAAGCAAAGCTTTGAGGTTATTTAGCCTCATTTCATAACTTTTGCAACTTTCCATTACATACATTTGGCACTTTTAGCAAGTCAAAGTGTGATTTGACTATGTTTAGGTATCACCCTTTGAAATAAAAATGAGTAAGTAATAAGTGATTTGACCTAAAAACTTGAAAATGAACTTTAGAAAACGTAAAAGAGCTCCATTAATGGAGGATGGACATAAGCGTCCCAACGGGCGTGCCAAATGTATGCAATAGAAAGTTGCAAAAGCTATAGAATTTGGCTAAAGATCCTCAAAGATTTTCTTTACTCATCCATGCACCATGAGATAAGAGCTAAACAAGAAACTATCTATGCATATATAAATTTTAAAGTAACATTAAAATCCTAGCATATATACTACTCTCTATTCCATGAAAGCTTATTAAAAATCAACCTAGTTAGATTCTAAGAAATCAAATTAGATATGCTTTTTCTTAATGGAGGTGAAAAGGTATCTCTAAAATGGCTAAAAGACCAAGTTAGATACCCTCCTACTAACCTACTATGAATTTATGGATGTGAGATGGAAGAGCTTCAATAACAAAGGATAGCCAAGATCCAATTCCTATTAGCTTGGCTAATGCAAATGAGGTCTAATGCCAATATCTCCAAATGTGAGAGATATTCGCTACGAAAACAAGGTGTAATGTTGAGAGGGAGGAGTGACCCTTCTATTTATAGTTTTTCACTTGGGAGAGTTTAGAATTTTGGGTGTATGTGGGAGTAAAGAAAAAAAGAACTTTCAGATTAGATTAGGATAAACATGCTTTAGGCTTAGTTAAACTTGGTTTAGGCTAGTTAACTAGGGTTAGCAAGTGATTAGAGACTCATTGAGAGTTGGGATGGGTCGGGATAACTAATTATGACTGATAGATAGCTTACGAAGCCGATAGAAGTGGTCTAGAGAGAACTAGGCAGGTTCTAAATGGTCTATGGATGAGTAAAGCAAAGCTTTGAGGTTATTTAGCCTCATTCAATAGTTTTTGCAACTTTCCATTGCATACATTTGGCACTTTTAGCAAGTCAAAGTGTGATTTGACTATGTTTAGAGATTCACCCTTTTGAAACAAAAATGAGAAAATAACATGATATTTGACCTAAAAACTTGAAAATAAACTTTAAAAAACCTAAAGGACCGCCATTAAGGGAGGATAGACATAAGCGTCCCACCGAGTGCACCAAATTTATGCAATGGAAAGATGCAAAAGCTATAGAATGAGGCTAAAGAACCTTAAAGCTTTCCTTTACTCATCCATGCACCATGAGATAAGAGCTAAATTAGAAACTATCTATGCATATATATATTTGAAACCGACATTAAAATCCCAAAGATATATAATACTCTTGACTCCATAAAGTATTAATAAAAATTAACCTAGTTAGATACAAAGCAATCAAATTAGATGTGTTGTTTGTTTCAATGGAGGTGAAAAAGTCTCTAAGGAGGCTACAAGACCAAGTTATATACCCTCCTACTAACCTACTATGAATTTATGGATGTGAGATGGAAGAGCTTCAACAATGGAGGATAGCCAAGATCAAATGCCTATTAGCTTGGCTAATGCAAATGAGGTCTTATGCTAATATCTCCAAATGTGAGAGAGATTTGTTATTAAAACATGGTGTAAGGTTTTGAGGGAGGAGTAACAATTCTATATATAGTATTTCACTTGGGAGATTTTGGAATTTTGGGTGCATGTGGGACTAAAGCTCAAAAATAACTTTTAGATTAGATTAGGATAAACATGCTTTAGGCTTATTTAAGCTTGGTTTAGGCTAGTTAACTAGGGTTAGCAATTGATTATAGACTCATTGAGAGTCGGGAGTGGCCTGGATAACCAATTGTGACTTATAGATAGCCTACGAAGCCAATAGAAGTGGTCCGAGAAAGAAGTAGGGAGGTTCTAAATGGTCTAAAGGAGGAATGTTTAGCTAATAAGAGAAATATTAGCCAAACAAGTTGATTATAGGAGGAATATGACTAAGAAGGTGGCATGAATGGGCATCCTAGAGTGGAGCAAAGAAAGATTGATTAATGATGTGTCTATAATTGACTAGATTGGATGAAATGCCAAGTGTAAGCATATTTTAGGTGTCTAAAAGCTTTGAGGTGACTATTTTTAGGATAATTTGATTGCTTAGAATCTAACTAGGTTCATTTTTTAGAGAGTAGTATCTATGCTAGGATTTGAATGTTAGTTACAAATTTCTATTTGTATAGATATTTTCCTAGTTAGATCTTATCTCATGGTGCATGGATGAGTAATGTAGACACCAAAATTGTGTCTTACGACCCCTTGTTACCCGCATCTCACCTCGCAATCTAACCTCATCACCTAAACCTTACACAATTATTTATTAATTACCTTATAATTGATAAATCCACATCACCTTACCTGCCACCTCACTTTGCCACCTCATCATGACCTAGCCCTAACCCTAAACTAACCTAATTAAGACCCATGACTTGGTCTAGACTCACATCCATAACTAATGCCTCCTTACTCGCACCCAAAGCCGACCTTCTAGCCACTTGACCAAGCCCGCAACTGATCTCTTGGGAGAAAAGCAGGGAAGGTGGGCTATTTTACTAAAAATAGCCTACTTTTTCCTTACCAATGCCGGTTCCTACTCGACCGCCGTCGGTTATGTAACCGCCATCGGTTCCCTGTAAATGGGCTCCCCAAACCAAAACAACGGATCGGAATTTCATTTTGGAGATCAGTCAAAGGATTTCTGGATCAACAGAGAGCATTGCGAGCGAGGAACAGAGTCCAGATCTTCACTTGACAGAGCAGAGATGAGTGGAAATACCAGAAGTGTTTACAACCAAGGAGATCAACTTGCATCTTTGTCAAAACCAGTAAGTCACATCTTGCATGTCCTCTGTTATAACATTTCTTATGCTCTATGAATTTCAGTCCTCCTAAATCCGTCTCTGAATCTACTACCCAACGTGTCATTGCATCTAACTGTTATTCTTTTGCTTCTAATCATCCCATTTCCTAATATCATCCATAAACCAGCCTTACAAAACACCATAGCTACTAAGAAGATCCTAGAACCAACCGGTATCGGTTATCGATGACCGCATCGGTTATCGATAACCAAAGCATCGGCTATCGGAACGCCATCGAGTTCCTCCGATCAAAACGAAAACCAGCCTTTCCCCTACCCAGTTCAATGAAACAATTTAATTGATACTTTACAGTCTTTTGTGTTAATTCATATTAGCAGGGGAACTGACCACCTTCGAAAGGAAGTTTTATATTTCCTGGGCCCAAGGCAGTTCCCTCATTTATTGTCTAATTAAAATCTTGTGGTCTTGTGTTCTTATTCGCAGGTAGTCCTTCCAAGACAAAAAGGAGTTCTTCGCAGTCAGCCTGATCTTTCTCTACGGTACGCGCACACCATCTCGACATTCTACAGGTATCCCTCCTAGCACCTAACTCTTATCTGTTTCTATAGGAACGAGTCATTCCGAGTGAAACATTTTGGCACTGCCCGGTGGGACCCATTTTGGGTTTCTTTCTCTTGCTTATTTTCATTTTAGGAAGCATACTTGCTGTTGTTCTTTGCTTTTGTTATATATTTCGTAAAGAATTTGTCTTGCTTTCCTAGTTTCGCATTAGTGAAAGTCATCTCTCTTGCTTCATCGAACATAATTTTCGATTTGGGTTTAAAACACATGCATTGCATTCCTGCTTGTTGTTCTTCAATTCTAGTGAACATAGATTAAGTAACAGGTCGTACACGTGGGGGTGATATCCACGGTATTGACAGGAAATTAACCCTAGTTTCACTGCACAACACATACCGAATCACTTCACAATTAACACAACAGCTCAAACATCCCCCCTTTTCCGCGGTATTCCTCCGCCCGATTGAGGTAACCTTATAAGCCAAAACAAACTTGACATTTCCCCTAGGTCTTGTTGTTTAGGATTCTGACATCATCTTACGTCTAAAGGCATAAGCCCACGATAACTAAAATTAACCCTAGGATTAGTCTCTGGATTTGCGTGTGCATCTTGCTTGTTTTCAAATTCTGTTTTCTCTGTCATACTTTGTCTTCTGTGATCAATAAGTTGACAAATATACTCAACGTTGCTAAAAATCAAATTAGCAGCCTTTTATATCTTCTTATCCTAGACTTTTGACACCGGCATCGGTTAACTGACCGACGTCGTCTGCTCTCTGACCGACACCGGTTATTAAACCGATATCGGTTACTGTCTTCATCAGCCCCTGACAAACCAACAAACTTGCCAAATTCATCATTCTGAGGTTGTTTTTGTTCTTGATAGATTGAAACTTTCCTGTGTGTTCTTGTCCATGGTTGTCATCACTCGGAAGCAAGCCGCCGCCATGGTTTCACATGCCTGCTCTGTGTCTTTGCCTGAATCACCCCCTTCACATTCTATAGGGAACCCTACGGACACCAGTGAGATCCCCCAAATTCCTGTAGGAGACAAGGACTTTGCCAAATTTCTGGATGCTAATCCCAGCGCTGTACAATACTATTTGTCTCATGCCCCTGACCGTACGCCTGATGGTCAGCTCCTTGTTGGCATGCCTATTAGTATAGCTGCTCATTTAGCTCCCACTCCTCCTGATAATACCGCCTTGCTTCCAGCATCTTTAGCCCCTTCTCCCAATCCGACAGCTTCAGAGGTTCATACGACTCAGATTGGCTTTTCCTTGGCTAATTTTGGACCTCACGTATCGTTACCACCAACTGCCCCTACCTCATCTCTCTTTCAGACCACTCCATTCATGACTTGCTCTCTGCCACCTATCCACACGAGCTTTCCTTCTCAAGCTCCGCCTACCTTCTCACTCCCATACACGTATCCAGTAACCTCAACACCTTATATGGGACATCCCTATTCTGTTGCTCCAACATACTCATCCTCCATACCTTATCAACACTTAGCCCCACCATTGTCCAGCGGAAGCCCTTGGTCCAACTTGCCTCCGTTTACCACAACCGCACCATCATCTCATCCAACCACAGATTTCATCAAACAAATGATGGACAAAATGCAAAACCTGGAGGCTTCTGTTTGGGAAGTCGTAGCGCCTTGACATACGAGCAAGTTTGTCGGGAGCCCATTCACCCTTCTGTCCCCCTTCATTCATATCCTCCTCAATGGGAGTTGCCAAAATTTACTCGTTTTAATAGTAAAGAGGATCCTCAACAACACTTGCGATCATTTAGACATGCTTGTTATTTGATTGCCCATGATGACGCCTTGTTACTCCGCACCTTCCCCATGTCCTTATCAGGACCCGCCTTGGAATGGTATAGTGCTTTAACCCAGCACTCGATCTTTTCTTTTAACTAGCTAGCCCAATCTTTCTTGGATCATTTCTCCATTAACATTGCCAAGAAAGTATCTATCACCGACCTTTATGCCATCCGACAATTTGAGGACGAATCTATCGCAGATTTCGTTGGACGATGGCGGGGCCTTATCAACCAACTTACGTATGCCTTACCTCAAACCAAACTTATCGAATCAGTTTACGTGGGCCTGCGCTAAGCACATCTCCCCCACCCTCCAAATTCAAACTTTCCGTACATTCGACGAGGCCTTTACTATGGCCCGAAAATTAGAAATTCGAGCCTTAGAAGAGAGAAATTGCGGTTGCGTAACAAAAACCCCAATTTCCGAACTCCAGATTCTACCAACAAGCCAAATACCGCCACTCCTCACGCATCCACTTCTTCTAAATCAAAAGGAGCTATCCACGCGGTAATGGTCAAATCTCAAACACCGTCCAATACTCCGCCGAAAACCACCTATAAGTACAAAGCCGAGCCCACCAATTACACTCCCTTGGGAGAAACTTATGGCGTCATTCTCGGACAAATTGCTCAAAGCAGAGCCATTACCATACCTCCCGTTAAACCTCATTCCGGGTTTGATTCCACTCGCGCCATACCTTCCCCTACAAAGAAAATGACTTTTGTAACTTTCACCACGTAAAGGACATAGTCATGAAAACTGCAAGATGTTGAAAAACATAGTGCGAGAAATGGTTGATTGCAGGGATATAACCTCGATAATCCTAACGCCCTGCTAACCGAAATCTAAAAATTTTCAACAAGCCATTCCCTAATCACTCGTCCAACAAGAATATAAACCAAGATATCTTAACCGAGGAGAGTGTTCATGAGATCCATGCGGTCTTCGATTATCGGCCAAAAGCCTCTATTGAATTTTTTTTTGAATCAAGCCTCTCCACCAATACAGAGTCCGAACCTCCTTCACCACCATCAAGCCAAAGTGAAATCATTCCTTTACCCATAAAAGAGTTAACTGCCCGGACTTATCTTCTCATTGATGAGTCTTCTTACACCACATCCCTACAAGACTATGAGCAGATGTTATCTAATTTATCTATTTCCCAAACGTCCCCTTCTACCGCTCTTGCTGCACAAGAGGAAGGCTTGCCACTCCTTTTGACATCCTTAGACGAGAAATCTCTTACACTGACATCACCACATTCTTTAAACATGACAGATCCTCTCAAACACGCCCTCTTACCTATTAGTTCTTCATCGCCTAAATCTTTTCAACGACCGGTTGACCTCTTAACATCTATTGATATAGTGCCTCATCTACCTCTTGTGTCACACCCACAGTGGACTGGAATCACAACCCGTCGTTCTTCCGTACAAAAGTTCATATTCACATGTGAGGACTATCATTCCACAGAAGATAGACAGGCCCTATGGGAACGTTTGAGTACCCCTTTTTCTACTCAAATGCAAATGACTGATCCTGATGTCTCCACCATATACCCGAAGTGTTTACAGAAGCTTAAAATGCCCCTGTTCTCACCTTCACCCCCCTCACCTCTACCAAATGCCCCGTCCACTTCTATCAACTTAACCGGATCTTCCCCTACGCTTGGGACCTCACCAATGCCCAATCTAACGCACCCGCCTAAGCGACTCGATCTATCCAAAAATAAATCCATCCCGCCACCTAGGAGACAAACTCAATCCGTGCCCCTATCACAATCAAAACCATCATCGTCATACCTACCTTCCATATTGGGACCCCATCCCTCTACCTTACATCAATATATCATACCTCCTGCGTTTTCTTCAAAACAACCTACGCCTTCCGCACCCATACAGAAATTCCAGGGTATAGCAACACCGTCACTCCGCGTATCCTGTCCACCTATCAACCCTAAACAAATTCCATCATCAAAAGATTTGTTTTCGGTCACTCCTATTTCCCCGTGGTTGTTTTCTGATACCACATCATCTGCGGCCTCATCATCCAACATAGCTTCTGTACCAAAGAAATCACGTTTAGTGAAAACCACGTATCAACACCCCTCGGCTAAACCACCACCCGTGCGAACCAACCATGCCCAAACATTACCAAAACCCGCACAACCAATACCCTCATCCTCTTCCGATTTTGACCCACTCAAAGGATCTTACGCCAAAATCCTTGCTATGTTGGTGGAGAATGCGACCATTTCCCTACCTCCACTTAGACCTTATGACCCGTCTAAACCCCGACCTATGGGTTACGATGAGTCTAAAATCTGCGCTTATCACCACACACCAGGACATGATGTGGAGGGATGCAAAGCTCTAAAAACCGTCCTTCGTCAGTCACCTCTCCTGGATAGAAAGATTAAGAAAGACAACTTACGAAGGGAGAGACCTTTAGTTTCCATTCCCTCTCCTATACCATCTGTCCCCGCCTCACCAAGATCTATCATTATTACAACCCCATCTCTTGAAGACCATGAGTTATCCCAACCATCTTCCTCATCTCAGGTCTACGAGATTAATATGATTAGTGTCGCTACTCGAGGGCAGAAAAACAATGGGAAAGCAAAAGAAAACACACCTGCAGCATCTCTTTCTTCGTCAAACATCCCGATTGCACCACCACCTAAAGTGGTCATTCGCGGACCTCGCCTATCCCGTCTCTAATGGCATTGCCCACCGAAATATGATTAAATAGCTTCACCAATCACCCGTAAAAATGACACTGTATGATCTCATTCAGACTTCTGAATCTCATCGACAAGCTCTCGTTGAGATCCTTCAAGGGATCGAGGTCTTACCTAATGAAACCCTACCCGTTGCCTCCATTCTAACACCCAATCATGTTGCTTCCCTCACCAAACAATCCATATCCCCCACCACTTCCGTCTCTATACAGACAAGCTGCATGCATCGATTTCTCCGAAGACGAAATTATCGACTTTGGTGTAGAAGATCCTGACCCTACCCTTTTCATCTCAGCTTATGTCCGGGACATTCGGGTACGTCGTGTTATGATTGACGGGGGCGCCAGCCTAAACATCATCTCTTCAAAAGCCTTCCAACAAATGAATATCCCTTCTAGTTGCATGTGTGCCAACCCCATCATGTTGCGGTCATTCAATGACGCTTATTATTACTTCTACCTTAGGCACTATGATCCTCAACATTCGGGTAGGACCACGTACTTTACTCCGAACTCTTCTATGTCTTGGAGGGAGAGTTCCAATATAATATATTGTTTGGGTCGTCCTTGGATCCGAGCCATGGGATGCGTTCCTCAACATTACATATATGCATAAAATTTGAGTACGAGGGAAGTCCTACACCGTAAAGCTGACCCTCCCCTTTAAAACCTGCGATATGTTATACGCCCTAACGATGTGCTTATACCAATCAAGACACCCATACATTCAACCCAACCATCCTCTTCAAATGTACCTCAACCATCCACCTCAACCGCGCCTACGCCTTTAATCGATGAAACCACCATCGTAAAAACCACTTCCCTTCCCGCAGCTAACATTCCAACCTCCGACCCCTTAGTAGATGTTTTTCGCGCCTTACGCTTAGGAGTACCGCCTATATAACGTTAGTTCTTTCCCTACCCCGCAGGAGTACGGACAATTACATGCACATCCCACCTACGACCGTCGCGTGGGGGAGGTAATCTCTTACGGACCACCCCATTGCCGCACTAACCTAACGTATGGGGGTGTTGACGCATCCTCCATTACCCCTGAACCTCCTCTCGGTGTGGTTCCCTTCCAATCCGATTTTCAATACTTGACAAATCGTCGTTTCGCCCTCACCTTCTTGACTCGCTGTGCGTGGAAAGGCTTTGGTTTTGGCCTTTACGAACAAGGCCGACATACACTCATTCCCGTGACTACCCATAAACATAATGATCGTAGTGGTCTCGGTTTTCCCGAAACACCTACACAGGAGACACCTCCACAATCGTATCTGGAAGAAGAAGACATCGCCCCTACCAAACCATCATCACCCACTTTGCCATCATCACCCACAGAATCTATAGACCCTGAATCCATCCCTCCTAACTTTTTTTTTTTTTTCATAAATGCTATCTTCATAGGTCCTCTCACTTATCAACGCGATAATGAGGACCCATCTTCTCTTCCCCTTCTGTATCCAGACATGATCGAAGAGGATTCGCCTTTGATTAATGTTGTTGAATGCCAGGATGACGACTCCATCCTCACTTACCTTGGCGCAGATGATTCTTATATTCAACGAGCCTTACCATCTGAAACCCAAACCATGCTGAACGAATCTACTATAGAAATCAACATCCACACGGAGGAGGATCCTCACATTGTGAAGATTGGACAATCCCTTAACACATCAGAACAAGCCGCCTTTACTACCTTTCTCCGTGCTCGCAACCAAGCTTTCGCATGGTCTTACGCTGACATGCCAGGAATTGATCCTACCATTGCCATCCATAACATCACCCTAAACCCCGATTCCAAACCAGTCAAACAGAAATTGAGAAAAATGCATCCACACATTGCTCTCTTGGTCAAAGAGGAGCTCCAACGACTCCTTTCTATTTCCTTCATCTTGCCTATTGACTATCCTCAATGGATTTCTAACATCGTACCTGTCACTAAAGCGATAGGGGGACTTCGGATATGCACAGATTTCCGGGATCTTAACCTCGCTTGCCCTAAGGATGACTTCCCCTTACCTAGCATTGACCAACTTGTTGATCTAACTGCAGGTCATGAGATGCTCTCTCTCATGGATGGCTTTTCAGGATACAACCAAATTTTGGTTGCCCCTGCCGATCAACACAAAACTGCCTTCATAACTCCTTGGGGAACCTTCTGTTATCGTGTCATGCCATTTGGCCTTAAGAATGCTGGTGCTACCTATCGCGAGTTATGACCTAAATTTTCATGACATTATGCACACTATCCTTGAAGATTATGTTGACGATCTTCTCGGCAAGTCTAAACATCGTAGTGAACATCTCGATGTTTTAACCATTATTTTTGATCGCCTGTTACAATATTCTGTCCGCCTTCAACCAAAGAAATGTGTCTTTGGTGTTCTTTCGGGAAAACTTCTTGGCTTTATCGTCTCTTTGCGTGGCATTGAGGTCGATCCATCTAAAGTCAAAGCTATCCTAGAAATGCCCCCACCCAAAAATCTCAAACAATTGCGTAGTTTACAAGGTAAGCTCCAATCTATCCGATGTTTCATCTCCCAACTCTCGGATCGATGTCAACCTTTTCATCACCTTCTTAAAAAGGACATTGCCTTTCAATGGAGTGAGGAGTGTCACCAAGCCTTCGAAGCTCTCAAATCCTATCTCTTGCAGCCACCCATGCTTATCCCACCCCAGGACGACTGCCCTTTCTACCTTTATCTTTCCGCCATAATTGACCATGCTATAGGTGCTATGCTCGCACATCGGGATTTGGCACGACGAGAACAGGCCGTTTATTATATAAGTCGTACCCTCATGGATTATGAGACTAGGTATACACATGTAGAAAAATTGTGCCTTGCCCTATCATTTGTAGCCACCAAACTCCGACATTACCTCCTGAATCACAAAACTTTTGTCATCACCAACACAGACCCCATTCATTATATGTACGCCAAACCGCATCTAAACCAACGTATCGCTCGATGGCTTATGCTCCTCGCTGACCTTGACCTTGAATTCGTACAACAGAAGTCAATCAAAGGACAAACTCTTGCAGACCAACTTGCGGAGGCCCCTTTACCTGGGGAACAATTTACCAATTTTACCTTCCCCGACGAACTCATCGCCACTCTTTCACTCCGGAAGAGGCCATATCAAATGACCCTCTTCTTCGATGGATCTAAATGCCGGTAGCGGTAGAGGAGCCGGGCGTTGTTCTTATTCCTCTCGACGCCGAGCCTATGCCTCTTTCATTCCGACTCGATTTCCCTTGCACTAATAATACAGGCGGAATACGAGGCCCTTGTTACAGGTCTCCGTGTTGCGTTACACTTAGGCATCAAATCTATCAACATTTTTGGTGACTCTCAATTGGTAGTCAATCAAGTTATGGGCGTCTACCAATGCAAAAATGAGGAACTTCAAAAATACAAACACTATGTGGATTCACTTCTAGCGTTATTTACTCACTATTCTATACAAACCATTCCACGCTCCACTAACAAATTAGCGCACACTATGGCTTGCTTAGCCTCGCAAATTCCCGCGCACCAATCGACTCTAAATTATTTTTCGCGGTCCAACAAATTTTTGTCCCATCCTATTCAACCCCGGTAGTTTGTACGATAAATACTGTGTCTACTAGTTCGCAGGATACCTGGTACCACCAATTTCACGACTACCTTACAATCTCTGTCCTCCCACCTGACCTTACTAGTAACGGCAAACGTGCTTTTCTTAAAAGTGTTTCGCATTATGTTGTCATGGGGGGACTCCTCTATAAACGTGGCTTTGATGGCATTCTCCTTCGCTGTCTAACTGGCGCGGAGGCCACTCATACCATCCAACAGGTCCATGACGGTATTTGTGGTGGACATTTTAGCGGCCTTGCCGTGGCCAAACGAATCCTTCGCCTTGGTTATTATTGGCCTACTCTCAATAACGACTGCTACGAATATGTCAAGCGTTGTGTTATGTGTCAACAACATGCCAACCTTCAACATACTCCTAGCCACCCGCTCCAGGTCGCTCGAGATCTTTGGCCCTTCTCACAATGGGGTTTAGACCTTATTGGTGAGATTCATCCGTCCTCTTCGCAACGTCACCGATGGATTATCACAGCGACCGAATATTACACAAAATGGGTGGAGGCTATTCCACTCATTTCAATCAAAAAAGAAAAAATCGTAGAGTTCATTAACCACCACATTATCTGTCGTTTTGGTGTTCCTCATCGCCTGATAACAGATAATGGAAAATCTTTCAAAAACAAGTTGTTGCAAGACCTTTGCGACAACTTTGGTATCAAACTTAGCTTCTCATCACCCTACTATCCACAAGCCAATGGGCAAGCCGAGTCCTCTAATAAAACACTAACCAAAATCCTCATGAAAGTTGTCAATGAATCCGGAAGAAATTGGCACGATCACATCCCCTTTGCCCTTTGGGCTTATCGCACTAGTATTCGTACCTCCACTAATGCCACACCTTTTTCTTTGGTATACGGTACCGAGGCTGTTTTGCCTCTCGAAATACAAATACCCTCCCTTAGAATATCTCTTCAGGATATTCTCACCAACGATGATTTCCGCCAAGAGCAGTTAGCCCAATTGGAGCTTCTTGACGAACGCCGTCTTACAGCTCTTGATCACCTTCAAATCTATCAAAAATGCATTAAACATGCTTATGATAAGCGACTTCATGAGCGTACCTTTAAGGTTGGTGATCTTGTCCTCAAAGAGAATCAACATGTAACCAAACTAGAAAAGAGCAAACATGGAAAATTTGCTCCCAATTGGATTGGGCCTTATATAATCACTCACACCTATGGATCTGGTACTTATCATTTAGCTTCGCTTAATGGTAAACCTGAGCCTGAGCCCCTTAATGCCTTGCATCTTCGACCATTCTATTGTTGAAATTAGTGTTATATCACTTCTTATCTGCCTACTGCTCGTCCCTTGAGCTCCCATACCACCACATGCACTTGTTTCCTACATCTCAAAATAAAATCAAGCTCACCTCTCACCTCCCCTTAACGATGCCTTCCCCTTTTTAGTCTAGTCCATGACTTCAAAGTATTAAAATAAGCCGTATTCTTAGGGGATTTTCTTGAGTCAAACTTCCTACTAAACTAGATGCTTCACGCTAAAAAGAACATCTAGTCATCTAAATTAAATATAGACTGCTCCCTCGAAGGACAGCTATATGCCAAATTATTGCTGCTATTCTCTATAGATCGCTCCCTGAAGGACATGACTATACACTAAAATCATATCTCATTACTATAAATAGATTTGCTCCTCGAAGGACAACTATACACGGTCGACCTCTAGCGAAGCTTCTCGCATCGATCAGCTTCGTGAAGACCTCAAGAATAATACAATCAATATCCCTTGTAGACTTCCCGCATCGATCGGTCTACATTCAATAAAATAAAAGCCTCATTCAAAAGGACTTTTGAGTCATGGACTTGTCTATTTAGGGTAGGTTCTCTTTCGTCAGAACACTCACTTTGTAATAAGTTCTCTGCACCTCAGCTATACCATCCACCTCACCTCACCATTTGTTTCAACTCAAGGGACGTAATGTACGCTCGATATATTGTGATCACACAACTCTTTTCACCTATTGACTTCTCGTCTATGCACGGTACCTAGGGCTCCAAGCTCGTTCTACGTTGTGTGGTTTGTTTAGCTCTTTTCACCTACGGAGCACTCTTTCTGCTTTGCCTCGCATCTAGGATTGTGTGTTGACCTTAATCAGGACATGGTTCCCTTCTACTCGGGTAGGCTAACCTTCACTTCCCTTATACCTTTTACAACATCACCAATTCATTACCAACACCATCAACCTTACCTTTACCAATCTTAATATTTTTACCAACCAACCAATTGCCTAAACCGTACCAAATTACCTGAATTCACCTCTCCCTGATCCTAAGGGAGAACTACATCGGTCTGAGGCCCCTCCTTGCTTTGTGTAATGGGCTATGTAGGCAGCACTTCGGAGACATGGGGTCTCCCAAGGTTAGCTCGACCATCCCCTACCATAACTTATCATGTGTGGTAAATATAAATATTTTTTGTGTATTTTTATTTAATCACATTCCTCTTTATCCTTTTTCAAAACACCAAAAAACCACAACGCAAACATTCTTATTTTTATCGTAACTCAAATCACCATACATATTCAGTTTTATTTAGATGTTAAACAAATACATCTTCTCTACCATCGACACGCAGGTCGGCATCCTTATTTATTCTTATACCTTGCTAACATTTACTCAGACCCTCACGCCTCATCCCGAACTAGGTGATGATCGTGATCGTCGACCCCTCTCGCCGGGCCTCTCTGTCCTCAAAGGTACCACGGCTATTGGTACCGCCCACTGATCTGCCAATCTCTCCTGTAACATCTGAATACGCCCTCTCGCATGGAGAACTCCAGCCTCTAGTCTCGCTGCTCGTGACTCCGCAACCACTAACAATCTTCTTGTCTCATTCACCTGCGTTTGGAGCTGCTGAACTAAACGCTGCAGACGATCCCTCTCTGCTGTAATCACAGCTATGTCAGGACAATCACGTATACCTCGCAGCTCCGCTGCCCACCATAATCTATAGGCCTCTGCTGTTCTCGTCCTTTACCTGCGATCGGGCCGCTACCTTTTCGTGGGACCTTCTGGAGGTGTTGGCTGGGGAGGTGAGAGTACTGCCTCTGCGTCGATCCTCATATATGGTCTATAAGCCAGGGGTATATCCTGCACAAATCCAAATTGTCGCCGCACGCGATCTATAGGAATCCTCTCATATTCACCTGGCCTGTGCCCCGCGATCCACCTCATTCGCTCTACACCCCTTAACTCCTCAGCTATGCTCTCTGTTACCATATAGTTCCCGTAAGGCCTCCAACAGATATCCGCAACCGTCACTCTCTCCCATACCTACCTGTAATACTCAATGTCACCCGTCACGGCCTGAGATCTTGCCTCTTGTTCTGTCTGGACCCATCGTCTGAATCCCAACCTCTGTACTCCGGTCTCTCCTGCCTGGAGGGATTGGCCTATTGGTCGCACACAAACAATGTGCTCATAGGCCCAACAGTGTAATAAGTATGAACAATCCAGCGTCGTCCTGTGATTTCACCTACAAGCCCATAAACCCCTGTATAGCTCCGCCAAATATGCAGGTGCCCATGCAAACGTAACGTTCCTTTCTACCATCTCCCAGATAACACACATCAATGCCTTTGGAAATCTTCCTCCTTCTGCCCTCGGTAATGCATAATACCCTACCGCTATCATTAATATCACTGCTAACCTTGTCTCCTCAGGATGTGCTGCATACATTACCCCATACGTAAATGATAAACCTCGTTGTGTCAAATCTCATGCGTATGGACCAAATACTGCGGTTATCGCTCCCCGTGCCACGCTAGGTAGTTCCTGATATACTGGTTCTCCTGTAATAGGGAGTCTCAAAATATGGAACACATCTTCCAATGTTACTGTCATCTCCCCTGTTGGCAGATAAAAGGTATTTGTCTCGGGATTCCATCTCTCAATCAACGCCTGTAACATACCATGGTTACGTGCGATTCGTGAATAATAACGGATTCCACTTAACCCCAAACGATTTATCAATGTCCATTCCGCTGGTGTTACATCCGCTCGGATTCGTGACAACAGCGCTGGCACACTATCATTCATCCTCAACCCTGCCTCTGCCTGCATACACCAAAACAACAAACAACCATTCAATCCGTCAGGGTTTTTCAAACATTCTGGAAATTCCTCCAGTAACCGGTATCGGTTATACATAACCGGTATCGGTTCAGTAACCGATACCGGTTCTCCCTAACCGCTACCGGTCACTGTCAATTACATACACCTTCCCTAAAAACAACCACCTACGACAATAAATTGATCGTTTATTCCTTTCTATATACACAGACATACCCAAAACCCCGAATTACCTACCCCATAACACTCACCTCATCTATACCCCTGGCTATCATGTTGTCTTTCTCATATCTACTTACCTATTCTCCTCTAGCTCATTCCCAAAACATGCAGTAGTTAAATCACAAACAAGCTGATACCTCTTGGGTTGCAGCAGCTTGAGGTGGTCCTTGTCTTCCCTCTTGTCCCTGCCTGCTGGATGCTTCTCCTCGTTCTGCCATTATTACCACCTTTTTCAAATTCGCCTTTCTACTTTCTGAATCTCAGATCGCATTCACCTTCCCAATCTCTTTTCTTATCACCCAAATCTCTCATGCAATTTCCTGTCTCTTTTTTCTTATCACCCAAATCTCTCATGCAAATACCTGTCTCAGTCGTCAAAAAGCGTCGCCTTCGCGTATTTAACCTCTTGCATGGCTCTAAAATTAAAACTTAAGTTGCCACCCTAGCTTTTCTATTTTTAGAAAAGCTCATACCTAAATAACCGGTATCGGTTACTTAACCGATATCGGTCTATCAGCTACCGATATCGGTTCCTTAACCGACATCGGTTACACACCTATCTTTTCTCAACAGCGTTCTTTTATTCATTTCTCACCTAAATTTTTGTCGCGCCCGCCTCTTTTCCCGCATAAAAACACAATTTACCACATTTGTTCATCCACCGTACATGCCAAATATATACAATGGAAAGTGAAAAAGCTATAGAATTAGGCTAAAGAACCTCAAAGGTTTGTTTTACTCATCCATGCACCACGAGATAAGAGATAAACAAGAAACTATCTATGCATACATAAATTTGAAACTAACATTCAAATCCTAGCATATATACTACTCTACCGCATGAAAGCTTAGTAAAAATAAACCTAGTTAGATTATAAGCAATCAAATTAGATGTGTTGTTTGCTTGAATGGAGGTGAAAAGTTCTCTCTAAAATGGGTAAAAAAATTTAGATACCCTCCTACTAACCTACTATGAAGTTATGGATGTGAAATGGAAGAGCTTCAACAATGGAGGATAGCCAATATCAAATGCCTATAAGCTTGGCTAATGCAATGAGGTCTAATACAAATATCTCCAAATGTGAGAGAGATTTTTATGAAAACAAGTTGTAAGATTGAGAGCGAGGAGTGACCCTTCTATTTATAGTTTTTCACTTGGGAGAGTTTTGAATTTTGGGTGCATGTGGGACTAAAGCTCAAAAAGAACTTTTAGATTAGATTAGGATAAACAATTTTTAGGCTTAATTAAGCTTTGTTTAGGCTAGTTTACTAGGGTTAGCAAGTGATTACGACTCATTACAAGTTGAGAGGGGTCGATAACCAATTGCGGTGATAGATGATAGCTTACAAATCCAATAGAAGTGGTCTAGAGAAAACGAGGAGGTTCTAAATGGTCGAAAGGAGGAATGTTTAGCTAATAAGAGAGACATTAGCCAAACAAGTTGCTTATAGGAGGAATATGACTAAGAAGGTGGCGTTAATGGACATCTCGAGAGTGGAGTGAAGAAATATTTATTAACGAGTGTCGTTAATTGACTGGATTGTAAGAAATGCCAAGTGCAAGCATATTTTAGGTGTCTACAAAGCTTTGAGGTGACCATGTTTTGGGTAATTTGATTGCTTAGAATCTAACTAGGTTCATTTTTTAGAGAGTGGTATTTATGCTAGGATTTGAATGCTAGTGTCAAATTTTTATATGTATAGATATTTTCTTGTTTAGCTCTTATCTCATGGTGCATGGATGAGTAAATAAAATCTTTGAGGTTATTTAGCTCATTTCATAGCTTTTACTGCAACTTTCTCGATGCATACATTTGACACTTTTAGCAACACAAAGTGCGATTTGACTATGTTTAGGGTATCACCCTTTGAAAGTAAAATGAGGAAATAACAATTGATTTGACCTAAAAACTTGAAAATGAACTTTGAAAAACCTAAAAGACCTCCATAATGGAGGATGGGCATAAACGTCCCATCGGGTGTGCCAAATGTACGCAATGTAAAGTAAAATCTATAGAATGAGGCTAAAGAACCTCAAAGCTTTGCTTTACTCATCCATGCACCATGACATAAGAGCTAAACAAGAAACTATCTATGCACATATAAATTTGAAACTAACATTTAAATCCTAGCATATATACTACTCTCTACTCCATGAAAGCTTAATAAAATCTGAACCTAGTTAGATTCTAAGCAATCAAATTACATGTGTTGTTTGCTTGAATGGATGTGAAAATGTCTCTCTAAAATGGCTACAAGACCATATTAGATACCGTCCTACTAGCATATTATGAAGTTATGAATGTGAGATGGAAGAGCTTAAACAACGGAGGATAACAAGGATCAAATGCCTATTAGCTTGGCTAATGCAAATGACGTTTAATGCCAATATCTCCAAATATGAGAGAGATTTTTATGAAAATAAGGTGTAAGGATGAGAGGGAGGAGTGATCCTTCTATTTATAGTTTTTCACTTGGGAGAGTTTTGAATTTTGGGTGCATGTAGGACTAAAGCTAAAAATCACTTTTAGATTAGATTAGGATAAACATTGTTTTGGCTTATTTAACCTTGGTTTAGGCTATTTAACTAGGGTTAGTAAGTGATTAAAGACTCATTGAGAGTTGGGAGGGGTATGGATAACCAATTTTGACTTATAGATAGCCTATGAAGCAAATAGAAGTGGTCTATAGAGAACTAGGGAGGTTCTAAATGGTCGAAAGGAGGAATGTTTAGCTAATAAGAGAGATATTAGCCAAACATGTTGATTATAGGAGGAATATGACTAAGAAGGTGGCGTGAATGGACATCGAGAGTGGAGTGAAGAAATATTGATTAACAAGGTGTCATTAATTGACTAGATTGTAGGAAATGCCAAGTGTAAGCATATTTTATATGTCTACAAAGCTTTGAGGTGACTATGTTTAGGTAATTTGACTGCTTAGAATCTAACTAGGTTCATTTTTAGAGAGTAGTATATATGTTATGATTTTAATGTTAGTTTCAAATTTATATATATGTATAGGTATTTTCTTGTTTAGCTCTTATCTCATGGTGCATGGATGAGTAAAGTAAATCTATGAGGTTCTTTAGCCTCATTCCATAGTTTTTACAACTTTCCATTGCATACAATCGACACTTGTTGCAAGTCAAAGTGTTATTTGATTATGTTTAGGTATCACCCTTTGAAACAAAAATGAGGAAATAACAAGTGATTTGACCTAAAAACTTGAAAATGAACTTTAAAAATCCTAAATGACCTCCAATAATGAAGGATGGACATAAACGTCCCACCGGGATCATGCTAAATGTATGCAATGGAAAGTTGTAAAATCTATAGAATGAGGCTAAAGAACCTCAAACATTTGCTTTACTCATCCATGCACCATGACATAAGAGCTAAACAAGAAACTATCTATACATATATAAATTTGAAACTAACATTTAAATCCTAGAATATATAATACTCTCTACTCCATGAAAGCTTATTAAAAATCAACCTAGTTAGATTCTAAGCAATCATATTAGATGTGTTGTTTGCTTCAATGGAGTGAAAATGTCTCTCTAAAATGGCTACAAGACCATATTATATACCCTCCTACTAACATATTATGAAGTTATGGATGTGAGATAGAAGAGCTTCAACAACGGAGGATAACAAGGATCAAATGCCTATTAGCTTGGCTAATGCGAATGACGTTTAATGCCAATATCTCCAAATGTCAAACAGATTTGATATGAAAATAAGGTGTAAGGTTGAGAGGGAGGATTGATCCTTCTATTTATAGTTTTTCACTTGGGAGAGTTTTGAATTTTGGGTACATGTGGGACAAAAGCTAAAAAATCACATTTAGATTAGATTAGGATAAACATTCTTTTGGCTTAGTTAAGCTGTGTTTAGGCTATTTAACTAGGGTTAGTAAGTGATTAGAGACTCATTGAGAGTTAGGAGGGGTATGGATAGCCAATTTTTACTTATAGATAGCCTACGAAGCCAATAGAAGTGGTCTAGAGAGAAGTAGGGAGTTTCTAAATGGTCGAAAGCAGGAATGTTTACCTAATAAGAGAGATATTAGCCAAACAAGTTGATTATAGGAGAAATATGACTAAGAAGGTGGCGTGAATGGACATCTGAGAGTGGAGTGAAGAAATATTGATTAATGAGGTGTCGTTAATTGATTGGATTGTAGGAAATTCTAAGTGTAATCATATTTTAGGTGTCTACAAAGCTTTGAGGTGACTATGTTTAGGGTAATTTGATTGCTTAGAATCTAACTAGGTTCATTTTTAGAGAGTAGTATATATGTTAGGATTTGAATGTTAGATTCAAATTTATATATGTATAGATAGTTTCTGTTTAGCTCTTATCTCATGGTGCATGGATGAGTAAAGAAAATCTATGAGGTTCTTTAGCCTCATTCCATAGTTTTTACAACTTTCCATTAAATACATCTGCACTTTTAGCAAGTCAAAGTGTGATTTGACTATGTTTAGGGTATCACCCTTTGAAACAAAAATGAGGAAATAACATGTGATTTGACCTACAGACTTGAAAATGAACTTTAAAAAACCTAAAAGACCTCCAATAATGGAGGATGGACATAAGCGTTCCACCGCGTGCTAAATATATGCAATGGAAATTTGTAAAATCTATAGAATGAGGCTGAAGAACCTCAACGCTTTGCTTTACTCATCCATTCACCATGAGATAAGAGCTAAACAAGAAACTATCTATGCATATATAAATTTGAAACTAACATTTAAATCCTAGCATATATACTACTCTCTACTCCATGAAAGCTTGATAAAACTGAACCTAGTTAGATTCTAAGTAATCAAATTAAATGTGTTGTTTGCTTCAATGGAGGTGAAAAGGTATCTCTAAAATGGCTACAAGACCATATTATATACCCTCCTACTAACATATTATGAAGTTATGGATGTGAGATGGAAGAGCTTCAACAACAGAGGATAACAAGGATCAAATGCCTATTAGCTTGGCTAATGCAAATGACGTTTAATGCCAATATCTCCAAATGTCGAGAGATTTGCTATGAAAATAAAGTGTAAGGTTGAGAGGGAGGAGTGATCCTTCTATTTATAGTTTTTCACTTGGGAGAGTTTTGAATTTTGGGTACATGTGGGACTAAAGCTAAAAATCACATTTATATTAGATTAGGATAAACATTCTTTTGGCTTAGTTAAGCTTGGTTTAGGCTATTTAACTAGGGTTAGTAAGTGATTATAGACTCATTTAGAGTTAGGAGGGTATTGATAGCCAATTTTTACTTATAGATAGCCTACGAAGCCAATAGAAGTGGTCTAGAGAGAAGTAGGGAGGTTCTAAATGGTCGAAAGGAGGAATGTTTAGCTAATTAGAGAGATATTAGCCAAACAAAATGATTATAGGAGAAATATGACTAAGAAGGTGGCGTGAATGGACATCTCGAGAGTGGAGTGAAGAAATATTGATTAACGAGGTGTCGTTAATTGACTGGATTATAGGAAATGCCAAGTGTAAGCATATTTTTAGGTGTCTACAAAGCTTTGAGGTGACTATGTTTAGGTAATTTGATTGCTTAGAATCTAACTAGGTTCATTTCTTAGAGAGTAGTATATATGTTAGGATTTGAATGTTAGATTAAAATTTATATATGTATAGATAGTTTCTTATTTAGCTCTTATCTCATGGTGCATGGATGAGTAAAGCAAATCTATGAGGTTCTTGAGCCTCATTCCATAGATTTTGCAACTTTCCATTACATACATCTAACACTTTTAGCAAGTCAAAGTGTGATTTGACTATGTTTAGGGTATCACCCCTTTGAAACAAAAATGAGGAAATAACAAGTGATTTGACCTAAAAACTTGAAAATGAACTTTAAAAACCTAAAAGACCTCTAATAATGGAGGATGGACATAAGCATCCCACCAAGGCGTGCCAAATGTATGCAATGGAAATTTGTAAAATCTATAGAATGAGGCTAAAGAACCTCAACGCTTTCCTCATCTATTCACCATGAGATAAGAGCTAAACAAGAAACTATCTATGCAGATATAAATTTGAAACTAACATTTAAATCCTAGCATATATACTTTTCTCTACTCCGTGAAAGCTTAATAAAACTGAACCTAGTTAGATTCTAAGCAATCAAATTAGATGTGTTGTTTGCTTCAATGGAGGTGAAAAGGTATCTCTAAAATGGCTACAAGAACATATTAGATACCCTCCCACTAACATATTATGAAATTATGGATGTGAGATGGAAGAGCTTCAACAACGGAGGATAACAAGGATCAAATGCCTATTATCTTGGCTATCAGCAAATGACGTTTAATGCCAATATCTCCAAATTTGAGAGATAATTTTTTTGAAAACAAGGTGTAAGGTTGAGACGGAGGAGTGATCATTATATTTATAGTTTTTCACTTGGGAGAGTTTGGAATTTTGGGTACATGTGGGACTAAAGCTAAAAATCACTTTTAGATTAGATTAGGATAAACATTCTTTTGGCTTATTTAAGTTTGGTTTAGGCTATTTAACTAGGGTTAGGAAGTGATTAGAGACTCATTGAGAGTAGGGAGGGGTATGGATAACCAATTGTGACTTATAGATAGCGTAGAAATCCAATAGAAGTGGTCTAGAGAGAACTAGAGAGGTTTTAAATGGTCGAAAGGAGGAATGTTTAGCTAATAAGAGAGATATTAGCCAAACAAGTTGATTATAGGAGGAAAATGACTAAGAAGGTGGCGTGAATGGAAATCGAGAGTGGAGTGAAGAAATATTGATTAACGAGGTGTTGTTAATTGACTAGATTACAGAAATGCCAAGTGTAAGCATATTTTAGGTGTCTACAAAGCTTTGAGGTGACTATGTTTAGGTAATTTGATTGCTTGGAATCTAATTAGGTTACCTTTTTAGAGAGTAGCATATATGTTAGGATTTTAATGTTACTTTCAAATTTATATATGTATAGATAGTTTCTTGTTTAGCTCTTATCTCATGGTGCATGGATGAGTAAAGAAAATCTATGAGGTTCTTTAGCCTCATTCCATAGCTTTACTGCAACTTTCTATTGCATACATTTGGTACTTTTAGCTAGTCAAAGTGTGATTTGACTATGTTTAGGTATCACCCATTTGAAACAAAAATGAGGAAATAACAAGTGACTTGACCTAAAAACTTGAAAATAAACTTTAAAAAACTAAAAGACCTCCATTAATGGAGGATGGACATAAATGTCCCACTAAGTGCGTGCAAATATATGCAATAGAAATTTGTAAAATCTATAGGATGAGGCTAAAGAACCTCAAAGATTTTCTTTACTTATCCATGCACCATGAGATAAGAGATAAACAAGAAACTATCTATGCATATATAAATTTGAAACTAACATTCAAATCCTAGTGTAGACACTAAAATTAGGTCACACTCCTCTTTTGTCCCTCAACATGAAGCACCCTTTATCACATTTACCTAGCCATGACCCCCTTCAACACACTAATATTAATTAAATTAAATTAATGCATTATCCTCACTATTTTTATTATTTAAATATCTTATTTAAATAATATCCATACGTCTGATTCACTTAGACACCTCACCAAGCTAACTCAACCTAAGACCTATTCTTATTAAGTTACCATAACTAACTAAGACTTACCCAAACCCTAAAAATCAATGCCTACATTCCCTCTAACCACATTCCCACATGCTCACAAGAAGTTTTTAGTCTATTCCACGGGATAATGACACAAGATCTCGAGAAAATCAAGAATATCACCCTACTTTAGTAAACCTAGGAAATCCCACCTTAACCATGTCGGTTACCCCTAACTGTCGCCGGTTAATCTGGACCACTGCCGATTACCCTTTAACCCCAAAAATTACTTATTCTCAAGGTTGGAAGTCATAGGTTGGTAAAAATTTGGAGAAAAAGTGGACGAGCAAGAACAAAATCTCAAAGAGATAACACATCTTTAGAGAGCCAATTCCAGCAAGAATTGACATCAAAGGAAGGAGATTAAGGATCTTCTCTTGCACAGCCATCCCAACCACATTTTGATCTATCCAGGCAAAAGAAGAGTGTGCGTGCACTCATATAGAAGATTTTCTTCATTTGGTGATCACTTACACCTTCAAAGCCATCATTAGCACCTCCATCCTTCACTCATAGCCTTTCGAGGAGAACGAAATCCAAGTAAGTTGAACATCATAGTTTCTGGATATTTCATTTTATCATCCATTGTTCATATTGCTCCCTATCGACCATCTCCAACATTTTTTACCTCCATAGACCCATCAAAACCTTGCAAAAACCTATTCCAATCACCCAATACCTCTTCCCAACCAACTAAATCCTTTGTGAAATCACAAAGGAGACTAAAACCATGTTCGTGACGTTTCCCGATCTCATAATGCTTAATCGGCACCAGCTTATACCTAACCATGGCCGATCACCCCTAACTCGACGCCAATCTCTGGTTTTCCCACACATCCTTAAACAGAGACCTATCCACCTAATTTTACCTAACCCTCACTCACTTGTGACCTACCCAGGACCTTTATCAAACCTGCAGAACCCAAAACCAACCATTTGACTTGTGGATTCTATTCTAGCTTAGCATATTAGATTAGATCTATTTTCTTATTGTGTTTTTAAGTGAGATACCTAAATCATTTCAAAATAACAATAGGATTTACCTTGTTTTCAACATTAATTTTTTTAAAATAGTGGACTGATAGCCATCTAGGAAGTATCATGCTTCCCAAATCTAGCTCACGCTAGGTAGTTCACTACCCATATTGTTTAACTCTTTCTAGTGGTATTGATTTAATTACGGTATTTCCTCCTAGCCAAAAGGAAGCTCTCACGATCGGTTGTGGATTCGAAGTCATACGCGAGAAAAAATCATCAACCGACATTTGAACAGCTATTCCTCCTACGCTTGTTACCCCATTTATTTAATCAACAATTCAAAGAAAAAAATCTAAGAATGAGGCTAAAGAACTAAGATAAGAGCTAAACAAGAAACTATCTATGCATATATAAATTTGAAACTAACATTAAAATCCTAGCATATATACTACTCTCTACTCCATGAAAGCTTAATAAAAATGAACCTAGTTATATTTTAAGCAATCAAATTAAATATGTTGTTTGCTTCAATGGAGGTGAAAAGGTCTCTCTAAAATTGATACAAGACCAAGTTAGATACCCTCCTACTAACCTACTATGAAGTTATGGATGTGAGATGGAAGATCAACAACGGAGGATAGCCAAGATGAAATGCCTATTAGCTTAGCTAATGCAAATGAGGTCTAATGCCAATATCTCCAAATGTGAGAGAGATTTGTTATGAAAACAAGTTTTAAGGTTGAGAGGGAGGAGTGACCCTTCTATTTATATTTTTAACTTGGGAGAGTTTGGAATTTTGGGTGCATGTGGGACTAAAGCTCAAAAGTGATTTTAGATTATATTAGGATAAACATGCTTTAGGCTTAGTTAATCTCGGTTTAGGCTAGTTAGCTAGGGTTAGCTAGTGATTAGAGACTCATTGAGAGTTAGGAGAGGTTTGGATAAATAATTGTGACTTATAGATAGCCTACAAAGCCAATAGAAGTGGTCTAGAGAGAACTAGGAGGTTCTAAATGGTCGAAAGGAGGATTGTTTAGCAAATAAGAGAGATATTAACCAAACAAGTTGATTATAGAAGGAATATGACTAAGAAGGTGGCGTGAATGGGCATCCGAGTGGCGTGAAGAAATATTGATTAACAAGGTGTCGTTAATTGACCTGGATTAGAGGAAATTCCAATTGTAAGCATATTTTAGGTGTCTACAAAGGTTTGAGGTGACTATATTTATGCTAATTTTATTGCTTAGAATCTAACTAGGTTCATTTTTTAGAGAGTAGTATATATGCTAGGATTTGAATGTTAGTTATATATGTATAGATAGCTTCTTGTTTATCTCTTATCTCACGGTGCATGGATGAGTAAAGCAAAGCTTTGAGGTTCTTTAGCCTTATTCCATAGCTTTTGAAACTTTTCATTGCATACATTTGGCGCTCTTAGCAAGTCAAAGTGTGATTTGACTATGTTTAGGTATCACCCCTTTGAAATAAAAATGAGGAAATATAAAGTGATTTGACCTATAAACTTGAAAATAAACTTTAAAAAACCTAAAAGACCTCCATTAATGGAGGATGGACATAAGTGTCCCACTAGGCGTGCCAAATGTATGCAATGGAAAGTTGCAAAAGCTATCAAATGAGGCTAAAGAACCTCAAAGTTTTGTTTTACTCATCCATGCACCATGAGATAAGAGCTAAACAAGAAACTATCTATGCATATATAAATTTGAAACTAACATTAAAATCCTTGCATATATACTACTCTCTACTCCCATGAAAGCTTATTAAAAATCAACCTAGTTAGATTCTAAGAAATCAAATTAGATGTGCTCTTTGCTTCAATGGAGGTGAAAAGGTATCTCTAAAATGGCTAAAAGACAAAGTTAGATACCCTCCTACTAACCTACTATGAATTTATGGATGTGAGATGAAAGAGCCTCAACAACGGAGGATAGCCAAGATCAAATGCCTATTAGCTTGGTTAATGCAAATGAGCTCTAATGCTAATATCTCCAAATGTGAGAGATATTCATTACGAAAACAAGGTGTAATGTTGAGAGGGAGGAGTGACCCTTTTATTTATAGTTTTTCACTTGGGAGAGTTTGGAATTTTGGGTGCATGTGGGACTAAAGCTCAAGAAGCACTTTTAGATTAGATTAGGATAAACATGCTTAAGGCTTAGTTAAGCTTGTTTTAGGTTAGTTAACTAGTGTTAGCAAGTGATTAGAGACTCATTGAGAGTTGGGAGAGGGGTATGGATTACCAATTCTAACCGATAGCCTACAAAGCCAATAGAAGTGGTCTAGAGAGAACTAGGGAGGTTCTAAAAGGTCGAAAGGAGGAATGTTTAGCTAATAAGAGAGATATTAGCCAAACAAGTTGATTATAGTAGGAATATGACTAAGAAGGTGGCATGAATGGGAATCCGAGAATGGAGTGAAGAAAGGTTGATTAATGAGGTGTCATTAATTGACTGGATTGGAGGAAATGCCTAGTTTTAGAATATTTTAACTATCTACAAAGGTTTGAGTTGACTATGTTTAGGGTAATTTGATTGGTTATAATCCAATTAGGTTCATTTTTAGAGAGTAGTATATATGCTAGGATTTGAATGTTAATTTCAAAGTTATATATGTATAGATAGTTCCTTGTTTAGCTCTTATCTCATGGTGCATGGATGAGTAAAGCAAAAATTTAAGGTTATTTAGACTCATTCCATACCTTTTGCAACTTTTCGTTGCATATATTTGGCACTTTTAGCAAGTCAAAGTGTGATTTAAATATGTTTAGGTATCACCCCTTTGAAAAAAAAATGAGGAAATAACAAGTGATTTGACCTAAAAACTTGAAAATGAACTTTAAAAACCTAAAAGACGCGTCTAGTAATGGAGGATGGACATAAGCGTCCCACCGGGTGTGCCAAATGTATGCAATGGAAAGTTATAAAAGCTATAGAATGAGGCTAAAGAACCTCATAGATTTTCTTTACTCATCCACTGCACCATGAGATAAGAGATAAACAAGAAAATATCTATGAATATATTAATTCAAAACTAACACTCAAATTCTACCATATATACTACTCTCTACTCCATGAAAGCTTAATAAAAATAAACCTAGTTAGATTCTAAGCAATGAAAATAGATGAGTTGTTTGCTTCATTCGAGGTGAAAATGTCTCTTTTAAATGGCTACAACACCAAGTTAGATACCCTCCTACTAACCCACTATGAAGTTATGGATGTGAGATGGAAGAGCTTCAAAAATGGAGGATAGCCAAAATCAATTTCCTATTAGCTTGGCTAATGCAAATGAGGTCTAATGCCAATATCTCCAAATGTGAGAAAGATTTGTTATGAAAACAAGTTGTAAGGTTAAGAGGGAGGAGTGACCCTTCTATTTATACTTTTGCACTTGGGATATTTTGGAATATTGGGTGCATGTGGGACAAAATATTAAAAATCACTTTTACATTATATTAGGATATAAATGATTTAGGCTTAGTTAAGCTTGGTTTAGGCTAGTTAACTAGGGTTAGCAAGTTATTATAGACTCATTGAGAGTTGGGAGGGTCTGGATAACCGATTGTGGACCGATAGATATCCTATGAAGCCAAAAGAAGTAATCTACAGAGAACTAGGGAGGTTCTAAAGGTCGAAAGGAGGAATGTTTAGCTAATAAGAGAGATATTATACAAACAAGTTGATTATAGGAGGAATATGAATAAGAATGGTGCTTGAATGGGCATACGAGAGTGCAAAGTGAAGAAAGCTTGATTAACGAGGTGTCGAATCGATTGGATTGGAGGAAATTCCAAGTGTAAGTGTATTTTAATTGTCTACAAAGATTTGAGGTGACTATGTTTAGGGTAATTTGATTTCCTAGAATCTAACTAGGTTCATTTTTAGAGAGTACTATATATGCTAGGATTTTAATTTTAGTTTCAAATTTATATATGTATAGATATTTTCTTGTTTATCTCTTATCTCATGGTGCATGGATGAGTAAAGAAAAGCTTTAAAGTTATTTACCATCATTCCATAGCTTTTGAAACTTACCGTTGCATACATTTGGCACTTTTAGAAAGTCAAAGTGTCATTTGACTTTTTAGGTATCACCCCTTTGAAATAAAAATGAGGAAATAACAAGTGATTTGACCTAAAAACTTGAAAGTGAACTTGAAAAAACCTAAAAGAACTCCATTAGTTGAGGATGGACATAATACAGTCCCACAGTGGCATGCCAAATATATGCAATGGAAAGTTGCAATACCTATAGAATGATGCTAAAGAACCTCAATTCTTTGTTTTACTCATCCATGCATGATGAGATGAGATCCGAACAAGAAACTTTCTATGCATATATAAATTTTAAACTTGCATTCAAATCCTAGCATATATACTACTCTACTCCATGAAAGCTTACTAAAAATGAACCTAGTAAGATTCTAAGCAATCAAATTAGATGTGTTATTTGCTTTAATGGAGGTGAATAGGTCTCTCTAAAATGGCTACAAGACTAAGTTAGATACCCTCCTACTAACCTACTATGAATTTATGGATGTGAGAAGGAAGAGCTTCAACAATGGAGGATATCCAAGATCAAACTCGTATTAGCTTAAATAATTCAAATGAGGTCTAATTTCAATATCTCTAAATGTGAGAGAGATTTGTTACGAAAATAAGGTTTAAGGTTGAGAGGGAGGAGTGACCCTTCTATTTATAGTGACTGATATCAACTGATAGATATCCTATGAAGCCAAAAGAAGTAATCTACATAGAACTAGGGAGGTTCTAAAGGTCGAAAGGAGGAATGTTTAGCTAATAAGAGAGATATTATACAAACAAGTTGATTATAGGAGGAATATGAATAAGAATGGTGCTTGAATGGGCATCCGAGAGTGCAGTGAAGAAATCTTGATTAACGAGGTGTCGGAATCGATTGGATTGGAGGAAATGCCAAGTGTAAGTGTATTTTAATTGTCTAGAAAGCTTTGAGGTGACTATAATTAGGTAATTTGATTTCCTAGAATCTAACTAGGTTCATTTTTTAGAGAGTACTATATATGCTAGGATTTGAATTTTAGTTTCAAATTTATATATATATAGATAGTTTCTTGTTTATCTCTTATCTCATGGTACATGGATGAGTAAAGCAAAGATTTAAGGTTATTTACCGTCATTCCATAGCTTTTGAAACTTACCACATTTGCATACATTTGGCACTTTTAGAAAGTCAAAGTGTCATTTGACTTTTTAGGTATCACCCATTTGAAATAAAAATGAGGAAATAACAAGTGGTTTGACCTAAAAACTTGAAAGTGAACTTGAAAAAACCTAAAAGAACTCCATTAGTTGAGGATGGACATAACAGTCCCACAGGGCATGCCAAATATATGTAATGGAAAGTTCAGAATACCTATAGAATGATGCTAAAGAACCTCAATTCTTTTCTTTACTCATCCATGCACGATGAGATGAGATAAACAAGAAACTTTCTATGCATATATAAATTTTAAACTTGCATTCAAATCCTAGCATATATACTACTCTCTACTCCATGAAAGCTTACTAAAAATGAACCTAGTAAGATTCTAAGCAATCAAATTAGATGTGTTATTTGCTTCAATGGAGGTGAAAAGGTCTCTCTAAAATGGCTACAAGACCAAGTTAGATACCCTCCTACTAACCTACTATGAATTTATGGATGTGAGAAGTAAGAGCTTCAACAATGGAGGATATCCAAGATCAAACTCGTATTAGCTTAAATAATTCAAATGAGGTCTAATTTCAATATCTCTAAATGTGAGAGAGATTTGTTACGAAAATAAGGTTTAAGGTTGAGAGGGAGGAGTGACCCTTCTATTTATAGTTTTTCACTTAGGAGAGTTTGGAATTTTGGGTACATGTGGGACTAAAGCTCAAAAAGTACTTTTAGATTAGATTAGGATAAACATGCTTTAGGCTTAGTTAAGCTTTGTTTAGGCTAGTTACCTAGGGTTTAAAACTGATTAGAGACTCATTGAGAGTTGGGAGAGGTCCGGATAACTAATTGTGACTGATAGATAGCCTATGAAGCCAATAGAAGTGGTCTAGAGAGAACTAGGGAGGTTCTAAAAGGTCGAAAGGATGAATGTTTAGGTAATAAGAGAGATATTACCCAAACATGTTGATTATAGGAGGAATATGACTAAGAAGGTGGTGTGAATGGGAATATGAGAGTGGAGTGAACAAAGGTTGATTAACAAGGTGTTGGTAATGAACTGGATTGGAGGAAATGCCAAGTGTTAGAATATTTTAATTGTCTACAAAGGTTTGAGGTGACTATGTTTAGGGTAATTTGATTGCTTAGAATCAAACTAGGTTCATTTCTTAGAGAGTAGTATATATGCTAGGATTTGTATGTTAGGTTAAAATTTATATATGTATAGATAGTTTCTTGTTTAGCTCTTATCTCATGGTGCATGGATGAGTAAAGAAAATATTTGAGGTTCTTTAGCCTCATTCCATAGCTTTGCAACTTTCCATCATACATCCGGCACTTTTAACAAGTCAAAGTGTGACCCGACTATGTTTAAGGTATCACCCCTTTGAAACAAAAATGAATAAATGACAAGTGTTTTGACCAAAAAACTTGTAAATGAAATTTAAAAATCTATAAGACCTCCATTAATGGAGGATGGACATAAGCGTCCCACTGGGCATGCCAAATGTATGTAATGGAAAGTTCCAATAGCTACGTAATGAGGATAAAGAGCCTCAAATATTTTCTTTACTCATCCATGCACCATGAGGTAATAGCTAAAAAGAAACTATCTATGCATATATAAATTTGAAACTCACATTCAAATCCTAGCATATATACTACTCTACTCCATTAAAGCTTAATCAAAATTAACCTAGTTAGATTCTAAGGAATCAAATTAAATATGTTGTTTCCTTCAATGGAGGTGAAAAGGTCTCTCTAAAATGGCTATAAGACCAAGTTAGATACCCTCCTACTAACCTACTATGAATTTATCGATGTGAGATGGAAGAGCTTCAACAATGGAGGATAGCCAAGATCAAATGCCTATTAGCTTGGTTAATGCAAATGAGGTCTAATGCCAATATCTCCAAATGTGAGAGAGATTTGTTATGAAAACAAGTTGTAAGGTTTAGAGAGAGGAGTGACCCTTCTATTTATAGTTTTTCACTTGGAGAGTTTGTAATTTTGGGTGTATGTGGGACTAAAGCTCAAAAAGTTCTTTTAGATTAGATTAGGATAAACATGCTTTAGGCTTAGTTAATCTTGGTTTAGGCTAGTTAACTAGGGTTAGCAAGTGATTAGAGACTCATTGAGAGGTGCGAGAGGTCCTGGATAACTAATTTTGACTAATAGATAGCTGATGAAGCTAATATAAGTTTTCTACAGAGAACTAGGGAGGCTATAAATGGTTTAAAGTAGGAATGTTTAGCTAATAAGAGAGATATTAGCCAAACAAGTTGATTATAGGAGGAATATGAATAAGAAGGTGGCGTGAATGGGCATCTAAGAGTGGTGGAAAAAATATTGCTAAAAGAGATGTCGTTAATTGACTATGTTCGAGGTAATTTGATTGTTTAGAATCTAACTCGTTTCATTTTTAGAGAGTAGTATATATATAAGGATTTGAATGTTAGTTTCAAATTTATATATGTATAGATAGTTTCTTGTTTAGTTCTTATCTCATATTTCATGGATGAGTAAAGAAAATCTTTGAGGTTATTTAGCCTCATTCCATAGCTTTTGCAACTTTCCATTGCATACATTTGGCACTTTTAACAAGACAAAGTGTGATTTGACTATATTTAGGTATCACCCTTTGAAACAAAAATGAGGAAATAACAAGTGATTTGACCTAAAAATTGAAAATGAACTTTAAAAACTGAAAAGACCTCCACTAATGGAGGATGGACATAAGCATCCCACCAGGTTGTGCCAAATGTATGCAATGGAAAGTTGCAAAAGCTATAGAATGAGGCTAAAGAACCTCAAAGCTTTGCTTTACTCATCCATAAACCACGAGATAAGAGCTAAATTAGAAACTTTCTATGCATATTTAAAATTGAAACTAACATTGAAATTCTAGCATATATACTTCACTCTACTCCATGAAAGCTTAATAAAAATGAACCTAGTTAGATTCTAAGCAATGATTATAGATGTGTTGTTTGCTTCAATGGAGGTGAAAATGTCTCTTTTAAATGGCTACAACACCAAGTTAGATACCCTCCTACTAACCTACTATGAAGTTATGTATGTGAGATGGAAGAGCTTCAACAATGGAGGATAGCCAATATCAATTTCCTATTAGCTTGCCTAATGTGAATGAGGTCTAATGACAATATCTCTAAATGTGATAGAGATTTTTATGAAAACAAGTTGTAAGGTTGAGAGGGAGGAGTGACCCTTCTATTTATACTTTTTCACTTGGGATATTTTGGAATATTTGGTGCATGTGGGACTAAATCTTAAAAATCAATTTTAGATTAAATTAGGATAAAATGGGTTTAGGCTTAGTTAAGCTTGATTTAGGCTTTGTTAACTATGGTTAACAAGTTATTATAGACTCATTGAGAGTCGGGAGGGTATGGATAACCAATTGTGACTAATAGATAGCCTATAAAGCCAATAGAAGTGGTCTAGAGAGAACTAGGATGTTCTAAAAGTTTGAAAGGAGGAATGTTTAGCTAATAAGAGAGATATTAGCCAAACATGTTGATTATAACGTGAATATGACTAAGAGGGTGGCATGAATGGGCATCCGAGAGTGGAGTGAAGAAAAATTCATTAACGAGGTGTCATTAATGACTAGGATTGGATGAAATGAAAAGTGTAAACATATTTTAATTGTCTACAAAGCTTTGAGGTGACTATGTTTAGGGTAATTTGATTGCCTAGAATCTAACTAGGTTCATTTTTTAGAGAGTACTATATATGCTAGATTTGAATGTTAGTTTCAAATTTATATATGTATAAATAGTTTCTTGTTTAGCTCTTATCTCATGGTGAATGGATGAGCAAAGAAAATCTTTAAGGTTATTTAGCCTCATTCCATAGCTTTTGTAACTTTCCATTGCATACAATTGGCACTTTTAGCAAGTCAAAGTGTGATTTGACTATGTTTAGGTATAACCCCTTTGAAACAAAAATGAGGTAATAACCAATGAATTGACCTAAATACTTGAAAATGAACTTGAAAAAACCTCAAAGAACTCCATTAGTGAAGGATGGACATAAGAGTCCCACAGGACATGCCAAATGTATACAATGGAAAGTTACAAAAGCTATAGAATGAGACTAAAGAATCTCAATTCTTTTCTTTACTCATCCATGCAGCATGAGATAAGATCTAAACAAGAAACTGTCTATGCATATATAAATTTGAATCTAGCATTCAAATCATAGCATATATACTACTCTCTACTCCATGAAAGCTTACTAAAAATGAACCTAATTAGATTCTAAGAAATCAAATTTGATGTGTTTTTTACTTCAATGGAGGTGAAAAGGTCTCTCTAAAATGGCTACAAGACTAAGTTAGATACCCTCCTAATAACCTACTATGAAGTTATGGATGTGAGATGGAAGAGATTCAACAATGGAGGATAGCCAAGAACAAATGTCTATTATCTTGGCTAATGCAAATGAGGTCTAATGCCAATATCTCCAAATGTGAGAGAGATTTGTTATGAAAACAAGTTGTAAGGTTGAGAGGGAGGAGTGACCCTTTTATTTATAGTTTTTCACTTAGGAGAGTTTAGAATTTTGGGTGCATGTGGGACTAAATCTCAAAAATAACTTTTAGATTAGATTAGGATAAACATGCTTTAGGCTTAGTTAAGCTTCGTTTAGGCTAGTTAACTAGGTTTAGCAAGTGATTAGAGACTCATTGAGAGTTGGGAGAGAGGTCTGGATAACTAACTATGACTGGTGATAGATAGCCTACGAAGCCAATAGAAGTGGTATAGAGAGAACTAGGGAGGTTATAAGTGGTAGAAAGGAGGAATGTTTAGCTAATAAGAAAGATATTAGCCAAACAAGTTGATTATAGGAGGAATATGACTAATAAGGTGGCATGAATGGGCATCTAAGAGTGGAGCGAAGAAAGGTTGATTAACGAGGTGTCATTAATTGACTAGATTGGAGGAAATTCAAGTGTAAGCATATTTTAGGTGTCTACAAAGCTTTGAGGTGACTATGTTTAGGGTAATTTGATTGCTTAGAATCTAACTTGGTTGATTTTTGAGAGAGTAGTATATATGCTAGAATTTTAATGTTAGTTTCAAATTTATATATGTATAGATAGTTTCTTATTTATCTCTTATCTCATGGTGTATTGATGAGTAAAGCAAAGCTTTGAGGTTATTTAGCCTCATTCCATAGATTTTGCAACTTTCCATTGTATACATTTTGTTGTTTTAGAAAGTCAAAGTGTGATTTCACTATATTTAGGATATCATCCATTTGCAACAAAAGTGAGGAAATAACAATTGATTTGACCTAAAAACTTGTAAATGAAGTTTAAAAAACCTAAAATACCTCCATTAATGGAGGATGGACATAATGACCCCACCCAAGCGTGCCAAATGTATGCAATGGAAAGTTACAAAAGCTATACCGAATGAGCCTAAAGAACCTCAAAGCTTTGATTTACTCATCCATGCACCATTAGATAATATCTAAAGAAGAAACTATCTATGCATATATAAATTTGAAACTAACATTCAAATCCTAGCATTTATACTAATCTACACTCTATGAAATCTTACTAAAAATGAACCTAGTTAGATTCTAAGAAATCAAATTAGATGAGTTGTTTGCTTTCAATGGAGATGAAAAGTCTCTCTAAAATGGCTACAAGACCAAGTTAGATACCCTCCTACTAACCTACTATGAAGTTATGGATGTGAGATGGAAGATCTTAAACAATGGAGGATAGCCAAGATATCAAATGTCTATTATCTTGGCTAATGCAAATTAGGTCTAATGCCAATATCTCCAAATATGAGAGAGATTTTTATGAAAACAAGTGTAAGGTTTAGAGGGAGAAGTGACATTCTATTTATAGTTTTTCATTTGGGATATTCTAGGAATTTTGGGTGCATGTGGGACTAAAGCTCAAAAAGAACTTTGATATTAGATTAGGATAAACATGCTTTGGGGCTTAGTTAAGCTTGGTTTAGGCTAGTTAACTAGGTTTAGCAAGTGATTAGAGTATCATTAAGAGTTGGGAGGGTATGGATAACCAATTTGACCATGATAGATAGCCTACGAAGCCAATAGAAGTGGTCTACAAGAGAACTAGGGAGGTTATAAATGGTCGAAAGGAGGATTTTATAGCTAATAAGAGAGATATTATCCAAATAAGTTGATTATAGGAGGAATATGACTAAGAAGGTGGCGTGAATGGGCATCCGAGAGTGAAGCAAAGAAAGGTTGATTAACGAGGTGTCGTTAAATGAAATGTATTCAAGAAAACTTCAAGTGTAAGAATATTTTAGGTGTCTATAAAGGTTTGAGGTGACTATGTTTAGGGTAATTTGATTTCTTAAAATATAACTAGGTTCATTTTTAAGAGAGTAGTATATATGTTAGGATTTGAATGTTAGTTTAAATTTATATATGTATAGATAGTTTCTTTTTTAGCTCTTATCCATGGTGTATGGATGAGTAATGAAAATCTTTGAGGTTCTTTAGCCTCATTCCATAGCTTTTGAAACTTTCCATTGCATACATTTGGCACTTTTAGCAAGTCAAAGTGTGATTTGACTATGTTTAGGATATCACCACTTTGAAATAAAAATGAGGAAATAATAAGTGATTTGACGTAAAAACTTGAAAATGAACTTTTAAAAAACCAAAATACCTCTATTAATGGAGGATGGACATAAGTGTCCCACCGGGCATGCCAAATGTATGCAATGGAAAGTTGCAAAAGCTATCAAATGATTGTAAAGAACCTCAAAGCTTTACTTTACTCATCCATGCAACATGAGATAAGAGCTAAACAAGAGACTATCTATGCATATATAAATTTGAAACTAACATTAAAATCCTAGCATATATACTACTCTCTACTCCATGAAATCTTATTAAAAATGAACCTAGTTAGATTCTAAGAAATCAAATCAGATTTGTTGTTTTCTTGAATGGAGGTGAAAAGGTATCTCTAAAATGGCTACAAGCCCAAGTTAGATACCCTCCTACTAACCTACTATGAATTTATGGATGTAAGATGGAAGAGCTTCAACAAGGATAGCCAAGATCAAATGCCTATTAGCTTGGCTAATGCAAATGAGCTCTAATGCCAATATCCCCAAATGTGAGAGATATTTTTTATGAAAACAAGGTGTAAGGTTGAGAGGGGGAGTGACCCTTCTATTTATAGATTTTAATTTGGGAGAGTCTTGGAATTTTGGGTGCATGTGGGACTAAAGCTCAAAAAGTGATTTTAGATTAGATTATGATAAACATGCTTTAGGCTTAGTTAAGCTTGGTTTATGATAGTTAACTAGGTTAGCAAGTGATTAGAGACTCATTGAGAGTCGGGAGGGTCCGGATAACAAATTGTTAATGATAGGTAGCCTACGAAGCCAATAGAAATGGTCTAGAGAGAGAACTAGGGAGGTTATAACTTGTCAAAGGAGGAATGTTTAGCTAATAAGAGAGATACTAGCAAAAAAGTTTATTATAGGAGGAATATGACTAAGAAGGTGGTGTGAATAGGCATCCTAGGAGAGTGGAGTGAAGAAAGGTTGATTAATGAGGTATCATTAATTGATAGGATTGGTGTGAATTCCAAGTGTTAGAATATTTTAATTGTCTATAAAGGTTAGAGGTGACTATGTTTAGGGTAATTTGATTGCTTAGAATCTAACTAGGTTCATTTTTAGAGAGTAGTATATATGCTTAGGATTTGAATGTTAGTTTAAAATTTATATATGTATAGATAGTTTCTTTTTAGCTCTTATCACATGGTGTAAGGATGAGTAAATCCAAGCTTTGAGGTTCTTTATCCCCATTCCATAAATTTTGTAGCTTTCCATTGCATACATTTGGCACTTTTAGCAAGTCAAAGTGTGATTTGACAATGTTTAGGGTATCAACCCTTTGAAACAAAATTGAGGAAATAATAATTGATTTGACCTAAAAACTATAAAATGAACTTTAAAAACCTAAAATACCTCCATTAATGGAGAATGGACATAAGCATCCCACCAGGGCGTGCCAAATGTATGCAATGGAAAGTTCCAATAGCTATCAAATGAGGCTAAACAACCTCAAATCTTTGCTTTACTCATCCATGCACCATGAGATAAGAGTTAAAATAGAATCTATCTATGGGTGTATAAATTTGAAACTAAGATTCAAATCCTAGCATATATACTACTCTCTACTCCATGAAATCTTAATAAAAATGAACCTAGTTAGATTCTAAGCAATCAAATCAATATGTTGCTTTCTTCAATGGAGGTGAAAAGGTCTCTCTAAAATGGCTACAAGACCAAGTTAGATACCCTCCTACTAACCTACTATGAATTATCGATGTGAGATGGAAGAGCTTCAACAATGGAGGATAGCCAAGATCAAATGCCTATTAGCTTGGTTAATGCAAATGAGGTCTAATGCCAATATCTCCAAATGTGAGAGAGATTTGTTATGAAAACAAGGTGTAAGGTTGAGAGGGAGGAGTGACCCTTCTATTTATATTTTTTAACTTGGGAGAGTTTGGAATTTTGGGTGCATGTGTGACTAAATCTCATTACGTGCTTTTGGATAAACATGCTTTAGGCTAGTTAACTTGGGTTATGATAGTTAACTAGGGTTAGCAAGATTAGAGACTCATTAAGAGGTGGGAGGGGTCTAGATAACTAATTTTGAATGATAGATAACCTACGAAGCCAATAGAAGTGGTCTTGAGAGAAGTAGGGAGGTTCTAAATTGTCGAAAGGAGGAATTTTTAGCTAATAAAAGAGATATTAGCCAAACAAGTTTATTATAGGAGGAATATGACTAGGAAGTGGCGTGAATGGGTATCCGAGAGTGAAGTGAAGAAAGGTTGATTAACGAGGTGTCGTTAATTGACTTGATTGGAGTAAATGCCAAGTGTAAGAATATTTTAGGTGTCTACAAAGGTTTGAGGTGATTATGTTTAAGGTAATTTGATTGCTTAGAATCTTACTAGGTTCATTTTTTAGAGAGTAGTATAGATGGTAGGATTTGAATGTTAGTTTCAAATTTGTATATGTATAGATAGTTTCTTGTTTAGATCTTATCTCGTGGAGCATGGATGAGTAAAGAAAAGCTTTGAGGTTCTTCATCCTCATTCCATAGATTTTGTGACTTTCCATTGCATACATTTGACACTTTTAGCAAGTCATAGTGTGATTTGAATATGTTTAGGGCATCACCCCTTTGAAAAATAAATGAGGAAATAGCAAGTGATTTCAACTAAAAACTTGAAAATGAACTTGAAAAACCTAATTGACCTCCATTAATGGAGGATGGACATAAGCGTCCCACCGGCATGCCAAATATATGCAATGGAAAGTTACAAAAGTTACCCAATGAGGCTAAATAACCTCAAACCTTTACTTTACCCATGCATGTACCATGAGATAAGAGCTAAAAAGAAACTATTTATGTATATATAAATTTGAAACTAACATTCAAATCCTAGCTTATATACTAATCTCTACTCCATGAAAGCTTAGCAAAAATGAACCTAGTTAGATTCTAAGCAATCAAATTAGATGTGTTGTTTTCTTGATAATGGAGGTGAAAAGTTATCTCTAAAATGGCTACAAGACCAAGTTAGATACCCTCCTACTAACCTACTATGAAGTTATGGATATGAGATGGAAGAGCTTCAACAATGGAGGATTGCAAAAGGTCAAATGCCTATTAGCTTGGCTAATGCAAATGATGTCTACCGCCAATATCTCCAAATGTGAGAGAGATTTGTTACGAAAACAAGGTTTAGGGTTGAGAGGGAGGAGTGGCCCTTCTATTTATTTTTTTCACTTGCGAGAGTTTGGAATTTCGGGAGCATGTGGGACTAAAGTTAAAAAATAAGTTTTAGATTAGATTAGGATAAACATGCTTTAAGCTTAGTTAAGCTTGGTTTAGGCTAGTTAACTAGGGTTAGCAAGAGACTAGAGACTCATTAAGAGTAGGAAGGTTCTAAATTGTCGAAAGGAGGAGTGTTTAGATAATAAGAGAGATATTACCCAAACAAGTTTATTATAGGAGGAATATGACTAAGAAAGTGGCGTGAATGGGCATCCGAGAGTGGAGCGAAGAAAGGTTGATTAATGAGGTGTCGTTAATTGACTTGATTGGAGTAAATGCAAAGTGTAAGAATATTTTAGGTGTCTACAAATCTTTGAGGTGACTATGTTTAAGGTAATTTGATTGCTTAGAATCTAACTAGGTTCAGTTTTTAAAGAGTAGTATATATGATATGATTTGAATGTTAGTTTCAAATTTATATATGTTAGGATTTGAGGTTCTTTATCCTCATTCCATAGATTTTGTGACTTTCCATTACATACATTTGGCACTTTTAGCAAGTCAAAGTGTGATTTGACTATATTTAGGGCATCACCCTTTGAAACAAAATGAGGAAATAACAAGTGATTTCACATAAAAACTTGAAAATGAACTTGAAAAACCTAAATGACCTCCATTAATGGAGGATGGACATAAGCGTCCCACCGCGCAGTGCCAAATGTATGCAATGAAAGTTACAAAGCTATCAAATGAGGCTAAATAACCTCAAAGCTTTGCTTTACTCATCCATGCACCATGAGATAAGAGATAAACAAGAAACTATCTATGCATATATAAATTTGAAACTAACATTCAAATCCTAGCATTTATACTACTCTACTCCATGAAATCTTAGTAAAAATGAACCTAGTTAGATTCTAAGAAATCAAATTAGATGTGTTGTTTGCTTTCAATGGAGGTGAAAAGGTCTCTCTAAAATGGCTACAAGACCAAGTTAGATACCCTCCTACTAACCTACTATAAATTTATGGATGTGAGATGGAAGAAATTCAACAATGGAGGATAGCCAAGATCAAATGCCTATTTTCTTGGCTAATGCAAATGAGGTCTAATGCCAATATCTCCAAATGTGAGAGAGATTTGTTATGAAAACAAGGTGTAAGGTTGAGAGGAGGAGTGGCCCTTCTATTTATAGTTTTTCACTTGGGAGAGTTTGTAATTTTGGGTGCATGTGGGACTAAATCTCAAAAAGAACTTTTAGATTCGATTAGGATAAACATGCTTTAGGCCTAGTTAATCTTGGTTTAGGTTAATTAACTAGGGTTAGGAAGTGATTAGAGACTCATTGAAAGTTGCGAGGGGTCTAGATAACTAATTGTGACTAATAGATAGCCTACGAAGCTAATAGAAATGGTCTAGAGAGAACTAGGGAGGTTCTAAATGGTTAAAAGGAGGAATGGATACCTAATAAGAGAGATATTAGCCAAACATGTTGATTATAGGAGCAATATGATTAAGAAAGTGGTGTGAATGGGCATACGAGAGTGGTGCGAAGAAATATTAATTAACGAGGTGTCGTTAATTAACTGGATTGGAGTAAATGCCAAGTGTAAGAATATTTTAGGTGTCTACAAAGCTATGAGGTGATTATGTTTTAGGTAATTTGATTGCTTAGAATCTAACTAGGTTCATTTTTAGAGAGTAGTATATATGCTAGGATTTGAATGTTGGTTTCAAATTTATATAGGTATAGATAGTTTCTTGTTTAGATCTTATCTCATGGTGCATGGGTGAGTAAAGAAATTCTTTGAGGTTCTTTAGCCTCTTTCCATAGCTTTTACGACTTTCCATTGCATACATTTGGCACTTTTAGGAAGTCAAAGTGTGATTTGACTATGGTTAGGGTATCACCCATTTGAAACAAAAATTAGGAACTAACAAGTGATTTGAGCTAAAAAATTGAAAATAAACTTGAAAAAACCTAAAATACCTCCATTAATGGAGGATTGACATAAGCATCCCACCGAGCATGCCAAATGTATGCAATGGAAAGTTGCAAAAGCTATCAATTGAGGCTAAAGAACCTCAAAGCTTTGCTTTACTCATCCATGCACCATGAGATAAGAGATAAACAAGAAACTATCTATGCATATATAAATTTGAAACTAACATTCAAATCCTAGCATATATACTACTCTCTACTCCATGAAAGCTTAATAAAAATGAACCTAGTTAGATTCTAAGCAATCAAATTAGATGTGTTGTTTTCTTCAATGGAGTTGAAAATGTCTCTCTAAAATGGCTAAAAGATCAAGTTAGATACCCTCCTACTAACCTACTATGAAGTTATGGATGTGAGATGGAAGAGCTTCAACTATGGAGGATAGCCAAGATCAAATGCCTATTATCTTGGCTAATAGAAATAAGGTCTAACGCCAATATCTCCAAATCGAGAGATATTTGTTATGAAAAAAGGTCTAAGGTTGAGAGGGAGGAGTGACCCTTGTATCTATAGTTTTTCACCGGGAGAGTTTGGAATTTTTGGTGCATGTGGGACTAAAGCTCAAAAAAACTTTTTAGATTAGATTAGGATAAACATGCTTTAGGATTTGTTAAGCTTGGTTTAGGCAAGTTACGTAGGGTTAGCAAGTGATTAGAGACTCATTGAGAGTTGGGAGGGGTATGGATAACCAATTGTGGACTGATAAAGCCTACGAAGCCAATATAAGTGGTTTAGAGAGAACTAGGAGGTTCTAAATGGTCCAAAGGGGAATGTTTAGCTAATAAGAGATATATTAGCCAAACAAGTTGATTATAGGACGAATATGACTAAGAAGGTGGCGTGAATGGGCATCCTAGAGTGGAGTGAAGAAAGGTTGATTAACGAGGTGTCGTTAATTGACTGGATTGGAGGAAATGCCAAGTGTAAGCATATTTTAGGCTTTTATAAAGATTTGAGGTGACTATGTTTAGGGTAATTTGATTGCTTAGAATCTAACTAGGTTCATTTTTTAGAGAGTAGCATATATGCTAGTATTTGAATGTTATTTTCAAATTTATATATTTATTGATAGTTTCTTGTTTAGCTCTTATCTCATGGTGCATGGATGAGTAAAGAAAATCTTTTAGGTTCTTTAGCCTCATTTGATAGCTTATGCAACTCTCCATTGCATACATTTGGCACTTTTAACAAGTCGAGTGTGATTTGACTATGTTTAGGGTATCACCATTTGAAATAAAAATGAGGAAATAACAATTGATTTGACCTAAAAACTTGAAAATGAAATGTAAAAATCCTAAAAGACCTCAATTAATGGAGGATGGACATAAGCGTCCCATTGGGTGTGCCAAATGTATGCAATGGAAAGTCTGCAAAGGCTATCAAATGAGCTTAAAGAACCTTAAAGCTTTACTTTACTCATCCATGCACCATGAGATAGAGCTAAAAAGAAACAATCTTTGCATATATAAGTTTGAAACTAACATTCAAATCCTAGCATATATACTACTATCTATTCCTTGAAAGCTTACTAAAAATGAACCTATTTAGATTCGAAGCAATCAACTTATATATGTTGTTTGCTTCAATGGAGGTGAAAAGGTATCTCTTAAATGGCTACAAGAACACGTTAGATACCCTCCTACTAACCTAATATTAATTTATGGATGTGAGATGGAAGAGCTTCAACAATGGAGGATAGCCAAGATCAAATGCCTATTAGCTTGGCTAATGCAAAAGAGGTCTAATGCCAATATCTTTAAATGTGAGAGAGTTTTGTTATGAGAAAAAGGTGTAAGGTTTAAAGGGAGGAGTGGCCCTTCTATTTATAGTTTTTCACTTGGGAGAGTTTGGAATTTTGGTGCATGTGGGACTAAAGCTCAAAAATCACTTTTAGATTAGATTAGGATAAACATGCTTTAGGCTTAGTTAAGCTTGGTTTAGGCTAGTTAACTAGGGTTAGAAAGTGATTAGATACTGTTGAGAGTTGGGAGGGGTTTGGATAACTAATTGTGACTTATAGATAGCCTACGAATCCAATAGAAGTGGTCTAGAGAAAACTAGGGAGGTTCTAAATGGTCGAAAGGAGGAATGTTTAGCTAATAAGTGAGATATTAGCGAAATAAGTTTATTATAGGTGGAATATGACTAATAAAGTGGCGTGAATGGGCATTCGAGAGTGGAGCAACAAAAGGTTTATTAACTAGGTGTCGTTAATTGACCTGGATTGGAGTAAACGCCAAGTGTGAGAATATTTTAGATGTCTACAAAGCTTTGAGGTGACTATGTTTAAGGTAATTTGATTGGTTAGAAACTAACTAGGTTCATTTTTTAGAGAGTAGTATATATGCTAGGATTTGAATGTTAGTTTCAAATTTATATATGTATAGATAGTTTCTTGTTTAGCTCTTACCTCATGGTGCATAGAATAGTAAAGAAAATCTTTGAGGTTCTTTCACTTCATTCCATAGCTTTTGCGACTTTCCATTGCATACATTTGGCGATTTTAGCAAATCAAAGTGTGATTTGACTATGTTTAGGTATCACCCTTTTGAAAAAAAAATGAGGAACTAACAAGCGATTTAACTTAAAAACTTTAAAATGAACTTGAAAAAAACCTAAAAGACCTCCATTAATGGAGGATGGACATAAGTGTCCCACTAGACGTGCCAAATGTATGGAATGGAAAGTTGTAAAAGCTATCAAATGAGGCTAAAGAACCTGAAATATTTGATTTACTCATCCATGCACCATGAGATAAGAGCTAAAAATAAATTATCTATGCATATATAAATTTGAAACTAACTTTCAAATCCTAGCATATATACTACTCTCTACTCCATGAAAGCTTAATAAAAATGAACCTAGTTAGATTCTAAGCAATTAAATTAAATGTGTTGTTTGCTTAAATGGATGTGAAATGGAAGAGCTTCAACAATGGAGGATAGCCAAGGTCAAATTCCTATTAGTTTGGCTAATGCAAATGAGGTCTAATGCAAATATCTCCAAATGGTAGAGAGATTTGTTACGAAAACAAAGTGTAAGGCTGAGAGGGAGGAGTGACCCTTCTCTTTATAGTTTTTCACTTGGGAGAGTTTGGAATTTTGGGTGCATGTTGGACTAAAGCTCAAAAATAACTTTTAGATTAGACCAGGATAAACATGCTATAGGCTTAGTTAAGCTTGGTTTAGGCTAGTTAACTAGGGTTAACAAGTGATTAGAGACTCATTGAGAGTTGGGATGGGTCTAGATAACCAATTGTGATTGATAGATAGTGTACGAAGCCAATAGAAGTGGTTTAGATATAACTAGGAGGTTCTAAATGGTCCAAAGGAGGAATGTTTAGCTAATAAGAGAGATATTAGCTGAACAAGTTTATTATAGGAGGAATATGACTAAGAAGGTGGCGTGAATGGGCATCCGAGAGTGGAGTGAAGAATGGTTGATTAACGAGGTGTCGTTAACTAACTGGATTGGAGGAAATGCCAAGTGTAAGCATATTTTAGGCGTCTATAAAGATTTGAGGTGACTATGTTTAGGTAATTTGATTTCTTAGAATCTAACTAGGTTTATTTTTTAGAGAGTAGTATATATGCTAGCATTTGAGTGTTAGTTTCAAATTTATATATGTATAGATAGTTTCTTGTTTAGCTCTTATCTCATGGTGCATGGACGAGTAAAGCAAAGATTTGAGGTTCTTTAGCCTCTTTCCATAGCTTTTGTAACTTTCCATTGCATACATTTGGCACTTTTAGCAAGTCAAAGTGTTATTTGACTATGTTTGGGGTATTACTCCTTTGAAACAAAAATGAGTAAATAACAAGTGATTTGACTTAAAAACTTGAAAATGAACTTTGAAAAACCTAAAAGACCTCCATTAATGGAGGATGGACATAAGTGTCCCATCAGGCGTGCCAAATGTATGCAATGGAAAGTTGTAAAAGCTATGGAATGAGGATAAAGAACTTGAAAGATTTTCTAACTAAACCATGCATCATGAGATGAGTGCTAAACAAGATAACTTCTATAATAATGAATTAAACTAAAACACTATCATTTTATCTCTAACTACTCTATGATTACTTGAAACATAAATTGAACCTAGTTAAACCTATGAGCAATCAAATTAGATTTGTTGTTTCTTCAATGGAGGTGAAGAGGTCTCTCTAAAATGGCTATAAGACCAAGTTAGATACCCTCCTACTAACCTACTATGAAGTTATGGATGCAAGATGGAGGAGTTTTAACAATGGAGGATAGCTAATATCAAATGCCAATTAGCTTAGCTAATGCAAATGAGGTCTAATGCCAATATCTCCAAATGTGAGAGAGATTTGTTATGAAAACAAGGTGTAAGGTTGAGAAGGAGGAGTGACCCTTCTATTTATATTTTTTCACTTTGGAGAGTTTTGAATTTGGGTGCATGTGGGACTAAATATCAAAAAGCACTTGAGGATTAGATTAGGATAAACATGCTTTAGGCTAAGTTAAGCATGGTTTAGGCTAGTTAACTAGGGTTTAGGATAGTTAAAATTGAGTAGCAAGTGATTAGAGACTCATTGAGAGTTGGGAGGGGTTTTGATAACCAATTGTGACTGATAGATAGCCTACAAAGCCAATAGAAGTGGTCTAGAGAGAACTGGGGAGGTTATGAATGGTCAAAGGAGAAAAGTTTAGCTAATAAGAGAGATATTAGCCAAATAAGATGATTTTAGGAGGAATACGAATGAGTAAATGTCGTAAATGGGCATCTAAGAATGGAGCAAAGAATGGGGAATTAACGGGTTTCGTTAATTGATTGGATTGGAGGAAATGCCAAGTGTAAGAAAATTTCATGTGTCTACAACCGTATGCAAAAAAATATAGATAAAGCTTGAATGGTTTGTGTTTATACTAGATATCTTCATTACTTTAAAAATTTTGAGAGCATATTTTCTATATCCATGCATTGTGTATCCTACAATCATTGCATTCCATGAAATTGCATCTCGAATAGATATTTTTTCAAACAATTCATGTGCCTTGTGTATGCTTCCACATTTTACATACATGTCTATCATTGTATTTACAACTACAACCTCTAACAAAAACCCACTTTTTATTATTCTTTGATGAAACTCCATACTTTGTGTTCCAAAGCACCATTTTTTGCACACACTGAGAGGACGCTGACAAAGATTGTGGACTTTGGATTCATGCCTGACAATTGCATTTTCTTGAAAATCCTCAAAGCTTTTTTAAGAAATCCATTTTGTGTATATCATTTAATCATCGCCATACCATATTTTGGTTGCATCATATTTAGCTTTCCGATTGGCCTCATATACCTTCTAGAAGATATCTTTAATCCCTCCATCATATTTTTCAAAATTGTGTTTTTAGTCTTCGAGGTAGACCGGCCATTTTCTTACGGTAAGATGTGGCCATTGATGAATGTTTATGGATATGTTTTAGAATGCATGGGCTCTTCTTTTGGTGTGAACAATCTTTCTTTGGTAATGTGTTTCCTTCTTGATTGGCTAGCTAGTCCACGTGGACTGTTTCTCCTTGAAAATGCATGGAACTTCTTATTTTGGGCCTATGTGAGTTATTTAAATGGTTGCACTCCTTATTTTTCTCCCTTCTTTGGACCGTGTGTGGTAGTTTAATTTTACAAAGGTGTGGAACTTCTTATTTTATTTTGGAAAATGCATGAACAATGCTTCTTCTATTTCCGCTTTGATAAGTGTGACCTATTTTTACTTCTCCCATATGTGGCCTGCCCAAGTTTTTTATGGGATTTTATTTTTTGTGTTGCGTGGCAAATATTTTTTGTTTTTTCTTGTGTGGCCTTTGCTACCTCTCGCTGCATGGATTTCTAGATTTAACATGTGGGTGTATGTTCCCAATATGGTTCAACAAAACAAAAAGAAAAAGCTTTAATAAAAGTATATGGCATGCAAAATAAAAGAGAGACTCTTAAACTTGAGTCTTCTTTTCATTATTTTGAGCTTAAAACATATTTAACATGCTATACTGTATCAGAACTTTGCACGAGCATGGATGATATTAAGAAAATGGCCAAGGATGGCCTCTTGTAAGATCATAATTTTGAAATGGAGATAACTACCTGGAGCTTTCAAGGTTACGTGGCTCTAGCCAATGCCCGTGCTGGTTTTTCATGTAAAATACAAGGAGTGCATGTGGAATGATCTTTTCCTTCTTCTAGCTCTAGATGTCTACAATAGTTTCCTTGCTTCTTCTTCTTCCTTAGTTCTCCCGCTTCGCAACTTCTTATAGCCTTCTTATTCCCAATTTATAGGATGATGGAATAAACATTTTAATTTACCACAACAATTGGAAGTGGAATCATAATTTCCCATGGAAATTTCTCACGAAAATTAAATGCCCATGACAATTGGGAAAAAGGAGAAAAATTTCTTCGAATTTTGTCGAAAAAAAATCACGAGGATTAAATTAATATTTATTAATTAAAAATCCTAAAATTTAATTTTATTAAATAAAAAGGTAAGATATTAATTAATTAATTAAAACATGGTTTTCAACATAGTAAGATAAGTACTTATCCGAAATGGACGAAACAAAAGCCAAAATAATCAGGAGAATAAAAAAATCACGATGAGGGTGATAAATCATGAGAAGAGACACTTCTAATTTTATTTTTAAAATTTTCATGTTAGAATTTTTTGAAGTCAAAATTAGTTGATAAAAACCAACTCTTATTGGGGATAAGGCATTCATGGACGCAGAATGGACCCAAACCCAAATATTTAATGAACATGATCCCAAAAAGACAATGCAAAAAAATGGGATGACAAAAGACAGGAAGCCGAAAAACAAGAAACAGAAACAAAAAAACCCTAATTACCTATGTACATATGGAGGATAACTTGTTTTCAATTTGGGTAGTTCTCGAGATATTTCCCATCGTAGGTAAGAGGAAAATGACTTCCATCAGGATATGTCAAGTAATATTTGGTATCTCGATAGAAATTCCTAATTTTGAAAGGGCCTAGCCACAGTGAATCAAACTTCCTATGCTTTCCTTTTAGTTCACCCCTCTTGTCTCATAAAATAAATAGGTCATTTATTTGAAACCATCTCTCCTTAGTTTTTCTATTGAAAAATTTCTTTACCTTGGATTGGTGTTCCTCAATCCTATTTTCTACTTGACTTCTTTTCTCTTCAAGATTTCTTAGGATCATGATCCTTTTATCCAACACATTGACGAATCATTCATCATCAACTGCTTGATCTAATCGTAATGCCAGTAACTCCAATGTAATGGTAATTTGAGCATCAGTTCCATACAAGAGTTGGAATGGAGACATTCCAATTTCTCTTTTGGGAGTTATGTAGTCACCCACATTGCATCATATTACTTTTTGTGCCAATTTATTTGATTTTATTCAAACAACTTGTGGAACCTGCCACCTCATTTCACCACCTCATCATGACCTAGCCCTAACCCTAAATTAACCTAATTAAGACCTATAACTTGGTCTACATCCACACCCATGACTAATTACTCCTCACCCACACCAAAACCAACCTAATAATGACTTGACCAAGCCCACAACTAATCCCTCGGGAGAAAAGGAGGGAAAGTTGGCTATTTTACTAAAAATAGCCCACTTTGACTTAACCGACATCGGTTCCTACTCGACCCGTCGGTTACGTAACCGCCATCGGTTCCCTATAAATGACCTCCCCAACCAAAAAAGAAAGGATCGAATTCATTTGAAAGATCCAGAATTCACTTGGCAGAGCAGAGACAAGTGAAGGAAAGAGAAGAGTTTGCAGAGAAGGACATCGAGCCCAAGACTGCAACTGAGTAACTAGAGCACAGTGACACTCGTCCAAGCATTGGGAGAGAAGATAGCTCACTTTTGATTGTCGGATCATCCCACCTGAGCCTTGCCTTCGTCATCACAGTCCTTGAACCTGTATCTTCATCAGGAACTAGTAAGTGGTGTCTTGTACATTTTTAAATACCATTTCTTGAACTTCTGATTCATAGTAATTATAAGCTCACTCCTAGATCTACTACCCGATAGCACCCTACATCTAACTTTCATTCCTCTACCCTTACATTTCCCCAAGAATAGCTCCCACACTCTCTGAGTCTTCTCCATCACCCTATTTCCTACCCCTAATCATTTACCAACCTTATAAACACCATAACCGCCTTACAACCAACCTTCATTGAAAGCCCCTAAATCACTGCCCCTACCGATATCGGTTATCAGCAACCAGTACCGGTTATACATTGACCGGCATCGGTCACTGTGACTCAAACCAAAACCAGCCTTTCCTCAATTGCCTTTTAACGAGGTAACTAAATTGTGATTTCGCAATAATTTCTTTGTTAGCATTTGTGTTAATTCATATTAAAAGGGGAACTGACCACCTTCGAAAGGAAGTCTAATATTTCCTGGGCCCAAGGCAGTTCCCTCATTTATTGTCTAACTATAATCTGGTGGTCTTGCATTCTTATTCACAGGTAGTCCTTCCCAGACAAAAAGGAGTTCTTCGCAATCGATCTGATCTCTCTCTACGGTATGCACACACCCTCCCAACACCCAACAGGTATTCCTCCTAGCCCTAACCTTTATCTGTTTCTCAAGGGAATGAAAGGATAGAAGCAACTCTATTCTAAGAACGGAAACATTCTGTGTGAAACATTTTGGCACACCCGGTGGGACCCTTCTCGGGTTTCTTTCTTTCTTGCTTGCTTTCATATAGGGAGCACACTTGCTATTTTCTTCTTCTAAATATTCACAAGATATTTTGTTATTTTGGTAAAAGAATTTGTCTTTCTTCCTCATCTTTGCTTTAGTGAAAGTCATCTCCTTTGCTTCATCGAATATCATTTTTGATTTGGGTTTAAAACACGTGCATCACATGTTTGCTTGTTGTTTTTAATTCTAGTGAACGTAGATTAAGTAACAGGTCATACACGTGGGGGTGATATCCACGGTATTGATGAGAAATTAATCTTACTTTCACTGCACAACACATACCAAATCACATCATAATCAACACAACAGCTCAAACATCCCCCCTTTTCCGCGGTATTCCTCCGCCCGATTGAGGTAACCTTATAAGCCAAAACAAACTTGACATTTCCCTTAGGTCTTTTGTTTAGGATTGACATCATCTTGCATCTAAGGCATAAGCCCACAATAATTAAAACTAATCCTAGGGTTAGTCTCTTGATTTTCTTGTGCATCTTGCTTGTTTTTAGTTCTGTTTCTCTGTCATACACTATTTCAGTGATCACTTCAGAACAGTTTTGTGGGTATACTAAGCATTGTTAATCCCAAACCAGCAGCTTCTTACATCTTCTCTTTGCTTTCACAGTGACCGACACTAGTCCTATTCTACCGACATCGGTTAACTGACCGACGCGGCTATAGTCTGACCGACATCGGTTATTCGACCGATATCGGTTACTGTTTTTCACAATTCTCAACAAACCAACAACCTACCAATTCTAACATTTTGTTGTTGTTTCTGTTCCTAATAGATTGAATCCTTGTTGTACTCTTGTCCATGGTTGTTATCACTCGGAAACAAGCCACAGCCATGGTTTCACATGCCTGTTCCGTGCCTTTTCCTGAATCACCCCCTTCACATCCTATGGGGAATCCTACCGACACCAGTGATGTTCCCAAGATCCCTGTAGGAGATAAGGACTTTGCCAAATTTTTGGATGCTAATCCTAGCACCGTACAATACTATTTGTCCCATACCCTTGACCGTACGCCTGATGGTCAACTTCTCGTTGGTATGCCTATTAGTATAGCTGCTCACTTAGCTCCTTCCCCACCTAATAACTCCACCTTACCTTCTTCATCCTTAGCCCTGTCTCCCAACTCAGTGGCTTGGGGTTCATACGGCACATAGATTGGCTTTCCTTTGGTTAATCTGGGGCCCCACATATCATTACCACCGACTGCTCCTACCTCGTCTCTCTCGCAGACTGCCCCTTTCATAACTTGCTCTCTGCCACCTATCCACACGAGCTTTCCTTCTCAAGCTCCGCCCACCTTTTCATTTCCACACACTTATCCGGTGGCTTCAACATCTTATATAGGACATCCCTATTCGGTCGCCTCAACATATTCATCATCAATACCTTATCAACATTTAACCCCACCATTGTCTAGTAGTGGCTCTTGGCCCAATCCGCCTCCGTTTACAACAACGCACCATCATCTTACCCAACCACTGATTTAATCAAACAAATGATGGACAAGATGCAAAATCTAGAGGCTTCTGTTTAAGGAAGCGTAGCACCCTGACATACGAGCAAGTTTGTTGGGAGCCTATTCATCCTTCTGTCCCCCTTCATTCATATCCTCCTCAATGGGAATTACCAAAATTTACTCGTTTTAATAGTAAGGAGGATCCTCAACAACACTTGCGATCATTTAGACATGCCTGCTATCTGATTGCTCATGACGATGCCTTACTACTCACACCTTTCCCATGTCCTTATCAGGACCCGCCTTGGAGTGGTACAGTGCTTTAACCCAGCACTCAATCTTCTCTTTTAATCAATTAGCCCAATCTTTCTTGGATCATTTCTCCATTAATATTTCCAAGAAAGTATCCATCACCGACCTCTATGCCATCCGACAATTTGAAGACGAATCTATCACGTAGATTTCGTTGGACGATGGCGGGGCCTCATCAACCAACTCACTTATGCCTTACCTCAGGTTGAACTCATCGAACTCTTTACGTGGGCCTGTGCTAAGCACATTTCTCCCACCCTCCAAATTCAAACTTTCCGCACCTTTGATGAGGCCTTTACTATGGCTCGAAACTAGAGATTCGAGCCTTAGAGGAAGAGAAATTGTGGTTGCAGCAAAAAACCCTAATTTCCAAACCCAAGACTCCACCAACAAACCCAACACCACCAATTCTCACGCATCGACTGCTTTGAAATCAAAAGGAGCTGTACACGTGGTAATGGTCAAATCCCAAGCACCGTCTAGTACCCCGCCAAAAACCACCTATAAGTATAAAGCCGAGCCCATCAATTACACTCCCTTGGGAGAAACTTATGGTATGATTTTGGACAAATTGCTCAAAGCAGGAGCTATCACCTTGCCTCCTGTTAAACCTCACTCCGGGTTTGATTCCACCCATGCTATACCTTCTTGGTACAAAGAAAATGACTTCTGTAACTTCCACCACGTGAAGGGACACAGTCACGAAAACTGCAAGATGTTGAAAAACATAGTGCAGGAAATGGTTGATGCAGGGGATATAACCCTCGATAATCCTAATGCCCCTACTAACCGAAATTTGAAAATCTTCAACAAACCATTCCCAAACCACTCATCTAATAGTAACATAAACCAAGATATCTTAGCCGAGGAGAGTGTTCATGAAATCCATGCGGTCTTCGACTCCCAACCAAAAGCTTCTATCGAGGAAATTCTGAATCAAGCCTCTTCACTAACGTAGGGAGCCGCACCCCCTTCACCACCATCAAGACAAAATGATAATCTTGCCATTCCTTTACCCATAAAGGAATTAACCACCCAGAGTTCTCTTCTCACGAATGAGTCTTCTTACACCACATCCCTACAAGATTGTGAGTGGATGTTATCTAACTTATCTATTTCCCAAACATCTCCTTCCATCACTCTTGCTGTAAAAGAAGAAGGCTCGCCACTATTTTTCGTCATCCTTAGAAGAGAAACCTCTCGAACCGACATCACCAAATTCTTTAATCATGACGGATCCCCTCAAACATGCCCTCCTACCTATTAGTTCTTCATCGCCTAAATCTTTTCAGCGACCGGTTGACCTCTTAACGCCCATTGATACAGTGCCTCATTTACCCCCTGTATCACACCCACAGTGGACCGGAATCACAACCCACCTCTCTTCCATATCAAAGTTCCTATTCACACGTGAAGATTGTCATCCCTCAGAAGATAGATGAGTCCTATGGGAGCATTTGAGTACACCATGCTCTACTCAAATGCAGATGACCGATCCAGACACCTCTACCATATACCCAAGGTGTTTACAAAAGCTCAAAATGCCTATGTCCTCATCTTCACCCCCTCATCTCTACCGAATACCTCATCCACCTCTATTAACCTAACCAAACCTTCCCCTATGCTTGGAACTTCACCAATACCCAGCCTAACACACCCACCTAAATGGTTAGATTTATCCAAAAATAAAGCCGTCCATCCACCTAGGAGACAAACCCAATCTCCTCAAGTTCAATCTATGCCTCTGTCACAACTAAAACCCTCACCATCACACCTACCTTCTATATTGGGACCTCACCCCTCCACCTTGCCTCAATTCATCATACCTCCTGCGTTTTCTTTAAAATGACCTGCACCCTCTGCACCCATACAGAGATCCATGGGTGTATCAACACCGTCACCCCAAGTATCCTGTCCACCTATCAACCCTAAACAAACTCCATCATCAAAGGATTTGTTTGCTGACACTCCTCTTTCTCCATGGTTGTTTCCTGCCACCACGCCATCTGTGGCCTCATCATCTAACCAGCTAAACATAACTTCTGCACGCCGAAGCCACATTTAGTTAAATCCAATTATCGAAACCCCTTGTCTAAACCACCACCCATTCGAACCAACCATACCCAACCATTACCAAAACCCACCCAATCAATAGCCTCATCTTCGTCTGACTTTGACCCGCTCAAAGGATCTTACGCCAAGATCCTTGATATGTTGGTAGAGAATGCGACCATTTCCCTACCCCCACTTAGACCCTATGATCCATCTAAACCTCGACCTATAGGTTATGATGAGTCTAAAATCTGCGCTTACCACCGCACACCAGGACATGATGTAGAGGGATGCAAAGCTTTGAAAGCCATCCTTCGTCAGTCACCTCTCTCGATAGAAAGGTTAAGAAAGACAACTTACGAAGGGAGAAACCTTTAGCTTCAATCCCCTCTCCTATACCACCTGTCCCCACCTCACCAAGATCTATCATTATTGCAACCCCACCTCTCGAAGACAATGACTTATCCCTACCATCTTCCTCCTCTCGTGTTCACGAGATCAACATGATTAGTATTGCTACTCGAGGGCAGAAAAACAATGGGAAAGCTAAAGAAAGCACACCTGCGGCCTCTCTTCCTCCGTCCGCCATCCCGATCACACCACCACCTAAAGTGGTTATTCGTGGACCTACCTACCCCGTCTCTGATGGAGTTTCCCACCGTACCATGATCAAACAGCTTCACCAATCACCTGTAAAAATGACACTGTATGATCTCATTCAAACCTCTGAATCTCATCGACAAGCTCTCGTTGAAATCCTTCAAGGGATAGAGGTCCTACCTAACGAAACCTTGCTCATTGCCTCCATCTTAACACCCAACCACGTTGCTTCTCTCACCAAACAATCTACCACTTCCGTCCCCATATGCAAAGCCAGCTGCTCTTCGGTTTCTCAAAGACAAAATTGTCAACTTTGGTGCAGAAGATCCTGACCCCACTCTTTTCATCTCGGCTTACGTCCGGGACATCCGAGTACATCGTGTTATGATCGACGGGGGTGCTAGCTTAAACATCATCTCTTCCAAATCCTTCCAACAAATGAATATTCCTTCTAGTTGCATGTGTGCCAACCCCACCATGTTGCATTCATTCAATGATGCTATTACTTCTACCTTAGGCACCGTGATCCTTAACATTCGTGTAGGGCCACGTACTTTACCTGAACTCTTCTATGTCCTTGAGGGAGAATTCCAATACAACATGTTGTTAGGCCGCCCTTGGATCCGGGCTATGGGATGCGTTCCCTCCACCTTACATAGATGCATAAAATTCGAGTATGAGGGGAAGTCCTACACTATAAAAGCTGACGCTCCCCCTTCAAAACCTGTAATATGTTATATCACCCTAATGATGTGCTTGTACCAGTCAAGGCACCCATTCATCTAACCCAACCATCTACTTCGACCACACCTCCACCATCCACCTTAGCCGCACCTACACCTTCAACCAATGAAACCACCACCGCAAATACCACTTCCTTCCCCGCGAACAACATCCCAACCTCAGATCCTTTGGTAGATGTTTTTCAACACCTTACGCTGGGGGAGTATCACCTATATAACGTTAGCACTTTCCATACCCCATAGGAGTATGGACAGTTACATGCGCATCCTACCTATGACCATCGTGTGGGGGAAGTAATCCCCTACGGACCACCTAATTGCCACACCAACCTAACGTATGGGGGTGTCGATACATCCTCTATCACCCCTGAACCTCCCCTTGGTGTGGTTCCCTTCCAATCTGATTTTCAATATCTAACTAATCGTCGTTTCACCCTCACCTTCCTGATGCGTTGTGCTTGGAAGGGCTTTAGTTTCGGTCTTTATGAACAAGGCCGACATACGATCATTCCCGTGACTACACGCAAACACAAAGATCATCGTGGTCTTGGATTCTCTGAACCACCTACACCGAAGACACCGCATAGCCATTGTATCCAGGAAGACGACGAAGTCACCCCTTCCAAACCATCATCACCCATTTTTCCATCGTCACCCACAGTCGATAGACCCGGAATCTATCCCTCCTAACTTTTTTTTTTAAACGCTATCTTCCTGGGTCCTCTCACTTATCAACGCGATAATGAAGACCCATCTTCTCTTCCCCTTCTATATCCAGACATGATTGAAGAAGACTCACCTTCAATTAATGTTGTTGAGTGCCAGGATGATGACTCCATCCTCACTTATCTTGGTGCGGATGACTCTTATATTCAACGCGCCTTACCATCTGAAACTCAAACCATGTTGAATGAGTCGACTATAGAAATCAACATCCACATAGAGGATGATCCTCACATTGTGAAGATCGGACAATCTCTTAACGCATCAGAACAAACATTGCCTTCACTACCTTCCTCCGTGCCACAACCAAGCTTTCGCTTGGTCCTACGCTGACATGCCAGGAATCGATCCTGACATTGCTGTCCATAACATTACCTAAAACCTGACTCCAAACCAGTTAAACAGAAACTAAGAAAAATGCATCCACGCATTTCCCTCTTGGTCAAAGAAGAGCTTCAACGACTCCTTTCTGTTTCCTTCATCTTACCTATTGACTATCCTCAATGGATTTCTAACATCGTACCTGTTACTAAAGCAACGGGGGGACTTCGGATATGTATGGATTTCCAGGACCTTAACCTCGCTTGCCCAAAGGATGACTTCCCCCTACCAAGTATTGATCAACTTGTTGATCTCACTGCGGGCCATGAGATGCTTTCTCTCATGGATGGCTTCTCGGGATACAATCAAATTTTGGTAGCCCCGGCCGATCAACATAAAACCACCTTCATAACTCCTTGGGGAACCTTCTACTATCGTGTCATGCCGTTTGGCCTTAAGAATGCTGGTGTGACCTATCAGTGGGCTATGACTTACATTTTTCATGACATTATGCACACTATCCTTGAGGATTATGTCGATGATCTTCTTGGCAAATCTAAACATCGCAGTGAACATCTCGATGTTTTAACCATTATTTTTGATCACTTGTTACAATACTGTGTTCATCTTCAACCAAAGAAATGTGTCTTTGGTGTCCTTTCGGAAAACTCCTTGGTTTTATTGTCTCTTTGCATGGCATCGAGGTCGATCCAGCTAAAGTCAAAGCTATCCTAGAAATGCCCCACCCACTAACCTCAAACAATTGCGTAGTTTGCAGGGAAAACTCCAATCTATCCGGCGTTTCATCTCACAACTCTCGGATCGATGTCAACCTTTCCATCATCTCCTTAAAAAGGACATTGTCTTTCAATGGAGCGAAGAGTGCCACCAAGCCTTTGAGGCTCTTAAAGCCTATCTCTTGCAGCCACCCATGCTTATCCCACCTCAGGACGATCACCCTTTCTACCTTTACCTTTCCACCACCGACCATGTTGTAGGAGCCATGCTCACACATCGTGACTCTGAGCATCGAGAACAAGCCGTTTATTACATAAGTCATACTCTTGTGGATTACGAGACTAGGTATACACATGTAGAAAAGTTGTGCCTAGCCCTATCATTCGTGGCCACCAAACTCCGACACTACCTCCTGAATCACAAAACTTTTGTCATCACCAATGCGGACCCCATCCATTATATGTACACCAAACCTCATCTAAACCAACGCATCACCCGATGGCTTATGCTCCTCACCGACCTCGACCTTGAGTTTGTACACCAAAAATCAGTCAAAGGACAAACTATCGCAGACCAACTCGCGGAAGCCCCTTTACCTGGGAACAATTTACCAATTTTACTTTCCTGACGAACTCATCGCCACTCTTTCACTCAGTGAGGAGTCATATCCAATGACCCTCTTCTTCGATGGATCCAAATGCCAGCACGGCGGAGGGGCCGGCATTGTTCTCATTCCTCTGGATGCTGAACCTATGCCTCTTTCATTCCGCTTGATTTCCCCTGCACTAATAATACAACGGAATACGAGGCCCTTGTTTTGGGTCTCCAGGTTGCGTTACACTTAGGTGTAAAATCTATTAACATTTTCGGTGACTCTCAACTGGTAGTCAATCAAGTTACGGGCATCTACCAATGTAAAAATGAGGAACTTCAAAAGTACAAACATTACGTGGACTCACTTTTGACCTTATTTACTCATTATTCTATCCAAACCATTCCCCACTCAACTAATAAATTTGTGGATACTATGGCTTGCTTGGCCTCACAAATTCCTGCCTCACCAACTGACTCTGACATATTTGTCTTGGTCCAACAACTCTTTGCCCCATCTTACTCAGTCCCATATGTTTGTATGGTAAATAATGTATCTGCTAATTCGCAGGATACCTGGTATCACCAATTTCACGACTACCTTACAACCTCTGTTCTCCCACCTGACCTTACTAGTAACGGAAAATGTGCTTTTCTTAAAAGTGTTTCTCATTATGTCATCATGGGGGGACTCCTCTATAAACGTGGCTTTGATGGCATCCTCCTTCGATGTCTAACCGGCGCGGAGGTCACCTATACCATCCAACAAGTCCATGATGGCATTTGTGGTGGACATTTTAGTGGCCTTGCCATGGCCAAATGGATCCTTCGCCTAGGCTATTATTGGCCTACTCTTAATAATGATTGCTACGAATATGTTAAGCGTTGTATTATGTGTCAACAACATGCCAACCTTCAACATACTCCTAGCCATCCGCTACAGGTCACACGAGATCTTTGGCCTTTCTCACAATGGGGTTTAGACCTTATTGGTGAGATTCACCCACCCTCTTCGCAACGTCACCATTGGATAATCACAGCAACCAAATATTACACTAAATGGGTGGAGGCCATTCCACTCATTTCAACCAAAAAAGAAAAAATCATAGAATTCATTAACCATCACATTATCTGTCATTTTGGTGTTCCTCATCACCTGATAACAGATAATGGAAAATCTTTCAAAAATAAGTTGTTACAAGACCTTTGTGACAACTTTGGTATCAAACTTAGTTTCTCATCACCTTACTATCCACAAGAAAATGGTCAAGCCAAATCTTCTAACAAAACCCTAACCAAAATTCTCATGAAAGTCGTTAACGATTCTGGAAGCAATTGGCCTGATCACATCCCCTTTGCCCTTTGGGCTTATCGTACCAGCATTCATACCTCCACTAATGCCACACCATTTTCTTTGGTATATGGTACCGAGGCTGTCTTGCCTCTCGAAATACAAATACCCTCCCTAAGAATATCTCTCCAGGATATTCTCACCAATGATGATTTCCGCCAAGAGCGATTAGCCCAATTGGAGCTTCTTGACGAGCATCGTCTTACAACTCTTGACCACCTTCAAATCTATCAAAAGCACATCAAGCGTGCTTATGATAAGTGACTTCATGAGCGTACCTTTAAGGTTGGTGATCTTGTCCTCAAAGAGAATCAACATGTAACCAAACTAGAGAAGAGCAAACGTGGAAAATTTGCTCCAAATTGGATTGGGCCTTATATTATCACTCACACTTACGGATCAGGCACTTATCATTTAGCTTCGCTTAATGGTAAGCCTGAGCCTAAACCCCTTAATGCCTTGCATCTCCGACCATTCTACTATTGAATTTAGTGTTATATCACTTTTTATCTACCTTGCGCTCGTCCCTTGAGCTCATTTACCACCTCATACACTTTGTTTCATGCATCTCAAAATAGAATCAAGCTCACGTGGTTTGGTCATCACCTCCTCTTAAAGATGCCTCCCCCTTTTAGTCTGGTCCATGACTTAAAAGTATCAAAATAACACGTTCTCAATTATACAATTATGGGATATTCTTGAGTCAAACTTCCTACAAAACTAGATGCTTCATGCCAAATGGACATCTAGACCTCAAAGTTATACATAGACTGCTCCCTTGAAGGACAGCTATGTGCAAAGCCACATCTGCTATTATAAGTAGACTGCTCCCCCGAAGGACAACTATACACAAAAGCCGCATCTGCTACTATAAATAGACTACTCCCTTGAAGGACAGCTATACAAAGTCAGCCTTTATCAGAAGCTTCTCGCATTGATCAGCTTCATGAAGAGCTCAAGAACAACAAAATGCATATCCCATATGGACTTCCCACATCGATCAGTCTATATCCAGAAAAATAAAAGTAATATTCAAAAGCACTTTTGAGTCATGGACTTGTCTATTTTGGTTTGGTTCTCTTTCGTCAGAATAATCACTTTATAACAAGTTCTCTGCACCCCAGCTATACCATCCACCTCATCTCACCATTCTTCAAAACCACAAAACTCAAGGGACGTGACGTATATCCGATATATTGTGATTATACAACTCTTTTCACCTATCGACTTCTCACCTATGCAAGGTACCTAGGGATTCAAGTTCATCCTCCGATAATACGTGGTTTGTTTAGCTCTTTCCAACTATGGGACACTTTTCCCTCTTTTACCCGAATCTAGGATTATGTGTTGACCTTAATCAGGACACGGTTCCCTAATACTTGGGTAAGCTAACCTTCGCTTCACCTATACCTACACTAATACCGCCAATACCTTACCAACACCAACAACATTACCCTACCAATATCAATATTTTTACCAACCAACAAATTGCCTAACCACAACCAAATTACCTGAATTCACCTCTCCCTGGTCCTAAGGGAGAACTACATCGGTCTGAGGCCCCTCCTTGCTTTGAGCAATGGGCTATGTAGGCAGCACTTAGGAGACATGGGGTCTCCCAAGGTTAGCTCGACCATCCCCTACCATAACCTATCATGTGTTGTAAATATAAATATTTTTGTGTATTTCTATTTGATAACATTCATCTTTATCCTTTTTCAAAACAAACATTCAAAACACAACCATTCTTATTATTATCATAACTCAAATCAACATACATATTCAGTTTTATTTAGATGTTAAACAAATACATCTTCTCTATCATCGACGCGCAGGTCGGCATCCTTATTTATTCTTCTACCCCTATGAAATTCACTTAGACCCTTGCGCCTCATCCCGAACTAGGTGATGATCATGATCGTCGACGCCGCTCACCTGGCCTCTCCATCCTCAAAGGTGCCACTACCCTTGGTTCCTCCCACTGATCTGCCAATCTCTCCTGTAACATATGAATACACCCTCTCGCGTGGATGAATCTCACCTCAAGTCTCTCCACTCGTGACTCCGCAACCGCTAACAATCTCGTTGTCTCATTCACCCGCGTTTGAAGCTGGTGAACTAAACCCTGCAGGTGATCTCTCTCCACTATAATCACAGTTATGTCAGGATGATCGCCCTCTCACGTGAACCTCGCAGCTCTGCTACCCACCATAATCTATAAGCCTCTGTCGCTCCTGCATCCATTACCCTGTGATCGGCTGCTATCTCTTCTGGTCCTTCTGGAGGTGTCGGCCGGGAGGCGAGAATGATGCCTCGGCATCGATCCTCATGTATGGTCTATAAGCCATGGGTATATCCTGAAAAAATCCAAATTGTCGCCACACGTGATCTAGAGGAATCCTCTCGTACTCACCTGGCCTGTGCCCCGCGATCCACCTTAATCACTCTACACCCCTCAAATCCTCAGCTATGTTCTCTGTCACCATATAGTTCCCATAAGGCCTCCAATAGATATCCGCAATCGTCACCATCTCCCACACCTACCTATAATACTCGACGTCATTTGTCACGGCCTGGGATCTTGCCTCTTGCTCTGTTTGGACCCATCACCTGAATCCCAACCTCTGCACTCCTGTCTCTCCAGACTGGATGGGTCGGCCTATTGGTCGCACACAAACAATGTGCTCATAGGCCCAACAATGTAATAAGTATGCATAATCCGGTGTCAGTCTGTGATTTCACTGCAGCCCATAAACCCCTGTATAGCTCCACCGATATGTGGGTGCCCATGCAAAGTCACACTCCTTTCTATCATTTCCCAAATAATACACATCAATGCTTTTGGAAATCTTCCCCCATCCACCCTCGGTAATGCATAATACCCCACCGCTATCATTAATACCACTGCTAACCTTGTTGCCTCAGGGTGTGCTACAAACATTATACCATAAGTGAATGTCAAACCTCGTTGTGTCAAATCTCATGCAGCTGGACCAAATACTGTTGTTATCACTCCCCGCGCCACGTTAGGCCCTGCCTGATAAACTAGTCTTCCTGTAATTGGGAGCCTCAAAATTTGAAACACATCTTCCAACGTCACTATCATCTCCCCTGTTGGCAGATAGAAGGTATTCTTTTCTAGATTCCATCTCTCAATCAATGCCTGTAACATAGCATGATTGTGTGATTCGTGAATAATAGTGGATTCCACTTAACCCCACATGGTTTATCAATGCCCACTCAGCTGGTGTTACATCCGCTCGGACTCATGATAACAAATTTGGCACCCTATCATTCATCCTCAACCCTACCTCTACCTACATACATCAAATCAACAAACAACCATTCAATAAATCAAATCCCCAAGTGTTTTTCTCACATTCTAGAATTTCATACAATAACCGATATCGGGTTATAGATAATTATCTGATCGGTTATCTCTAAACGATATCGGTCACTATCAATACTACGCAGCTTGCTTAAAAACACCACCTATGATACTTATTTGCTTGTTTACCCCTCTCTGTACCTACACACATACTTGAAATCCCTGCTTACCTACCCCATAACACTCATTCCACCCCAAACTCTTGCCTACTCACCTTTCTGCCCATTTACCTTACCACATTCTATTTTTAACCATGCAAAATCTAATTCTAACCAAAAACAAATTATACCTCCGGGGATCCAGCAGCTTGAGGTGGAACCTGTCTATCTCCTCTCTACCCGCTAGAATGCTTCTCTTTGTTTAGCCATGTTCACCACCCTCTTAAATATAACTTGCCTTTCTACCTTCTTAATCTCAACCCACAATCACTTTACCTGTCTCTTTCCTCCTTATCACTAAATTCTACCATGCAATTACCTGTATAAGTCATCAACAACGTCACATTCTCATATTTAACTTGTTGCATGACTCTAAAAATAAGAACTTAAGTTGCCTCCCAAGCTTTTCTATTTTTAGAAAAAATCGTTTTGGCATAACCGATATCGGTTACATAACCGGTATCGGTCATATAGCTACCGACATTGGTTAGCTAACCGATATCGGTCACATGTCTCCTTTTGCTTAAACCTAGACATTTTCTTTGTTTTTACAAATTTTTGGTGGCGCCCGCCTCTTTTCCCTGCATCATGACATCGTTATCAATATTTGTCATCAGAATCCCATCAACACATATACATATCATCAAAATTTCATCAAACATTATCTATATACATTAAATTTCAATACCATCGACAAAACACATGAGAAATTTTAATATATACATCAAATCAACCATTATACACACCATGTGGATCAAACTCATCATCTATATATATCAATGTCAAAATATACAACTTGCCCTGCATGGGGCCTCTGTGATCTAAAAGTACAAAGCCGGCACGCAGGCCACTGTCTCTGTCAAAATCTCGACTCGGCTCGCAGCCGGTCTCTCATGTCAAAAATATACTTGGCTCGCAGGCCGGTATCAACTATACAAAATATACTCGGCTCGCAGGCCGGTATCAACTATACAAAATGTACTCAGCTCGCAGCCGGTATATACAACAAAAATGAATAAATAAATCCTATGTGGGCACGCAGGCCTCTATATACATACTCGGTTCACAGACCGGTGTCTATATCCAATAACAAAAACCCATATCTACTCCTAGGATGTCTCAACTCTCTCCACCACCCTCGATCCGTCCCCCTGCTGGTCTCTGTGCTGGCTCTCACCTCCTCCATATAACCGACCCACCGGCTGTGGCTGTGGCCCCCTGTGATCTCTGACTCCGAGACGTCTCTACTCTATGCGCTGCATATGGCTGATAGTCAGCCCCGGTACCATCGAGCATGTCTTGATAATATCGGGCCTCCGCTCTCGCCTCCATATAGCGGGCCCGTGCCACCATGGCTGGTGGGGCTGGTCCCCCGACTCCTAATAGAAGTGGCCCCTACCCTGCCGGTACACCATGTGCCTGATGGCGGTGCTTGTACCTGCGCCTGTGCTTGCGGTGGTACCTGTGCCTGTGGCGGTGCCTGCTCAGGCCGTGCTGAGCCTATCCTCGTGCTTGGGCTAAGCACCTTGTAGCACCCCAATATGTGCCTGTGCAGTAGCAAGCTACCCCTGTAATAGCTACACCTGGCCTAAGAGACGGTCCCTCTCCACTATAACAGCCGCCAAATCTGGCTGTGCGGGCTGTGCTCTCCTGGCTGCTCTCTGACCTGCCCACCACACCAAAAATGCACCTGTCACTCTGGCATCATCCACTGTATCATCCACCGGTCTCTCTGTGACCCAGACTGGGTCCAATGGCTGCGGAGCAGGCAGTGGTGCCTCTACATCATCCCTCCAGTACTGTGGGAAGGGAGGTGGCTCATCCTATCATAAGCCCAACTGACATCATACCCTCTCTAGGGGTATCCGCTCATACTCCCCGGGCCTCTCGTCCAGCCTATCTCAGGCTATACTTAATGGATCCAGCGGTAGCTATGCTTGGAGCTCCTCCTCGAGGCTAATGGCCTTTTTAGGGCCTCTAAATAATATCAAGTACCGTCAGGCCCTCTAACATGTGCCGGTAGTATGCCACATCTCGCCCAGCAATCATCGCTCGTGGCTGGCCCACGACCCCCAACCACCTCTCTCAAATCCATACTGTACACTATATCTGTGGCCCCAGCTGGGGGGTAATCCTACTGGTCATATACAGATGATATGCTCGTAAGCCCAACAGTGTAACAAAAATGTTGAACAGATACCAAATCATCTCATACGGCGATAACCCCAGAGCTCTCTGTATAGCTGCACCAGATACACTGGTGCCCAAGCATAGCAGGTATGCTCCTCCACCATCTCATGCAAAACTCCCATCAAATCCCGTGGGAGCGACCTCCCTCTCGATTCCGGGAGGGCGAAGTAGGTGCTACCAATCATCATCAACATGACAAGCTGTGTCTCCTGTCGGTGTGCACGATACATATTGCATAGGCAATGCTCACGCTGTGATAGGTAAGCAATGGGGCTGCATCCCCGAATACATACAGGATGATGTCCATCATTGTCTTTGCATCCACCTGGAACACTACCTCACCTATGATCGGTAGTCTCAGGATGTGATACACATCCTCTAATGTGATAGTCATCTCTCCAGTAGGGAGATGGAAGACATTGGTTACCGGATCCCATCTCTCGATGAGGGCAACCATCAGGCGTAGTCCCTATCCACAGCCCTATACCTCTGGACTCTGCTGAGTCCAACCTCTCGCATAATGGCCCATTGCACTGTAGTCACATATGGCCGCATCCACCCCAATAAAGGGGGCATCCGATCCCACATCGTGAGCTGCTGGCGTGCCTGTAAAAACAACCCACTTCATCAGGCCTACCCTTTACAAAACCAACTACCTTAACCCTCTATACCCATTTACCCACAAAACCACAACTTGACTCTATAACACACATCTAAACCCACCTATCTTACCCTATACATCTACGATATCCCCTTTACTTATCTCACACCCTACCAACCACCCCGATCTACTCTAGCCATCTAACTATACCACTACCAATTTAACACCTCCTACTCCATACACAACACATAATCTATCCTACCCGAACCAGCCCCCAATAACCCCATTCCCCCACCCCAATCACCTTTCCTATCACCTCTACCTCCTCCCCTCCACCCAAAAAAAAAAAAAAAAACTCTAATAACGAACAAAAACCTAACTCCTCTTTGTAACACCACTGAATTTGTTACTTTCTCCTAAGCATTCAAGTGTTGATATGTGATTTCTTGTAAAAGGATGTGTTCCTCGATTCAGAAATCATGCTTGCAATGTACTGAATTTCTGGCAGATTGCAGATCTCGACTGAGTCAAAATATGAATAGACTCTTTTATTTATTTCATTTTGCGTCTGAATATTAATCTGATCTTGGGAAATGAAATGGTTCCCGATATCAAAGTATATCTGGAAGGTCTCGATTGTAGACCAGGTAATAATTCGTTGACATACAATTCTGCATTAAGAACAGGAGCTAACTCCACTCTAGAAGGTATGATACAGGTCTTTCCGAGTTTTGAACGAGGACCAAACGAAGTTATTAAGGGTTAGTAACCTAAAACTAAAACCTAACCTAGGGGTTAGATTATTGTTAGTCTAACCTAGACCTAGGCTATTTGTTAATATCCTAAGTTAGTATCTTTGTATAAATTCGTTAGTGTGGGCATTACCCTAAACTCTAACCTAAGATACTAACCTAACTTTGGAGGAGATTATGAAGGGGCCGATGAAGGGTGGCAAACCATGGCGGTGTTTTCTATGGCAATAAATGTAAGGGATAAGGATGAGGGACAGGTCATGGCGGAGGCTTAAGTGGCGGCTAATTTGTGCAGACTTGGCAATTGCTAAGTTTGGAAATGGACTTAAATTTTTAGTTGGACTGCCGCCACTTACGCGGTCGATGGGAGTAGAGTTTAAGCGGAAAATTGGTTAATGGCATTCAATACTCTCGGAAGTCGAGCTTGGAACTCGCGAGAAGGCATGCAAGCGGAAATTTGGGGGTTTGTTTGGCTTGTCGCGATTTTCGGTCTTCTCTCTCTCTCTCTCTCTCTCTCGCTTTCGTTTCGGTTCTTCGCATTCTCTTTGAGTTGCATGGCATGTATGAACTGCCATAGCTCTTTTCTGTCATGGAAGATATATATGCGATGAAGACAAAAAATTTTGTGGGTTGCTTTATCGTGGAAAAGAAAAGGGAGTTTGAGCTCTTCCGTGGTCTGCGCTTGGAAATTTGATCAACATACGTGCATGCTAGGCCCTAACCTTTAAATATCTTGCTATTTTTCAAGTGCTTTCATTAAAACAACTCTGTTCAAATGTTTTGTGAAGATTGGATGAATTTTCTATGAGATCTAGTTTGATTTTCTGGCACTGTATCTCTTCTGGTTCGATTTTTCAATTTCCTCTTGATGGGTGTTTGTTGAAATCGAACTTCAACTCTATTTGTTTGAGTATTCGTTCTGGCTTATGCATGTGAGGTATTTATTTATAAGGTTCGAGTGTTCGGCCTATTTGGCGTGAGCCCTTAGAATATACCTATGTGTAGTATGAGACCACTGTATGTCTTTGATTCGTGGTCGTTGTCTTGTTATTGAAACTGTATAAAATGATTTGGGTGATTACTGTAAGATTGATTGTACTATCGTTTCTTTGAAAACTCTATCATGGGATTTGTTGACAGCGACTAATGATACTTTCGGGTTTCATTTGTTTTCAATTTTTAGCTTGGAACAGTCAACTGTAGTGTTACCATAGTCTTTTCGACCTAGCGGAAGTTGTTTTCCTTGTTATTAGGTTAGCGGGATTACTTGCGCAGTGTATAATATAAATACACACAGTATTGTTGTATCGACTCAGTGGAGTCGATGATTGAATCGTATATTGCTATCTATTGCTGGGAATGTAGATTCATCCATAAGTTTTGTGAATGGATTTTTGTGAAAGCTTTGATAAGATGAAACAGGCTTTTGCTCTGTATATTTGAAATAATTAAAGGATAAAGACTTCTGTGTAGGCATTTTCTTTTCTATGAGAAAGCTGTTCGAAAGTTCAAGCGGCTCGATTCTTTGTCCTTGCTTGAAATGGGTATTCGATTTGTTTCACTTATTCAATCTGAATGTTAGCCATGAGTGGTATATATGGATTTATCAACCAATTTCATAGTACGTTGCTTTGTAGGTACGAGGTTATAAGTGCAAACCTTTAACAGCTTACATTGTGATTATATAGATTTAAACTATTGTGGCTTGGACGACTCTAAGGAGTCGATTGAATGATTCATTTTATTTTTGAGCCAAATAAAGTTAAGTGTTGGTATTTTAAGTGCCTGCGACTTAATGGAATAACATGTATTTCGATTTTGTTATTGCGATTGGAATTCCTTCGTGTTTTTGGGATTTTGAGGTACAGATTCTTAGGTGGACATGTACGTCTTCAACCTGTGCAAATTAGTGTAAAATGATTGGCAGAGAGTAATTTGTTGTCTGATTATTGTTATGCTTTGTTGATGAATGTCAGTATGAATTCTTATGCATTTGCTTGAATTGATACCTCCGTTTGAATCATTGGAGTTCTGGAAAGGTAACTAGTACTTCTGTCTCCTTTTGAGCTTGACCTTGGACTGTCTTTGTTACTTTTTGAGGTCCTTGAGTATGGATGACCGTTTCGTGTTCTGACCTTGTTGGGTAAGTCGCGAATATCACTCCAAGACTTGTATGCAGCAAGGTAAGGATCGTTGGCTGAATTCCTTTCTTTTACTTCAGTCCGATTTTGACTGAGCAAGAATATGTATGCTATGTTCTTTTCCAATTAATCTGTCCGATTTGACTGTGCATGATTTGGAAATACCGTGTGGGCAACATAGCATAGTCCATTGGAAACCTTCGATCGCTTGATACAATAAGGTTGTTGTTTTCAGCGATACGCTTGTATTTCTTGTTTTCAACTTGTGTCAATGCCTTACTGTGTAAAAGGAACTGGCATTAGGCTTAGGGTTGATACATGTTTTGTTGATGTGTTAGTTGCTGTACAAGAGTTTGCTGTGTTCTGTTTCTTGATTAAACAGTGATCTTGGTTGAGGCTTGTCTAACTTGTTCATTTTTATACTGGTTGAATGTTTTCATATGTGAAGGCAGTACAGTGATGAACTTATGAGAAAGGAAGTATGAATGGTTTGGTTCTTTCTCTTCCTTTATTTAAAATTATTGATAATTGACTAGCAGTGGGAAATTGTTGTAACATATTGGTGGAATCCCGAATTGTTATGTTATTTCCTTTTTGGAGAATGAAACAATCTGACCAATGTTGTGATTTTGGATTTAATGATTGTTGTGTACATTCGTTCCTTGTTTCTTAATATTTGATGAAATATTAGAAAGTGATTAAGACTATTTGTATGATGATAGAGTTACATATTTGTAATCATTTTGTGTTATAAGGGCATAGTCGATTATGTTTACTTATGTGAATATCAGATCTCATTTAAACAGGGTGTTTAATGAAAACAATTGATGGATTGCAATTGTTTTAAAAGTTAGTGCTTATCATGCTCGGTTCATTGAACCACTCATGTTGACTATTTTTGCAGATGGTTGCCGTAAAGAGTAAAAACAATGCGGATCTGGCGAGTTGATCGGATAGTTTATTTGATTTATAAAGAATTACAGCTTGATTTTATAGATGTACTATATGTGAAAAGATGTTTCTTTTCCGTTAGCATTGTATTAAGCATGCTGTTGCATAAAATGTAATTGTATGAGTTTCGAAAGGAATGAAAATAAGTGTTTGATACTTATGTGTTGTATTCTATTCTGAAAGATGAACTTCTTCGGTTTATGTAACGAAGGGGCATAGTTATCTTTGTATAATATGGATGCTTTTGTGATTGACAATGAAAGCTTGTAAGTAATTAGACTAAATTCTTATGAGTATTTAGTAGTTCTAATTTGTTCTAGCAAAAGCAATATTGTAATTTAATTATTGTCTCTCTAGAAGATAGGTTAAAATTGAGCCTAAAAGAGAACGCTAAACAAGTTGGATTGAATTACTAATCCCTAGTCCTAAGTTTAACAGGACAATAGTAAATTGGATTCTTAATCATTTATATCTCTAAACTAAAAAGTATGATATAAATTCAGTTAAGAGAACTGATAGGCAATCAAAGGAGTTCAGATGGCAATCTCAAGTAAAGGTTATGAGATATTGTCCCATTCTGTTGCTTTAGAATCAGGTGTATTCTAATGACTCCTTGATGAGAGCGTGACCGTAATACCTCTACCAGTAATGAGTCTTTTAGAGGAGGGTCGTCTTAAGACAAAGAATCCAGGGATTTAAAAAGGCTAACCTTAGGGAAAAGTCTTTAAAAGTAATTTAATCTCAAGTGCGTAACGCTTGTTATGGGGTAGATCTTCTCGAGGCGGATTTAAAGGTTGACGACATAAAGTCGATTTGCAGGTTGTACCTTCGAGAAGATTAGGATCTTCTCGAAGTTACAACAATGCAGGTGACTTATGGCGACACCCTTTGCATTGATCGCTAAGATTTACACTTGATTTCGCACAAGTTACCCAGGGACCGATTAAGAACGTGGTCATGTTATAAGATCGCTCGGAGATTTGGGGTATCATGACACACTTGGTTGAACCGCAAGGTTGAACCAAGATGTCATCATATCCCTAATCCTCGTGGGCATCCATATAACATTATCACCTTGTTAATCTGCCTCCGAGTGATTCAGTTGTGAAAGGAAGGACTGACAGTAGTCAGTATAAGACATTCTATATAACATATGAATGGGGTGAAGGACGTATTCCGGATTGACGAGTATGCCGTTAAGGAATACGAGACATGAACAAGATGTTTCAAATCTTTGGCCAAAGTATCGCAAGTCATTTCGATTGCGTTGTCCTAATTCACCTAGTATAAGGGATGAGATGCCGATGAATAATGGTAACAGTTATTCGGTTAGATTCCTCGACAGAGCATTCTCAATCCTGTGTTAGGAAGAGAACCGCCAGAGTGTTGTGTTAAATAAAAACACTAACTCTTTTTACTCATGAATAGATCGGTAGATTACCGAGTCATGGAATGAATAGATCGGAGGTATTCCGAGTCATTACAGTGCATATGGTTGTGCAGTTATATAAATGGTTATTTGAATTGTGAGTTCTAAATTATGTATTTAGAACCAAGTATGCAATTATCAAAAAAAAAAAAAAAAAAAAAAATTTGACTTGTTCTATTGTCTAAAATATGGATGTTACACTACCCATGATGACCGGTACTTGCAGTCACCTCGACCGTCATCAGTCCCCCAATCACATTATATGTACGACATTTAAGTCAACATTTGACCGACGCCGGTCTATAAACACATCTATTTGTACAAACTATTCTCGCGACCGATGCCGGTCGCCTAGTGACCGACATCGATCACTGTCTAATTCCGGGGCTGAACCCAAAATGGCCCGCAAAACCTCTTTTTACCTATTTCTACCCATTTACCCACAAGAAATATATAAAGAACTTACCCACCCTACCGTTTTGGCCTAACTAGCATACCTACCCACTCCATTTTACAAATTACCTTCATTTATTCATTATTTTATTAAATTTTGGATTCCTACCCCAAAACCCACATTCTAGTTAAATTCATTAACTTCACATAAGTAGGGGTTCAGAGCCTACCGGTACGACTACACATCATCGTGGTGGGATAGGTGGTGGTGGTCCAGCTCCTCCAGCACCTCCTGCTCCTCCGGCCGTGCCATAGCTCCAAATCTCCTTAGCTGGGTCCTCAACCAATCAACCTCTACCTCCTGATCGCTGGGGTCTACCAATCACTCACTCCTCCACTCAACTAGTGCCAACTCAGCCCACAAACTCAACAAAATCACTTCACACCTTAGAAAATACAAAATTAGGTGCTCAAATTCACAAAGTGACAATGACATGCCATATTTTTCTTTTTATAGGTTTTGACCTATAACGGATACCGGTTATTTCGCGCCCTAGAATATTCGTATCGGTCTTGTAGAATCGATATTGGTAACCGATATCGGCTACCTACTTCCTTCACCTAACTCCCACCTTTATCCAAAGAATATCCACTTTTTTCCGCATCACCTACCCCTCACCACGACTAGCCTTATTTTGACTTCAATTGCCTGACCCAAGCCCGCAACCAACCAATCCGGCCCGACCCACGGCCGCAACCAACCAATCCGGCCCAACCCACGGCCGCAACCAACCAATCTGGCCTGACCCATGGCCACAACCAACCAATCGAGGCTCGCCTCCAAGCCTGACCAACCAATCCGGCCCGACCCACGGCCGCAACCAACCAACTAGGCCGACCCAAGTTCACAACCAACCAATCCGGCCCGACCCAAGGCCGCACCCAACCAATCAGGCTGGACCCACGGCCACAACTAATCAATCAGCCCAACCCAAGGCCACACCCAACCAATCAGGCCCGACCCAAGGCCCTCACCAATCAATTGGCCTGACCCAAGGCCGCACCAATTAAGTACCTCGACCAAGACCCATAAATTACAATTTTATCCACCCATCATGTAGCCTTTTGTTCAATCGAGCTCACCTGTTCATGTTTTAGCATGATTAGGATACTTGACTTGATCAGTCGACTAACTTTGCCTAGACCGAGACCGTGACGTTTATCTCAACCAAACTAGCCATTTGGTACTGCCAAACATACCTAAACGTTCTTGTACCTTACCCATTATATCCCCTGGAGCTACTTCCTATGCCTTGGATACCAAGATTATATCAACCTTGTTTGGATAAACTATCGACCTTTGCCTATGTATTGCTTGTTTGCTCTTCAAATCGTGTACCCTAGTCGCACTACTACATTTCAACGTGTGTCTGCTTCCTTGAACTTACCCCACCCATCTTACCATCATCTCATCATCATTCACCCTTTATCAACCCTATCCCTAATTTCACGTTGCCTCCATCTGTGATAGATTTGAGGGGGATTACCTATACCCTTAACGGGAGTAACCACTTCTTATTATTGTCAGTGCAGCTTTACAAGACAAGCTACATGACAACAAGGGGCTAATGTAGACACCAAATTTGTGTCTTATGACACCCTGTGCCCCGCATCTCATTTCGTAACCTAACCTCACCACCTAAACCTTACACAATTATTTATTAATTACCTTATAATTAATAAATCCACATCTCCAAACTCGCCACCTCATTTTGCCACCTCATCATGACCTAGCCCTAACCCTAAATTAACCTAATTAAGACCTATAACTTGGTCTACATCCACACCCATGACTAATTACTCCTCACCCGCACCAAAACCAACCTAATAATGACTTGACCAAGCCCACAACTAATCCCTCGGGAGAAAAGGAGGGAAAGTTGGCTATTTTACTAAAAATAGCCCACTTTGACTTAACCGACATCGGTTCCTACTCGACCACCGTCGGTTACATAACTGCCATCGGTTCCCTATAAATGACCTCCCCCAACCAAAAAGAAAGGATCGAATTCACTTGGCGGAGCAGAGACAAGTGAAGGAAAGAGAAGGGGTTTACAGAGAAGGACATCGAGCCTAAGACTGCAGCTTGAGTAACTAGAGCACAAAGTGACACTCGTTCAAGCATTGGGAGAGAAGATAGCTCAATTTTGATTGTCGAATCATCTCACCAGAGCCTTGCCTTCATCATCATAGTCCTTGAACCCGTATCTTCATCAGGAACTAGTAAGTGGTGTCTTGTATGTTTTTAAAATACCATTTCTTGGACTTCGATTCATAGTAATTATAAGCTCACTTCTAGATCTACTACCCGATAGCACCCTACATCTAACTTTCATTCCTCTACCCTTACATTGCCCCAAGACCAGCTCCCACACTCTCTGCGTCTTCTCCATCAACCTATTGCCTACCCCTAATCATTTACCAACCTTATAAACACAATAACCACCTTATAGCCAACCTTCATTGAAAGCCCCTAAATCACCACCCCTACCGATATCGGTTATCAAAGAACTGCACTTGGTTATACATTGACTAGCATCGGTCACATGTGACTCAAACCAAAACTAGACTTTCCTCAATTGCCTTTTAACGAGGTAACTAAATAGTGATTTTACAATAATTTCTTTGTTATCATTTGTGTTAATTCGTATTAAAAGGGGAACCGACCACCTTCAAAAGGAAGTCTAATATTTCCTAGGCCCAAGGCAGTTCCCTCATTTATTGTCTAGCTATAATCTAGTGGTCTTGCATTCTTATTCACAGGTAGTCCTTCCTAGACAAAAAGGAGTTCTTCGCAATCAATCTGATCTCTCTCTACGGTATGTGCACACCCTCCCAACACCCAACAGTATTCCTGCTAGCCCTAACCTTTATCTCTGCTTCTCAAGGGAATGAAAGGATAGAAGCAACTCTATTCTAAGAATGGAAACATTCTCGTGAAACACCCATTTTAGAAAGGGTTCTTTAATGACAATCGCTTCTTTAGAGGAAAAGATGGCAATTTAGGTCTTCACACAAATTTTTGAAAAGATTCACATTTGGTTACCCATTTTTGAGCATTGGAAAACATAGTGGGCCAATAATAATGTGCTCATAGAATATTATAAGTTGTTACCGGTCGACAAAATTTACCACCAAAAGCATGATTGTGAAAGGCTTCAAGAAACTAGGGTTTTTGTTCTTTATCAACATATCTGAGGAACATGCCATCAATACCTTTCTTGAACAAGGTGTTTTCCCAAATGACATACTTGGAAGCTCTTAATTTGATATCTCTTTTTCCTTAGCTGTCATATTCTTAGGACATTCTCCATATGTGAGAAAGTAAGCTATATCAAAATACCACTCATTTGTGGTACTGACGAAAACTACCAGTGGTAAATTTCATTCAATTGGTTCTTCCTCAAGATCATTTCTTGGCTCATTCTCTACGATGAGTTGGCAGAGTCCTCTTCCTCAAACCAAATTTATAGGCTTGATGTCTAAGTCATATTCCTAGATCTTGGAGACCTAGTTACCTCTTTTAGATCCTGGTTCTGTTGTGTCAACATTGATTTAATTGCGGTGTCTGGAACTAGGACTTTGGTGTGAGAATTCAACACATAGTATCTGAAATTTTTCAAGGCTCTAACCACCACGTACACATGTTTCTCAAGGGGAGTGTAATTAATTTCATGTTTCTTGAATCCATAACTCATGAATGCAATAGGAGATTCAATTCCCTCTTGATTATGTTGAGTCAGGATAACAGAGATTGTGTGTGGTGAAGCATAACAATAGACTATGAAACCCTTTCTAAAATTAGGACATACCAATGTAGGAGATTTTGTAATATCATCCTTGATTTTTTCAAATGTCCCCTACCTTCCTTTGACAATTTTAAGGATTAATTTCCTTTCATCATGTCAAAAATTTCTTTGGTTAGTTGGGAAAAATCTGCACAAACCTTCTAAAAATTTCTTGTTCCCAAAGAATGAGTGGACTCCATGCTTACTTGTAGGTAATGAAATATTCTTGATAGCTTAAACACATTTTGGATCGATCTTGGTTCCTTCTTTAGAGATAATATGACCTAGGAGTTTCCCTTCCATAACTCAACACACATTCTTTGGATTCAGGGAGATTACATGAAGTCTGCATCTTTGCAATATTTTCTCCAAATCTCTTAGATGATCTTCTCACTTCTTTGATAAAAGTATCAAGTCATCTAGGTATATTACATTGATTTTGTCTTTATAATCTGCAAGTTCCATGTCCATATCCCTTTACAAGGTTACACTATAATTGATCAAACCAAAATGCATTCTTCTATACGTAAATTTACCCGAGGGGGTGGTGAACGTGATTCTATGTTGGTCTTCTCTAGCTAATCAATATGAATAAAACCATAGAAACCATCTAGCATGGATAGCATTTCCAATCTAGTTGTTTCCTGTAGAATATGGTCCATGACTGGTAGTGGATATTTATCCTTCAAGTAAGCTTAATTAAGATTTTTGAAATCCACACAAATCCCAATTTCTCCATTTTTCTTGCAAACAAGGACAATATTAGCTATCCAAGTTGAATGTCAAATAGGAAAAAATATTTGTGCATCCAACATCTTTTGAACCTCTTGGAGTATCATCCTTATTATCTTGGGGTTATACTATCTTTTCTTCTACCTAAATGGAGCTACACCAAGTTTCAAAGGTATGGTGTGCTCCATTTCCATAGGTTGAAAGAAATTCAAGTATTCATATAAGTAAGCCAAGACATTAGAATATTTGGTAAGAATGCTTACAAATTTCTTGCGCTCCTCGGGAGAGTAACACTTACCAATGTTGGCCGGTGAGGTTTGTCCTTGACACCAATGTCAACTTCCTCATAGTCAATAGAATTCGTAGGTCCTTCTTGTTCTTTCTATAGACACTAAAATTAGGTCACACTCCCCTTTTCTCCTCAACGAATAAACACCCTTCATCACATCACCTAGCCATGACCCCTTCAACCTACTAATATTAATTTAATTTAATTAATGCTTTATCCTCAATATATTTATTATTTAAATATCTTATTTAAATAATATCTATAAAAACATTTCACTTAGACACCTCACCAAGCTAACTCAACCTAAGACCTATTCTTAGCAAGTTACCATAACTAACTAAGACTTACCCAAACCCTAAAAATCAATGCCTACACTCCCTCTAACCACATTCCCACATGCTCATAAGAAGCTCCCAGTCTAATCCATGGGATAACGACATGAGATCCAAGGAAATCAGGAGGATATCCCTAGTTTAGTAAACCTAAGAAATCCTACCTTGACTGACATTAGTTATCGCTAACCCTCGTTGGTTAAGCTGAACCATCGTCGGTTACCCCTCTTTAACCCAAAACAACCTTATTCTCAAGGTTGAGAAGTTGGAAGTTGGAAGCAAGAAAGTTGATGAGAAAAGAGCACATCTCAGAGAGATAACGCATCTTTAGAGAGTTAATTCTAGCGAAAACTCACATCCAAGGAAGGAGATTGAGCATCTTCTCCCCACATGACCATCCCAAATGCCATGACTCTGATCTATCCAAGCAAAGAGGAGTGTGCATGCAGCCCATGCAAAATATTTTCTTCAGTTAGTGATCACTTGCAGCCTTCAAACCCAATAACTACCTCCATCCTTCACACACAGACCTTCAGGAATGAAATCCAAGTAAGTACAACATCATACTTTCCTAGTTATTTCATTTCATCATTATTCTATCATCTATTGTTTATCCCGCTCCCTATTGACCATCTCCAACATTTTGTACCTCCATGACACATCAAAACCTCATAAAAACCTATTACGGTCACCCAATACCTCATCCCAACCAACCAAATCCTTTGTGTAGCAAAAGGAGACCAAAACCCCGTTTTGTGACATTTTCGTATCTCATAGTAACTTGTGTGCTTAAGGTTATACCTAACCGATGCAATGGCCACCCCCGACCGACGCCGATCTTTGTGTTTTCCCACACAGCCTTAAACAGAGACCTACCCACCTAATTTTACCTCACCCTCACTTACTCTGTGACCTACCCGAGACCTTTATCAGACCTGCAGAACCCAAAACCAACCATTTGACCTGTGGATTCTATTCTAGCTTAGCCTGTTAGATTAGATCTATTTTCTTATTGTGTTTTTAAGTGAGATACCTAAATCATTTCAAAATAACAATAGGATTTACCTTGTTTTCAACATTAATTTGTTTAAAACAGTGGATTGACAGCCATCTAGGAAGTATCATGCTTCCCGGATCTAGCTCACGCTAGGTAGTTCACTGCCCATATTGTTTAATTCTTTCTGGTGGTCTTGCTTTCATTATAGGTAGTTCCTCCTAGCCAAAAGGAATCTCTCATGGTCAGCTATGGATTCGAAGTCATACGTGTGCAACAACCCATTAACCAACATTTGAACAGGTATTCCTCCTACACCTATTACCCTATCTATTTTGTCAACAATTCAAAGAAACAATCTAAGAAAAAGGTGAAACATTTTAGCATGCCCGGTGGGACCCATCTGGGGTTCCTTGCATTTCATTCATTCCTAGGAAAAAATTGTGTGTTTGTTTCCCTTCTAAAAGTGTACACACTAATTTTCTTCCCTGGTAATCCACTCCTTTCTATTTGCTCTAAAGGAAACTTTTCTTTTGGTGTATTTAAAAAGAATAATTTCTTCATGCTTTCTGCATTTTAGTGAAAGATCATCCCTCTTCCTATTCATTTTATTGTGTCATCCAATTTCACATTTTCAATTAGGGTTCTAAAATCATTGCATTTCATTCTAATTTTCTGCATTAGGTCACATTAAATGAGGGCAACCTATATGCCGGAAGTCATTATCACCGATGGTTGAAAAAAATCATAGAAAAGGACTTCTATCCTTTCTCTTTTCTCCGATTCTTACCAAACCATAGAAAATTCAAATACATACATTCTTAAACAACATCTTACTTGGAAGAAGTTATAGGTGATCACATGATTAGGGCATAGTGGGCACCTGACTCGCTACTCACAAGTCATACTTGTGAGCATAGCCCGCCCTCACCATAACAAACCTCGAAACCTCACCCTTTATATCTCCTTCTTTGTAGGAATCCATCCTCACCAAAAAATCTATTTCACAATTCATGTGTCAATTCCTAAATAGCATAAGATGAACAAACGTAATAGAATAAACACTCTAGGAACGTTCTTTCTTAGTGTTCTGCTTGATTTGTGTTTTGAGGTGAGAGATTTCGATCATTATTTTTGTCTTTCCTCACACATTCCCAATCATAGTCGGTGTATTTTGACTTTGTATGAGTGTGCCTAGGCCATATCACCATCATTCCCATAATTCTAGGTTTGATTCTCATCAAATTCAATTCACAACCACTTTTTCTCATCAATGCTTCAATTTCACAAGAATCATGTCATGAGTTATCTCCGACCACCATCGCTAAACTCCGACCGATGTCGCTTCTAGGTCCTTTTTCTAATCTAGTCAAAATGAAATTCTCATTTCACTTTTTCCACTTTCCACGCTCTCTGTCATTATCATTGTTCCCATTGACGTTTTACACATCCCCGATTTGGCATACTTATCGATTTTGATTTCGCCTCACCGATTACTCACCGCCTATTTTCTACAAAGTGACCAGAATGGTTACACCTGACCGACATCAATTTTACCTAACCAAGACGGTTATCCTATTTCACATTCCACCCACCATTTGTTACTTACACCCATTCTTTTTCACTGTTTTCTCTGTACTCATTTATAGAGAAGCGCCCCACCCGACGCAATGGTTCACATGGTACTGATCGACTGGTTCACATGGTACTGATCCAAGAAAAAAGTTCCCTTGTGTTCCACGCCATCGCCAACCACTCCCACCTAGTCCTTCACCACCTTTATTTTATCACCACCATGGATCCCATCCAACCTACTACTATCGCTACCGGAGATGAGGAGTTTTCATGATTCCTTGACCAAAACCCTACTGCCTTGCAGTTTTACCTCTCCCATTCATCCACTTGAGATGCCTCAAGTCAATTGATATATGGCATGCTCATATCTATCCCCTAACTCTCACACCCACTTCTACATCGGCTCCATCTGTTTCTTGCTACCCACTTCCATCTTAGCCCCAGGTTGTTTTGTAGTTAGGTCCTATACCCGTTATAACCGTCATAGTTATTACCTCTGTAGCACCCATTACATCCACCATACCCTTGGCGACTACCCCAAACATGACCTCATCCACCCCTAATGTCTCATACATACCCGTAGCTACATTACCACCTCCAGTGTCGGTGACTCCTACCCCATTTCAGAATGTGGTTCTTTCTATTCCATAATCATTAGCCCCTATTGCTACTAGGGTTACCATGACCCTTCCACCCCCATATACATACTACCAACAACCACCTATTTCATCTATCATTCATTCTAGGTATGTACCCCCTATTTCATTGCCTTCCTCTCCACCACCTTATATGGCAGCCCCATACACTAGAATGCCACACCCATTATACACCTAAAACCAACCTCGTCACGTTATAGGAGGCATCCAATCATCACAACCCACCAATGACCTAATTAAATTGACGATGAATAAGATACAAACACTCGGAGGCATAGGTTTCCGGCTCCCACAACACTCTCACTTACGATAGAGGAAATCCTAGCCCAAAATCCTCCTTCCACATTAGAAACATCCAATAGACCTACTTTCACTCTCTTACCCACAAAAGTTGAATCCAAATGATTCCTCGTCTCTAAGGTGCATTTTACAGGAATCCCCATTAGGTCTTCACCAACTCCACCCACAAATGTGCCATTCTCATGTTTGGTTGATCACTTGGATTATGTGGATAGGGCTTTATTATGGGGGTGCCTCTTACTCCCTGTCTCAACACAAATGCATAGATCCCTTGATGACACCTCCACTATCTACCCAAGCACATTTCCAACCATCAAACCACATACAACCACTGCTATTGCAGCCCCTTCCACGATACCCATTAGTACTCATGCCACACCCTTACCCATAACCCAATCTATACCTAAATCCAAACCTATACCCACAATATAAACCTCCACTAAACCTATTACCACTTTAGGGGTCACCCGACCACTAACCTTACTCATCTACCTATTAAACTAGTTATAGCTACATCCTTCAATGTTACAACCACACCTACTTCGACACCCAAACTAAAGAAGCAAACTCATCGGCCTCATAACCCGACTCCACCAATCACACCCGCACTTGTCGCTGTCTACCTTAAGACCTTAGCTACCCAACATGGTCAAGCCCCCTTCACCCATCCATAAACCAATAACACAACAACCTATTCCTTCCTCACAAATCTCTAACCTACCTAGGTACACAACATGACTCATACCCACACCTGTAGTCTCTTTACCACCAATACCTTTGATACCTTCAGTCATTGCTTCACTACCCACTACACTTCAGTCATTGTCACTCACACCCCAAGCACGACCTACATCATCTACCTTCATAAGCACCAAGTTATCTCCATGGGTCACTCATCCTCTTTCTCCATCTACTTTTCCTTCTAGACCCCAGTATAGCCACATCACCTTTACCCAAGAAGGTGCAACCCAAAACCAAACCCCACTACCCCACAACAAGGAAGTCAAAACAAAAACCACACTCTCTTACACATCCATCTACCATACCCCTACCCAAACGAACTCTGACAGATACCTCAAACCACACGAAACCTAAATCCATAGCTCAACCCCTTCCTAAAATTCCAAAAATAATTCCCAACAACCAACCACACCTACACCCAAACCCACATTCACTTCCCATTGTGATCCACTAACAGGGTCCTATGCCAAAATTTTAACCAACCTCCTTCGGACTTCTATTATCACATTACGACCCCCTCAAACCAAAGCCAAAGGGGTTTGATGATACCAAAATTTACGCATACCATTGTGTGCCAGGGAATGATGTGGAGAACTACAAGGCCTTGAAAGCTGTCCTTATCCAATTGTGTCCACAAGAAACTAGCTTTGATGATGACGACCTTATTGGCGGGATCCTACTTCACCTAAACCCATTCCCACACTACCCACTCGACAAACACAATCTCCACCCTCAAAGCTCCCAGAACCACACACAAAAATTAAATTAACATGGTTCGCATCTCGATAACTTTCCATGCCACCACCCAAATGTAGTTGCGCCTTCCGACCTCACAAGGCATTTTTCCTCCAAAGAGTGTTTGTCCTTCATGTCATTATACCAATTACACTACACCTTCTCTATTTGAAAAATTCCTTCAAATCAACATGGTACATATCATTACACATGCATAGAAGGGTAAAGAAAAGGAAATTGACCCACCAACCAATCCTATACCGAACATACCATCTGCACCCATACCTAAGATAACTATCCACGGCCACATGTACCCCATTTCTAATGGTGTCACACATCGCACCATGCTCAAACAATTACACCAATCTCCACTCAAAATGTCCTTATATGACCTCATCCAAACCTCATAATCCCATCATCAAGCCCTCATGGAGGTTCTTCAATCTATCGACATTTTATCCAATGACCCTACACCCGTAGCCTCAATTATCACACCCCATCATGTAGCCTCTCTCACCAAATTACCACCTTCATCCCCACCTCACCTTGCTCACCAAGTGGCCTCCCTTAGCTTCTCAGAGGTAGAGATCACACCATACCAAACCGATGACCCAGACCTAGCGCTCTTCATCTCTGTACACATTGATGACATACGGGTACACCATGTGATGATTGATGAAGGTGCTAGAATTAACATCATTTCATCCCATGCATTTTCTCAAATGCGCATACCTGACAATTACATGCACAAACATCTAGTTATGTTGCATTCATTCAATGACACTATCACCTCCACACTAGGCACTGTCATCCTTCATGTTCGTGTGGGCCCCCACACTGTTCTAGAATTGTTTTATGTTTTTGAGGGGGAATTCCAATATAATTTTTTCTTGGTAGACCCTAGATCTAGGTCATGGGTTGTGTTCCCTCCACTTTACATCATTATGTAAAGTTTGAAGATGAAGGACACACTTATACCATTCCAGCTGACCCATCACCTTTTAAAACATGCAACATGCTTTACCAACCCAATGATGTACTCATACCGGTCAAGTCGTCTACTTCCGTAACCAATACCGCTTCACCTACACCTACACCCACACCTACTAGTATAGCCGCTACTTTCACCACACATACCTCCTCCATGCCTACCACTGCTATAACCTCCACGGCTGACCCATTAGCTTCCCAATCCATTAACACCACCTCTCGCATCGACCTCTGACACATCATCCATACCAGCTACCCACATACCAACCACTAATCCCTTAGAAGGTGTTTTTCAATGCCTCACTCTGGGGGAGTACTACCTATATAGTGTTAACACCTTCCTTACTCCACACGAGTATGGAAGCCTTCACCAACACCCTTGCTATGATCACCGTATAGGAGAACGCCTCCTTTATGGTCCTCCTCATCTTTGTACTAGTCTCACCTATGGGGGACTTGATACTACCACCTACACACCTGAACCACCATCACAACCCTGCCCATTTTCTCGTGGACTTCCAATCACTTACCAATCGCCATATCACCCACACCTTCTTGAACACGTGCGTGGAAGGGTTTTGGTTTTGGCTTTTATGAGTAAAGTCACCATACTATTATTCCATGTACCACCCACAAACATAATGAACAGAGTGGTATTGGCTTCCCTAACCCTTCTACCAAACAGGCCTACATTGAATTCATTGAGGACCCTATCCCTTCTCCACCTTCATCACCACCCTCACCGACAAAGTCGATGGACCCTAAATCTATCCCTCCTAACTTTTTTTTTTTTCATAAACACCATTTCCTTGGGGCCTTTGACTTATCAACGTGAAGGTGAGGCCCCTTCCACTCTCCCATTCCTATATCCTGAGATGATCGACGATGACACACCGACCATTAACATCATTCAATGTCAGGATGATGAATCCATACTCACCTACCTTGGTGCAGAAGACTCATATATTCATTAGTCGTTACCCTCTGAGATGCAAACCATGTTGAATGAATTGACTATCGAGATCAACATTCATACTTAGGATGACCTGCACATCCTAAAGATTAGACAATATTTAGATGCTGCTGAACAGGAAGCCATCACTTCCTTTCTCCGAGATCATAACCACACTTTTGCTTGGTCTTATGCAAACATGCCCGGTATTGACCCCACCATAGTGGTCCACAATATCGTAACTATTCCCAATGCCAAACCTATCAAACAAAAGCTAAGGAAAATGCACCCTCACATTGCTCTTCTCATTAAAGAAGAAATTCAGCATCTTCTTTTTGTTTCCTTCATCTTACCCATTGATTATCCTTGTTGGATTTCTAACATTGTCCCTATTACTAAAGCAACAAGGGGACTCCGTATTTACACAAAATTCCGTGACCTCAACCTCGCCTACCTGAAAGATGACTTTCCCTTGCCCGGTATTGATCAATTGGTTAACCTCACTGTGGTCACAAGATCTTTGTCACTCATGGATGATTTCTCGAGTTATAACCAAATATTTCTTGCCCTAGAAGATCAACATAAGACCACATTCATTACCCCTTGGGGAACCTTTTGCTATCGAGTCATGCCTTTTGGCCTTAAAAATGCTGGTGCTACATATTAGTGTGTTATGACTTACATCTTCCATGATATCATGCATCGTATATTGGAAGATTATGTGGATGATCTCTTGGCTAAATCTAAATGTCACGCTGAGCACCTCACTATCCTCAAAACCATCTTTGACCACCTCATTAAATATTGTGTCTGCCTTCAACCTAAAAAGTGTGTCTTCATGGTTCTCTTAGGAAAACTCCTGGGATTTATTGTTTCCCTCTGTGGTATAGAAGTTAACCCTGCTAAAGTTAAGGCCATTCTAGAAATTCCTCCGCCCAGAACCTCAAACAAATTCATAGCCTGCAAGGTAAATTACAGTCCATTCACCGTTTCATTTCACAATTATCAGATAAGTGTCAACCATTTCATCATCTACTTAGGAAGGATGTCTCCTTTAAATGAGATGATGAATATCACAACGCTTTTGAGGCCCTAAAACTATACCTTCTCTAACCACCCATACTTATCCCACCCGAAGATGACCAAACCTTCTACCTATACATCTCTGCTACCAATCATTCCTTGGGAGCCATGCTCGCTCATCGCGATGAACAACATAGGGAGCAGGTGGTTTATTACATAAGTTGTACTCTTTTGGACTATGAAACCCAATACAACCATCCAGAAAATCTTTTCTTAGCCTTAGTTTTTGTTGCCACCAAACTCCGCCATTACCTACTCAACCACAAAACCTATTTTGTAACCAACGCCACCCTTTACACTTTATGTATGCCAAACCCTATCAAAATCAGAGCACCACGTGATGGCTTATGATTTTAGCTGATCTTGACCTCAAATTAATTCACCAAAAGTCCATTAAGGGCTAGGCTATCGCTGACCAACTGGCTGACGCACCTATTGCCAGGGACCAACCCTCTAATTTTGAATTTCCCGATGAATCCATTGCTACCCTTTCTCTGGATGAACCCCTTACCAAATGACACTATTCTTCGATGGTTCCAAATGTCGGATAGGGGTGGATCTAGTGTTATCCTCATCCTCTAGATGGAGAACCCATGCCTTTGTCTTTCAAACTAAACTTTGAATGCACCAACAATATTGTCAAGTACAAAGCACTCGTACTACGTCTCTAGACCGCCTATGCTCTTAATGTCAAATCAATCCACATCTTTGCTGATTAGCAATTGGTCATAAACTAAGTCAAAGGTATGTACCAATGTCGTAATGAGATACTTCAAAAGTATAAACATCATGTAGACATACTTTTGACCACCTTTGATCGTTACACCCTTCAAACCATCCCACGATCAACCAACAAATTTATAGACACCATGGCCTGCTTAGCTTCCCAAATACCTGCTTCCCCTACCGATTCCAAAATATTTGTCATAGTATAACACCTCCATTCACCTTCTTATTTACCTCATGATGTTTACTCAATCAAATCGACACACTGGACCCGAGTGAGTTTTGGTATAATCAATACTTCAATACCTTTCCTCTCCATCTTACCTCCCGATCTCAATCAGAATTGGATAATGCACCTTCCTTAAAAGGTCTCCTATTTCATTATCTTGGGGGACTCCTCTATAAGAAAAACTTTTATGGTATTCTCTTACGATGCCTCACAAGTTATGAAATTCCTTACACCATCAAGGAGGTTCATGATGGCATATGTGGAGGTCACTTTAGTGGCCTTGCTTTTGCTAAGCATATTATTCACCTAGGCTATTACTTGATCGACCCCTTAACAATGATTTTTGTGACTATGTCAAACACTACATGAAATTTCAACAACATTCCAACCTTCATCATACACCCAATATGCCTTACAGTCACTCGTGACCTTTGGCCCTTCTCTCAATGGGGTTTAGATCTTGTTGGAGAAATAAACCCTCATTCTTCCCAATGCCATCAGTGGATCTTATCCACTACTTTGATACTACAAAAAATGGGTGGAAGCCACACCAATCATCTCCAAAAAATTTAAGAAAATATGTGAGTTCATTAACCATCATATCATTTTTCACTTTGGCGTCCCTCATTGCCTCATCACCGTTAATGGAAAACAATTCAAAAACAAAACATTTGCAAAAATTTTGCATGACGCCTTCGACATCCAACTTAGTTTTTCCTCACATTATTACCCACAAAAAAACATCCAAGCCGAATCCACTAACAAAACCCTCAATAAAATTCTCATGAAAGTGGTTGACAATCTTTGGAAGGATTGGCATATGCACATTCCTTTTTCTCTATGGGCATACTTTGCACTAGTATTCACACTACCACTATGGCTACACCCTTTTGACTGGTCTAGGTACCGAGGGATGTTCTGCCTCTTGAAGTCCGGATGCCCTCACTTCACATTTCTCTCCATGAAATACTTACCGATGATGAATTTCGTTAGGACCGCTTAGCACAACCGGAGTTAGTAGACGAACATCATCTTAACACTCTAGATCATCTTTAAGTTTTTCAACAATGTATCAAACGTGCTTATGAAAAATACATTCATGAATGAACCTTCCAAGTCGGTGACCTTTTTTTTGAAATAAAATCAACACGTAACTAAAGCGTAAAAAAAAACGGGGAAAATTTTCTCCTAATTGGCTTGACTATACATTGTAACTCATACCTATGGATCAAAGCCTATCATTTGTCCTCGCTTGAGGGTAAACTTGAACTCGATCCCTTAACACATTACATCTTTGACCATTCTATTGTTGACTCATTTTCCTACCTCACCATGTGTCTCTTTACAGGCTCATCCCTTGAGCGCTATCCACTCCATCCATCCCCCTAATGATTAAAACAAGAATCATGTGATTACCCATCACCATTTTACTTTTTCTTAAATATGTGTACCACAGCTCTACACATGACATGATTCTCATGGATAATTTTCATCTTCTTTTAGATGAGATTCCATGGTTGTTCACCCTTTCCTTATCAACAAGAACCAAATGCTTCGTTATAGTCTCATCCATGACTTAAAATCCAAAAAAACAAGATGAATCCCTCAGAAGGACATCTTCCAATATAAGGCATCAACTCCTTGAGTCAAACTTCCAACATAAAAGATGAATCCCTCAAAAGGACATTTTCCGCCTTTAATTCTTGCTATGAGTAGATTGCTCCCTCGAAGGACAACTATAAAAAGCTTGCAACTCTCTACATATTCTTTCCAAAAAGAAGACTATTTTCTCAAAAATTAAAATTCAAAAGCTTCCCGCATCGATCAGCTTCTGCGAAGACCTCAAGGAGACATATATTCCTCCCGTATAGACTTCCCACATCAATCAGTCTATCTACAAAGTCAAAAAGAAAAAGAAAACAAAAAGAAAAATAAACTTTTTCATCATGGACTTGCCTATTGTGATCTTGGCTCTATTGCCCAAGGCATTCTACTTCCCATTTTATGACCCAATTACCTGCACCTCCTTACCCGTTGTCTTTTCACTTCATACCTCAAGGGACCTGTTGAACCTATGACATTTGGTGATCATGTGACTATTCGTCACTCTTAGAATTATCAATCATGTAATTTCTTTAGGGTCTTATGTTCATTAGCCTATCTATAGATGTGTTTCATACATTTTGATCCTTGCCAATCGGGTGGCTTTCTTGCCCCCTCTTATCTTTTCTCTTCTTCATTACCTTTTGATCTTCTTATACAAGACTTGGTCCTCGACGCTTACCTTTTGGGGTCATCCTCCCCTTTCACCATAGTCACCCTCACCTACAACATTTTTACTATCATCTACCCCCACCTATTAAACCCAAACCCACAACATGACCACAAACCTACCAACTCATTTTCATCTTCTTCCCTAGCTTATGGGAGAACTACATCGGTCTCAGGTCCCTTTTTCATCGAGACTATGTAGGCAACACTTCCAGGGCATGGGGCCCTAGAAGGTTAGCTCAGCCACTCTTTACCCTAACCATTTCCCCCTTCTTTTACCTAATTTCCTGTTCATATCAAAAACCTTGACATCTATACCATATACCACATGACTTTTACCACTTATATTATTTCACATTTTCATACATAACTAGCATTTTCCACATTTTACACCATCTCATGCATTTATATATTACCATTTGTTATCAACATACCGAAATGAACATCCATTCCTATAACCTAACGCAACCATGCCTAAATCAACCTAACTCAATCCATGCCTAAACCAACCTAACTCCACCATGCATAAATCAACTCCGACTCAATCCATGCCTAAACCGACTGACTTCAATCCATGCCTAAACCAGCTGAATATATCCATGCCTAAACCGACTGACTTAATCCATGCCTAAACGAACCTATCTCAATCCATGCCTAAACCGACTTGACTCGATCCATGCCTATCCGACCTAACTTGATCCATGATCACTTCGACTTGATCCATGCCGATGACCTAACTCTATCATGCCTAGCTCATCTATTTTCCATCCATATCATAATAAAGTAAAACTCATACACATCACAACAACATCACTGAATATCATCTATCTCCTCATATATACATGTGTGTATCAATACAATGTACACCAGGATATCACATAAAGGTGTATCTCCAAAATATTCATCATCGAATCGCAGTGCTATCCAATACAAACATATCTTCAGCATGCAGGCCGGTATCATGTACAACACAATAATCATAAATAAAAAAATTCTTCGGCACATAGGATGGTCTCATATAATCATACATACAAAATGACTCAACACGTAGGTCGGTCCACACACAGATCAATCATCTCCCCATCTAATATCAGGGAATGCTCCCTATGACTCAGTCTCTCCCGACCCCTCTCGCCACACTCCGTCTGGGGTCCAACACCTACCTCACCTCCTGTTAATAGCCCCTCACCTGGGGCTGGCCTCTGCATACTAGTGGCTTCACCATGACCCCTGTCCCTAGGCTCATTGGCCCTCGTACTCTACACACTATGAGTGCGGGATCTAGTCCTCTCACTAGATGTCGGCCGTGCTCTGTACTCAGCATAAGAGGGCACATCTAGCCCGATAGCTAATAATTGATCCTCAGTAATACCATGCCTCTCTTGGGGCATCTCTAAACTCCTGACCATGGACACTGCCTCATGGAGGTTCCATGGGTCCCACTACCTGCATGGGTACCTATATAATGGGACCTTGTCCCTGAACCTACACTGAGCCCTGTGCTAGTAATAAAACTTGAGTCAGCCCTAGAATCTGTGCTTGTGCTTGTAGCTAGGCCTGCAGGGTAGTAATTTGTGCCTATGTTATAGTTAGTTGGCCTGTATTCTGTAACATGCCCCCGCACTGTGTGGCCGAATAGCCCTGTAAAGCTCGCACCTATGCCTCAGAGCAGCTATCTGCCCTCCATCTCTACCTACCTCCTTTCCATCTCCATCTCCTCCTGCCTCTGCCTATGTAGGTACCTGCCTTACCCTTCTTGAGCTGCAGATTGCCGCTTATTCTGGCTGTAATGTGGCAACTTGTGCCTCTATACCTATCGCCTGCCCCGCATGATCCCAACTGCGCACTAAAGTAGCCACTGTCCCTCGTAGGGCGTCTCTCGAATCATGATGGCAGCTAAGTCTCGGATGCCCCGACCTCGGTGGTATGGCTATTAGATGTGCCACCCACCACTACCTATACCCATCTCGCCACCCCAAAGATCATCAATCTCGAGTATCTACAGGCTCCTCCTCTGTCTAGTCTCGCACTATGGGTCGTGGTGGAGACATAGGTCTCTCCACATCATCTCTCTGATACTAAGGGAATGGAGGTGGTACACCCTAGACTAATCCAAACTGGCGTCTAGCCCAATCTATGGGTATCTGCTCATTCTCTCCCGCTCTCCTCCCCTTTATCCATAGATGTATCTCGTAGCCCACTAGCTATGTAGCCATATGTTTGTATGAAGGGAAGCCCACATATGGTATCCAAATGATGTCCACCCCGGACAGCCCCTCCAATAACCTCTTGTAATAAGCTACATCATGCGTAGCTCTGGCACCTTGGGCCTCTCCCATGGCCGGTACCCACCGCTTGTACCCCACTCTCAAAAATCTCCATGGGAATGCATCTTCCTAGGGCATCCCCACTAGTCAAACAAAAACAATGTGCTCGTATGCCTAGAAATGTAGTAATATGATGCAGAAGATGTTGAACCTCTGCAGTCACCCATAGGCCGATAGCTCTCTATACACCTATGTCAGTAATGTAGGTGCCCATGTGAATCGGGTCCATTGTATCATCATGTTATGGAGGACTCCCATCAGTGACTCCGAGGAATCTCCTCCTTCTCGCATCTGGGCAGTGCAAAGCAGCACATTGCCTCCATCACAAGTACCACTATCTCATCTCCTCTGGATGAGCTCTATACATCACTCCATAGCTCATGCTAGCGCTATGGAACATTAGGTCTACTACACCCTCACCAAAAACGGGTGCCAGTAACTCCTTAGATGCCTCTGAAGAGATAGAATAAACTCTGGGCCCCCAATATGGGCAACCGCAGGATCTTGTAGATGTCCTCCAGGGTGATCGTCATCTCACTGTCGTGAATGGAAAGTATTAGTGCCGAGTCCCATCTATCGATGAGGGAAACCATAAGAATCGCCTCCCGGACTACATGCTTTGTGAGCGACTCACCCCTATCAATCCCACCTCTGCAACATGCTGTCACTCTACCTACATCACGCTCGCTCATACTCTCAATAACAAGGGTGGCACCCGGGCTCTCATCCGCAGCTTGTCTCACGCCTGCATCCCACAAAAATAATGTATTAGTATATCTTTCCCAACTTACCTATTTTACCCCACATCCTGAACCTATCTACCCTAATCCTCATCCAAACCTACCCTAACCCTCACCCAAACCTACCCAAACCTAAGGTTAACCAAAGGCTGCTTATCCTCAACCAACCCCGATTATCCCTTGATTGACCATGGTCTCCCCTTGACTAGCATCGGTCACTATTCTTGTGACCGATACTGGTCTCTACCCACCGACGTCGGCCACAAACTAACCGACGTTGGTTACTGTCGCACCACCCCACTGACTTTCCAACCCTACTTTCTCCCTTCCTCGACATTCTACCCACCTAAATCCCTCCTTACACCCTTATTTGTTCCTCCCTTACCATTTTACCCTACCCCCTACCCTTCCCCATGCCCATTACCCTCCAAATTTCCTGTTTTGACATTCTCCCCCCACCAAACCCCATTTTTTCATATTTTCTACATTTTATAACAAAATTAACTCAAAAATCAAAACCAAAGGTTCAAATCCTACTTGATCTCACTAAGCACCGTCATGGTGGAACCTATGGCCTCTACATCACTCTCGAGCCCTCTCCACCTCTCGCCATCCTCAACCGACTCTACCTCTCTCCACCAATCACCTTGCTTGATCTAATCTCATGACCCCACCTCTCACTAAACCACTCTCACCTATGTGGCTTGCTAACCAATCTATCTCGACGTTCTCTTTTGTCCTATTCCTCTTTTCTCTCTTCTTGTCATTTTCTCCTTTTCACAATGCACAAATGAATTTTAAAACATGGGTTTTCCACTTTTTATACCCTACCCGACCCGACCGACATCGGTTAACCCTTGACCACCGCCGCCTTTTTGCCCTCGATAACCACCATCGGTTCCCTACACATTCATTGATTCATATTAACGGATGTTGGTTACCCTACCTACTCATTGCCCTCACATTGACCTCATTTTCCTTACCCCCCTTTCTTTTTCCTTCCATACACCTACCTGAACCACTTTACCTTTACTTCTGGCCCTTCACCTTCTTGAAACAATTCACATCTACTATTGACGCCTTATTATTTTACCCGTTCCTTGGCCTTACCCATTCCATGATCTCGATATTTGGACCTGAGCATCGCTAGTGACCTTTGACCTCATGTGTTCGATATACCTTGTGGCAACCAAGTACTGTGTTGTTGACCTAGTGACCTTACCTAGCCTATTGTTGTGACCATTTATCCTGACCCTACCTTTGGTGTATCGAAACATACCTAAACATTCCTGCACCTAACCTACATTGTGTTTCCTGACCTTATCCTATACCTTGGATACCAGATTCACCTCACCCTTGTTTGGATAAATCTATCGACCTTAGACGATGTAGAGTTTGTCTGCTCTTCAACCTGATAGCATGTTGTAGTTTATACATGTGCGTGTGTTTGATTGTTGCTACCTTTGACCCTGACCCATTACCTAGATCACCCGAGTATACCTTTCAACCTTTTCCTCATATTTACCTTTTATCAAACCACTCACCGCTGAGCTCTACCTCATCGCCTTCTGGTTTGGGGGATCACCTTCACCCCCACATGGGGCAACCACATCTTATTTTTGTTAGCATCGTTTACCAATACAAGCTACCCAACAAAAAGGGTCAAAATGTAGACAATAAAATTAGGTCACACTCCCTTTGCTCCCTCGATGAATAAGCACCCTTCATCACATCTACCTAGTCATGACCCCCTTCACCCTACTAATATTAATTTAATTAATTTAATTAAATTAATGCTTTATCCTCACTATATTTATTATTTAAATATATTATTTAAATAATATCTATACAAACACTTCACTTAGACACCTCATCAAGCTAACTCAACCTAAGACCTATTCTTATCAAGTTACCATAACTAACTAAGACTTACCCAAACCCTAAAAATCAATGCCTACATTCCCTCTAACCACATTCCCGCATGCTCACAAGAATCTCCCATTCTAATCCACTTCGGGATAACAACATGAGACCCAAGGAAATAAGGAGGATCTCCTAGTTTAGTAAACCTAGTAAATCCTGCCTTGACCAACGTCGATTATCCCTAACCGTCACCGCTTAAGCCAAATTGCATTGTCGGTTAGCCCTCTTTAACCCAAAACAACCTTATTCTCAAGGTTGGGAAATTGGAAGTTGGAAGCAAGAAATTTTATGAGCAAAGAGCACATCTCAGAGAGATAACACATCTTCAAAGAGATAATTCCAAAGTGAAAACTCACATCCAAGGAGGGAGATTGAGCATCTTCTCTTACCTGCAGCTATCCCAGCCATGACCTCGATCTATCCAAGCGAAGAGGACTGCATGCCTTCCATGCATAAGCTTTTCTTTAGTTGGTGATCACTTGCAACCTTCAAACCCATCGTCAACACCTCCATCCTTCACACATAGACCTTTAGGAATGAAATCCAAGTAAGTACAACATCATACTTTCCTAGTTATTTCATTTCATCATTATTTTATCATCCATTATTTATCCGGCTCCCTATTGACCATCTCCAACATTTTGTACATCCATATACCCATCAAAACCTCATAAAAACTATTCCAGTCACCCAATACCTCATCCCGAGCAACCAAATCCTTTGTGCAACCATAAAGGAGACCAAAACCCCATCCTGTGACATTTTCAGATCTCATAAGTAACTACCTCAGATTATACCTAACAGCAATCAGTACTACCTCGACCAACACCGGTCTCTGTGTTTTCCCACACATCCTTAAACAGAGACCTACCCACCGAAGTTTACCTCACACTCACTTACCTGTGACCTACCCGAGACCTTTATTAGACCTATAGAACCCAGAACCAACCATTTGACCTATGGATTCTATTCTAGCTTAGCATGTTAGATTAGATCTGTTTTCTTATTGTGTTTTTAAGTGAGATACCTAAATCATTTCAAAATAAAAATAGGATTTATCTTTTTTCAGCATTAATTTGTTTAAAACAATGGACTGACAGCCATCTAGGAAGTATCATGCTTCCTGATCTAGCTCACGCTAGGTAGTTCACTACCCATATTGTTTAATTCTTTTTGGTGGTCTTGCTTTCATTACAAGTAGTTCCTCCTAGCCAAAAGGAATCTCTCACAGTCAGTTGTGGATTCGGAAGTCATACGCGCACAACAACCCATCAACTGACATTTGAATAGGTATTCCTCCTACACCCATTACCCTATCTGTTTCATCAACAATTCAAAGAAACAATCTAAGAAAAAGGTGAAACACTTTCTCTTTGATAAACATGTCATGTTTATCAAAAATTTCTTCAAGTGAAACCAATCCTTCAGAATTTTATTTCCTTTGAGTTGAATGATGCCATTTCTAGGATCCTCACTCTCAAATCCTTCTTGAATGTGTGAGGTTTTGATTTGCGAAATGCGTAATCACTTCCTTCAAACAACAAATTTTCAAAATTATCATCTTTTTCTAAGAAGGCAATAATTTATTGATCCTCATTAAATAATTTCCAATTTTTTGCATTGTCAGAATGATTGGCCTAAAAATCATTTCAAGGTGTATTTTTCTTGAGATCATCAATGAAACCCGACACTTCTTTAGAGAATCTTATTTTTCATTCTTTTCACGAGGGAAAATTTTTATGGAAAAAGCATTGAGGCCTCAATCGTATCCCACACTTTATTTTTGTAGTGTTTCAAGAGACCCTTTTTAATTTGAAACTAATTTTTACTTGCTTCATGATCATCTCTAAATATCCCAAGACTTTTAAATTTTTTATCCCTTTCTCTTCTGCAAGTTGGAGGTCAAGTATTAGAACCTCATATTTTTTAGTGTTGTTAGTGTTTGAAAATTGGGGTTCGTAATAAGTAGGAAATATTTTACCATTTAAAGATATAAACACTACTCCTACACTAGAACCTATTGACTAACAAATTCCATCAAAATCAAGAGTCTAGATCTCATTGGGATCTTCTCAAGTGACATCAGGCACATGAACCTCGAATAATCATCATACACTTACTCATATTATAGTTTTGAAACAAGACCTATGCACGAGGATCATTGGTTTTCGTTACCGTGAAATTTTCCTAAGTCTCTGGTATTAGATTCTTCATTTCTACCTTGATAGGGATCATAACATGAGACAATTCCATTTGAATCTCACCACCCAAATTTTTGCAAAATTTCCTTCTTACAAACATACCATATGAAGTTAGAATGTTAAGCAACTAGAATGGTTACCTTAACTCGCTTTTGAGGAAATTGAGCTAAAGTCATTTGAGCATCTTTAATCTTCCCAATCAGAGGAACTTGTTTTGTCTCCATGGAGTAATAAGATCCAAGTGTTCTCATACAAGTCAACCCAAGAGCATGTGCTACTTTTGCATGCATCACATTATCCAAAGCTCTAGAATCTATAATATAATTACTTAATTTGCATCCATTGATTAGAAAGGACACAAAGAAAGGTTCAACCTTTTCATTTGAAGGTGTAGTGGCTGCCACAATATTTTGAGTCTTCCCATCTTTGGGATTTTTCAGAATTCCTTTAGAGGAATGAACAATAGAGTCGCCTTTGATAAACTAGACCAATTTCTTGAGTTGATCCTTATTGGACTTCAAGTACTCTACTTGTGACATGGAAATTTTTGTTTTATTGATATGATCAATAATATCAAATTTGGGAAAAATGACCGTACTTGATGTCTCAAATACAAGTTATTTTGAACTTGATGATGGCTCACTTTTGACCTTTGCTTCAGGCTTAGTTGATACTGATGTGGAAGAAGAAAATTTATTTGTAGCTGATTTATCAACTAATTGATTTGGAAAAGGTTCTCCTTTCTTTGAGATAGATTTGACCTTGGAAACTTTAGTCATCTTGGACTCTTTAGGAATCTCGGTTGTTTTAGATTCTTTAGAAGTTTCCTTAGTTTTAGATTCTTTAGGAACTTCCTGGAGCTCTTTTTATCTTCCACCTTAGTGGTACTCTTCTCCTTTTTTCAAGAGCATGTGAAGACTGTGAAGGATTGACTATTCATATATTCTACAATTTCTTTGTATTCATCTTCTTCTTCTAAATAGTACTCAAAGAAATGATTATTAATTTCTCCTTTAGGCTCTTCGACTTTAGGTTTAGATGTCCCAGATTCTTGATCTTCTTCTTCAACCTCGCCAATTTTCACTTGATCATTACTTTCCTCAACAACATCACACTTTGAGTTAGTTACAGGAGATTAATTCAATATCAAGCCTTTTCGAGCACTTGTAATTCTAGCTTTGTTGGGAATGTAGCCTTTTCTTGGGATGTCTTTGTAAGTAGGAGGTTTACTACTTTGAGCAACTTGTTTTTTCAAAGCTAACATATCATTAGCCAACTTAGTGAGTATGTCCTTTGAAGCATTTGGGGTTTCTTGAATCTTTCCCATGGGGGATTTTTTCTTGAATTTTCCTACCATGATTAGAGCATCCTCAATTTATATGGGCATGGATTGAGAAAGTTGCAAAGTAGCCACACTATCCATTCTCACTGATAGCATGCTTCGATTATTGTGCATTAATAAAGAAATATTTTTTTCTGTCAAGGTTCGCGTGAATTCTGACTAGAAATTTCTTCACCATTTTATTAAACTTAGCCATGAAATGTCTCATGGGTTCTATTAGCTCTTTCTTTTCCTGAGATAGTTAGGCTAAAATTTCATGTTCATCTTCTACCTTTTTGAACCTATATTCAAACCTATTTTCATATCATTCCAATTTGTAATGCATCCATTAGGGAGATGATGAAACTAATCCGTGGAAATGTCTTGCAATGTTTCAATGAAGATTAAAATTGAAACATCTTCATATTCTACAAACAAAAATGCATAGGTAACAAAGAAGGAGAAATCTTGGTCATCGGTGAATTCTTCCTACTCCATTTAACTTGGTAAGGATCTTAATCGATCCTTGTGGGAGGTCATGTTGAGCTGGTAAGGCCAATGGGCCTATGGAATTTCCCCATGGTACGTTAGCAACCATCTTGGGAAAGGTTGTATGCAAGGGTAAAACAACGTGAGATAGAACAAGTGCTTGACTTGTAGTGATTCCTCCCTTACTTGCTCTTTCAGAACTTGATGCAAGGCTTACGGATTTACGGGGAGTGTTCCTCCTTGGAGGAGATAACTTGAAACAAAAATTTCCCTGAGAATAAAAAATGGGATCACATCGACCTTTTTCTTTTTCTCCTCGTGCAAACCTCCTTCCTACCAATTTGAAATCCTTATTGTGAAAGAATCACTGGCACATTCCAATAAGCTCTAGCTTTTTCTCTTTTCTCTCTTTCTTTTCTCTCTTTTTCCTAAATGAATCTAACATCTCTAATAACTTGATTATCTTCATTATCCAATACTGATGTAGCGAGATGAAAATGATAGTCATTTGTGCACTTTTCCCAAATAGATTGCCTCAAATATGATGATATTTCTTCTTGAGTATCTCGCAAAAGGAAGATTTTGTTTTAAGATAGGTGAGTTACCTGTAATACTCATATGGATTATTACCTTATTGGAAGAGGGCCATGTCAATGAACAACAATCAACATGTTTCAGGTTGTCTTACGCCACAAGTGCTGGTGCTCTTCTTTTAAGGTCTTTAATGTAGATTTCTCTTTCAATGTCTCTATCAACAACCCAAAATTGCTATAAGATTTCACAGTTTTCCCAAGCTATTATCTCAAGGTTGGTAGTAATTTCTCCTTGAAAATATTCATTGGGAATAAGATTCGGTTGAATAACTTGAGCTTGTGCAGAGGGGATAGTCATAAAGATTTAACCAAGCACTACTTAATGATTCTTGAATCCCCAATAGAGTAACCAAAACTATTAGCAAATGGATTTTCATGCACGTAAATGACATGTAACAATCGGGGGACAAAGTCCTCCTCAATGAAGGTGAGGTTGCCTTTATTGAAAACCAAAATTGTATTTACATCTATACATTCAAAATTTTATGTGGGGGGTGTTTTGGGACAACAAATGGAAGTAATGACAATGATGGAAATGGAATGGAATGAAGGAAATAAATGAATGGAAAGAGAATAAAATAGTTAGGTAAAAACAAATCCTAATATTTCATAAAGAAGAAGAACAATGAATAACTAACTCAAATAAAACAGAGTTTGAATCAACTAAACAAGAATAAATGAAAGGGAACACACATGAGAAAGTAAATATCAGAGCTTGATCACTGTGAACAAGAACAACAATTAATAACATTGACAATAAGATCAAAGATACTATACACATGCAAGATTTAAACACTAACATATAATGAACATAAGAACATCAAATGCTACAAGAGATAACGAATGGGACACAAAGTTCATATTTCATTAACTCTCAAAAAATTTCTTCACAAAAGAACACAAAGTTTCTTTCGAGATAAATCTTGTACACAAAATTATTTCCTTCTCCTCTCTCAAATTCACCCTTATAAATGAGCCTCTAACCTTCTTTTATAAACATAAAGTTGGTTACAAAGTAGTTAGGATTTACATGAACATTAAATTAGGGCACTCAGTCAATTTTACTCCCACTATAAAAGGAAGGAATCCCATGCGCGCCGGCCTATCACCCAGCAGAAGCTAAGTGCTCACCCGAGGCACGTGTGGGTGTCGAGTCTCTCTTTTATGTGAGTTTTAGTGGGAAGAATTCATCTATGAGTAGTATAAGAGTATTCAGGAAAGAAGTTTAGACATACAAGAATCATGGGGCTCAGAATAGCCTCCAGATCCTTGTAGTTCCTTCAGACCAAGTGTTTTAATAGACTCCATAACATATATTGTAATAGAAGGAAAGATACAATCATTCATTCATAGCATGAAAGGAAAGAGAACTTCTATGAATGAAATATACATAAAACCCACTGATATTCATATCTAATTGCAATAGGTAACCTCATTGTATTCATCGTTTCATTACAAAGAGCCATAAAGGGCAGACCGCAATCATGCACATCACTAGGCTTGTATAACTAAGCCAAAAAGAAAAAGAAATTACAATGCTAAGCTTAGTACATTCCTTTCTACATCAAAGTTCCACTCACAGTAATCCTATAGAGCTTCACCCATGTTATCTCTCTCTATGTGTATCCCTCCTATCTTCTCCTCTCATGTCTATATTCCTGTGTGTATGTTATCCTGGTCTCCTTATCTCTATCTCTCTTTTCCCCGCTTTGCAGCACTTGTATTTATCACCTTCCCGCACTGCCAACTCACCTTGCCATGCCCTCAGATCCATCACCAAGTGTCGAATGTGGTCCTTCAACAAGCATGTTTCCTTAGGCCTGAGCTCTCCACTCCATCTCATGATGGTCTTCTAGAAGATTCCTTTACTTGGCATGCTCTTTCCTGGGCCACCTGTTTCTAGGCTAGCATCTTATCCGTGTGTAACCGATCACACTTTTCATGTGTTCTACCTTTGTTGCTTAAATCAGCTAAGTCTCGAATCTCCTTTTGTGCGCCACATGAACCATATGCCTCCTTAACTCTTCCTCCTATGCACTTTTTCCTTGCGCGCCCTTCTATAACTAGGGTCCCACGCACCCACGTGCCTTCATACTTAGTCAATATTTCAAGGGCCCAACATCACCCCACACTATGCTTGTTCTCCACCCTTAGAAACATTCTACTTGACCAAGGTGCAAGTTGGTGTTATCCAAAATGGTGCGCCAGCTCATTTTTGTGGCTAACTCCTTGTGTTCTTGCCTCTCTTGTGCCTCAGTCTACATTTCTTGATTTTCGAGGCACTCAAGGCTTTCTAGAAATGCCACCATCGAGATAGAGCTCTCTCTCGGCTTTCCGAAAGGTAAAGTTTTCCTCCTAACTCCTTATATTTTTTAAGTTATGGCTCGGCAGAGTTTTTGTGGAAATTTTTCCCATTTGAGGCCCGCAGCCAATAGGAAGCTGCCATGTGGCAGAGGAGTTCGGGGTCGGAGGAAAATTTGAATTTTTTCCAAGTATTTTGGTCGAAGGTTCAAATGGAAATTTTTGCCCGCGGGGCCCGTGGACCAATCAGGTTGTGACACGTGTCACAAGGGGGGGGTGGAATGAAAAAATTTGCTAAGTATTTGCCAAATTTTCCAAAGTGGAAGAATGGAACGGAGAGCCCGCAGCGAGTAAAATTAGGACACGTGTCCTAAGGGGAAGGTAGATTCGGAGCTCGGGGTGGTTTTTGAAAATTTTGCAAAATTTTTGGCCAAAACTAAAAAGCGAAAGAAGGGCCGCACTCCCTATCAGCCATTCAAAAGCTGACACGTGTCCCGGCCGAGCGGGGCGCGGGGAAAAATGAAAATTTTTCCAAAGTCTAAAAATGTCAAAATTTCAAAGGAAAACCCGGGAGGTGAAGGAGAGAGAATTCTAGAATGAATCAGAGCTTGCCATGTGGCATCGACCAGTGGAGCATGGGAATTTTTGAAAATTTTTCCAAAGACAAAAAAGAGGTAAAATTTGAAAATTTTTCCCGCCGATCCGTTTTTGGGCCGTTTTTGCCCTAAATCTTCAAACGATCATATCTTTTGATCTAGAGGTCATATTTTTGCGTTCTTTATATCATTGGAAAGTTGTTAAAATTCTATACATGATTCCATGGTCAATTTCTAATTTTAGTTTAGTTTGGAAAGAGAAAATTCAAAAACGGTTCTGGTATGTGTCCATGGCCAGAAATGACATTTCAATAACCAAATTTAATACAAAATGGGTCGCTTTCTTCTCCAGCATGGTCAAAAATGATAGGGTATGGGTTTGTAAGGTCCTCAATTCTATTTTAATTCATTTTCCATCAATGAGGAATGGGCTCCCATGTTTTTTACATTTTCTCTCTCTAGGCATGACCCATGCATTGAAAAAGCCATATTTGGCTCATTTCTTGGGGGTTGAACACTTTTTGGCATTGCAAACTTCTTCTTTCACCTCCAGCAAGTGATAGTTGTAAGAATCAGACCTTTTTCACAGTTTGTAACAGGTTTATACCTCTTTGATGGTGGAATGCAAGAGATTTTTACATGGAATTGACATTGCAAACTCTGTGAATGCTTTCAGTCCTCTGTTTGTATTGTTTTACTTCATTTTAAGACCTCTAATTACATCTATCACCTTGTGTATGTTTTCCTTGTTGCATTTCATGAATTTGTGTCTATTTACATGGCAAAAAAATTCACCACTCCTTTTGGTGCATCACCATCTTTAGTTTAGTTTCATTTTTGCATTTTTATCTATGTCTCCTTAATTTAGAGTAGGATTAGGATCTCGAACCTCTCGTAGTTGTGCAAAATATAGATCTAAATCGAGGAGTTTGAAGATCTCATTTTCACAAGTTCCACACTTGGAGAGAGGTTTCCATGTTGTGTAATCACAAAGGATGCCTAAAACATCAATTCGTAACCTTGATTTGCATCCAGGTACTTCTGATTTCAGAATAAATGACAGGTTGGTTCAATAGAACCAAAATGTAGACAAATATTACAAAAATTAATAAGGAATGAAAGAATAGGGAAAGAATGAAGAATGGGGGGACATTAAATCAAAAGGAAGTCCTTCTATAAGTTTTCCTCCAACTTAATCCATGTATCGACCATGTTCTCGCACCTTCTAATAAAGGTCGCCAACTAAGAGGTTTACCTCATAAAAACTTAGGCCAACTCCCGGGCACCCAAAGTGTCCACAATTTGTTCTATATCCTTAACTAGGTTTGTGAGATTTTCCATTCTTCTATTAATTTGAGGATATAGTTCCTTCATCGTGTTTTGGCTGAGCCCCTTAGTGTCTCAATCTCTTCGGATCTTCTTTCTACTTCCGCCAGGACTATATCCTGCTCCGCCCTATTTCCTTTATTCTTCTCCTGGAACTCTTTTAGCTCTGCTTTGAGTGTGGTGACCGAGGAGCTTGCCACCTTATCTCTATCCGTGCATGTCATATGTGGCCTCAGCAGATTGGGAAGCAATCTTTACATCTATGAGCACCTTTCTATACTCGAAACAAGTGCTATCACCTTTAACCGGTCCTCCTCCTTCAGCGCATGGCTACTTCCTCCACAGATTCCAATGCCAAGGGTCACCTCTCCATGGTGAGGACACGTGTTAAGTCTTCTAGGAATTCCAGTGTTGATGCATACCTCTGAGGGATAGGCATTAGATCTGGGTGTTTCAAAATGATGGCACTTTTTATTGAGTCTACTTTCTTGTAGACCTCCTGCACCTTTTCCTTTTCCTCCTTGAGCTTGCACTTTAGCATGCACTGATTAATTCCTCTTGTTTTAAGCTTCTAGCCACCTTAGCCAACTCTTCCTCCTTCTTGGCCAACTTTCCCTCTAAATCCCTTATCTGTCATTCCACACAAATAGCCTCACCTTTGTTTCCACTGCAACCTTGTTTAGAGCATTACACACTTACTCGTCTGAGAGCTCCTGGGAATTCACTAAGGGGTTGTCTCCCTTAGAATCTGGCAATGTGATAAGTTCCTTTTGGTAGACTTCAAAGTCTATCTCGTCAACATGGGACTCAAATGCCCAAGAAAGCATCTTCTTGGGCTGAGGTACATGCCCTCCTTCTCGAATGATCCCATGGCTATAAGTATTTTGGTGGGTACCGTGCTCTGGAATTGTGCGTGTAGCACCTTCCTTGAATCATCCATGTAGCCCATTATCTACCTCTATTCTGCATCCAGAGGTCTTCTACCCGAGTGCGTGCCTTTGAAAAGATAATTGACAGAGCGGGGCCTCCTAGGCTATCATGTCATTTTTCAACTCTCTCCTCCTTCCCTTCCTTTAGCACTATGTCTCGCTTACACTCTAACTCTTGGTCTACAAGGGCCTCGAGCATCTTCTTCACTTCTCACTTTGCCACTTCAGTTATCTGCTCCTTTGTAAAACACGTGGCTCTTTGCCCCTCGACATCCCTCTCATCTGCCTTTGTATCTTCAGTGCCTTCATCACCTTGTGCACCTTTTCGTCACGTGAATACGAACTCTTGCTTTTATTCTCCACTCTCCTCTCGAGTCATAGACACTAAATATGTGAGGTTCCAAAGGTTCCTTGTCTTTCTCTAGCTCTTCCTCCTCATCGCCACCTCCTTCACTCTCATCCTCTCCTTCTCCCAGATATCTCTCCAAGCTATCGGTCACCTCTGAGTCAACTTCTTCATCCACCCTCTGCTTCTTCCTGAGAGGTGTCTTCTGGTCAAGAGATTTTTCCTTCTCTTCTTCCTCTTGTGACTCCTCCATGGTGGTGGGTTGTTTAGGTGCCTCTACTTTTGGCATCTTCTCCTTTACTAGAGACTTCTTCCTCCAAACATAGGTGCTTGGCTTTGTGCTCGTAGAAGGCATGCTCACTATCTGAGTAGTTGGTACACTTGGTGCTCCTTCCTCTCCTCTACCCCTCTTCTTAAACACTAGCTTCTTATTTCCCAAGGAGTCTTCAGGTATGGAGATCTCATCCACCAAGTACACGTTGTTTTCAAATTTTGGCCTTATGCACACGTATATGTGTGTCGCGGATCCTCCAACAATAGGAAGTGTTATTGGTCTAGTCATGTGGATCTTGTGTGACACGTACTTCTCCACGTATGTGTGCTTACCTCTGGATAGTTCAGTTTCTTCCTCATATCCCTGTGCTCCCGCTATAACTTTCCTTGCTCCACCTTGGCTTTTTTATTCTTTAAATCTTTTCACTCCCGCTTGGAAGTATTGGGCAGTGAACATGAAAGGGAGCTTGCACCAAGGGATCTATGATTTGTCAACAAGTTTGAACCTACCCAATAAATAGTGCTAGTATACCGCGAACTCAACTTCTCCTTGTGTGGCTACTGGGAGTTGTTCAAGGATCCTCCATTCCACCCCGAATGCATTTCTCAAGTGCGTATACCATTTTTCGAGTTGTGCTTTGTGGGGAGCCATCATTGTATCACATGCATACTTTTCAAACCTCTTCGCGGGTGAAGGGTCTTTGGCTGGGTACTCCCACACAAACTTATCTAGTGCATCCGACACTCCAATTTCTGTAAATACTATGGTGAGTAGGACATTGCCAAAGAGGATCCTATCCCCTTCCTTCACGCACTTTACAATTTCCTCGACAATGTATGTAGACAAGTTGTAAATAGTCCCCTCTACAATCTTCCTGCAGACATGTAGCCATGGCTTGTTGACTTGCGTCCACCTTTCTTGGCCATTTAGCTTCATTACCAGGTGTGTGACCATCTTCATAATTGGGTCCTTGATGTCTGAGATGTCATAATACTACGACCCTTTCTTACAAGAATACTCGTGACAATCTCCTAAATGGCCTCCTTATCACCAAGGTCATCTTCCAAGCTATCTCCCTCACATATGAGGCCTATAAACTATGCAATCAACTGGGGAGTTATGCGCATCTTGCGCCCTAACAAAGTGGAAGTAGTCCTCATGCACCCGAGACATCAACCACTAGTACAAGTGATCTGGATTCCCAAAATAAGGCAACTCATAAAGTTGCAACAACCCTACCTTCACCAGCTTGACCTTCACATCATCATTATAGATAGGAAACCCTTCAGGTGTTCGCTTGTTGGTTAGGCATACCAATTCTAATGCCATCTCTTTTTCTATAGTGTTGGTGTAGTGATTATAGTCACTGACTGGTATGCTCCTCAAATGGGATTCCCATTCCTTCCCCATCATCACTCCGTCAGGGTACTGCATTTCTGCATACCATTCTTCATTTGTATCTACCTCAAGTTCTAGTTGTTTAGCCTTCACTTTTCCCTTCCCTTTCTTCAATGCCATGGTCAAGGTAATTGTGTCACTCCAATCCTCTCCTTGTTACTCGATTTCCTTCTTCCAACCTTCAATCTCAGATATGTGATACAATTCTCCTAAACCCATGCCCTAGTTTGTTGAACCCTAACTTCGATAAATTCTTCACAAGATAGTGTCTTTTCACTTTATTCCACACCCGTAATTCCTTCCTTCTGGTTCGCAATCTCAAACTAGCTCTTTACATTTTTAATCACACAGATCTTCTCCTTGATCGAATATGAAAAAATCCCTAGCTTATATATTTCACTTATATCTCCAACTCTTCATTTTCGTAAAGTAAAATGAGAGTGCCCCGACCTTCTATTTATAGTTTTTCCTTTTTCTAGTCATTAAATGTTACTTTACCTACCCCATACTTTGCTCATTTAATGCAAATTTTTAAAACAAATCCCATCTTCAGCGCCTTCACTCACGTGCCCTTCCTGCACGAAAACTCCTCCAACCTTCCGTGCATAACCAAACCAACCTGACAGAGACTCTTATGCATGCTCAACCTATGCCAAAAGCACTTACTCGTCCAGATTATTACTTTTTCCTACCTCGTGTTGCTTTAAATGCACTTCTTTTTCCTTTGTATGTGGGATCTACAAGTAGCTTTACCCTAACACCAACCATTCTATCTTTTTTTTCTTCATCTCTCTTTTAACCGAGCTACTCAACAAGGCTCTTCAACACAACTTCCTTGGTACTTTTAATCACGTGCTTATTCAATTTTCTCCACCCCACACTTAAATGATGCGTGGTCCTCTACGCACTCATAAATTCTCCAAAAATAGCAATAAGGTTACCAATGCCCAAGGTGCAAAACAAAACAACAACACGAAAGGGAAACAAAAGGAAAGGAAAAAGCACAAAGGAAAAAAATGCTAAACTAACTAGAAAAACTACCTTATTTACAAACACCAAGAAGACTTATTTATAGTAGGGCTTTAGCCTATTGCCATTAAAGTGTCCAGTAACTTCGTTCCATCCAATGACTTGTAACTAGCACATGCCTAAATCAAGGATGTATGAGATTGTGTAGGGACCTAACCAATGGACTTTCAACTTCCCAAGATGACACAAAACTTTGGAATCATATAGTAACACCATCTGCCCAACCTCAAACTTTTTGTTTCTAATATGGAAATCATGCAAATCCTTTTGCTTTACTTTTCCATTGTTTGGCTCCAACGGGCAAGTGATCGTCTCTCATCCAATTTCATTAGTTCATCAATTCTTTCTTCCAGTGCTTGTTCATTGGCTAATCCTCCTATGCGACTATTCACAGAGAAGGTAACATAAATTCAACCGGAAAAATAGCTTCCATGCCAAACACCAATTGGAAAGGTGTGGATTTATTTAGTCTTTTATATGTAGTCATGTAAGCCCATAAAACTACTGATACCTTGTCATCCCAATCCTGTCTTCCAACATCATAGATTTTGGTCAAGGTATGACTAAGTATTTTGTTGAATGCTTCATGGTTCCATTTTCTTATGGGTGATAGGGTGTAGTCTTATGATGAGCCACCATGAACTTAGATAGTAGGATCCTCATGGTCTCATTTAGAAAATGCATACCCCTATCACTGGTCAAACTCAAAGGGCATCCATACCTGGTGATAATGTTCTCCCATAGGAACCTTGCCACTATTGTTGCCATGTAATATTTAGTCGGGGCTACTTCCACCCACCTTGTGAGATAATCCATGTAAGTGATGACATAACGTGACCTAGTCCTACGCGTTCGGTGCAATAGGTCCTACAAAGTCTATCACCCACTTTTCAAAAGGCTTTGCGCTAGGAATAGGATGCAAAGGCATTTCATCTCTCCTTCCTGGTTTACCAATGCATTGACAATGGTCACAGACTCACATGCTTTACAATAATCTCTACAATCCATGTACAAGGTTTCCCACCATAAACCTGCCATTAAAATATTGCGCGTGGTGGCATCACCTACATAATGCCCACCCACACTTCCTCTGTGTGCTTCCTCCATGATGGCCAAGTGCTCATGTTCTAACACACATCTGCGTAAAACTTCATCATGTCCCAATTTGTATAAGTCTCCACTAATCAACATGTAGGGTGCAACGCGTATGGCCAACTACTTTTTTCCAATGCCCTCATTCCATCCGATGCCACACCTTCTTTTAAAATACAGCAATCTCTTCCAAATTTGAGGGTGTGCGTTGTAATCTAAACAATTACACATCTAGCATTGCTTCCTCAATACTTTGCGTGTCCTCTCCTGAATCAATTCTTGACAGATGATTAGGTCCACAATTTCTTTTTTTCGGGCTTCACTACAATGGTGAACTCAAACTCTTGAAACAACAACACCCATCGACATATGTGCCCTTGAAGAATGACTTGTTTACTAAATACTTTAATGCCATGTGGTCAGTGTAGAATATAAAGGGTGTTTTCAGAAAATACTGTCTAAATTTGAAAAGTGCATAGATCATTGACAATTCCTCACGCTCGGTTGTGGTATAATTCTACTCTGTTGGTGTTAAATTCCTACTCGTGAAACAAAGAGGATGATCAACAATCCCCTCACTTGGTTGTGAAAGTACTACCCCAATGACGGTTCCTGAGGCATCTACATGGACATGGAAGGGCTTGTCCTAAGAGGGAAATCATAAAATAGGCACGGTAATAAGCCTATATTTTAATGTATCAAATGCCCTCTAGCTGCACCTTTCCCCAATGGAAGGTACTTTTGTGTCTAAGAAGCTCCTCTAAAGGCGCAATGATCTTGGCATATCCCTTAATGAATTTCCTATAATAACCCATATGTCCAAGGAATCATGCAGACTTTGCGCTCCTGCTAGTAGGCTACCTTAACCTCACAATAATCGCAACTTTAGCAGATCTACCAAGAATCCCTCCTTACATATGGTATGCGCCAATAAAGTGCCAAAGGGTGTAGCAAACAAACACTTCTTGATGTTGAGGGATATAATCAACTACCTACACCTTTCAAACATTAATCTCAAGTTGTCACAATGGTCCTTAACTAGACCATATACTATCCAATCATCCAAGTAAACCTGAAGAAACTTATGAATGAAGTCCTAGAATGCTTGCACCACTATGCGCAAAAAGACAAGCAGTGCATTCTTCAACCTAAAGGGCATGGCATATATGTGAAACTTCCCCACTCAATGGTGAAAGTTGTCTTCTCCTGGTCCTCCTTTGCAATCTAGACTTGGTGGTATCTTGAAAATCCATATGTAAAGGAATAGATTTCACACCCAATGACTCCTTCCAAAATTTCTTCAGTGAAGGGGATCAAAAATGGATCAATGGCATAAACTACATTCAATTCCCTATAATCCACACAGATCCTAATCTACCCATCTTTCTTGATGTTGATTACCATCAGACTTATCCATTTTGATTCTTCCACTGCCTCAAAGATCCCAGAAGCTATCATCTTGTCTATCTCCTCCTTAATCTTCACGCGTAAGTTGAGATTCATCTGGTAGGGCCTTTTTCTAACCGGGCATGCACCTTCCTTCATTTTTATCCTCATCTCCCCCAAATAATGGTGGACACCTTTTAGCTCATGGTACCCATGCGGAATAAATCTTCAAATTTTTGCAGTAGATCAATGATCTTAGATACTTCCTTCTCTATCCAATAATCCCCAATAATAGCTTCCTTAGGTTCTTCTCCTGAACCTATGTTAACTTTTTGTGTGTCTTTAACGGCTCATGGTAAGCATGTGCACGAGCATCTGCACTATCCACTACTTCACACGTCCCTACAAAATGGATAACATCTAAACTCTCTGATTCCTCTCCATCAATCACATATACTAACTTTCCCTTCTCCTTCTCCAAACACACATGCTCAAGCTGTAACTCTTTTGTTTCTTTAATCTCTTTGAAACGCACCTCCAATCCTGGTTCACCTAGTAATTCCAATAGCCTATCTTCCATTCTGGCACTATCCCCCATGGTAAGGTACTTGATACCTTGTAAGGCCTTATCAACCGATGGTTTGGTACTTTGATACTCAAAGGCTTGAATAAGATCAGCTGCAAGCTCTTTCCAATTCCTTGTCTAGCGGCATGTCTCTCGAATGAATGTACCATCTACAATGTAGAATATAACTTGTGCACCTAGAGGGATGGTGGCAAGGCCTCCGCACCTTCTCTCCAGACCCATTCACACTCCTGGATATGGAAAGAGGTGGGATCCTTCCCATGGTACTCCTTGATGATGGTGGGTATATTACTTCTAGAAAATCTAACAGAGAGAGCAATTCTTACCTCACACCATTCTAAAAGGCTCTCCTGATGCATGGCCCACCAATGAGATGCTATGCTAAGTAATACATAACTCAACATCTCCCTTCACTCCTTCTTGTTCCTCCACTGAGCTTCTATCTCCTGCAGAAAGATCTCAGGGAAGGCTCCTCCTAAGTACTTAGGCAGTTCTTTTCCTCCAAGGCACCGAACCGTGTGCGCCTTTGTTACCTTGGTCAACAATCCTCTCAACTTTCGTCCTATTAATTCATATGTCCCATGTGCCCAATTTGTCACATGCTAGATTAGTGGTATCACTCATTGACTGAGCATATTCAAATTAGATAACCCTATTAATAGGGTGTACCATCTCAAGGTTTCTGATTGAGCGTACATAAATATTATCCAAAACTTCTTCTCCCAATGGTTTAATGTAGGGAATTGACTTCCCATCAACCAGGGGTATAATGATCTGATCCTCTTTGTTCTCAAAACTAATGTACCCTTTGTTGAACCAGAGGTCCACATTGTTCTTGTAACAACAAGGGTGCCCAAGTAGTGTTGGGAAATTGTCCACCTCGGTGAGCACCAAGACTTTGAAGTCCCCAATAAACTTGGCTCCCTAGATAGTAATAGTTGCATCCTTCAAGACACCGATGGGAATTTCCTTAGTCTTGTTTGCCATATACAACACATTTGAAGATGGCTGTAATACAGGTCTCCCCATTTGATGCCATGCATCCAAAGTCAAAACATTAACCTCCACGCTAGTGTCAATGAGTATATTGCTGAGGAGCCATCCATCCACAACTGCATTCAATGTAATCTCTTTATCATAGTTGAGGCTATGAGGGGGAAGGTTCACGTGCAAGACTTGTCTCTCACGCTCTTCTCCTGCATGGTACCTTCTCTCTCAACCAGGATCCTAGCAAAGGGATGATGTTCTCCTACCTTAGCATTTTACACACCTCCTTGACCTCATCCAGGTCATCTTTCTATGCCTCGATTCTCCTTCCTTGTTCCTCCCTCCTAGATTACTCCTTGAGACACTAGATCTCCCCTTGTAAGCTTCGAATAACATCCATGGTATCCCGATATATATCCTTCGATGCACGGGTCCGGATACTTTCCATGAATGACCTCTTCCCTTGAAACCAGGATCTTATGTCTTGGTATCTCCCTTGCGTGTATGGCTTCTACCCTTGTTGTTACCAAGACAAGCTCTAAACCTTCATCCTGTGTTACCCGAGGCATCCATTGTATGTCCGCTTCTTGATGTTGACCATCGCAGTGCCTTTGTCTTTTCGGTGCTGCTGATTCATATGCTCATATAACTCCAGGCACTCCTCATACTTATGCTTCTTTCCACACCATGAGGATTGTAACAAGTATGGGTACTCATGCTTGTAATGTTTTGTAGATCCATAGTTGAAACATGTTCCAAGTGGGAAATCGCTTCTTCCTTTGTGGCTACCTAGTCCACGGAATCCTCCTTGAAAACTTCTTCCATGTGTGCCTCCATCTACGCGCTCCTCATAATGGCGATCATCATTTTTAGAACCACTACTAATGTTGGTTTGGCTTACCCCATGATCAATGGCCTCATGTATCTGATCAATGAGCCTACAATCTTTAGTATCATGGGTCGTGGAGGTGAAAATATTGCAATAACAAGATACATTCTTCCTGATCATGCACTGAAGCAAGCCACATCTACTGGCATCATGGTCCTTATGAAAGATTTCAAAATCTAATGTTATAATGTGTACTATCCTCCGAGGGAAATTATCCTTAACCTTCCCCTCTATTTCACAATCCATACACCACAAACCACTATGAGTCTCATGGAATGAGTTCATAGATAGATTTTCTAACTACTTAGCTATAGCATCAATCTGAGCCTCCAAGAACAAAGCTAACTCCAGATCAATACTAATTACAGCTTCGCATGCAAGGCAGCCTCCAATGCTTCACGCAGATCTGTAAAAGTCTTATGAGATAAGACCCTTCTAAAAGGGGTGATTAATCCTCCAACAAACCACTGTGCATGCTGAGAAGGATGTATATCATATGAAAACTTAGACAAGAGAGTTTTAAAGCATGCATCATACTCCCATACACTCTCTATCATTCCCTGCTATATCTACTTCAAAGCACTAATGCTTTTTTGCTCAAACTCAGGGATGTGGAACTCTGTCAGGAATGCATTCTTTATGGTAGTGTAATCCACCACCGTTTGATGAGGATCATACTTTCTATACCATCTATGCATGCACCCTTGCAACGTAGTTACAAATTGACTAGCCTTTCATTCTAGGGTTGTGATACCTTTCGCGTGCCATAGTAGTTCACACTTGTGAACATGTTCTATAGCATCCTCAATGCCCCTGTAATCTAGCAAATGTAGAGACATCTCAAAGAATTCTTGAGGTGGTGGCTGGGTTCCTGAACTAGATCCTTGGTTCCCTCTAGTGTTTCCTCCACCACCTGATCCACCAGGTCCATCGGGTCCTATATCTCTAGAGTCACTAGATCCACTAGAACCACTTGGTCCAATAGGGCCTGTAGGAGCTATACAAAGTGCTCCCATGGTAGCACTGAACTATGCACCGATGGTCTGTGCGCTGCCCCACCATCACTACTTTACTCCTTAACGCGAGTCTAAAATCTTGTACACTTTCCCCTTGTCCAAAAACTCCAAATACTAGAATATGTGCAATCATAGAGGAAGGAACTAAAAATTATACCTCCTAGGCATGGATCTATCTCTTCCACTAGTTTCAATTGGATCAATACTTCTTCTTAGATCGGAAAACCAAGTGCCAGGGCTCAGTCACTAGGTGGGTTCAGATATGCACCAACGAATCTCCTTTCTCCATGCGACAAACTCTCACCAGAAGCTGAAGGGGTCTCCCTCACGTGCTTGCCAAGATGGGGTAGCACAGATTACTCAGGTTCCACATCCTCCATATGAACCTCAACTCCTTCCCGCAACGTCTATCTCTATAGATCCATCACACTAGCAGCTTCACGTCATCTAGTAACCTCCCTTTCACGTGCTTCACCATACTTGAGTAATCTTTCTTCCCTCTCCTTTTTTGTCGTATCATCTGCCATCTTCCACCATTGGAGATTCCTTACCTAGCACTCGTAATAGTTTAGCTAGCCATGGGGATCACTTCTAAACTCATGGTAACCATCAATATCTTCATAGCTAGAGGGATAAAGACGTAGAAATGATCCTCTAGCTTCTCGTAGAAACTCAAACTCAACAACCTCTAGAAAAGAATACATGGAAATGGCATATTCCAGAGTGTAGCTAGCTAGTACTCCTCCCCACCAGTGATCTACAACATGGGTCCATGTCGATTTACATCCCGTAACCTTTGGTAGTATTCTTTGGTCCATATCTCTGCGATCCATAACAAAGCAACTTGATCTAGATGCATAGGTGAAAAGCTACCCAAATAACTCTACTTGGGAAGTAGCAGAAAAGTCTCATATAGATGATGGTAGAGATTCTCCTCTACCCATCTACATGTATACAACTCAGTCCAGGCTTGAATCTTTGGGCAAATTCATCCTCCACACACTTGAACAACAATTCAACATTTTCCAATGTTAACCGATCCGTCATTACTCTTTACGTAGATCATGATGCATGTTATATCCTTTGCTTTCGCACAAAATTTTTATTCTAGAATAGAGTTATTTCTATATTTTCACTCTCTTGAGAAACGGATAAGGGTTAGGGCTAGGAGGAATACCTTGAGTGTTAGGAAGGTGTGCATGTACCGTAGAGAGATCGTGACCGATCATGTGAAGAGCTCCTTTTTCTTGGAAGGACTACCTATAAATAAGAATGCAAGACCACCATATTTTTGTCAAACAATAATTGCGGGAACCGCCTTAAGCCCAGAAATATTAGACTTCCTTTCGAAGGTGGTCAGTTCCCTTTTAATACAAATTAATGCAAATGATAATAAAGAAGCTATTGCAAAATCACAATTTAGGTACCTCATTACTAAAAGCAATAGAGACTAAACTATCAATAATAAAATGTCATGTCTTTGTTTGTTTGGTCACCGGTTATTGATACGTTCGATCAAGTTACGGGGGGTAGATAAGGCTAGATATGGGATTGTTTAGAGGTAAATAGGTGAAAGTTTGGTTTTTGGTATAAGTCACAGGGACCGATGCCAGTCACTGGATAACCGATCGTGGTTATAAAATCGGTACTGGTAGGGGATAACCGATATTGATAGGGGTAGTGGTTTAGGGTTTTTTAAATGGAGGTTGGTTGTAAGGTGGTTATGGGGTTCAAAAGGTTAGTAGATGGTTGAGGGGAGTAGTAGGGTGATAGAGAACACTCGAGAGAGTGAGAAAGATGTATTTGGGGCAATATAGAGATGGATGAATGAAGGTTAGGTGCAGGGGTGCTTCTTTGGGTGGTAGATCCAGAGTGAGCTTATAATCACTATGAATCAAAAGTTCACACAATGTAGTGTCTAGAAGCATACAAGATAATAAAAGAGACTACTTACTAGTTTCATGCGGATGTAGGTCCAAGGAATGCAAAGTGGTAAAGGAAAGGATCGGTTAGGATGATCTGGTAATCGGAAGTGAGTGATGAAGGTATCCTCCGACTCTCCCAATGTTTAGATGAGTGTGATAGCGATCTAGTTACTCGATTCTGATCTAGGGCTCAATACTCCTCTCTACAAAATGAATTCGGATGCTTGCCAAAGGAATTCCCCTCCCTTGGTTTTGGTTGGGGGAGGTTATTTACAGGGAACCAATGGCGCTACCTTCCAACCAACGCCGGTCGCGTAGGACTGATGTCGGTTAGGTCAAAGTTGGCTATTTTTAGTAAAATAGCCAACTTTCCCTCCTTTTCTCCCAAGGGGTCAGTTGTGGGCTTGGTCAAGTCATTATTAGGTTCATTTTGGTGCGGGTGAGGGGTGATGAGTCATGGGTGTGGGTCTGGACCAAGTTATAGGTCTTAATTAGGTTAGTTTAGGGTTAGGGATAGGTCATGGTGAGGTGGCGAGGTGAGGTGGTAGGGTTGGAGATGTGGATTTATTAATTATAAGGTAATTAATAAATAATTAAGTGTGTAAGGTTTAGGTGGTGAGGTAGGGTTAGGTTGCGAGACGAGATGCGGGGCACAAGGTGTCGTAAGACCCAAATTTGGTGTCTACATTTGCCCCTTGTTGTCGTGTAGCTTGTCTTGTAAAGTCAGTAATGACAATAATAAGAAGTGGTTGCCCTAGTTAAGGGTATAGGTAATCCCCCTCAAATCTATCACAGATTGAGGCGACGTGAAATTAGGGATAGGGTTGATAAAGGGTGAATGATGATTAGATGATGGTAAGAAGTTGGGGTAAGTTCAAGGAAGCATACGCACATTGAAATGTAGTAGTGTGACTAGGGTACATGATTTGAAGAGAAACCAAGAATTCATAGGTAAAGGGTGATAGTTTATCCAAACAAGGTTGATATAATCCCGGCATCCAAGGCATAGGAAGTAGCTCTAGGGGATATAACGGGTAAGGTATCGGAACATTTAGGCATGTTCGGCAGTACCAAATGGCTGGTTTGGTTGAGATAAACATTATGGTCTCGGTGCCTAGGCAAAGTTGGTTAGGCACTGATCAATTCAAGTATCCTAGTCATGTTAAAACACAAACAGATGAGCTCAATTGAACAAACAAAAATGCTACATGATGGGCGAGATAGAATCATAATTTGTGGGCCTCGGTCGAGGTACTTAATTGGTGTGGTCTTGGGTCGGGCTGATTGGTTGGGTGCGGCCGTGGGTTGGGCCGATTGGTTGGTTGTGGCCTTGGGTCGGGCCGATTGGTTGGTTGTGGCCTTAGGTCGCCGATTGGTTGGTTGGTTGCGCCACAGGTCGGTGATTGGTTGGTTGCGGCCTTGGGTTGGGCCGATTGGTTGGTTGTAGCCTTGGGTCGGGCTGATTGGGGAGTTGTGGCCTTAGGTCGGGCTGATTGGTTGGTTGTGGCCTTGGGTCGGGCGGATTGGTTGGTTGCGTCCTTGGGTCGGGCTGATTGATTGGTTGACAACTTGGGTCCGGCCGATTGGTTGGTCATGCGCCTTAGGTAGGGCCAATTAATTGGTTGCGGCCTTGGGTCGGGCCAATTAATTGGTTGCGCCTTGGGTTGGGCCGATTAGTTGGTTGTGGCCTTGGGTCGGGCCGATTGATTGGTTGCGGCCTTGGGTCGGGCTGATTGGTTGGTTACGGCCTTGGGTCGGGCCGATGAATTCAAAATAAGGCTATTTAGCAAAGCCGGGGTAGGCGATGTGGTGAAAAATGGAGATTGGTGGATAAGGGTAGGAGTTAGGTTAAAATAAGCAGGTAACCGATATCGGTTAGGGTGACCGATATCGGTTAGAAGACCGATATCGGTCTTCTAGGGCGTGACCTAACCGATATCGGTTAGAGGTCAAAACCTATAAAAAGAAAAAAGTGGCATGTCATTTTCACATTGTGAATTTGAGCACCAAAACATCTCTTGTTGAGTTTTGAATTGATTGGGTTGAGTGTTTGGGCTGAGTTGGCACTAGTTGAGTGGGTGAGTGAGTTATTGGTAGGCCCCAGAGATCGGGAGGCAGAGCTTGATTGGTTGAGGACCTGCTGAGGAGATTTGGAGCTATGGCACAGGTTGGAGGAGCAGGAGGTGCTTTGGAGGAGCTGGACCACCACCACCTATCCCACCACAACAACGTGTAGTCATACCGGTAGGCTCTGAACCCCTATTTCTGTCAATTTGATGAATTTGGTTGGGATTTGGGTATTGGGGTAGGAATCCAAAATTTGATAAAATAATGAATAAATGAAGGTAAACAGTAAAATGGATTGGGTAGATATGTTAGGTAGGCAAAAATGTCAGGGTGGGTAAGGTTTTAGGCCATTGTGCTGGGTAAATTGGGAGAAATAGGGAAAAAGGGGGTTTGGGGGCCATTTTCGGTTCGGCCCCTAAACCCCATAGTGACCGATGTCGGTCACTAGTCGACCGACATCGGTCACAGTTTTTAGGTGTAGATTAGCAGGTGTAGAGACCGGCGTCGGTCATGTGTCGACCGACGTCGGTTCATAAAATTTGGACATAGGATGCGGGTGGGGGACCGATGGCGGTCGAGGGTGACCGATAGCGGTCACCATGGGTAGGAGGTAGGGTTGTAAAATTGCTTTGTTGGGTGTTGTTTTAGGTGGGTAGGATAGATTATAGGGTTGAGGGTAATTGGGTGGTTGGGGTCGGTTCGGGTAGGATAGGTTATGGGTTGTGTATGGGTGGGTGAGTAAGTATAGAGGGTTAGGTTGGTTGTGTTGTTAAGGGTAGGCCCGACGAGTGGGTTGTTTTTACAGGCATGCCAGTAGTGGTTGACCATGCGAGATCAGATGCCACCCCTATTGGAGTGGATGCGGCCACATGTGACCACATAGTAGTGGGTAGTTATGTGGGAGGTTGGACTCAGTGGAGTTCTAGAGGTATAGGGCTATGGATAGGGACACCATCCTGATGGTTGAACTCATCGAGAGATGGGATCTGGCAGCCAATGCCTTCCATCTCCCTACTAAAGAGATGACAGTCACCCTAGAGGATGTGTATCACATCCTGAGACTACCAATCATAGGCGAGGAGGTGTTCTAGGTGGATTCTGAGACAATGATGGATAGCATCCTGCAGGTATTCGGGGATGCAACCCCATTGGTTATGTATCATAGTGCGAGCATCTACTACGATGAGATGTATCACACTCATTGACGGGAGACACGGATTTTTGTGCTAATGATGGTTGGTATCAACTACTTTGACCTCCCTGATGTAGAGGGAGGTCGCTTCCCACGGGCTCTAATGTGAGTTTTACAGGAGATGGTAGAGGAGCACACCTGCTACACATGGGCACCAATGTATCTGGTGCAGCTATACAGAGAGCTCTGGGGCTATCACCGTATGAGGTGATTCGGTATATGTTCGACATTCTTGTTACACTGCTGGGCATATGAGCACATCGTGTGTATATGACCAGTAGGGTTTCCCCAGCAGCCAGGGCCACAAGAAGTCTACAGATATGGGTTTTAGAGGTGGTTGGGGGTCATGGGCCAGCCATGAGTAGTGGTCGCAGGGTGGGATGTCACCTTTTATAGACATATGTTAGAGGGCCTGACTGCATTAGATATTATATGGAGGCCATACAGAGGCCATCAGCCCCGTGGAGGAGCCCGAGCATAGCTACGATGGATCCAGTACATCTTCTGGATAGCTGGACGGAGACCTAGGGAGTATGAGTGGATTCCCCTAGAGAGGGTATGACGACAGCTAGGACTACGACAGGATGTGCCACCTCCCCTCCCACAGTATCGGAGGGAGGATGTAGAGGCACCACTGCCTCTACCGTAGCCATTTGACCCAGTCTGGGTAGCAGAGAGACCGGCAGATGATACAGTGGATGATGTTGGGGTTACAGGCTCATTTTTGGTTTGGTGGGCAGGGCAGAGGGCGGCCATGAGAGCACAACCAACACAACCAGATTTAGCGGCTGTTACAGCAGAGAGGGACCGTCTCCTAGGTTAGGTGCAGGTACTATAGGGGTAGCTTGCTACCACACAGGCATAGATTGGGGTGTTACGGGGGCAGTTAGCCTGTCCAAGACCAAGCACAGGCACAGTGCAACCTTAGGTCCCTGTTCAGGTTCCGATGGCAGCTCCACCGCCACCACAGGTACCGGCTCAGGTTCAGGGCATACAGGCAGGGTAGGGCCCACTTCTATTAGGAGCCGGGGGACCAGCCCCACCAGCCATGGTTGCACGGGCCCGTTACATGGAGGCTAGAGCGAGGCCCATTACTATCAGGACCTACTAGATGGTACCGGTGTAGAGTATCAGCCATATGTGGCTCATAGAGCCGAGACTTCCCGGAGTCACAGGTCACAGGTGGCCGCAGCCACAGCCGGTGGGTCGGTTACAGGTAGGAGGTGAGACCCGGCACAGGGGCCAGCTGAGGGATGGGCCGAGGGAGGGGGAGAGAGTTGAGTCACCCCAGGAGGGAGACATTTTTGGTTGAGTTGGATAGATGATTTTTGATAGAGACACTAGTCTGCAAACCGAGTGTGCATATAGGGGCCTGCGTGCCCACATAGGATTTATGTATTCATTTTTGTTGTATATACTAGCTTGCGAGCCGAGTACATTTTGTATAGTTGATACCGACTGCGAGCCGAGTATATTTTTGACATGAGAGACCGGCCCGAGCCGAGTCAAGATTTTGATAGAGACAACGGCCTGCATGCCGACTTTGTATTTTGGATTATAGAGGCCCATGCAGGGTAATTTGTATATTTTGACATTGATTTGATGATATATAGATGATGAGTTTGATCCACATGGTGTGTATAATTTTGATTTGATGCATATATTATAATGTTTCATGTGTTTTGTCGATGGTATTGGAATTTGATGTATATAGATGATGTTGATGATGTTTTGATGATATGCATATGTTTTGAAATGTTGATGTTATTATGATGATGGATGTTGATAGTGATGTCGTTATGCAGGGAAAAGAGGCGGGCTCCGCCAAAAATTTGCAAAAAACAAAGAAAAGGCCTAGGTATAAGAAAAAGGAGACAGGTGACCAATATCGGTTAGCTAACCAATGTCGGTCACTATGTGACCGATACCGGTTAGGTAACCGATATCGGTTATGCTAAAACAAGATTTTCTAAAAATAGAAAAGCTTGGGAGGTAACTTAAATTCTTATTGTTAGAGTCATGTAACATGTTAAATACGAGGATGCGAGGTTGTTGACGTCCATACAGGTAAGGGATGCAGGAGTGATAGAGTCTTATAGATTATGGTGGGCAGCAGAGTTGCGAGGTACACACGAGTGGGCCGATCATCATGACATAGCTGTGATTACAGCGGAGAGAGACCACTGCAGAATTTAGTTCACCTGCAAACACAGTGAACGAGACCACGTGGATTGTCGAGGATTCGCAGTCATGAGTGGAGAGACTAGAGGCAATATTCCTCCATGCGAGAGGGCATATTCATATGTTACAGGAGAGATTGGTGGATCAGTGGGAGGAACCAATAGTAGTGGTACCTTTGAGGATGGAGAGGCCAGGTGAGCGGCATCGATGATCACCATCACTACCTGGTTTGGGATGAGGCGCGGGGCCTAAGTGAGTTTCATACATAGGGGTAGAAGAATAAATAAGGACTCCGACTTGCACATCGATAATAGAGAAGATGTATTTGTTTAACATCTAAATAAAACTGAATATGTATGTTGATTTGAGTTATGATAATAATAAGACTGTTTGTGTTTTGAATGTTTGGATTGATAAAGGACAAAGGTGAGTGTTATAAATACGTGAAAATATTTATATTTTTAAGGAAAACACAACACATGATAGGTTATGGTAGGGGATGGTTGAGATAACCTTGGGAGACCCCATGTCTCCTAAGTGTTGCCTACATAGCCCATTACACAAAGCAAGGAGGGGCCTCAGTCGATGTAGTTCTCCCTTAGGACCAGGGAGAGGTGAATTCATGCAATTTGGTTGTGGTTAGGTAATTTTTTTGGTTGGTAAAAGTTTGATGTTGGTAGGGTAATGTTGTTGGTGTTGGTGTGGGTATAGGGGAAGCGAGGGTTAGCTTACCCAAGCATAGGAAACCATGTCCTGATTAAGGTCAACACATAATCCTAGATTCAGGAAAAGAGGCAAAAGTGTCCCATAGTTGGAAAGAGCTAAACAAACCACATATTATCGTAGGATGAGCTTGAATCCCGGTACCTTGCATGATAGGCGAAGTTGATAGGTGAAAAGAGTTGTATAATCACAATATATCGGATATACGTCACGTCCCTTGAGTTTTGTTGTTTTTGAAGAATGGTGAGGTGAGGTGGATGGTATAGCTAGGGCACAGAGAACTTGTTATAAGGTGATTATTCGATGAAAGAGGACCAAACATAAATAGACAAGTCCATGACTCAAAAGTGATTTTGAATACTAATTTTATTTTTCCGGATATGACTCGATCGATGCAGGAATTCTATATGGGATATGCATTTTGTTGTTCTTGAGGTCTTCACAAAGTTGATCAATGCAAGAAGCTTCGATAGAGGCTAACTTTGTATAGCTGTCCTTCAAGGAGTAGTCTACTTATAGTAGCGAGATGCGGCTTTTGCACATAGCATGTCCTTCAAGGAGTAGTCTAGTTTATAGCTTAGAGGTCTAAATGTTTGTTTGGCATGAAGTATTTAGTTTTGCAGAAGTTTATTTAAGAATATCCCAAAATTTTATAATTGAGAACTTGTTATTTTGATACTTTTAAGTCATGACCAGACTAAAAGGGGAAGGAATCTTTAAGAAGAGGTGATGATCAAACCACGTGAGTTTGATTCTACTTTAAGATGCACGAAAAAAGGTGTATGAGGTGGTAAATGAGCTCAAGGGACGAGCACAAGGTAGATAAGAAGTGATGTAACACTAAATTAAATAGTAGAATGGTTAGAGATGCAAAGCATTAAGGGTTCGAGCTCGGGTTTACCATTAAGTGAAGCTAAACAATAAGTACCTGATCCATAAGTGTGAGTGATAATGTAAGGCCCAATCCAATTAGGAGCAAATTTTCCACGTTTACTCTTTTCTAGTTTGGTTACGTGTTGATTCTCTTTGAGGACAAGATCACCAATCTTAAAGGTACACTCATGAATTCTCTTATCATAAGCACGCTTGATGTGCTTTTGATAAAGTTGAAGGTGGTCAAGAGCTGTAAGACGACACTCGTCAAGAAGCTCCAATTGGGCTAACCACTCTTGGTGGAAGTCATCATTGGTGAGAATATCCTGGAGAGATATTCTTAGGGAGGGTATTTGTATTTCGAGAGGCAAGACAGCCTCGGTACCATATACCAAAGAAAATGGTGTGGCATTAGTGGAGGTATGAATGCTGGTATGATAAGCCCAAAGGGAAAAGGGGATGTGATCGGGCCAATTGCTTCCAGAATCGTTAACGACTTTCATGAGAATTTTGGTTAGGGTTTTGTTAGAAGATTCGGCTTGACCATTTACTTGTGGATATTAGGGTGACGAGAAGCTAAGTTTGATACCAAAGTTGTCACAAAGGGCTCGTAATAGCTTATTTTTGAAAGATTTTCCATTATCTGTTATCAGGTGATGAGGAACACCAAAACGACAGATAATGTGATGATTGATGAACTCAATGATTTTCTCTTTTTTGGTTGAAATGAGTGGAATGGCCTCCACCCATTTAGTGTAATATTCGGTTGCCATGATGATCCAATGGTGACACTGCGAAGAAGGCGGGTGAATCTCACCAATAAGGTCTAAACCCCATTATGAGAAAGGCCAAAGATCTTGTGTGACCTGTAGCGGGTGGTGGGAGTATGTTAAAGGTTGACATGTTGTTGACACATAACACAATGCTTAACATATTCATAGTAGTATGTATTAAGAGTAGGCCAATAATATCATAGCGAAGGATCCGCTTGCCACGGCAAGGCCACTAAAGTGCCCACTAAAAATTCTCACATGGACTTGTTGGATGGTATGGGTGACTTCAAAGCTTTGGTTAGACATCGAAGGAGGATACCATCAAAGCCACATTTATAGAGGAGTACCCCCATGATGACATAACGAGAAACATTTTTAAGAAAAGCACGTTTACCATTACTAGTAAGGTCGTGGGAGAATAGAGGTTGTAAGGTAGTTGTGAAATTGGTGATACCGGTATCCTACGAATCAAAGCAAATACATTATTTACCATAAAAACATCCGGACTAAGTAAGATGGGGCAAAGAGTTGTTGGACCAAGACAAATATGTCAGAGTCAGTTGGTGAGGCAAGAATTTGTGAGGCCAAGCAAGCCATAGTATCCACAAATTTATTAGTTGAGCGTGGAACAGTTTGGATAGAATAATGAGTAAATAAGGTCAAAAGTGAATCCACATAACATTTGTACTTTTGAAGTTCCTCATTTTACATTGGTAGATGCCAGTAACTTGATTTACTACCAATTGAGAGTCATCGAAAAATGTTAATAGACTTCACACATAAGTGTAACGCAACATGGAGACCCAAAACAAGGGCCTCGTAGTCCATTGTATTGTTAGTGTAGGGAAATTGAGCTCGAATGAAAGAGGCATAGGTTCACCATCAAGAGGAATGAGAAAATTCCCGCCCCTTCACCGCACCGACATTTAGATCCATCGAAGAAGAGGGTCATCGATAAGACGCATCACCGAGAAAAAGGGTTGCGATGAGTTCATCGTAAAATAAAATTGGTAAATTGTTCTCCGGGTAAAGGGACTTCCGTGATTTGATCCACGATAGTTTGTCCTTTGACTAATTTCTCGTGTACAAATTCAAGGTCAAGGTCAGCGAGGAGCATAAGCCATCGGGCGTGCGTTGGTTTGATGAGGTTTGGCGCACATATAATGTATGGGGTCGCATTGGTGATGAAAAAAGTTGTGATTCGGAGGTAATTTCGAGTTTGGTGGCCACAAATGATAGGGCTAGGCACAACTTTTCTACGTGTGTATACCTAGTCTCGTAATCCACAAGAGTATGGCTTATGTAATAAACTGCTCGCTCTCTATGCTCGTAGTCATGATGTGCGAGCATGGCTCCTATAAGCATGGTCGGTGGTAGAAAGGTAAAGGTAGAAAGGGTGATCATCCTGAGGTGGTATAAGCACAGGTGGCTACAAGAGATAAGCTTTAAGAGCCTCAAAGGCTTGTTGGCACTCCTCGCTCCATTGAAATACAATGTCATTTTTAAGGAGATGATGGAAAGGTTGACATCGATCCGAGAGTTATGAGATGAAACACCGAATAGATTGGAGTTTTCCCTGTAAACTACGTAATTGTTTTAGGTTAGTGGGTGGGGAATTTCTAAGATAGCTTTGACTTTAGCTGGGTCAACCTCAATGCCACGCAAAGAGATGATAAAGCCAAGGATTTTTCCTGAAAGGACACCAAAGACACATTTATTTGGTTGAAGATGAACACAGTATTGTAACAGGTGATCGAAAATAATGGTTAAAACATCGAGATGTTCACTATGATGTTTGGATTTTCCAAGAAGATCATCGACATAATCCTCAAGGATAGTGTGCATAATGTCATTAAAAATGTAATTCATAGCCCGCCGATAGGTCGCACTAAAGATTCTTAAGGCCAAACAACATGACACATGATAGTAGAAGGTCCTCCAGGGGTAATGAAGGTGGTTTTATGTTGATTAGCGAAATTTACTAAAATTTGATTGTATCCCGAGAAACCATCTATGAGAGAAAGCATCTCATGGCTCATGCAGAGATCAACAAGTTGATCAATGCTAGGTAGGGGGAAGTCATCCTTTGGGCAAGCGAGGTTAAGGTCCCAGAAATCTGTACATATCTGAAGTCCCCCCGTCGCTTTAGTGACAGGTATGACATTAGAAATCCATTAAGGATAGTCAATAGGTAAGATGAAAGAAACAGAAAGGAGTCGTTGAAGCTCTTCTTTAACTAAGAGGGCAATGCGTGGATGTATTTTTCTCAGCTTCTATTTAACTAGTTTGGAGTCTAGTTTCAGAGTGATGTTATGGACAACAATGTCAGGATCGATTCCTGGCATGTCGGCGTAGGACCAAGTGAAATCTTGATTGTGGGCATGGAGGAAGGTAGTGAAGGTGGCTTGTTCTAATGCATTGAGAGATTGTCTAATCTTTACAATGTGAGGATTGTCCTCCATGTGGATGTTGATTTCTATAATCGACTCATTCAACATGTTTTGGGTTTCAGATGGTAAGGCGTGTTGGATATAAGAGTCATCTCGCACCAAGGTAGGTGAGGATGGAGTCGTCATCCTGGCACTCCACAACATTAATCGAAGGCAAGTCTTCTTCGATCATGTATGGATACAAAAGGGGGAGAGAAGATCGGTCTTCACCATTGCATTGATAAGTGAGAGGACCTAGGAAGATAGCATTCACAAAAAAAAAAGTTAGGAGGGATAGATTCTGGGTCTATCAACTCTGTGGGTGAAGATGGAAAAATGGGCGATGATGATTCTCAAGAGGTGACTTCATCATCTTCCGGATACAATTGACACAAGGTTTCTTCAAAGGTAGGTGGTTTAGAAAATCCAAGACCACTATGATCTTTGTGTTTACGTGTAGTCATGGGAATAATCATATGTTGGCCCTGTTCATAAAGACCAAAACCAAAACCTTTCCAATCACAAATGTAGTCGGGAAGGTGAGGGTGAAACGACGGTTGGTTAGATATTGAAGATCAGATTAGAAGGGAACCACACCAAGGGAAGGTTCGGGAATAATAGAGGATGCATCGACACCCCCATACGTTAGGTTGGTGCGTAATTAGGTGGTCCGTAGGAGATCACCTCCCCCACACGACAGTCATAGGTAGGATGCACATGTAACTGTCCATACTCTTGTGGGGTATGGAAGGCACTAACATTGTATAGGCGGTACTCCCCAAAGATAAGGCATTGAAAAACACCTACCAAGGGATTTTAGGTTGGGATGTTATCTCATGGGGAAGGAAGAGATATTCATGTTGGTGGTTTCATTGGTCAAAGGTGTGGGTGTGGCTAAGGTGGATGGTTGAGGCGTGGTCGAAATAGATGGTTGGGTCGGATTAATGGGTGCCTTGACTGGTACAAGCACATCATTAGGGTAGTATAACATATCAGTAGGTTTTGAAGGGCGCCACCGGCCAAATGTGATGATGTATGTAACGTGGAGGGAACACATCCCATAGCCCGGATCTAAGGGCGACCTAACAACATGTTGTATTGGAACTCTCCCTCAAGGACATAGAAAAGTTTGGGCAAGGTACGTGGCCCTACACGAATGTTAAGGATCACGGTGCCCGTGGTAGAAGTAATAGCATCGTTGAATGAACACAACATGGTGGGGTTGGCACACATGAAACTAGGAGGGATATTCATATGTTGGAAGGATTTGGAAGAGAAAATGTTTAGGCTAGCACCCCCATCGATCATAACACGACGCGCACTCCGGATGTCTTGGATGTAAGCCGAAATGAAAAGAGTGAGGTCGGGATCTTCTGATCAAGACGAAAATTTCTTCTTCAAAAAAGCTCGACAAAGCAGCTGGTTTGGCCGCACAGGATAGAGGTGGTTATGGAGGTAGGTTGTTTGATGAGAGAAGTGATGTGGTTGGGTGTTAAGATGGAGGTTACGGGAAGGGTTTTATTAGGTAGGACCTCTATCCCTTAGAGGATCTCAATTACAGCTTGTCGATGAGATTCAAATGTTTGAATGAGATCATAGAGTGTCATTTTTACAGGAGATTGGTGAAGTTGTTTGATCATGGTGCAATGGGAAAATCCATCAGAGACTAGATAGGCAGGTCCACGAATAACCACTTTAGGTGGTGGTGTGATCAAGATGGTGGAAGGAGAAAGAGAGGTCACAGGGGTGCTCTCTTTAAATTTTCCATTATTTTTCTGACCTTGAGTAGCAATTCTAATCATGTTGATCTCATGAATATGAGATGAGGAAGATGGTAGGGATAAGTCATTATTATTGAGAGGTGGGTTTGCAATGATGATAGATTTTGGCGAGGCAGAACAGTGGTATAGGAGAAGGGATCGAAGCTAAGGGCTTTTCCTCCATAAGTTGTCTTTCTTAGATTTTCCATTCGAGATAGGTGGCGGCGAAGGATGGCTTTCCAAGCTTTGCATCCTTCTACACTGTGTCTGGTGTGTGTGGTAGGCACATATTTGAGATTCATCATAACCTATAGGTCGAGGTTTAGATGGATCATAGGGTCTGAGTGGGGGTAGGGAAATGGTCGCATCCCCTACCAACATATCAAGGATCTTGGCATAAGATCCTTTGAGCGGCTCAAATTTAGATGAAGATGAGGCTATTGATTGAGTGGGTGAGATTATTGATTGTTTTGGTAATGTTCGTGTGCAGTGGTTCGTACGGGTGGTGGTTTAGGCAAGGGATTTGGATGATTGGGTTTAACTAGGCATGGATTTTTTTACGCAAAAGCCATGTTTAGCTAGTTAGATGATGAGGCCATAGATGACGTGGTCGCAGGAAACAACCACGAGGAAAGAGGAGTGACAACAAACAAGTCCTTCAATGATTGAGTTTGCTTAGGGTTGATAGGTAGGCAGATACTTGGGGGATGGTGTTGAGATGCCCGTGGATTTCGTATGGGCGTAGAAGGTTCAAGAAGACATAAGAGGCATGGTGTATTGAGGCAAGGTGGAGGGGTGAGGCCCCAACATAGAAGGTAGGTGTGACGGAGATGGTTGAAATTGTGCTTGTTGTCTGCTGGTGTGATTGGGGTGAGGGTTTTAGTTGTGGTGGAGGCACAGATTGGACTCAAGGAGATTTGGTCTGTCTCCTAGGTGGATGGACAACTTTATTTTTGGATAAATCTAATCGTTTAGGTGGGTGCGTTAAGTTGGGTATTGGTGAAGTCCCAAGTGTAGGGGAAGGTTTTGTTAAGTTGATAGAGGTGGATGAGGTATTCGGTAGAGATGAGGGGGGTGAAGGTGAGGACATAGGAATTTTGAGCTTTTGTAAAAACTTCGGGCATATGGTAGAGGTGTCTGGATTAGTCATCTACATTTGAGTGGATCATGGTGTATTCAAACGTTCCCATAAGACTCGTCTATCTTATGGGGGATGACAATCGTCACGTGTGGATGGGAATTTTGGTATGGAAGAGAAGTGGGTTGTGATTCTCGGTCCACTATGGGTGTGATACAGGGGGTGAATGAGGCGTTGTATCAATGGGTGTTAAGAGGTCAACCGGTCGCTGGAAAGATTTAGGCGATGAAGAACTGATAGGGAGGAGGGCATGTTCTAGAGGATCTGTCATGGTTAAGGAGTTTGGTGATGTAGGCTCGAGGGGTTTCTCCTCTAAGGATGACAGAAAAAGTGGCGATCCTTCTTCTTTTGTAGCAAGAGTGGTGGAAGGAGATGTTTGGGAAATAGATAGGTTGGATAACATCCGCTCACAGTCTTGCAGGGATGTGGTGTAAGAAGGCTCTTCTATGAGAAGAGAACTCTGGGCGGTTGATTCCTTTATGGGTAAAGGAATAATAGGGCTTTCCTCTTGTCCTAATGAAGGAGAAGGGGGTGAGGACCCCTGTGTTGGTGAAGAGGCTCGATTCAGAATTTCCTCGATGGAAGCCCTTGGTTGGGAGTTGAAAACCGCATGGATCTCATGCACACTCTTCTCCTCGGCTGAGGTTTCTTGGTTTGTGTTACTGTTAGATGAATGGTTTGGAAATGGTTTGTTGAATATTTTTAAATTTTGATTAGCAGGGGCATTAGGATTATTGAGGGTTATATCCCCTGCATCAACCATTTCCTGCACTATGTTTTTCAACATCTTGTAGTTTTTGTGGCTATGTCCCTTCATGCGATGGAAGTTACAGAAGTCATTTTCTTTATACCAAGAAGGGCTCGGTTGGGATGATCCGCCAATTGGAAGTGAGCTGATGAAGCTATCCTCTGACTCTCCCAATGTTTGGATGAGTGTGACAGTGATCTAGTTGCTCAGTTACAGTCTTGGGCTCAATACTCCTCTCTACAAAATGAATTCCCCTCCCTTGTTTTTGGTTGAGGGAGGTCATTTACAGGGAACCAATGGTGGTTACCTAACTAACACCGATCGCGTAGGACTGATGTCGGTTAGGTCAAAGTTGGCTATTTTTAGTAAAATAGCCAACTTTCCCTCCTTTTCTCCTGAGGGGTTAGTTGTGGGCTTGGTCAAGTCATTATTAGGTTCATTTTGGTGTGGGTGAGGGGTGATGAGTCATGGGTGTGGGTCTGGACCAAGTTATAGGTCTTAATTAGGTTATTTTAGGGTTAGGGCTAGGTCATGGTGAGGTGGCGAGGTGAGGTGGCAGGGTTGGAGATGTGGATTTATTAATTATAAGGTAATTAATAAATAATTAAGTGTGTAAGGTTTAGGTGGTGTAACACCCGAATCATTGTTACTTTCTCCTGGACATACAAGTGTTGATATGTGATTTCTTGTATAAGGATGTGTTCCTCGATTTAGAAATCATGCTTGATATGTATTGTAATTTCCTTGCAGATTGCAGATCTTGACTGAGTCAGAATATGATTAGACTCTTTTATTTATTTCATTTTGTGTCTGAATATTAATCTGATCACGGAATGAATTATAGAGATATTCATCTATAATATCTAGTCTTGGATCAGTGGAATTGATCCAAGTAATGCTTTAAGTTTGTTTGTGATGAATTAGATCACAGACCTTGAACAGGTTGCAAGGTATGGAAGCATTGATTAAGCTGGTCAGGAGTATGACTCAGGCTGATCTTGGTAAATGAATCGGTTCCCGATATCGAAGTATATCTGGAAGGTCTCGGACGTGGACCAAGTAATAATTCTGCCATGTATATTCCTGTAGCCTAACGGCTGTATAGGAGTGAATCCTGTTCGGAGATGCATGATTTTAGGTCTTTTCTTGGCATATAAAATGTTATACCTAACTGGAATTATTAACGGTTAGTAACCTAAAACTAAAACCTAACCTAGGGGTTAGATTAGTGTTAATCTAACCTAGACCTAGGCTATGTGTTAATATCCTAAGTTAGTATCTATGTGTAAATTGGTTAGTATGGGTATTACCCTAAATTCTAACCTAAGATACTAACCTAACTAATGAGGAGATTATGAAGGGGCCTATGGAGGGGTGCGAACCATGGGCGGCATTTTCTATGGCAATTAATGCTTGGGATAAGGATGAGGGACAGGTCATGGCGGAGGCTTAAGCGACGGCTAACCTGTTCTGACGTGGCAATTCGCTAAGTTTGGAAATGGGCTTGAATTTTCATTGGACTGTCGCCAATTCTGGCGGTCGGTGGAAGATGAGTTTAAGCGGGAAAGTTGGTTTAATGGCATTCAATATTCTCGTAGTCGAGCTCGGAACTCGCGAGAAGGCATGCAAATGGGAAATTTGTGGGTTTGTTTGGCTTGTCGCGATTTTCGGTCTTCTCTCTCTCTCTCTGCTTGTTTACTGGTTCTTCGCACCAGTTCTCTTTGAGTTGCATGGCAAGTATGAACTGCTATAGCTCTTTTCTCTGTCATGGAGGATATATATGTGATGGAGATAGCGAAATTTTGTTGGTCGCTTTATCTTGGAAAAAGAAAAGGAAGTTTGAGCTCTTCCTGTGGTCTGCTTCGGAAATTTGATCAAAAATCCAGGCATGTTAGGCCCTAACCTTTAAATAGCTTGCTGTCTTTCAAGTGATTTCATTAGAACAACTCTGTTCAAATGTTTTGAGAAAATAGATGATTTTCTATGGAGATCTTGTTTGATTTTTGGTACTGTATCTCTTCTGGTTCGATTTTTCAATTTCCTCTTGATGGGTGTTTATTAAAATCGAATTGTGGCTCTATTCCTTTGTGTATTCTTTCTGGTTTAAATATGTGAGATATTTATATGTAAAGAGCATGAAAGCTCGGCCTGTTTGGCGTGAGCCCATAGGATATACCTGTGTTGCTTATAGACCACTGTATGTTGTTGATTTGTGGTCGCTGTTTCTTGTTGTGGAAACTGTATGGAAGGATTCTGTTAGATACTGTATGTTTGATCAGTTCTACTGCTCCTTTGGAAACTCTGTCGTGGTTTTTGTTGACAGTGACTAATGGTACTTTTTGGGTTTCATTTGTCTTCTAATTTTTGCTGGGAACAGGTAAACTGTTGTATTACCGTAGTCTATACGACCCAGTGGAAGTTGTTCTTCCTTGTTATTGTAGTAACGGGATTATTTGTTGACTGTATACATTATTGATACATCTATAATTTATTTGAACGACTCAAAGGAGTCCTTGATTGAATCGTATATTGCTACCCACCGTTGAGAATATGGATTCATCCTTGAGTTTTGTTATTTGATTTTCGTGGAAGCCTGGTAGAGGAAACAGGTCTTTTGGCCACTGTTATTTGTAATAAATAAAGGATATAGACTTCCTGGGTATGCATTTGCATTTCTTTGTGAAAGCTGTTCGAAAGTTTCGAAGCGGCTCAGTTGATTTCCTTGCTTGAAATGGGTATTTGATTTGCTTACACTTGTTTCATTCTGAATGTTTGCCATGGATGGTATAGAAGGATTTATCAACTAATTCCATCTTATACTGTTGTTGGGTTCTGCGATTATGGGCGTAAACCCGTTAACAGTATGTAATGTGTATTTATAGATTTATAATGGTTGTATTCTGAACGACTCTGAGGAGACGATTCAATGATTTATATTTCTATTTGGGCCGCTGTTCAAGTTGAATATGTTTAAATAGTTGGTGAATGATAAACCAGTGGTTGGAAGGAATGACATGTACTAAGACCTCTGTTATTTTCTGGAATTACTTTTGTGTTGCATTGATTTTGTGGTACAGATTCTTTAGGAGAATATTTAGGTCTTCAATCTGTGCAAAATTGTGTAAAAGATGGGCAAGGTACAGCCGGTTTTCTTGTTTTGAATTCGGTAATCGGATTTGCTTGCCTGATGTTTAAATAAGCTCCATTGTTGGGCTCGGATGTAATCGTATGCAATTATTTGTTTTATTGTTGTTCGGATTCATATGAACTTTTGGAAGGTATCTTGTATTGCTTGAACCTTATTGAATCTGATTTACGGGACACTGTCGTTTTGTCACTGTTCCTTGAGTATGGTTGAATATTTCGTGTTCTGGCCCTGTTGGGGTGAGTCGCGAGTACCACACCTTAGACTTGCATGCGCCAAGGTAAGAATAGATATGCAATGTTCCTTTCCGTTTAATCAGTCCGATTTAGACTGAGCAAGAATAGATATGCTATGTTCCTTTCCGTTTATTCAGTCCGTTTTTGACTGAGCATGTTTCGGAAATACTGTGTGGACGTCATGGCATAGTCTTTAGGAAACCTCAGATTGCTTGATGCAATGAAGTTTGTTGTAAAACAGCAATCTTGCTTGCGGCTTGTCTAACTTGTTCATTTATATACTTTTGAATGTTTTCATATGTGAAGACGGTTCAAGAATGAACTTATGTGAAAGGAAGTATGAATGGTTTGGTTCTTTCTCTTCCTTTATTTAATATTTGTTGAGAGAATGAAACAATCGACCAATGTTGTGATTTTGGATTCAAAGATTGTTTGTGTACATTCGTTCCTTGTTTCTTAATATTTGATGAAATATTAGAAAGTGATTAAGACTATTTTGTAACAATGACAGAGTTACATATTTGTAATCATTTTGTATTACAAGGGCATAGTCTGAGTATGTTTACTTATGTGAATATCTGATCTCATTTAAACAGGGTGTTTAATGAAAACAATTGATGGATTGCAATTGTTTTAAAAGTTAGTGCTTATCATGCTCAGTTCATTGAACTGACTCATGTTGACTATTTTTGCAGATGGTTGCCGTAAGAGGTAAAAGCAATGCAGATCTGACAGGCTGATCAGATTGTTTATTTGATTTGTTATGAATTACAGCTTGATTTTATAGATGTACTATATGTGAAAAGATGTTTCTTTTCCGTTAGCATTGTATCAAGTATGCTTGTTTGCATAAAATGTAATTGTATAGTTTTGAAAGGAATGGAAATAAGTGTTTGATACTTATGTGTTGTATTCTATTTCTGATAGTTGACCTTCTTCGGTTTATGTAACGAAGGGGCATTGTTATCATTGTATAATATGAATGCTTTTGTGATTGACAATGAAAGCTTGCAAGGAAATGAGATTGAACTCTTATGAGTGTTTAGTAGTTCTAATTTGTGCTAGCGAAAGCAATATTGGATTTAAATAATTGTCTTTCTAGAAGATAGGTTAAAAATGAGCCTAAAAGAGAACGCTAAACAAGCTGGATTAAATTACTAATCCCTAGTCCTAAGTATAACAGGACAATATTAAATTGGATTCTTAATCATTTATATCTTTATACCAAAAAGTATGATATAAATTCAGTTAAGAGAACTGATATACAATCAAATGGAGTTCAGTGGCAATCTCAAGCAAAGGTTATGAGATATTGTCCGATTCTGTTGCTTTAGAATCAGGTGTATTCTAATGACTCCTTGATGAAGAACTTGACCTTAATATCTCTACCAAGTAATGGGTTTTATAGAGGAGGGTCGTCTTAAGACGAAGAATCCAGGGATCGGAAAGGCTAAACCTTAGGGAAAAGTCTTTAAAGTAATTTAAACTCAAGTGCGTAACGCTTGTTACTGAGTAGATCTTTTCGAGGCGGATTTAAAGGTTGACGACATAAGTCAACTGCAGAGTTGTACCTCCGAGAAGATTAGGATCTTCTCGAAGTTACAACAATGCAGATGACTTATGACGACACCCTTTGCATTGATCGCTAAGATTTACACTTGATTTCGCACGAGTTACCCTGGGACCGATTAAGAACGTGGTCATGTTATAAGGCTGCCTAGGAGATTCGGGGTATCATGACACACTGGTTGAACTGCAAGGTTGAACCAGTATGTCATCATATCCCTAATCCTCGTGGGCATCCATATAACATTATCACCTTGTTAATCTGCTTCCGAGTGATTCAGTTGTGCAGAAGGAAGGACCGATAGTCAAGTATAAGACATTCTATATAACATATGAATGGGGTGAAGGACGTATTCCAGATTGACGAGTATGCCATTAAGGAATACGAGACATGAACAAAGATGTTTCAAATCTTTGGCTAAAGTATCGCAAGTGCCGATTGCGTTGTCCTAATTCACCTAGTCTAAGGGATGAGATGCCAATGAATAATAGTAACAATTATTCAGCTTAGATTCCTTGACAGAGCATTCTCAATCCCGATTAGGGAAGAGAACCGCAAGAGTAGTGTGTTAAATAAAAACACCGACTCTTATTACTCATGAATAGATCGGTAGATTACCGAGTCATGGAATGAATAGATCGGAGGTACTCCGAGTCATTACAGCTGCATATGGTTGTCTGTTATATGAATAGTTATTTGAATTGTGAGTTCTAAATTATGTATTTAGAACCAGGATGCAATTATCAAAAAAAAAAAAATTCACTTGTTCTAAAGTATAAAATGAGGATGTTACGGTGGTGAGGTAGGGTTAGGTTGCGAGATGAGATGCGGGGCACAAGGCATCGTAAGACCCAAATTTGGTGTCTACACCCACTACAACTTTGAAAAGAGGTCCCGGCAACAGAACCAAGATGTAGTCAATTTTACTCCCACTATAAAAGGAAGGAATCCCATGCGCACCGGCCTATCACCTAGCAGAAGCTAAGCGCTCACCCAAGGCATACGTGGGTGCCGAGTCTCTCTTTTATGTGAGTTTTAGTGGGAAGCATTCATCTATGAGTAGTATAAGAGTATTCAAGAAAGAAGTTTAGACATACAAGAATCATGGGGCTTAGAACAGCCTCCAGATCCTTGTAGTTCCTTCAAACCGAGTGTTTTAATAGACTCCATAACATATATTGTAACAAAAGGAAAGATACAATCATTCATTCATAGCATGAAAGGAAAGAGAACTTCTATGAACGAAATATACATAAAACCCATTGATATTCATATCTAATTGCAATAGGTAACCTCATTATATTCATCATTTCATTACAAAGAGCCATAGAGGGCAGACCATAGTCATGCACATCACTAGGCTTGTATAACTAAGCCAAAAAGAAAAATAAATTACAATGCTAAGCTTAGTACATTCCTTTTTGCACCAAAGTTCCACTCACAGTAATCCTGCAGAGCTTCACCCATGTTATCTCTCTCTGTGTGTATCCCTCCTATCTTCTCCTCTCATGTCTATATTCTTGTGTGTATGTTATCCCGGTCTCCTTATCTCTGTCTCTCTTTTCCCACTGCAGGACACTTGTATTTATCACCTTCCCGCACTACCAACTCACCTTGTTGCACCCTCAGATCCATTGCCAAGTGTTGAATGTGGTCATTGAGTGAGCATGTTTGCTCGTGCCCGAGCTCTCCACTCCATCTCATGATGGTCTTCTAGAAGATTCCTTTTCGGCATGCTCTTTCCTGGGCCAACTATTGCTGTGACATCTTATCCGCATGCAACCAATCACACTTTTCATGTGTTCTCGCCTTTGTTGCTTAAATCGCTAAGTTCCAAATCTCCTTTTGTATGCTTTGCATAAACCATATGTCTCCTTAACTCTTCCTCTTGAGAAATTTTTCCTTACACACCCACGCGCCTTCATACTTAGTCAATATTTCAAGGGCCCAATAGGCACCTTAAATGAATTTGAGTTTTTCAACCAACTTTTGAAAACTAACTTGAAATTAGAAATCACTCAAGTTATCAAAATTATGCCAAAAGTGAGTTTAGCAATAACATCACTTTAAAATACCATTTTTAAAACATATAACAAGACCCAGTGCCTTATCCATTAAAGTGGGGTCCACCTATCTCAACCATATGAGAAATGGACTCTCCCACTTCGTTAGATACCAGAATGCTATCTCCTCATCCCATTGGGGAAAATAGGATCTGTCACCTTTTCCAATTGAAAAGATTTGAACCTTTCCAATGTCTCAAACATCTTCTTACACAACCAATAAATAATCGTACTATAAACAACATCATATGTGTAGTCACTTTTCCTAACCCTTTAATTCCTAGGAGCACCGAATATCACCCATCCTAAACTAGGAGCTCACTCGAGGTGCACGAAGGTGCCAAACCCTCTTCTATGTGAGCTTTGTCAAGAATGTTACCATGAATGGTAGAGTAATGCACGATAGTAAATGCATACATCTTATAACAAGAATAAAGAACTAAACCCATGCACAGATGAACAATATTATGACTATGAACATCAAGAACAACATGTAGGAATCAGATCTAGACCATAAACATAATAAAGAACACAGATATTTAGATCCATTAGGAACTGATATTCATAACAAACACCATTATATTAATCCACCATTATTACAGTAGCCAAATACATCACAAGATCCATAAATGGACCAGATACATCAACAAAATAACATTCTAACCCTACAATCATTCTTATCATGAAACATTTTGACATATCTCTCATTGAGCTATCTCTTTTCTCATATACTCTACTTCCTACCATGTAAATCAATACATAACAAGAGAACTAGGGGAATCTTCCCTCCAATGCCTATTCATCACTCAAGAGTAAATTACATGCCAAATGTCATCATACCTCGCCATACTTGAGTACCCTAAACATGTAAATGTCAGCGAAACCATAACTAAATCCTCTTTATAGCTCTTAATATTATCATGATAATCATAACCTAAAACATTATTTCCTTAGGTTGTAAGTCTCCATGTTTAGCCTTGTCCATAATCAAACTTGGCCGCATCTCCACATGTTCCTCATCAGTAACTCCGACCATGGCCCAAAATACTATTAAGTCTCGAGCCTATTCTTCTTGGGCATGAACCTCTTTTCTCTTCTTGAAGTTACTTTCGTGTAAGACTTTTTGCCTTGATGGTGTGTGACAAAACCCTTTGTGCCTCAGCTACTTAGTCTTATCAAAGTGGCTCAACATCACCCTATACTTGTTTGATTTCCGTCCTCGCAATTCTCCACGTTGTTTGAAAATCCATCGATCCAAAACTAGCTAAGGAAAATTGTTGTATGTTGCAAAATTCTAAATGGTTAATTGGAGGAGTTGAGGGAACTCGCATCTATTTCCCTTTTAATTTCTTTCATACCTCTAGTTAGGCCATTGTTTTTCCCATAGGCTCCTCTACTATGTTGGGTACCTGGTCTAGTGTAATCTCTTCAAATTTCCCTTTGAGATCCTCTATGAGGACCATTAGCTCTGTGTAAACTCCTTGAACTCATCTATATGTTCTCGTGATGGAATCTCAAAGTACACCAATATGAAATTCTAGCTTCTTTTCTTGGTTTTAATCTTATCCTTATCAACTGGGAACACTTAATATTATTCATCAAGACCTTCTCCTGTAAGGCCTTGAGGGAAACCTCTTCATCTGTTACATGTGGATCAATAATGGGCTTGCATTTCTAACAACTATTGAAGCCCCTATCTACTAATATGTTTTCCTCCTTGAGTTGGGTGAGAAAGTCCTCTAACTCGAATCAGCCTCAACAACAATATTTTTTTTCCTTCTCCTTTACGATCTTCTCTATTATGGGTTTCACACCATCCTTGATGTTAACCAGCAAAATCCCCACCAAGTCTTCCAAATATTCAATCTCATCATTATAATATGTCCTAGATTGGCTCACTAGTGTAAGAAATTGTCCCAAGACCTTCTTAACCAAGGTGTCAACTTGATTATATGCCTCATTTGTCCACGCATGTTCACATTTCAAACCATTGCATAGTATTTCTATCTCATTTTCCTTCCCTTTCTGATTTGTGACCAAGCTCCAAACAGTCATCCCTACATCCAATCTGGCCTTATGAATTTTGAGGAAATCTTTTGTAGCATTTTGCATGCCTCCTCGTCTCGTAAGGTGGCTTGGATCCACTACTTTATAAGTCACCCCTTTCTTTTTCTTCAAATGGATGGTCTTGATCGCATGATCGTTGACCTTAAACTCAAGCTCCTTTGCATGACAATGCAAATTCCAACTTATTATCTTCTTGGTCTAAGATATCCCAAGTATACAACTTCTCTAGGGCAAGGGTACTTTGGAACTATGCACACAACACCTTCAAGGGATCATCCACAAAGTCCATACAAGGGTACCTAAGTGTCCACCTTTTCCTCCATACTTTTCACTTGAATGTTACTTTCGTAGGGTGATTTTTCCTACAAAAATTCCCTTATCCTCTTTAATAACAAAGGAATCTCCCCTATCCTTCTCTTCTAGTTTGGTGGGCTAGGTAGGTGAACATTCTTTCATCGACTCTTTAGAGGTCCTTCCACAATAGGTATATTTTCCTTCCCACACACATTATCTATTTCCTTAGCCTCCAGCTCATCCCATATCTTATCCTTATCCTTGAGTTTCTCTCTCGAATTTGGTGTGATCTTATTCTCGAGCCTGTCTCTATCGTAGAATTAGAGACATCGTACCTTAGAATTTTATTTATTTTTCTTTTCTTCCTCAAGTTGCTTAACTTATTTGTGCTTTGGTTGTGAAGCCTAAACACTTCCTTGCTATGATTTACCTATGCCCCCAATACTACCTCAATGCATATAATACTTCCTTTTCTTGGAAATGTCTAATTTCCCTTAACTTTCTTTGTCTTCCTCCTTCCCTTCTTCTTCTTCCTAGACCACTTTCATGGGAAGAATCAACACCTCTCTTATATTTGGAAAGGTGGAGTCTATAACCTTAACTTCCACTCCTCCTTACATCTAAGGACGTAGCTACACAAACACTCGGTGGATGAAGTCCTTAATGGTGACATTGATTTGTATTTACAAATCCAGAAGTATTACTCTAATACTTCAACATACGCCAACCTTGTATCGTATTTGTAGGTTGCGCAATGAGTGTGAAGATCATAGTCCACTTTCTCAGCATCAAAGATCAAAGGTCACTTCAGGCATCCTTCAACTGATTGGTGACACACTTCATATATTTAGCAATGAATACAAATGGAAGTTTTCACCATGGCCCAATTTCTCCATTGGCCACCTTAAAGTTTTCCAAGCTGAAATTTTGCATAGCTAAAAACTTCACTTGGTCCCCTATGACTTTTGGCAACTCATATAAGATATGCCACTCATTCTTGAAATCCTAAGCAGAGCCTCTAATACAATTTTTTTATCCATGCCTTGTATTCATTCATGATGGAGTTATCACAAGTGAAATGTGAGAGTTGCATTGCAGAGATGAGTGTGTCGATCAAGAAACCCACATGTTCCCTTATGATCTATTAGGGATTCCAATTTCTCCAAATATGATTAATCATAGGATGGACCCCCATGTCAATGCACCTATGTTTCTTCAATGATACTCTTTACAATGAATTACATGAAGTTATAGTGTAACCATTTCGATACTTTGTAGGTAATGTACATGAATATTCTATTTATATCCATCCAAAGATCTCGGTGCATCCAATTTGTATTTGATAAGTTGGGTTGTGACCCTTAATGTCGTGTCATCTAGATTTGAGATAGTCGAGCCCTCCTCCCTTCTCATAATTCAACTACTTCACCAACTCTTCAATTTTTTGTCGGCACATAGGTCGAGTGTCATATCCTCACCAGTGTTCTACAAGCCTATCACTCTCCTTATCAACTATCTTGTAATCCTCATTCTTCTCCCCTGCAAAGTAGAAACAATCCTTGTGCACCTATGAAATTAACCACTTGAAGAGTGGGGTGGGTTTAGTGAAGAAGGGAAGCTCCCATAGCTATAAAAATCTAGTTTTATGCAACTCTTGTTGCATCGAGTTGTCAAACTTAGGGTTTCCAAGATCATCTAACCCTGGAACATCTTTGACTAGATCCACCCACATCAACTTGTCATGTTCTTCTATCCTATGGTTGAACTCGCTAATCTTACACCTATATAAATTTGAACTCCACTTTTATAATTTAATTACACCTGGGGTACTACATTTTTGAGTATATCTCAATGGGTTCCTCCTTTTCCACCACCGGTCTCTTGGTTTATGCCTTCCTTGGTGCCATTTTTGATTCTTCATTATGTGCCCTAGGTGTTCATCTTCTCCTTGTCTTCCCGAGCTCTTCGACATTGAAAGATTCACTTCTTAGAAACCCATTCCTACATCAATGTCTACTCCACTTTCCAATCTACAAGGTCTTACCATAGTTTACAAATCGTCACCGGTTTACAAAGTACTTCACTTCTTTATCACACCCTCATTACACTTCAATAGCTCAAGAGCACAAAAAAATTTCAAAGGTAAGGTAGTTAAACTGAATACCCTCACCCCTTACTTATACCTTTTCCTTGACCTCACCATCCTTTCGACCCATGCATCTTAATGTTACTTTTTAACAAAGAACTTTTTTCTCTTAAGTAAAATTCTACGACCCCACCTCGAGCATTGTATTCATAACCTTATGGTGCACCAACACCGCTTCACTTCCACAAACCTACTTTGTGCACCTTATCGCACCAAATTACTTAACCTTTACATTATCCAATAAGTAGTTTAGCTTGCCACCACCTACCTCATGTTTAGTTGAGAGATTTATTTATCTCTCCCGTGTGGTCTTCAATCATCTCAACCTTCCTTAGAACACCTTTCATATAACACAAACCATTTTTATACCTCCGAGACAATTTCCCAGAAGGATTTTTCAACCAATCCAACCTTCCTTAGAAACAAACCAACCATTTACTATATTTTGTTTCAATAAACCCCACACTAAATGTATGCACTATCCTCTATGTATGGAATAACTTAAAATGTAATTAGATACTAGCACACCAACTTGCAACACAACATATGACTAAAAATACAAAGCATAGCGATGATGAAAGGAAACACATATAAATTAAAATGCACTAAAGGAAACCCTAAGCTAAATGAAAACACTTCCTTATTACAAACACCAAGAAGATTTATTTATAGTAGGGCTTCAACCTACTCCCGTTAAAGAAACTAGGAAATTGTGTGCCATCCAAAGCTTCTAACTAGAAAGTTCCTGAGTCAAGTATATAGGTCACAACATATGGTCCTAACCAATGCACTTGGAACTTTCCAGGATGGCGTAAAAACTTGGAGTCATACAGAAGAACCATTTGTCCAACTTCAAGCTTCTTGTTCTTAATGTGTCGATCATGCCAAGCCTTTTGTTGTGCTTTCTATGTCTTCTGATCCATCGATCTATAACACATCTCTCATCAAACCGCATAAATTTTTCTATGTGTTCTTCAAGTGCTTTCTCATTAGAAAATATTCCTGTCCATGTAATACACAAGGATGGTAACATAAAATCAAGCGATAAAACGACCTTTGTGTTAAACACCAAATGAAAGGGTAAATATAGAAAATTTATCATCCCAATCCTTCTTTCCAATGTCACAAATCTTTGTCAATGTGTGGCTCAAAATCTTGTTGAAAGCTTCAATAGTTCCATTAGCTTTTGGGTGATAGGGTGTAGTCTTGTGATGTGCTACCATAAATTTTTCCAATAATATTCTAACAGTATCATTCAAGAAATGATTACCCCTATCACTTGTTAAACTTAATGGACATCAATACTTGCTTATGATATTCTCCTGGGATCCTTACTATGGTAGTGAAAATGCCATTGTTTGTAGGCATTGCTTCCGCCCACCTTGTAAGATAATCTATACAAGTAATGATGTAGAACAACCTATACCTGGCAACAGTGGGAAAATGGGGCCCACGAAGTTAATTTCCCATTTTTCAAAGGTTTCCACACTTTCTATAGGCCTTAATGAAATTTCATCTCTATGATCAGGATTCCCAAGGCATTGGTAATGATCACAACCCTTGGCATATTCTTGACAATCCTTGTACAATTTTTCCCACCAAAAACTAGCCATCAAAATCTTGCACGTGGTGGCTCGCCCTACATAGTTTCCACTAGTAATCCACCGATGATATTCTTCCATAATACCCACATACTCATGTTTGATTACGCAAAAGCACAAAATCTCATCCCAACCAATTTTGTATATATCTTCACCAATCAAAACATAAGGCGTGGCATGAATGGAAAGTTGTTTTCTTTCTAGTTTCTTCATTCCGTTAGGTGCCACACTTGTTCATAAAAATACAAAAATATCCTCAAAATAAGAGGGTACGCATTGTAATATAAAAAACTATACATCCGACATTGTTTGTTTAATGCTCTATGCATCCTTACCCAAAGTAATTCTTGAAATATGGCCGTGTCCTGAATTACTCCTTCCTAGGTTTACTATGACTGAAAATTCAAACTCCTAAAATAAAAATATCCAATAACATATACGCCCTTTTAAAATATTCTTGTTTACTAAATACTTAAGTGTCATGTGATTTGTGAAAAGATAAACATAGTATCTAACAAGTACTACCTAAAATTATACAACAGAAAATCATAGACAATGCTTCACACTCCATTGTTGTGTAATTATACTTGGTTGGAGTTACATTCTTCTTGCAAAAACAAAGGATGATAAAAATACCTTTTCTAGGTTGTGCTAGAGCTGATCTAATTTCCATCACCGATGAATCCTCATGCACATGAAAGGGATTTTCCTAAGAGGGAAAGTGTAAAATGGGCGCAGTAGTAAGTTTCTCCTTCAATGTATCAAAAGCCACCTGTTGCACCTCATCCCGTGAAATTTTCCTTTATGCCTCAACAATTATTTTAAAGGCACGAAATTCTTGGCATAACCTTTGATGAATTTTCTATAGTAACCCATATGCCCCAAAATCCACGCACTGTGCTTTGATTGGTAGGCTCCTCCAAACCCAAAATAACAACTTTGGTAGGGTCCACTAATAAACCTTCCTTACAAATAATATGACCTAGCAATGTGCCAAAACGAATAAAAAAGACACATTTCTTAATGTTTAGAGAGATAAGTAACTATCTTCACCTCTCAAACATCAATCTCAAGTTGCTGCAATGATCTTTCACCAATCCATACACTGTCTAATCATCCAGGTAGACTTGTAGAAACTTATGAATAAAGTCTTGAAATGCTTACACCACAATGCGTAAAAATACAACAAGCACATTCTTAAGTCCAAAGGGCATAACCGTGTAAGAAAAACTTCCCCATTCAGTGGTGAAATTAGTCTTCTCCTAGTCTTCAATTATAATCCTTACTTGGTGATACCTTGAGAATCCATCTATAAAATATTAGATCTTGCGCCCTGCTACACCCTCTAAGATTTCCTTAGTAAAAGGATCTATCACACATGTAACATTCAAATATCTAGTAGTCCACACAGATCCTTATCCTCCCATCCTTCTTGATACTAATCACCATTAGGCTAACCCATTTAGACTCTTCAATGGCCTCAATGATCCCATATTCCAGCATTTTATCAATCTCTTCCTTCACCTTCACATGCAGATTAGGATGCATCCTATAAGGCCTTTTCCTAAACGGGTGCGCACCTTCCTAAAAATTAATCCACATCTCCCCCAATGAGTTACGAACCCCTTTTAATTCATGGTATCCATATGGAAAAATATCTTGGAAGTCATGTAGTATCTAAATTATCTTTGAAAATTCTTGGTCTATCGAGTAATCACCAATGATTGCTTCTTTTGGTTCTTTTTCTTTTCCAATGTTGACCTTATTTATCTTTAAAGGCTTATGGTAAGTGCATGCCTTCTCATATGCACTATCCAAGACTTCACACATACCCTCTATATGATCAACATCTAGGTTCTCTACTTCCTCATCATTTATCAGGTACACCATTTTTCCTTTCTCATTTTCTAGGTAGACTGCTCAAACCGTAATTCATCTGTTTCTTCTTCTTTTTCTACAAATCACACCTCCAAATCAAGTTACCCTAGAAAATCTAGGACGAGGTCCTCAAATTTGGCACTATCTCCTAGAGTAAGGCACTTGAATACCTACAAAATCTTCATTCACTGATGGTTTAGAAGATAGATACTCAAAATTCTAAATTATACCGCCACAACTCCCGTCCATTTCATATCCGATTTACGTAACTATGAATAGATGTACCATGCATGTACACAACCATATAAGGTGGAATATAAATTATGCACCTAAAGTGAGGGGGTAAATCTTCTAGGCCTTCCATCCAGACTTTCTCACATTCCTTAATGTGGTAGAGGGAGGATTCCTTCCCATGATATTTGCATATCTTTGAAGATGTGTTGTTTTAGAGAAATCTAATAGAGAACATGATTCTTACCTCGCACAACTCTATAAGATTATCTCGATGAGTAGTCCACCAACACGTGCCTATCCCATGTAAGGTATAAACAATAATATTCCTTCGTTCTACTTTGTAGGTCCACCGGAATTCCATAATGCACAAAAATACATTAGGGTTACCTTATCCAAAGGTGTAAAGAACTTAGTAACTTCCTTCCTCTCGTGATGCCTAAATGAACACACCTTGACAAATCAAGTCACATTTCCATTCATTTCTCTCCAAACCAGCTCATAAGTCCCATGCACCCAATTATCTCATGCAATTCTAGTCATATCACTCATGGACTGAGCATCATCCCACCGAATGACTCCTCTTGATGGCTCAATAATTTTGGTATCTCTAATGGTGCACACATAATTTTTATCCATGTCCTCCTCGCCAAAGGATCTATATAATGGGAAAACCTCCCATTTTTAGTGGAATAATTACGCACTCCTTTTTTAAAACTGATGTATCCCTTGTTGAAGCGCAAATCAACATTATTCATATAACACCAAGGGCATCTAAGTAATGATGGAAAACTATCTACCTTAACAAGTGCCAAGACTTCAAAATACCTAGTGAACTTGGCCCCTTGAATGGTTATGGAAGCATTCTTCAAAACTCTGATGGGTGTAGATTTAGTTCTATTCACCATGTACATCACATTTTAGGATTTTTGTACTAGTGGTCTCCTCATTTGTTTCCATGCATCTAGAGTAAGAACATTAACCTCCAAACATGTGTCAATTAGTATGTTTCTTAAGAGCCATCCATAAACTACCACATTCAACGTGATTTCCTTGTCATAATCAAGACTATGAGGGGAAAAATTAGCATGCAAGATCTACCTCTCGTGCTCGCATCCAGTGCGTGGTACCTTTCATCTCAACCACTCTCCTAACACAGGATCAATATTTTCTTGGCGCATAATCTTACATACCTCTTTGACATCATCAAAATCCTTTTGAGGGATCTCAACATTCTTCACCTGTTCTAACTTCCATGACTCTGTTTCAAGCACTTTGAATCTATCCTTACAAGCTTCCGATAACCTCCATAGTCTCTTAGTAAACCTCTTTTTGATAATTAATATCGGGTACTTTCTATGCAATACTTATTTTGTTGTAATGAGAGGTCTCTCCTCTAGTACTTCTCTAGTGTGTGCGGCTCTAGCATGTGTAGTTACTAATACAGGTTATAACTTAGGATTAGGTGCTACCTTAGGCATGAACATAGGCTCAATGTGCTTCAAACTAACCATTCCTATGCCCTTTTCCTTCTTATTTTGGCTCATGTGATCATACAAACTAGGGATCTGCATATACTTATGTTTCTATCTCGCACTGGGAGCATTGTAGAAAATCTAAGCAATCATGCTTGTAGTGATCCATAGATTAGTAATTGAAACAAGTCCCATGGGGAAAGTCACTTCTTCCTCTCGCAAAGGCCATAATGACCTCTGAATCCTCCACAAAAACTTCTTTCCATTCCTCCACCATCTTCATTCCTTCATGTTTAAGACCCTCATTTTCATAAGTGTCTATAACGTTGGTCCTGAGCACACCAATATCAATTACATCATGAATCTGGTCTATTAACTAAAAATATTTATATCATGAGTAGTAGATGTACAAATATTACAATAGCAAGACACATTCTTATGGAGCGTGCGTTGTAACAACGGGAATCTACTTGGATAATGATCCTCGTGATAGATTTCAAAGGAAAGGTAGTTAAAATGACTACCCTCACCCCCTATTTATACTTTTTCCATGACCTCACCATCCTTTCGACCCATGCATCTTAACGTTACTTTTAACAAAGAAATTTTTCCACTTAAGTAAACCTCCGTGACCCCACCTCGTGTGTTCTAGTCGTAACCTTCTCGGTGCACCAACACTACTTCACTTCCATATACCTCCTTTATAAAGATGTGCCAACATATCACCCACCTAAACACGAGCTCACACAAGGCATGCTTAGGTGCCAAACCCTCTTCTATGTGACTTTTGTCAAGAATATTACTATGAATGTAAGATTAATGCACGATAGTAAATGCATACATATTATAACAATAATAAAGAACTAAACCTATGCACATACGAATAATATTATGACTATGAACATTGAGAAAAAAATGTAGGAATCGGATCTTGACCATAAACACAATGAATAACATAAATATTTAAATCCATTAGGCACTAATATTCAGAACAAACACCATTATATTAATCCACCACTGTTATAGTAGCCAAATACATCACAAAATCCATAAACAGACCAAATACATCAACAAGATAACATTATAACCCTACAGGTCATTCTTCTCGTGAAGTATTCTCACGTATGTTGATCCCTTGATAAGACTAAGTATCTTAGGTGCAAATGGTTTTTTCACATGCCAACAAGGCGTAAAGGCTCATATGGAAGTAAATTCAAGAATAGCGTGGAGGTTCGCGCCTTGTAAAATAGGCTCGAGACTTATCCATATTTTGGGCCACAGTTAGAGTTGCAATGAGGAACACGTGGAGATGTAACCAGGTTTGATTATGGATAAGGATAAATATGGAGACTTGTAGCCCAAGGAAAGCATGTTTTAGGATATGATTATCATGATAATATTAAGAGTTGTAAAGTAGAGTTAGTTATGGTTTAGCTGACATTTGCATGTTTAGGGTACTTGAGTATGGCGGGGCATGATGAAATTTGGCATGTGGTTTGCTCTTGAGTGATGAATATGCAATGGAGGGAAGATTCCCTAGTTCTTTTGTTATGCAATGGAGGAAGATTCCCTTTGTAAGCATGAATACTTGTTGTAAGAACACACGATTAGTTTTCACAGATATTCAACACTGGACCTAATTTTGATGCACGTACATGGGTAAAGGAGCATTTTCTCATTAGCTCTATGAGACATTATTTTTTTGTTTTCCAAAGAGAACTATATAAATGGTTGTTAGCATGTGCATCGAGGAAGAGTTGGTATTATTGACATCATGATTGGACCCAATAATAATATCAATGACTTCATGATGTTGATATGATCTAGACTCATGTTGTTGATCATTGGTGGAGTTGTGTGTTGACTAGATACATGTTGGAGTACATGGTTTCTAGCTATTCTTTCCTAGATATTATTAAGTTTGAGTTCTTGTGAGTACTGAGAGGATATTTCTTGCATTATTTACCATTATCCATTAAGATTTTGATCATAAATTTTATTTTAGAAGTGTTTCCTATGGGTAGCTAAAATTTCACTAGGTGCGGGGGCATGGAAGTAAGCGTGGTAAAAGATGGTAGGTTTTACTAAGAGACAGAGAGAGAAGAAGAGCGGTGAATCAAGTATAATGAAGTGAGAGAGAGGGAATTGGTGAAAGTATGTGAGATTGTAGGAGTGATGGATGTATGGAGCTAGACATTACAGAAGGATTTGAGGTTCACACAAAGGATGTGGAACCTAAGCGATCTGTGTTACCCAATCTTGGAAAGGGTGGAAGGATAAACCCTTGAATTCTCGATGAGATCTTGTTAGATGAAGAAATGATATGGATCATAGGTAATCATTTGAACCCACTTGGTGATCTAACCCTTGTGCTTAGTGTTATCTCTCGAATCATAACACCCTATGGTTTGTACAAGTGTATGTGCTTGAGCTCACACTATGATTGGATAACATGGGTACTATCTCAAAGTTATGGGACTTGCTACTTGAGATAGACCTCCCGGAGAAATTTGGTTCTTCCTCCTAAACTACTCTTTACAATCTACTCTAATTCAAGAAAAAATATCTATCCTAATCTAACTTTCCAAGGGACCAAATAAAGAGAGTGTGTGAAAACAAATCCTATACTAAAGTGGTGTTACACCAATAAAGGAGAGTGTGAGAATAGTATTCCAATGTGTGAAAAGTAGAAGCAAAGTTCATACTAGAAAGGGTGATAATAATTCTCCACATTATAAAAATGCGTCCACAACCATATTCTATACATGTACAATAAAAATGAATCCTTGTAGAGTATAAGGTACACACAATATATTAGTAATGATTTTTAAAGGGAAAGAATAATACAAACATACGAATGTGGGGAAGAAGTAATCAACAAAATTCTATCTATTGCTTCATTGATGTGTACAATCCAATCTATTACGAATAAGGGCCTGGATCCACATACAAGGAGTCCACTATAAGGGCCTATACCACAATGGATTCACAAAACAATTTTGACAGAGTTTTTCTACACAAAACTATTTCCCTTTACAATGAGCCCAACACTCCAATTTATAGCATTATGTAACAAATTTGACAAACAGTTAACTTTTCTTATTTGCATTACAAACGTTGACATTTGATTTTTCCTAAGAAGGTGTATTCTTTCGAGTGTTGGTAATCATGCTTGTAATGGATAAATTACTCTGTTCTTGGATTCATTTTGCTAAAATGTTGTTGTTTGCAAGGAATCCATTTTTCTTGAGATAGGTAAGGTTGTAAACTGGTAATTTTTGTAAATTTATCTCTCTATAATAGCAAAACCCTGGATCAATTCCATTGATCCAAGGTATGCTTTAATTATTCTTGTCTGATCTGTATGGAAAATTGATATTTAGAAATTAAAGGAAGTAAGGGACTGAGTCCTTAAATATACACAATTTTATTGATCTTTCTTGGAGGTCCTTTCTCTACATTCTACTGTAAATAGTGTGCTCGAGATCTTCTTGTTAATCTCTTAGGATGCTTAATGGCATAAGAAGGATAGAGGTCTATTTTAGGACTATAAAAGATAAAACCTAGGTCCTAGATCTTTAAGATCTACCTTAACTGAAATTCTAATCTAAGTTAAGCTAGACCTACCTTAGATCTATTCCTAACTATGTGTGTTGCACCCTAATCTAAGTTGTATACTCTACGGGTGTGGGATGTGAAGATCGTCTAAGGTAAAGAGAGATCTATCTCTAACCTATTACCTAATATTGAACTAGTATGGGATATGGCTTAATTTATGATGGCTTGTAACCTATGGCAATATTAAAATGACCTAGGTGAATACTTTCTATCTAACCTATGGTCGGATCCTAAACTAATGTTTATTTAACCTAAACTAGTGTAAGGATGGAAAGGGACCTAAGGGGTCGCATGGAAAGTGTAAGGTGGTGGTGATGGTTTCTAAGTCATTTATGTGATTTGATTTTGAATTTAAAGAATTATGGTATTGTCAGTTTGGTAGAGGCATGGAAACTAGAGGGAATCCTAGTTGGCATCATCACTAGAGTTAAGTAATGCATGCTATCTTTGAAATTGGACTCGCCAACTTTAGATGGCAGTGGTGTGGAGATATAAGCGAGAAAGTGGAGTTTAATGGAATTTATGGTCGTCCGTTTCGGTGAGAAAACCACCTCGGAAACCATTTGAGCAGATTTCTTGGGGTTGTTTGGTTACTCATGTATTTAAATTTTTCTCCGCATGGAGATATCTGGGTCTTCCAACCAAAATTTTTGTTTTCAATTGGTTTATATTTTTAGCTCTTTTAGACTATTTTCGATGCAATGGAGGTATAAGAGGCATATGAGGAAGAAGTTTTTGGTTGTTGACTTCATTTGGAAAAAAGGAATTGTGGAGGCTCGATGGAAATCTTCTTCGAATCGACAAAAGAACTATTAGGCATGATAGGCTCTATCCATTAAGTTTCTATGCTTTTCTCTAAATGTATTCATTAAAACAACTTTGCTCTTGTGAAATAAATGGGTATTTTATTTTGTTATGGTTACTATGCAATCTTGATTGAAAAGTCTTTATATTTCTTTTGAAGAAAATTTTCTTGATAAAGTAGAAGATGGGTTATTATCCTCTTCATTTAATGTTGAATCTCACCTTAAATCTAGTTGTTATTTGAGTAATTATGAGCATGTGTGAATCCTACTTGTTTTATTTGAAAAGGAGTTATGAAACCGAAATGTGGCTTCAAGTTTCGAACTGGGTTTTTTGTTTTGGTTGTTATAAGGTAAAATAATAACCTTCTCTGCCACATCTTTATTTTGTTGAAGTTTTGTTACTCTGTTGGAACTATATGAATATGAATACTTCGATTTCTCATCTTTATTTTGTTGAATTTTTTTACTCTTGTTGGAATTGTATGAATATGAACACTTCGATTGCGTGCATCTTTGTTTTGTTGAATTTTTTTACTCCTGTTGAACTATATGAATATGAATACTTTGATTCAGAGTTGTGTGAACTCGAATTTGTATAGAAAAATAGTAAATGAGTAACTTCTTCTTGAACTTACTGTATAAATTCTCATTTCTTTGAATCTGGTATTCGATGGAAGATGAGTTGATAATGGGTGTTTGGAATCTCTATTTTTGTGGATTCATCTTGTATGGAAACAAGAATGAATGTTTTATTATTCCTCTTATCTTTTCAGTTAAAAAATGAGTTTCTCGAATTAAGTTCTTTTATGGAAACTATGTGATAATTATTTCTTGGACTCTTAGATTTCAATGTTATCTTGTTGAGAATATATGTGTGTGAAGTCTTCACTTTTGATCTTATATATATATTGTCTTTCTTTAAGTTTTGAGGACTGAACTAAATGTTAAATAGATGAAGTCCTATTTGGTTGAGGACATTTTGAGTTGGCTTTTTCTTAGTCAATACTTGTGTTATTCACGTAGCTCTGTTTGAGCTTTCTAGATGTCGATCATGTTGTCTACTTCCTGTTGAGTTAGATGTTGTTGATTTAGAATACATTCCTGATCTAGGTTAACCTCTTGAGTAATGTGCTTGAGTTAACTTGTTAAATCCTTCCTATTGTGGTATCATGAAGCTTTAAGGATGTTTATTCAAACTTTTGGTTGACCTTTCTTGATATAGAACTAACCACTTCGGTTCTGAATAAGGGGTTTTATGGAATCTTTCATTTATTTGATCTCTAAGTAAGATTTGAAGGAACAATTTACATTTTCAATTTTGTATAGGTGTGTAGTTGAACCTGTCCACAAAAATGTAATGAAAACTATTTTATCATATTTGTTGATATCTTATGCACCTTTAACTAAGCCATGTTGATCTTGGGATGCACCTTCTTAGAAATTGAATCGTGATGGATCGTTTTTTTTCCATTCATAAGGTGTATTTCCCTCACCTCTTTGAGGATTTGAATGAGAGTCTTTCTCACCGATTGTTGTACTATCATCTTGAAGGAATTGACAGTCTATGGTTCCTTTGATTGAAACTTTGACTATTTTGAATGACTTTGTTGAAGGTTGTTAATTCCTGTAAGTTGTTTAAAATTCTTGTTATTACATATATTTCTTGATGAGAATAATAATATTTTTACTGCTTTTGCTTCATGTTTAGATAAACCTTACGTTGGAACTCAACTTTCATTTTACAGTCGCATGACTCAATCTAACAGTTTTTGGTGCATGATTTTCTACGTTTAAAAGAGTTAAAAAGGATGTTGTGATTGGGTCTGTACCAATCCTTTTACAACCATATTTTCTTGTGAAGGAGTGTTGGAATCCTCCTCTAACCATGTTGTTTGAATCCTTTCTCTTTTATTCTCTCGGGGTAAAGAGTCAAGACTGTCTCCATTCGAAACTGTAAGAGTTTTGTGCCGTTTATTTTTTTTCTTAGTTGTGAAATGATATTTGGATTAACTAAATTAGAAGGGAAGTTCTTATTTGATATCTGAGTTCATCCTTTCCTCTTTTGTGTAATCTAGTATATATAATTCGATTGGTCTATTGCATTACTCTTTAGAATGCATCGAGTAGTTTTGATACTTCTCTCTTATTCACTTGATATTTATTAAAGGGATTAACGTTGTTTTGGATCATTAAGGATATATGCCTTATATTGAGTGAATATTTTGTTAATTCTAAGGTATGACCTAACTTGAGAGCTTAGGTTATATCATGGCATATGAATTTGGGTGTAGCTTTTGAAAAGTGATTCTCTTATTTTTATGTTGTAAATGATATATCCTACACATTTCAAGAAGTTGGAATTTACTTTCTTTGTAGAGGTCCTTTTAAGGAGTTTGGTAATGTTGATTTTTTTGGTTCTTGTTTCATAAGGTAACTCTTTGTTTGAAAATTAGTGTCGTTAGTATCTGATTACTAATTCAGATTGAATTATGTAAGAAATAGATAGTAAGTAGTTTTATTTGATGTAGATAAATAAATTGGTTGAAATATTACTGATCTAATTTAATGGTGTAAAGTGCGTATTATATCATGAAGTTTTCTTAATGTTATTTTAGGCTGAATGACTGTTCTTCTTTTATGGTTGTTATTACTTATGATTTATTGGTTTGCTTGGCTTTACTATTTCATAAAAGTAGAGTTGGTTTTATGAAACAGATAGTTCAAAGCACATCGTTTTAATGTTTAGTGCTTATCATGCTTAGCTCAATGAACTGGACTATGTTAGCAATTTTTGTAGATGGACTTCATAAGTGATAAAGGAAGGCAATAACTTATATGATGTATTGGTTGCTTAAAGTATGGATCTTTTATAAAGAAATTTGATTCATTATTGAAATGTATTGAAGGAAGAAAAGTTGTATTCTTTAATGATCTTGATCTTTAGTTGACATGAAATATGTCCAAATTCTCAAAGTGTTACAAAATGTGTATTTTACCATGATAAATTGAAAAATATTTGGAGTTAATTAAACTTATTATCTCTTTTTTATTGTGCATTATATGAAGGAATTTTGTAATCTTATTGTCAAGGTTTCCATTCTTACCTGATATGATACTCATTTCCAGCTTGTCATTAAATGAGTTAGAGGGATGGGATTTAATTACAATATCCCTTAAAATGAATGCAACTTGTTAAGTTGGCATGCATGGATGTTCTTTTGTCTAATCTGTATGGTTCACTATATTATGTTAATAAACTATAACTTAACTATCATGTAGTGTGAAATGAAAAAAGGGTATAATAAACCCCAACACTTAAACAAAAAAGAGGAAGGTTCAAAGGATACGGGATTCATCGACAAATGACTCCTCCACACACACCGCAACAAAATGGTGTTGTTGAGAGAAGAAATCGTACCATCGTGCAAATGGTGCGATGCATGATCGATGATTCCGGACTTGAAAAAACATTTTGGGTAGAAGAAGCAAAGACAACAGTGTATTTTTTTGAATAGAGTGCCCACAACTGCTCTTAATGGAATAACACCACAAGAAGCATGGTAAAAAAGGAAACCATCCATTGCACACCTCAGAGTATTCGGGTGCAAAGCAAGCATGCACATACCCAAACAGAATAGAAAGAAATTAGACATGAAGTCACAAAAACTCGTCTTCATTGGGTACAGTGAAGAGACTCTTGGGTATAGATTGATGGATCCTAAGACCGAAAATTCTACACAAGCGAGAGATGTCAATTTTTTCGAGAATAAGGAAGCGAGATACTCCTCCGACTCACAAGATGTAGATTTTTCACCAGTTGTAAAAATTAAAACTGATGTTCCCTCAGAAGATGAAAGTGATGATGGGGATGATGGTGTTGATTAGATAGAACCACGACCCATGGGAATAGTTCGAGTATTCCTAAATGGTGTACAAGTACATTATGAGATGCAAGATTGGATGCTCCACCAAGTAAATCCACCCCTGGACCACGGACTCATAGTAAAGTAAGAGAAGAAGTTAACTTTGCTTTGATGAGTAGAGTTATTGAATTAGATGAGCCCTCTATAGTCTAGGAAGCCCTACAATCAAAAGCTTGGAAAGATGCCGTGGATTTTGAATATAAATTAGTGATGAAGAATAACACTTGGCAGCTTGTCAATCTTCCATCAAGGAAGAAACCCATTGGATGCAGATGGATATTCAAAACTAAGTACAAAGCAGATGGGACAATGGACAAGTACAAAGCAATACTTGTAGCAAAGGGGTATGCACAAAAAGAAGGCATTGACTATGAGGAGACATTTTCTCCCACAACTAAGATCAAAATGATCAGGATGATCTTTTCTCTAGCTACTCAGTTTGGATGGAAAGTTCACCAAATGGATGTAAAAAGTGCCTTCCTAAATGGAGATTACAAGAAGAAGTCTACATGACTTAACTTGAGGGATATGTAGTACCTAGTAAAGAAACAAAGGTATGTAAACTCAGAAATCTCTGTATGGCCTCAAACATGCACCCCGAGCATGGTACATCAAGATTGATGAGCATCTCGTATAACATGGATTTGTTAGAAATCCATACGATCCCAATCTCTACCTCAAAAAGCAAGGGGGAAATGGTGATTATTTTTGTCTATGTCAATGATCCGGTCATCACTAGAAGTTCAGTGAGGATGATATATGCAGCAAAGAAAGATCTTAATCGATCGTTCGACATGACCGATCTTGAGCTGATACACTATTGTCTTGGATTGAAGTGTGGCGAAAGAGAACCATATTTTTGTTTCTCAAATGAAATATACCAAGACTACGCTCAAGAATTTTAGGACGATGTATTACACATTGATTGCTACACCCATGGAGAACAGACTACAGTTATCTCATTCAGATCCATCTCCTAAGGTAAGTGCCACTCTCTATCGACAGTTGATTGGGAGTCTCATTTACTTCACCTACACTAGACCAGATATCAGCTTTGCAGTAAGTTATCTATCCAGGTTCATGCAAGAACCCAAAGTTTGTCATTGGAAAGTAGCAAAGCACATTTTGAGATAGCTCAAAGGATCGGAGGATCTTGGTCTAGAATACAAGAAGAAAGAAAAATTCTTCTTGACCGGATATTCGGATTCGTATCATGCAGTAACATTGATGATAGAAAATCCACTTTTGGATTTCTATTCTTTATGGGATTTGGACCAATATCATGGGGAAGTAAGAAACAACACTTTGTTTCTCACTCTTCCACGAAGCCGCGTATCGTTCTGCAGGAGAGAAGTTGTCTGTGAAGCGATTTGGCTACGCCGCATACTAGAAAGACTTGGAATACCACAGGACAAACCAACCACCATGTATGTTAACAATGAAGGTGTTCTCAAACTTGTTCGCAATCCAGTGTTTCATGAGAGAAAAAATAACATTGAGGTTTAGGTTCATTTCATACGTGAACATGTGTTGAAACACAACATCTAGCTTCAATTTTGTCTAACCATGTTGAACAACAAGCAGATATTTTCACAAAGTCACTTGCATGTAACAAGTTCGAGTTGTTCGAGAGAGTTCCTCTTGTCATCTCTTCAGAAAATGCACAATTAAGGGGGAATGTTAGGATAAAATATTATTATCCTAATTAATTATGCATAGTATAAATATTTAATCAATTTTATTAATTAAATAATAATGGTTATAATATAAACCATATTTTGTTATGTATTGTTAAATGGTTCATAAACCATATTTGTCTTTCATAAATGTTGTTATATTGTTTTAAACAATATATTTGTTTTTATTCAATTGTTGCTTCCTAGATGTAATATTGGAAGCTAATGTACTTGATTGTTGTATTGTTACAACTTATATTTTGTTTGTATTCATACCTATAAGTATTGCAGCTCTTTCCTGTGTAAATGGTTGATTGATTTTAATAAAATATTATCAGGCTTTCACCCTTGTTGCTTAATGTACAGGAGTACCAGTAATTTTTTTGAAAAAGAAATATGGCACACTTAGATTATGTATCGATTACATAATGTTAAACAAGGCAACGATTAAGAACAAATATCCACTTCCTAGAATTGATGATCTATTTGATCAGATGCGTGGTGCATCGGTATACTCTAAGATAGATCTTCGATCTGGATATCATCAGTTGCGAATTAAGGATGAGGACATTCATAAAACAACTTTTAGAATGAGGTATGGACATTATGAATTCATAGTTTTACCATTTGGATTAACAAATGCACCTGTAACTTTTATGAATTTAATGAATAATATTTTTCAAGAATACTTGGAAAAAATTGTGCTTGTATTCTTAGACGATATTCTTATATACTCTAAAAGTATTGAAGAACATCATGAGAATTTGAATATAGTCTTGGAAATCTTGAGGAAGAGATGATTATTTGGTAAGTTGTCTAAATGTTATTTCTATGACACAAAAGTACACTATTTGGGTCATGTTATAAGCAAAGAAGGAATAACTGTAGATCCCTAAAAAATTATAGCTATAACTAAGTGGCCTACACCAAAGAATGTACATGAAGTTAGAAGCTTCATGGGTCTTGTTGGTTACTATAGGAATTTTTTTAAATATTTCTCCAAAGTTGTTGCACCAATAACTTCATTGTAGAAAAAGGATAAGAAATTTGTGTGGAATGAGAAATGTGAATTTGCATTTAAAACTTTGAAGGATTAGTTAACATCAGAACCTATCTTGGTTGTACCTGACCCTAATGGAGACTATAATGTTGTAACGGATACATTCGAGGAAGGTATTGGAGGTATTTTCCTACAAAATGATCATTTCATAGCTTATGAAAGTAGAAAACTCAAGTTACATGATCTAAATTATGCTCTACATCATCTAGAGATTGCTACCATTATTCATGCACTTCAATTTTGGAGGCATTATCTAGCTTGGTAAACCTTTTGAACTAAAAACTGATCATCTTGGGCTGAAGTATATTTTTACTTAGCCAAATCTGAATGCAAGACAATGAAGATGGTTAGAGTTTCTATCTCAATATGATTTTGACATAAGTTACATAAAAGGTAAGGAAAATAGGGTAGTTGATGCTCTAAGTCATAGGAAGCACATTTCTGCTCTTATAACGTTGAGAACTCAGTTTAAGGATGAAGTAAAAAGTGTTATGGAATCTTATTCTTATTTTCAACAAGTAAAAACAACACTTGTTGCAGATCCAAATGATGTGAGATATAAGGGTTTTCAGTTTGATAATGAAGGAATCCTACAATTTGAAAATAGGGTATACATACCTTTGCTAAATGATTTAAGAAATAAATTATTAGTTGAATTTCAAAATTCACCTTTTTCTAGACACCCTAGTATTATAAAGATGCTTGCTGATATAAAACAACAATATTTCTAGAAAGGGATGAAAAAGGACATGATTGAGTTTGTGACACACTACTTAGAATGTCAACGAGTTCCAAGTGGTTTATTGTATCCTCATAGCATACTGCAATACAAATGGAAAGTGATAAGCATGGATTTTGTACAAGGGTTACCTATGTCAAGAAATAAACATGATGTTATTTTAGTTGTTATTGATAAACTAACAAAGGTAGCACATTTTATTGTTGGTAATCTTAAGGATGATTCACCTATTTTAGCAAAAAGGTTTGTACATGAGATTTTTAGATTACATGGAGTACCTAAATTAATCATATCTGATAGAGATCCAAGAATGACTTCAAGATTTTTGCAAATGCTTAACGCAGCTTTAGGAACTAAGTTGAGTTTCAGTTGTGTGTATCATTTGAAAATAGATGGACAGACTGAAAGAGTTAATCAAGTTTTAGAGGATATGTTATGAATGTATTACATGGATCAATAGTATAAATGGGAAGAGTACCTTCCATTAGTTGAGTTTACATACAATAACACATATCATGCCTCTTTAACTATGACACCTTTCAAAGCATTATATAGAAGCAAATGCAAAACCCTTTTAGATGGGACAACATTAAAGATAGAGAGATGGTTGGACTTGAAATCCTTATGGAAATGGAACAACAAGTTAAAATTATTCATGAACACTTGAAAGAAGTAGTGGATAGGCAAAAGAGTTATGTTGACTTGAAGTGGGTTGACAGAAATTTGAACTTCGTGAAAAGGTCTTTCTTTAGGTTAGACTGAAAAAGAGTTCTATAGTTTTTGGCAAGGCAGCTGTCAAGTTATCACCTCATTATGTGGGATCCTTTGAAATTGTTGAAGTAATCAACCATGTAACTTATCATTTAACATTACCTCCTACTTTTTCACGAATGTATGATGTTTTCCATATTTCTTGGCTTAAGAAATAAATTTCAAATTTATCACATGTGTTAAATTGGAATTCCTTGTAGGTCCAAGACCCAGGAATAATCATGGTTAAACCTATACGAGTGTTAGAAACTCTCTAGTTACACTTAAGAAATCGTGAAATAAGAAAATGTAAGGTCCAGTGGGATCAGTTTAATGAAGAAAGTGCAACATGGGAAAATCAGAGGATATGAAAACTAATTTCCCATATTTGTTTGAACAAGATTGATTCTATTGACTGATAAGTTTAAGTTTTTTTAATTCCTTTTATGTCAATAAATCTACTAGTTTTGGGTAGACATTTCATGTCTAAAATTTAGATTTTGGAATTTTAAAATCCATATTTGTTTGGAACATATGAAAGGTAATATAATAATTTGGTTTGTTCTTAATGTAAATTGTGTAACTAAGTAAATCATAAAGACAATGATTCTTTTAGGAGGGAATTATGTAAAAACTTTGACAAACTATTAACTTTTCCTCTTTGCATTGCAAACGTTGACATGTGATTTGTCCTAAGAAGGTGTATTCTTTCAACTGTTGGTAATCATGCTTGCAATGGATAAATTACTCATTATTGGATTCATTTTGCTGAAATGTTGTTGTTTGCAAGGAATCCATTTTGCTTGAGATAGGTAAGGTTGTAAAATGGTAATGTTGTTTACAAATTTATCTCTCTATAATAGCAAAACCTTGGATCAATTCCATTGATCCAAGGTATGCTTTAATTATTCTTGTCTGATGTGTATGGCAAACCGATATTTAGAAATTAAAGGAAGTAAGGGACTGATTCCTTAAATATAAGAAATTTTATTGATCTTTCTTGGAATTCCTTGCTGTGCATTGTGCTATAAATAGTGTGCTCAGATCTTCTTGTTAATCTCTTAGGACACTTAATGGTGTAAGAAGGATAGAGGTCTATTTCAAGACTATAAAATATAAAACCTAGGTCCTAGATATTTAGGATCTACCTTAACTGAAATTTTAATCTAATTTAAGTGAGACCTACCTTAGATCTATTCCTAACTATGCGAGTTGCACCCTAATCTAAGTTGTATACTCTACGGGTGTGGGATTTGAAGATCATCTAAGGTAAAGAGATATCTATCTCTAACCTATTACCTAATATTGAAATAGTATGGGATATGGCTTAATTTATGATGGCTTATAACCTAAGCCAATATTAAAATGACCTAGGTGAATACTTTCTATCTAACCTATGGTCAGATCTTAAATTAATGTTTATTTAACCTAAAATAGTGTAAGGATGGAAAGGGACCTAAGGGGTCACATGGCAAGTGTAAGGCAGTGGCGAAGGTTTCTAAGTCATTTATGTGATTTGATTTTGAATTTAAAGAATTATGGTACTATCAGTTTGGCAGAGGCATGGAAACTAGAGGGAATCCTAGTTGGCATCATCACTAGAGTTAAGTAATGCATGCTATCTTTGAAATTGGACTTGCCAACTTTAGATGGTGGTGGCATGGAGATATAGGTGGGAAAGTGGAGTTTAACGGCAAAGATTATGGTCATCGCTTGGCGAGAAAACTAGCTTGGAAACCATGTGAGCGGATTTCTTGGGGGTTTTTTGGTTACTCATGCATTTCAATTTTTTCTTTGCATGGAGATATTTGGTTCTTCAAACCAAGAGTTATATTTTCAATTGGTTTATATTTTAATATCATTTTGACTATTTTCGATCCAATGGAGGTATAAGAGGCATATGAGGAAGAAGTTTTTGGTTGTTGATTTTGTTTGGAAAAGAAGGAATTATGGAGGCTCAGCTAGAAATCTTCTTCAAATTGATGTGAAGCACTATCGAGTTATGATAGCCTCTATCCATTAATTTTCTCTATTTTTCTCTAAATGTCTTCATTAAAACAACTCTTCTCTCATGAAATAAATGGGTCTTTTATTTTGTTATGGTTACCATGCAATCTTTCTTGAAAAATCTCTGTATTTATTTTGAAGAATCTCTACTTGATAAAGTAGGAGATGGGTTGTTTTCTTGTTCATTTAATGTTGAATCTCACCTTAAATCTAGTTGTGATTTGAGTAATGATGAGCATGTGTGAATCCTACTTGTCTATTCGAAAAGGGGTTATGAAAACGTAATGTGGCTTCAAGTTTTGAACTCAGATTTTTGTTTTGGTTGTTAGAAGGTAAAAGAATAACCTTCTTTGCCGCATCTTTATTTTGTTTAATTTTTGTTACTCCTGTTGGAACTATATGAATATGAACACTTCGACCGCCACACCTTTGTTTTGTTGAAGTTTTGTTACTCCTATTGGAACTGTATGAATATGAACACTTTGACTATTGCATCTTTGTTTTGTTGAATTTTTTTAATCAGAATTGTATGAATATGAATACTTCGATTCAGAGTTGTGTGAACTCGAATTTGTATAGAAAAATTAAATGAGTGACTTCTTCTTGAACTTACTGTATAAACTCTCATTTCTTTGAATCCAGTATTCGATGGAAGCTGAGTTGATAATGGGTGTTTGGAATCTCTATTTTTGTGGATTTATCTTGTATGGAAATAAGAATGAATGTTTTATTATTTCTCTTATCTTTTCAATTAAAAAATGAGTTTCTCGAATTAAGTTCTTTTATGGAAACTATGTGATAATTATTTCTTGGACTCTTAGATTTTGATGTTATCTTGTTGAGAATATCTGTGTGTGAAGTCTTCACTTCTAATCTTATATATATTTTGTCTTTCTTTAAGTTTTTGAGGACTGAACTAAAGGTTAAATAGATGAAGTCTGTTTGGTTGAGGACATTTTGAGATTCAGCCTTGTCTGAGTCAATACTTGGGTTATTCACGTAGCTCTGTTTGAGCTTTCTAGATGTCGATCATGTTGTCTACTTCTCTGTTGAGTTAGATGTTGTTGATTTAGAATACCCGTTCTGATCTAGGTTTACCTCTTGAGTAATGTGCTCGAGTTAACTTGTTAAATCCTTCCTGTTGTGGTATCATGAAGCTTTAAGGATGTTTATTTGGACTTTTGGTTGACGTTTCTTAATCTGGAACTAACAAATTCAGTTCTGAATAAGGGGTTTTCTGGACTCTTTCATGCATTTGATCTCTGAGTAAGATTGGAAGGAAAAATTTACCTTTTCAATTTTGTATAGGTGTGTAGTTGAACTGTCCACAAAAATGTAATGAAAAGTATTTTATCATATTTTTGATATCTTATGCACCTTTAGCTAAGACATGTTGATCTTGGGATGCACCTTATTTGAAATTGAATCACGATGGATTGTTCTTTGTCCATTCTTAAGATGTATTTCCCTCACCTCTATGAGGATTAGAATGAGAGTCTTTCTCACCAAATGTTGTACTATCATCTTACAACAATGGACATTGTATGGTTCCTTTGACTGAAACTTTGACTATTTTGAATGACTCTTGAAGGCTGTTAAATCCCTGTAAGTTGTTTAACAATTCTTGTTATTATATCTCTTTCTTGATGAGAATAATAATATTGTTACTAATTTTGCTTCGTGTTTGGATAAACCTTATGTTGGAACTCAACTTGCATTTTGTGGTCACATGACTCAGTCTAATAGTTTTTGGTGCATGATTTCTACATTTAAAAGAGTTAAAAAGGATGTTATGATTGGGTCTGTACCAATCCTTTTACAACCATCTTTTCTTGTGAAGGAATGTTGGAATCCTCCTCTAACCATGTCGTTTGACTCCTTTCTCTTTTATTCTTTGAGGTAAAGAGTCATCATTGTCTCCTTTGGAAACTGTAAGAGATTTGTGTTGTATTCTCTTTTCTTAGTTGTGAAATGATATTTGGATTAACCAAATTAGAAGGGAAGTTCTTATTTGATATCTGAGTTCATCCTTTCCTCTTTTGTGTAATCTAGTATATATAATTGGATCGGTCTATTGCATTACTCTTTAGAATGCATCGAGTAGTTGTTGATACTTCTCTCTTATTCACTTGATTTGTATTGAAGGGATTAACATTGTTTTGGATCATTAATGTTATATGCCTTATATTGAGTGAATATTTTCTTAATTCTAAGGTATGACCTAACTTGAGAGCTTAGGTTATATCGTGGACTATGAATTTGGGTGTAGCATTTGAAATGGGATTCTCTTATTTTTATGTTGTAAATGATTCATCCTAAAACCTTTCAAGAAGTTGGAATTTGCTTAGCTGTAGAGGTCTTTTTAGGGAGTTTGGTAATGCTAAGTTTTTGGTTCCTATTTCATAAGGTAACTCTTTTTTTTTTGAAAAGTAGTGCCGTTAGTATCTAGATTACTAATTCATATTGAATTATGTAAGAAATATATAGTAAGTAGTTTTATTTGATGTAGATAAATAAATTGGTTGAAATATTACTTATCTAGTTTAATGTTGTAAAGTTTTGATAATATCATGAAGTTTTCTTAATGTTATTTTAGGATGAACAACTATTCTTCTTTTATGGTTGTTATTACTTATTTTTATCGGTTTGCTTGGCTTTAGTGTTTCATAAAAGAAGAGTTGGTTTTATGAAACAGTTAGTTGAAATCACATCATTTTAATGCTTAGTGCTTATAATGCTCAGTCCAATGAACTAACTCGTGCTAGCAATTTTTGCATATCGACTTCATAAGTGATAAAGGAAGGCAATAAATTATATGATGTATTGGTTGCTTAAAGTTTGCATCTTTTATAGAGAAATATGACTCATTATTGAAATGTATTGAAGGAAGAAAAGTTTTATTATTTGATGATCTTGATGCTGGTTGACATGAAATATGTCTGAAATTCTCAGTCTTGCAAAATATGTATTTTACCATGATGAATTGAAAAATATTTGGAGTTACTTGAACTTATTATGTCATTTTTCTTGTGCATTATATGAAGGAAATTTGTAATCTTATTTTCAAGGTTTCCATTCTTACCTGATATGATCCTTATTTCCGGTTGTCATTAAATGAGTTGGAGGGATGGGATTTAATTACAATATCCCTTAAATTGAATGCAACTTGTTAAGTTGGCATGCATGGATGTTATTTTATCTAATCTGTATGGTTCACTATATTATGTTAATAAAGTATAACTTAACTATCATGTAGTGTGAAATGAAAAAGGGTATAATAAACCCCAACACTTAAACAAGAAAGAGGAAGGTTCACCACCTCTTGAGCAATACTTCCATAGGTTTTAAACAAATGTATGGTACATAAGATCGTTAATAAATTTGACTTCATCTCTATGAAGTCTACTATAATGAAACCTATTTTGGATCTTAAACACACCTAAATGGTTAGGTTGTACTAAGTAAATCATATGATGGATGTTGTTTCTGTTTTCGATTAACTGAATGATAAGAAAAATTTAATGAACATAAAAGTAATCCTAAGTTTATGAAGTTCCGTATTAACTTAATAACTCAATAAGGTATGACAAACTTAAGGGTTGTTGGAATTAGGGTTAAGCAAGGATGTTGTAATTTGAACCTTAATAAAAATATAAATGGGTGAAAATGACCTCTTCTCGAGGTGTGTACATCAAGATGGGTAGTTCTATCAGATGTTGACACATACTAGTTGCAGGATTGTACCTTCATGAAGGCTAGGGTCTTCACGAGGATACAATGTTGCAATTGACATGTTGCAACACCCCTCAACATTGGTTCATCTAGATCTACTCAACTTAGACTTGATCTTAGTTTCTCTCTAGGTCAGATTAGGAATGTGATTTAGTACAGAAGTGATTCACAATGACTTAGGATAACTAGACACACCCAATTGACTTAGGTCGATTGAGTTTGTCTATATACCCTTAGTCATCACAAATAAGTTCCTATACCAAATCATGTTGCTAACCAGATTTAGGGTTAAACCTTGAACATATGAATTGTCGGAAGTTAGTAAAGATCATTCTAGATAACATATGAGTGGGGTGAAGGACATATTCCATTAGACGAGTATGCCATCTAGGAATAGTAACATGAACAGTATGTTGGAAATCTTTGGCCAAAGTATCGCAAGCTCTACTGATTGCGTTGTCCTATGTCACCTAGTTTAAGAAATGAGATATTAGATGAATATTGGTAATAAATATTCAGATAGGTTTCTTAAATATAATACTCAATACCCATTACAGGGTAAGAGAACCAGGTATACTTAGTATACATGTTGTATTCAATACTTAAAGGTAACATGAGAGATCGGTAGTTCACCAAGTCATTTACAATTACATATGGTTATTTATTATGAGATTTATTGGAGTGGAAGGTGTGTTCTAAATTATGATTCTTTAGAATAGATAACAATATGTATAAAAAAATTCCTTGTTTCTAAAGTCTTAAAATGGGAATGTTACATTCGAGAAGAGAGAGAGAGACAGAGAAATGAACATCCCAAAATATGACTTCCAACCACTTGCAAGATGTCATAAATGAAGTGAAATGATGGTATGTTGCTTTCAAAATTCCCCCCATACTATGCCATGACTTGCATTAGTGAGAAATGTCAACCCATGCTTCATTAAATGCATCCCAACTACAAAATAAAACCACTATTCTACACTAGGCACGTTTTCTTACAAATAACCATCTATAACTCATCAACTTTTGATTTTTATGCATTGGTCTTGGAACCATGACTCGATGGTATAATTTTTGTGCATTTTCATTGAGAAATGAAAAATTTATGGCCCTCTGAGTGTGTACAACTATTTTGGGTCTGCTGCATTTCTCGTCATTTAACGGAAATGAGAATTTGATTGACTAGAGCTGAAGATGTTTATTTTATTATTATCTATCTACCCTCATTAAAATTAATAAATATAGTTTTTTTGGCTTAGAGAATGTTGTGCTCATTCTAGAAAGTCAAATTTTGTGAAAATCGGAGCTCGGGGTCAAAAGTTATGGTTGTTTGAAGTTCGGGGGTCTAAAGTTGAATTTTCACTTTAAATGCGGCTATTTCAGCTATTTTGGGTCTTGGTGTCTGGATGTCGCTTGTGTGATTTGAGCCCAAAACCTCTACTTTTTTCGATTCCCTCTTTATGCAGCGATTTTGGCTTTTGATGTTCCGTTGTCCCTCAATTGACTCGACCGTCAAGGCCGTTGACCTCCACTTCGCCCACATCTCTTTGCGTTCGCTATTTTGGAATTTCGGCGAACTCATGTCCCAACATCCCACAGCACCGCTTAGGCCAAATTTTTTTGAATTTTCTGATTTGAACTGCTTGTGGTGATTTTGGCCATGCGGGTCCTAGCTATCCTAACATCCGACGGACCGGGACCGGGACATTTCGACCCTACTTAACCAATTTGAACTAATTTCACCATTTCGGGAAATCATGTTTTCGTCCTGATTGAACTTGTGCGGCCTAGGAAAAAAATATCTAATTTTCCTACAATACACTAGCTAAATCCAATTTTTTGGATTTTTCAATTTTGTCTAACTTCTTGGATTTTTTTCCTTAGACGGGGTGTTAGAAATGAGCCAAAGGGACCCCCAAAATTCAAATTTTTGCCTTCCATCATTTATGCCTACTTGATCCTGAAGAAATCTTGCAAGTTATCTAATCTACCTTGAGGGGTGAAATTTGGATAACACTTAGTTTTCCAAATTATGAGACAAGTATTGGTAGACCAGTTGGTGTTGATGTTGGTAAGTAAGAAACATTAGGTAAATATCATTTTTCATTAAATTCTGGTCTCACAGAAATTTCCTATGTTTGGTGGTATTTTGTCGACACGTCATTTGGAGAAGGTGTGGGCACACGAGAATGCGGTATCACATCTAGAAGTAGTTCAACTTTACATATTATTGGAGTTCTATTTAGCACAACCGTGGCAATACAAAGTAACATTACTTCAATCCTTGTACCACTACGGGAGGAGGATCTAGTGGATATGGGGGATTGGGAGTTAGTGGAACTAGTGGATCGGTGGTGGAGGAAACACAAGAGGGAATCAAGGTTCGGATCTGGTGGGAAAGGACCACAACCCCATCAGCAGGTATTTTATGAGATGTCTCTTCATTTAATTGATTATAAAGGTGTTGAGGATCTTAGTAGAGCATGTACACAGTGTGAATTTCTATGGTGCACTAAGGGGATCACTACCTGGAGAGGAAGGTGAGCCAATTTGCAACTATGTTGTAAGGGCATGTGCATAACTGGTACTGAAAGTATGACCCACATCATACGGTGGTGGATTATATTGTGTTGCATGATGCCTTCTTGGCAGAATTTCATATTCCTGAATTTGAGCAAAAGAGCATTAGCACGTATTTGAAGGAGATCCAATAGGGTATGACAGAGAGTATGTGGGAGTATGATGTGTTCTTTAAGACTCTCTTGTCAAAGTTATCTTATGATATCTAATTAACTAAAATTGGGACTGCATGCAAGGAAAGTGGTAATCCTAGTTAATCTAATTAGGACTAAAATGTTGTAATAAAAGACTAAAACAATATAAAATAAATGCAAGTAAACTATTCTAAGTGAAACTAAACCATAAATGTGTAAAAGAAGGGAGAGAAATATCTTAGTTGATTGAAAATGACTATAGCATGTTGTCGTAGGTCCGAGAATAAAATATGGAAGTGCAGATGAACACTCAGGGACCTGTAAAGGAAAAGTGCTTGGAGCACTGGGAGTGTCTTGGGTACCACAACTGTGCAGTAATATGGGTGCTATGAACATTATAAATGCTCAAAACACAGTAATCGGTATGGTTGCAAGTTAGTTCCAAACCTTCCTTATTTGTCACATTGGATCTTTCGAATGAGCTGGAAAATGACCTGCAATGCAAAGAGAAGTATCAAACCATAGAAAAATAAAAGATGCATATGAATGGGTTGGACTAACCTTAACCGCCAAGCTAGTGGAATTATCACTCAGTGTTGCACTACATTTCAGACCCGGATGTAGTTTTGGTGTGTGTGTGCATGTCATGCCCTAGGTGCTCTTGTGTCAGTCACACTTTGTGAAGTAGCGAGCAATAGTAACTATAGAAAATGTAAATAACATGTGTGCATGGAATATAATATAATCCCTCCCCTATGAAGTGTGTGTGATGTAGATCTCCTAGCCTTGATGCATGACACTATGTGGATGTAAGTGATGTAATGGATGCATCCCTAGATGGAGTGATAGTAGTGTGTAATGCTATGACCTAGGACTGTCATTATGGTCTTATAACTTTATATTTGTAGGGATATCAAGCTTAATTTCGTAATTAATCATGACAATCCCTCTTGAGAAAAAAATAAAGATGACTAACAACTAGAAATTATTCAAAAATGAGTGAAAGGGGATTTGCATAGATCGGGGTGCCCTAGTATAGGTGGGGTGCCCTGATTTAGGGCTACAATATCGGGGCAGTTGTGAAATGGGAGGATAAGTGCTGGAAAATACATGGGAACTATGAAATAAAATGTAAAATAAAGATGGCCAAAAGGTGGGATTAATTAGTACTTTGTACTCGTGAGAACCTTATAAATAATAGTATAAGAATGCAGACCAAATTTAGTGTAAAGTGCATAATTTTGTGTCTACGTTTTCCCCCACTTTATGTTGGTGAGTGGAAAGATCGGTAACATACAGTAGATAGATATGTGTACCTAATATCCATGCAGAGTATAGAAGAAGATTTTCCGATAGAGTAGACTCAAGTGTCGAATGAAAAAAACAAAAATTTGGAGGAGCGTGGATTCTAAAGATGAAAAATGTGTGTAAAAAGTGATGAGAGTGAACCTAGGGTAGAACGCGTGTGTAGTTGTTATGGTGTGTAATGTACCTATATAGTATGGAAAGATCATCATAGTGTGTTTTCATTGTTGTTGTTGTTGCCCCCAATTTGACTGCTTGTTTCTCATATGGCGAACCTGCAAGGAGAAAATGATCAAGTAGTCAAATATGTATGTATGTAAAAATGTTGTGTAAAATACGCATGTGTAAAGTATGTAAATGTAAAATATGCTAGAAAAAAATTAAATGGAACATGTGCACCTAATCCATGTCGAGAAAAAAGGGTGTAGAAGGATATCTTTGTCTTGTCAAGATTATTTCAAAGCGATCTCACACAACCTTGGCTTAGGAAGTGTAAGGAGGAAATTCTCTATCCTCTAACTCTAACTACTTCATTTGAAATTTGATGAAGAGATCTATATAGTGTCCTAGTTTTTTGGGCGATCCGACGCCACTAGATAGAGAAGTGTAGAGAGGCACACCCACTATAACCCCGATCCACGTAACTACTCTGCATAATTTCGAAGGACACCATGTCTTGTTAAGTCCAATGTGTATGGAGTTCGTAGACTAGTCTGAACTCACTCACTATGTCTGAATTGGTGTAAATACGTTGTGTTAGTAGAAAAACCTCAATGATGCCCCCTCTCTTTGGGGGTGCATACAATGACCCTGGAAAGAGAATGCGGCCCCAAAAGAGGACTAACTATACTCTAATCTATATAACTCTTCCCTACAGGGGGAAAGGGAAGCACTTGGTGGATACCAAGGCATGAACGAAAGGGTATGTCTAGACGCATACAATTTTTAGTTCGAAAACACATGCATGCAATACGTGTAAAATACACAGATAATGTTAAATACTGCACAATTATAAAAACACCGAATATAATTATAATTTAGAAATTGAATTCATTTTGGATAAATTTACATAGATTTAGTTTACATTATATAGGAGGATGTTATCCTTAATATAAGGAGTCAACATCAATCCTCAACAACCCACATATCTCTCTCTAATCCATATAATCTCTCAAACTTATCCCTATGATATCTTTAGCTAATCTCTAGGATATCTCTCACACTAAAATAGATAGGTGAGTTGTTCTCAAAACTCACCAATAATAAAACTATTACAACTATATTATTAATATGAGTTCTATAAACTCATTATTAATAATATTACAATGTATTTAATAATATTACACAATATTTTGGTAACATTCACTCTCCTATTGTTAACATTATTAATTCCCAATATACACTCCCCTAATGTTGACATTATAGAAACAACAATCACACTTCCTTCTGTAGTTTTTGCCCATGTGTGCTCATGATTTGGATGGTTTTGTAGGTCAACCAACAACCTAAAACAAAGGATGGTTTTACAGGAAAACCAAAAACCTAAAACAAAGGATGGTTTTACAGACAACCAACAACCTAAAACAAAGGATGGTTTTATAGGACAACCAACAACCCAAATATCATGTTGTTGCTTTTCCTTTGTGCTTTTGTCTATCCACTATGTATTTCCTTCAGGGAATCATGTAGGAACCACTACTTACTAAATACAAACTAAATAGAGGGAAAATTGAACATTGAGACCATGTTCCAATTCCCCCTCAATGTGAACATTTCACTTATTCAAATAGGAACTCTGAAATCATATTGCACACAACTGAAATAAACTACAAATCTAAAATAAAACACACATACACACACAATACCACCATAGCTTTGTGCGGCCCCGTTGTTGGTGACTGACGAGAGGTCGTTGATTGACCTCCATCCTCTATTGCCTCTGTCCTCCAATATATCTACTACTACCTGAGCGGAATGCAACCATGAAGTAATTTTTTTTCCACATTGATGTTATTCTTTTCTTCCCTCCTGCAAAGTGAAACATTTAATTTTTTTTTACGTTGGGTAACGCCGAAAATGCATCCGTAAGGAATTTTTATTTTATTTTACAATGTTTGAATCTTTGACTTTTGGAATGAATTAATTTTTCTATATATTTTGTTTTACTATTCTTATAACAATTTTGATGACTTACCATAAAACTAGACGCACGAATTTTGATAATAACAATAGGATATAACAACTCTATCGAAAATAAATAATGACCCTTTTTTTTAAAATACATTAACAATAGAACATGTATAAACAATATAATGACACTATATAAAATTTCTTGACTCAAATAATTTGAATAGTCATAACACATTTGACTATGAATGATTTCATTTGGATGAACAATAACAATGGACTAATGACCATGACTCTTACTCTCTTTTTTAAGACTTAGAGAATGACATATAGAAATGTCATTAAAATAAATGATGACCACATAGACTCATGAACATAAATTTAAGTGACTCTATACATTTTCATAACACCTAAACAATTAAAATGAAATTACTAATCCCTAATCTAAATGACTTGATAACAATACAACTCACAATGTTTCCACGAGCTACTGGAAGGATCAGGTCTTGGCACGAACTAAGTATATCTCCACTTTGCATTGAAGCCACATATTCCAATTGTAGAAAGGTGAAATAGTGGAGTGTGCAGCCAACTTGGAAATGTGGGTTCTGTATTAATTTTACAGATGTTTGCTTCAAATGGGATCGGGAAGTGCCAATCCATTTAGATTGTATTTGAGTCTTGTACTTTCATTAATTCAAAACACAATGAAAATAAGAATATTGTAGACTTGCAATAGCCGAGATAATTACACGATGCCGTTATAACCGCATTGACCCAAGTGTGTCAACATAGGCTCAAATATTACGAGAGATAGATTAGACATGTCACAACATTCCATGTCACTTAGCTGAGTATGCTCAGGAAATTGAATAGGTATATAACACAAATCTGATGGTTGATGAATACATTTGATAGGTATATGGAGGGTCTGAACACAGATCACCAATCACATTGACATGTTGACGTCTTACAAGGAAACTCACCACTTGATCAAGAAACCTGGAGGATCAATGTTGAGCTATCAAGATTCTCAACAACAAATGTGGTGGATTTGTAAACACCGAGAAGCTCCTACAAGGAAAAATTTGGATCCGCATGAGTTGAATATTTGAAACGATGAGCTATCTAATAATGTCAGAATTTTGATCCTGTGCAATGATATGATCTCATAAATCAGTCTGCAATTGAACCCAAGACTATCTGCATGCAAACTTAATGTAGATATGGTGAGTTGAAAAGTGGACAACTGTCTAAATAATAAGGTCAATTCACCACAATAAGGTGCTATGAGAAATGAATGCACCATGTCCAGATCTTAGATGGAATATGTTTTGGATGCTTTAAAAATATCCCATGAACAAGGGAGAGACTATCTATGCATCCGCCCCTCAATAAATCATAAATATTCCATGATGATAATATATTCTTTCTTCACAAGATTTGATGTCGCTCTGATACCACTGTTAAATACTACACAATTATAAAAACACCAAATATAATTATAATTTAGAAATTGAATTCATTCGGGATACATTTACATAGATTGGTTTTACATTATATAGGAGGAGCTTCTCATTAATACAAGGAATCAACATCAATCCTCAACAACCCACATATCTCTCTCAAATCCCTACAATCTCTCAAAATTATCCCTAAGATATCCCGTTGATGAAATTCTTATCGGATGAACCATTAGAGTCATAGGAAACCTTACGTTAGTGGGACATGCACCCTAAGGTGACCTCCATATTTTAAAGAAGCTAGCTATTCTTTTTTGGTATGAGCTAAGGTTCAAAGAAAAAAACTAAACTTTAAACTTAATGAGGTGATGCACCAAAAATGAAAGAGTTAATTCGTAATGAAACTGGCTGAAATAGAGAAAATGTGGAAATGAACCATAAAATAGAGATGATCCACATAGAACACTACTCCAAACTATCCAAGCACAACTTCTGAATATATCAATAGCACAAAAATGTGCACAGTTATCTACATCGAAATTAAGGCTATCAGAGATAATACAAATTACACAAAGCATGGATGAATTACATCATAGGGAATATTATTACTCCAAAAAATGTGCATAATATTACAATAGATAAGAGGTAAAATTCCATTACAAATCTTAGAAAGAAGGCTAAAGCTCCAACCTCCTACCTTTTACAAAAGAAGAACTGAGACAAAAGAAGAAACTAACTAACTCCAGAAGTGTCTCTTTATTTTGAAGCCTTCGGTTTCAATATATAGGAGGAGAAGGGTGTGAGAGACCCTTCTCAAACTCTTTTAATTATGATAAATGGTGCAAAGTGACAAAATATATTTTTGATATCTTTGTCACACTTTCCCATTATTTGTTCTTTAAAGAGTGAGAGCCATGCCTATTTAATGCATCTCTTAACTATTTTGCAACCGAATCCCTTGGAGTGGACTTATTCTTCCAAATCATTATTACATATTTGGATCTTTAATTACTTATGCATTGGGTCCTGAGCTCATGATTCAAGCAAAGGCACCTATCCATGTTATTTTTATGAGAATGACACTTTGAATGCAGGTGAAAAAATTAAGTATTCCTAGGTTTGCACTCTTCAGCATGGAACTATGCATTAACTTCATCCCTGAAAAGACAAGCCAAATGACCCCTTTCCTTTGATATTTTCAAAATATCTGAACATTTAAACTTTTTAGATATGTTCCATAATTGCCCCTATGTGGATTTTGGCTTATCACCAATCTTTTAGCAATCTACCTTGAACTTGGAGCTAATTTATTATGAAATCCACATGGAAATCATGCGCTTCTCTAAGGTTTTTGCTTCTATTATAGTTTCTAGGAGTGCATTGGGGCGACAATGTCATTATTTGTGATCGTGCCAATTTCCTTTGGGTAAGTAATGAGTCGGCCACATATCACTATGAAGACTTTTACTTTGGATGGGTCATCTACAGTTGACTCCACATGTAAGCCCCGCGGGGCTTCAAGGCTTTCGCTTCCTTTGCTTTTTAGAACTCGCACCAAGTTGACATTTGGCACTTTCTATGAGATTGTTTCTTCCTTTTGAGTTTGGCTTGTCCCAATCTTGGCTTTAATCGTGGATTCGAGTTGTATTGACAAAGGCTTCACCCTTGGTGGGATTAAAAATTGTAGGAACCTCGATTAAGAAGGAATCTTCTTGTTATCTAATCTTAGTGGAAAATGGAAATTAGATAATAGTTTGGTGACTCATGGGGACCATTAGCCTGCTAAATGGAAATAACCCACAATATTCTGCTATCCATTAGGTCCGGGTCAGGTTGTGTTATGAACTAATCGAACCTAGTGGACACATGTAATGTCGAAGAGTTGTCGAGCCTCTCGGTCATTATTCGATCCTTATGCTTTCCTATTGTCATAAGGACAATTATTTCATTTGTTTTTATGAGAGTAGAAAGTTGAAGAATCCACAATGTCACTTTGTTGACTGATTTTGGTTGCTCTACATTTTCTTGGAGTGAAGACTACAACCACTACAGATAACTATGAATTCTCTTACGAGATGGAGTCTCCTTGGGAATATTTTTCCTCTTATCTATTGTAATATTGTGTAATTTTTTAGAGTAATATAATATGATATGTGATGTAATTCATCCATCCTTTGCGTAATCTGTATTATCTCTGATAGCCTTTATTTTGATGTAGATAATTGTGCACATTTTGGTGCTATTACTATCTTCAGAAGTTATGCTTGGATAGTTTGGAGTAGTGTTCTGTGTGGATCATCTCTAGTCTATGGTGCATCTTGTCCACCCTTTTCATTGCCCACCTTTTTCTCTATTTCAGCTAGTTGTGTTATGAATTAACTCTTTCATTTTTCGGCGCATTGCCCCCATTAAGTTTAAAGTTTAGTTCATTTTCTCGATCCCCCTTAAATTTAAAGTTTAGTTCATTTTCTCCGATCCTCGCTCATACCAAAAATAAGAGACAACTTCTTTAAAATTTGGTGGTCACCTTAGGGTGCACGTCCCATGAACCTAAGGTTTCCTATGACTCTGACGGTTCATCCACTAAGGATTTCTATCCAATTTTTACTAGCATGCACAGTGGGGATGACCGAAAGCGGTATATCATTGCATCAACTTGGTCTGCTTTGGCAAAGTTCAACCTTTAATGGAGATAGTTGTAGAGATCATCCAAAACTCCACATGGTCTGAAAAAATCATTACAAAAGCTCATAAACCTCCCTCTCATCCATTTCCACTCATCTTTCTTTCCACGTCTTCCATTTCTCTTCATCCTACGAAGTTATGCAATCATGAATTCATTACCACTATGGAATTCATATTTCCAATGATATCCTCGAGTATCAAATGATGGCATGTCTTCCCAAATCCATAACATAACTAGTTTAGAAGTCACCATGGTGACCCGATAAGAAAATTCAAAACTAGTTTTACTATGAAACCAATCAAGAATAAGGGCATGCATTGGACGGCTATAAACAATTGGAAGAGGCTGGTTTGTTTGAGAAGATAACACAAATAGAAGCATGCATGGTTTAATCTCGAGCTATGGCATAGATGGAGGCATTCAGAATAAGATGTCGAGCTCCTTTTCTATGGGTTGGCCCTATTCCTAGACATTATAGCTCACGGGAAAAGCTTAGTGTTTTAGACAAAGCAATTCCTCCACTTCTATAGTGGATCAAGAGTATTGAAATATATGGTCAAAGCACAAGACAAAATTTTCGATGGGAGGGTCAATCACCTATTCTTTATTGATCTCTGATCCCACCTCAGGCTTAACCATGCCATACTGCTCCAAATGTTGAGTCCCCTTCTCCATCCCCAAGCCATCCATTCCATCGTTTCCCTTTCTTTAAGAAGCTATACCCCTCGCACCAACAAGTAATCACTCTAAATCCAAAAGAAGAGGAACATATGGTGAGAAGTGATACAAATTCATGAGGTTCATATCACAAGTTGAGTGTTCAAGAAGTCAGAGACATTACCTCCATTTGTCCTCCCCACAAAATAGAGTCCTTGGAAGAGTTTGCGCCAACGGGCTTCATATTGCAAGTTAAAGCCAAATACAATGGAAAAATTGTAGACTCAAATGCCATCATAAAAAAGTGGGAGATTTTGACAGAGGCGAAAGAAGATAAGCTCGATTTCTTATCGATTTAGGGGATGTCTCGATGAAGAATATCCTATGGAAATTATAAACTTCACTACTTCATCAACCCCGCAACAAAAGCAACCTTCTACTCACAACAATTCCCCTGGAACTAGTCCAAGGGCTCTAGAAAAAAGTATCATTGAAAGATTTTTATTTCAATCGAAGAGCCTGGATTTACCAGCAAAGTTGCTAAAAATAAGGAGGGAGGAGATAAGGATGACACCCTTCAGGGAAGCCTAAAAAAATATCCATTCCAAAAGATGCAATCCAAAATAATGGGAAGGAACAAGAGGTCAGACCGACCCCCGCTAGAGGATGGTCCTCATCAAGACCGAGGAAAATGTCAATACTAGTCATGCTCACTTCAGGGCATGAGGATAATTTTCAAGGCCCCAAGGGTCAGCTATGACACCTCCAACCAAAAGATGAACATCTCAAGGAGGTATTCATTCTATTTGCTGATACCGCGGGGAAGAGTGAAAGGTAATTTTTCACTCTTATTTCAGGCCATGCCTATAGCTAAATTAATTGTATGGCTGCACTTTATAAGGAAGGGAAGCTATTTATCCCTGTCAATTTCAGGTTTTGTTTAGCTTTTTCAAAACTAATTATCTTAGGAGTGTAACACCTTTGACAAAATGTTATATTTCTCTTTTTCATTGCAAGCATTGGCATGTTATTTTCTTGAATGAGGTGTGTTCCCTTGATTGTTGAAGATCATGCTTGTCATGGATAAATCATTTCTACTCTTGGATTCATTAAAATGAAATGATATGGCTTGCAAGAATCCATTTTCACTTCGATAGGTGAGTTGCAATCTGGTTTTGAGGGTTGCAAACTTACCTCTTTTAACTGACTCATCCTTGGATCAATTCCAGTGATCCAAGGAATGTTTTAAATCTCCTTACCAGACTGAATGGTAAACTGACATTCATAGGTTGAGAGACGTAGCGGACTGAAATTCTGTATGTTTACAATTTATTTTTGTCTTGTAAGGTCGTGCCTACATTCGGTTGTATGTTTTGTGCTCGTATCTTTGGGATTGACCTCTCAAGACATTTAATGGCGTAAGTGGAATGAATCCTATTTCATGACTATGAAGGGAATATAAATCCTAAACCTATGGGATTATCCTAATGGTATTCTAAACTAAGGTAAATGCACCTACTTCCTTGCTATGTCTACTTATTCAGGTGAAAATCTAACCTAAGCTTCATATTCTATGTGGGGATGGGGAAAAACCTAAGGTGATGTTAGGTATACTATTAACCTATTACCTACTACTTAATTGGTTTGAATTATACTCTATCTTAAATTGGCAAATTACCTATGGCAATGTTTTTAAACCTAAGGTAATTAATTTTTAGACTAACCTAAGGTTATAACCTAAGTTATGGAAATCTATCCTAAACTAATAAAGGGACCTAGGGTCGCATGGCATGTTGGTGACGGTTCCAAAGGAATTTATTTAATTTGATTTGTTTGAATAAGTGAGTACTGCCAGTTTTGGAGAAGGCATGTAAACTTAGTGGAAGCTTATGTGGAGTCACAGTTAAACTTAGAAATTCATGCAAAGGTTGAAATAGCATTCGCCAATTTTAGGAGATGGTGGTAAGGAGAGATATGTGGAAGATTGGGGAGTAATGGCACTAGTGAACCTCAAATTTTGTGAGAAACCTATCTTGGAAAAAATGAGGGTGGATTTATTGGAGATTTTTTGGTCTTGCATGCCTTGCAGTTTTTTCTCGTGGAGCTATTTGGTTCTTCGAACCAGTAGTTTGAATTTTACTTTGTGTCTATTTTTTGTTTCTTTGGTCTATTTTCAATCGAAGGAAAGTATATGAGGCATTAGAGAAATAGATGTTTGGTTTTTGACCTTTCGTGGAGGAGAAAAAGAGTTGGAAGCTCACCGAGGTTTCCTTCAAATTGCGCGAAGCACTATCGTGCATGATAGGCTTTACCCATTAAGATTTCTTACTTTCTTTAAAATGTTTCATTAAAATAAATCTTCTCTCATGAGATAAATGTTTTCATGTATTTTCTAGTTATTTACTTCCTTGATTGAAATAATCTCTATGATTTTTGGATATGAATACATTGCATAATAATATAAGTCTTTGGATGTTTCTCTCTCGCAAGTTCAATGGTGATATGCATGTGGAACTTTTGAGGTTTTGTTTATTATGAACTTGTATTACAGGATTGTATTAGAGGATTTGTGTTGTTACCTTGAGAATGTAATGGCATGTAAACATTGAGGATATTCTACTCTCCTCTACTCTAGGTAACCCACGTCTTGTTTGAAATTTTTGACTATTTTGTTAGGAGGATGTTGGACCTTTTATGGAACTGTATCTTGTTGTGGGGATATGGAACCTCTGGTTCGATACTGTATTGTTACTTACCATTCAAGATGAATTCGAGCTCATTTGAAATAGTCGATAATGGGTTCTCGAAGTATATGGAAATGTTGTGTTCATACTTCTTCTTGTGTTAGTTGATTGGAATAATTACCTTCTCTGTCTTGATCTTTATGTACTAGATGGAGTTGTGAAAGTTACTTTGTTGAGATTTCTATTTCAGTCAAGTTCGAGGGTAATGTTGAAACTTTTCTTGACTTAAATGTGTGTTGGGTTTTTGTACTCTCTTTCAGATCCTTTTTAATTGATTTTTGGGTTTTTAAAAAGGAAAAGAGTTGAATACTCTCGTAAACTAAATCTTGTTTGGGAGGATTTAGTACCTCTGGTTCGAGATTGTTTTGTATAATTTGTTATTCATTATGAGCATGAACTATATGTTTCTTTTTTATGGAGTTGTGTAAGTCCTTGTAGTTGGGATTTTAGTTACTATTTGAATGTGTGAAGATTGTAGAAACTTTTGTTTAATCAATGACAAATAGATGAATAATGATTTGGCATTATTCCGTCCTACATTACTTTTTGTATACAAACTAGGGTAGTTCCGATAAGGTTTGAATTCATAAGGGAAACTAGAAGTATTTCTTTCTATGAACTGTGTGTTTGGTTTTGTATTCTCTTTTGGAAACTAATGAAATAAATTTTTGGTTTGGAATGAAAATTGGAATTCAATTGATAATACAAAGGTGAATGAATTCTTGATCGATATTTTCTATTAAGTTCCTTTAACTGTTGAAAGTTAAGTTCTATCATTTCGAATGTATCTATAGATTGACTCTCTTCCATGCTGTAGGAGTGATTACTATCCTAGGCCTATTTGACCTCTTGAGTTCGTATTTTATTTCCTTAATATCTTGTATGAAATAGTGTGAACTCACTCTTCTGAAATGGAAACTCCCTTGTGGATTTTTTAGTTTATTTTGTTGCTAGTTGACTGTGGAAAGTTCAAGGAAATAGTTGTATGTTTAGGCAACTTTGGGACTTTCATTCTTAGTACTGGAAAAACCCAATCGTCTCCATTTGATCTTTCTTGATCTCATCTAATGTTTATTGAGTCAATTGTTGTATTGATGTGGAAATTGAATAGCTGAGTTTGTCTTGTAGAAGGGTAAAATGTAATCATGTTTAGACCGATTGCCTTGTTTGATTGAGTCATGCTCCATTTGGATTTTTTTATTAGAAGGACTCCTCTTTTTGCACTCTATCATATTATGAATCTTCCTTAGATGGACACGAGAAGAGATTATCCTTGTGTAAGTCTTGCCTTGATTTTTGGAACGTATGGTTTCAGATCTTTGGATGATATCTTCTATAATGTAGAATTTATTTAAGGCTTGCAAGTAGACTGTTTTGATTCTCTCTCCCTTCTTGGATTGATTTGGGATTCTTGTATTAGATGTTGTCTCTTAAATGGTGAATCCTTTTATTGGTTTCCTTGATTGATGCAACTATGTAGGTAATCAATTATGTACTTTCTGAACCGGTTTTCTATCTTTCAAATGAATAGTGAATCATGGATAGTATGTATTGATTCTTCTTCTTATTTATTTAAGTTGTAGGATGAATCATCCTAAATATGTACTATGCTAAAAGTAACTCTTTTTTTACATAGTAAAGTAAAATTTTGTATTTCAATTCAAAATAATTGTGAAATAATTAAACGATAATATCTCTTGTTTGTTTTAAATAAGTAATTGATTGGGTCAATTCTTATATGATATAATGCAGTGGTTGTTGATTATATTTTGCTCTTTTCTTAAAGAGAATTCAAACTCATTATTATTACTTATTCTCTGATAGTTATTACTTATGCTTATTTGTATGATATATTAATTGTTTCATTAAAGTAGAGTTATTTTTATGGAACAATTAGTGGAATGCACTTCGTTTTAATGCTTAGTGCTTATCATGATCTCAGCCCAATGAACTGACCGCTAGCAATTTTTGCAGATGGAATTCGTAAGTGATAAAAGAAGGAAATTTTTTTAATGATGTATTGGCTTATTTAAGTCTGGGTCTTTTATAAAGAATTTCAATTCATTCTTGATTTGTATTGAAAAAAAAAAGTTATGTTCTTTTATGATCTTAATGTTGATTGACATGCAGTATGTCTAAAATGCATAGTCTTATAAATGTATATTTTATCATGATGAATTGAAAGGTTTGGAGACTGACTCCAAATTGTGGTGTAAATTCTCTTGTACTTTGTATGAAGGAAATAATAATGATATCTTGTCAATGTTCCCGATATCTATTTGTATACTATTACATTATCAAATAATAAGTTGGATTAGGGGATAGTACAATCTCCCTTACTATAGTGAAACTTGTTAAGTTGTAAAAGATGACGTTCTCTATATAAAAACTATAGTTTAATAATGAAATATGTATTGGACATACAATTAAACTATATGAGTAATGAATGATAAAAAGGTTATGTTAACCCTAACATCAAATCATGTAGAGGAAGAATCTTCCTCTCTAAAAGAATGAAAAATAATAGGAATGGTGGTTATGATCTTTAATCTTTGTACTTTGTTTATATAAAGTAAACACTAGCTGAACCTAGGTGGATGATACACCTTCTTTGGATAGCTAGGTTACATTAAAAATTATTCCTAGTGTGTCATTTAGGAATAGTAACATGAATAGTATGTTGAAAATATTTGGCCAAAGTATCTCAAGTTACTGTTGTATTGTCCTATGTCACCTAGTTTAAAGAAACGTGATGTCAGATGAATATTGGTAACAAATATTTAGATAGGTTCTTTAAACAGATCACTCAGTACCCGGAATAGGGTAGGAAAACCAAGTATATGTAGTATACATAAAGTATTCTATACTTTAAGACAAACATGAGAGATCAGTTGGTAACCGAGTCATGGAATGAGAGATTAGTAATTTACTAAGTCATTACAACTGCATATGGTTATCTGTTATGAGATTGATTGGCATGGAATGTGTGTTCTAAATGATGTTTTATTTAGAATAGAGAACATTGTGTTAATTTTTTTCCCTTGTTTCTAAAGTCTTAAAATGGGAATGTTACATCTTGGTATCAGAGCTGAAGGTTACAACTCTTGGACCTATTGTGTCCATAATCTGATGAAACTTAAATTTTCTTGTTAACAAAAATGGTTAGAACAAGAGGAAATGTTACAAATAATCCTCCACCTAAGGAAGGAGCAACGATTGCCCAAAAACTCAATGAGATCCTTGCTACCCTGTTGGAAAAAAGGGATTGTTTGGTCAGTACTTGAACAAGTAATGGGAAATGAGGAGGAAGAAGATGCTTTGGTAATAATAATCACCACCTCCCGAGGAAAAAACCAATCTAGGTGTTGATAATAACAATGTGAACATACCCGATCAACCTGAGAACAAAAAGGCTAGGGTGACAATTGAACTCACTAATGATATAAAATGGATAAGTCCACCCAAGTTTGATGGCACCACATTAGGAGATGGGAGCGAGAATTGTCTCTCAGTGAAATGGAGAAGTAATTTGCAATAAGTAATTTCTCGGAAGAAATAAAGGCAATATGGGGAGCATATAAAGCTTTCCATGAGGCATCTTCATGGTGGGACAAGTCGTAAGGCTAAATTGAATATAGATGAAACTAACATCACTTGGGATCAATTTAAAGGTTACTTTAGGAAATGTTGGCTACCACAACTTTAGTATGATCAGAAAATGACTAAATTCTAGAACTTAGCTCAAGGAAAGCTAACTGTAACTGAGTATTGGGAGCAGTTTACTAAACTCCTTAAGTATGTACCTCACTGTATCAAACGAACGAGAAGTTCAGGATATAAAAATTCATCATGGGATTGAATCCCTTTATAGGAGGAGAGGTGGATGTTCACATCCCAGCCACGATGGAAGGGGTTGTTGAAAAATCCATAAGGATCAAAAATTGAAGACAATTTCTCCTCATAAAGAGGAAGTAAGGAAGAAAGTACCCAACTCCTTTTCATCATCTCTTGCACCTAAGAAAGGACCATGGAAGAAATTCAAAATGAAAAGTAAGTTTTCTACTAATAATAATAAGAAAACAACAACAAATAAGTCTACCTGTAATTCATGAAACAACTTTGTCAAGAATAATAATAACGAATGAAGTCCTATGGAGGTCGAATGATATCTCTAAGGGTGGGAATAAATATGAGCCTAGAAAAGGAACCATAGGAGGCTATTATAACCATGGAAAAGATCATTATGCAAATTGGTATCCTCTGAAAAATATGATTGTAATTAGCAAAGCACAAGATACATGCCTGCAAATAGTTGACAAGTAGGCTAAAAATAGGCCATGCCCATAGAGATTCCGAGTAAGTTATTTGGCATACCTATAACTATTATTTTTGATACTGGAGCTACTGAATGTTTTATTTATAGTAAATTAGCATCAAAACTAAAAATAAAAGATGGAAACATGGATAAAACATGGACTGTACATTATGGAAACAATGTTGTTCATACAGGTAGTATGTGTCTTTTTAGAGCAGTCCTTGACTTACCTAGTTTCTCCACTAAAGTTGATCTTTATGTTGCACCTTTGAGATCTTATGATGTAATCATAAGTGTTAATTGGTTAGCTAAACATAAGGCAAAAGTGGACTATTTTGAATAATATATTAGTTGTTTAGATGACCTGTAGAAAACAACAGAGATTCAGGGTGTGAAACGTGAGATTTCTGTTAGGAAACTGTCATCTATGCAACTTTAAAAGGCCAAAAATAAAGGTTGTACCTTATATGCAGTAAAGATTTCAGAAACTACTGAAGAAAACAACGATGTCATCGAACAATATCTGCTATTATGAAACTACAATGATATGTTTCTAGAAGAGTTACCAGGTCTTCCACCCAAAATGGAATTTGACTTCACTATTGAAATCAAGCCTCGAACCAAACCTATTTATAAGGTACCATATCGAATGACTACTATAGAATTAGTAGAGTTTAAGGCTCAATTGTTAAAAAAAAAAATCTAAGGGTTTGATTAGACCGAGTGTTTCACCTTGGAGAGAACCAATAATTTTTTGAAAAAGAAGGATGGAACACTTAGTTTGTGCATTGATTACAAAATTTTAAACAAAGAAATGATCAAGAATAGATATCCACTCCCTAGAATAGATGATCTATTTGATCATATGTGTGGAGAATAAGTATATTCAAAGATAGACCTTCAATCTGGATATCATCAATTATGGATTAAGGATGAGGACATTCATAAAAAAACTTTTAAAACAAGGTATGGACATTATGAGTTCACATTTTTACGTTTTGAATTAACAAATGCACTTGCAGATTTTATGAATTTAATGAATAATATATTTCAAGAATACTTGAACAAATTTGTGCTTGCATTCTTGGATGAAATTCTCATATATTCTAAAATTATTGAGGAACACCATGAGAATTTGAAGATAGTTTTCAAAATTTTGAGAAAGAGACGATTATATTGTAAGCTATCTAAATGTTCTTTCTATGACACAGAAGTGCACTATTTGGGACATGTAATAAGTAAGAATGGAATTGTTGTAGATCATTCTAAAATTGTAGCTATAACTGAGTGGCCTGCACCAAAGAATGTACATGAAGTTAGAATCTTCATGGGTCTTGTTGGTTACTACGGAAAATTTGTATAAGATTTTTCTAAATTGGCTGCACCAATAACTTCATTACATAAAAAGGATAAGAAGTTTGGTTGGAATGATAAATGTGAACCTTCATTCATAAATTTGAAGGAACAGTTAACATTAACACCTATTCTAGTGGTACCAGACCCTAATGGAGGCTTGACGGTTGTAACGGATGCATCTGGGGAAGGTCTAGGAGGTATTTTGTTATAAAATGATCATGTCATAGCTTACAAAAGTAGAAAACTAAAGTTACATGAGTTGAATTATGCTTCACATGATTTAGATATTGCTACCATTGTTCATGCACTACAAGTTTGGAGGCATTATTTACTTGGTAAACCTTTTGAATTAAAAATTGATCATCTTGGGTTGAAGTATATTTTCACTCAGCCAATTTAAATGTAAGACAATGAAGATGGTTAGATTTTTTGTCTCAATATGATTTTGACATAAATTACATCAAAGGTAAGGAAAATAGAGTGGTTGACGCTCTAAGTTGTAGGAAGCACATTTTTCTCTTATAACATTGAGAACTCAGTTTAAGAATGAAGTAAAAAGTGTCATGGAATCTGATTCTTACTTTCAGTAAGTAAAAACAATGCTTGCTTTGTAGATCCAAATGATGTGAGGTATAAAGGTTTTCACTTTGACAATGAAAGGAATCTTAAGATTTGAAAACAGAGTATACATACCTTCGTTAAATTATTTAAGAAAGAAATTGTTAGCAGAATTTCACAATTCACCTTTTTCTGACACCCTGGTATTACAAAAATGATTGCTGATATAAGACAACAATATTTCTAAGGGGATGAAAAAGGATGTTATTGATTTTGTGACACATTGCTTAGAATGTCAATGTGTTAAAGTTAAACATATGCACCCAACCGGTTTATTGTATCCTCATAGCATACCGTAGTACAAATGGAAAGTAATAAGCATGGATTTTATACAAGGGTTGCCTATGTCAAGAAATAAACATGATGTTATTTTGGTAGTTGTTGATAAACTAACAAAAGTAGCACATTTTATTGCTTGGTAATCTGAAGGATGATTCTTCTATTTTGGGAAAGAGATTTGTACATGAAATTTTTTAGATTACATGGAGTACCTAAATTAATCATATCTGATAGAGATCCTAGAATGACTTCAAGATTTTGGCAAACACTTAATGCAACTCTAGGAACTAAGCTAAATTTCAGTTCTGCGTATCATCCGAAAACAATGGATGGACAAACTAAAAGAGTTAATCAATTTTTAGAGGATATGTTACGAATGTATTGTATGGATCAACAATATAAGTGGGAAGAGTACCTTCCACTAGTTGAGTTTTCTTATAATAACACATATCATGCCTCTCTTAAGATGGCACCTTTCGAAGCACTATACGGAAGAAAATGCAGAACCCCCATTAGTTGGGACAACATTGAGGATAGAGAGGTAATTGGACCTGAAATCCTTATGGAAATGGAATAAGTAAGTTAAAATGATTCGTGAATGCTTAAAAGAAGCAGTAGATAGGAAAAAGAGTTATGCTGATTTAAAGCGGGTTGATAGGAAATTTAAACTTGGTGAGAAGGTCTTTCTTTGGGTTAAACAAAAAAATCTCTATAAATTTTGGCAAGGCTGCCAAGTTATCACCTCGTTACATGGGACCTTTTGAAATAGTTGAAGTAATCAACCTTGTAGCTTACCATTTAGAATTACCTCCTACTTTGTCATGAATGCATGATGTTTTCCATATTTCTTTGCTTAAGAAATACGTTTCATATTTATCACATGTGTTAAATTGGAATTCCTTGTAGGTCCAAGACCTAGGAATAATCATAGTTAAACCCATATGAGTGCTGGAAACTCACCAATTGCATTTAAGAAATCATGAAATAAGCCAATGTAAGGTCCAGTGGGACCAGTTTAATGAAGAAAATGCAACCTGGGAAGATCTGGAAGATATGAAAACTACTTTTCCATATTTATTTGAAAAAATTGACTCTGATGACTGATAAAAATTTGATTTTATCTTTATATGTCAATAAGTCTACCAATTTTGGGCAGATAACTATTTATTTTTAAAGAAGCAACTATGTGAATGTTGATTTCTGGAACTTTCAAATTTTGATATTGTTGCAAACATATGATAAGAAAGTGAATAAATTGATTGTCCTTAATGCAATGGTCAAAATAAGATAATCATCGACGATGATTCTTTTTAGGAGGGAAGTATGTAACACCTTTGACAAACTATTATATTTCTCTTTTGCATTGCAAGCATTGGCATGTGATTTTCTTGAATGAGGTGTGTTCCCTTGATTGTTGAAGATCATGCTTATTATGGATAAATCATTTCTGCTCTTGGATTCATTAGATTGAAATGATATGGCTTGCAAGAATCCATTTTCACTTTTGATAGGTGAGTTGCAATCTGGTTTTGAGGGTTGTAAACTTATCTCTTTTAATTGACTCATCCTTGGATCAATTCTAGTGATCCAAGGAATGTTTTAAATCTCCTTACCGATCGAATGGTAAATTGACATTCATAGGTTGAGAGATGTAGCGGACTGAAATTTTGTATGTTTACAAATTATTTTTGTCTTGTAAGATCGTTCCTGCATTTGGTTGTATGTTTTGTGCTCGGATCTTTGGGATTGACCTCTTAGGAAATTTAACGATGTAAGTGGAACAAATGTTGCTTCATGACTATGAAGGGAATCTAAATCCTAAACCTATGGGATTATCCTAATGGTATTCTAAACTAAGGTAAATGCACCTACTTCCTAGCTATGTCTACTTATTCGGGTGACAATCTAACCTAAGCTTCATATTCTATGTGGGGATGGGGAAAAACCTAAGGTGATGTTAGGTATACTCTTAACCTATTACCTACTACTAAATTGTTTTGAATTATACCCTATCTTAAATTGGCAAATTACCTATGGAAATGTTTTTAAACCTAAGGTAATTACTTTTTAGACTAACCTAAGGTTATAACCTAAGTTATGGAAATCTATCCTAAACTAATGAAAGGGACCTAGGGTCACATGGCATTTTGGTGATGGTTCCAAAGGCATTTATTTGATTTGATTTGTTTGAATAAATGGGAAGTACTACTAGTTTTGAAAAGGCATGTAAACTTAGTGGAAGCTTACATGGAGTCACAGTTAAACTTAGAAATGCATGCAGAGGTTGAAATAGCATTCAACAATTTTAGGAGGTGGTGGCAAGGAGAGATAGGTAGGATATTGGGGAGTAATGGCATTAATGAACCTCAAATTTTGCGAGTAAACCATCTTGGAAACAATGAGGGTGGATTTTTTGGAGGTTGTTTGGTCTTGCATGCCTTGCAATTTTTTCTCTGCATGGAGCTATCTGGTTCTTCAAACCAGCAGTTTCAACTTTTACTTTGTGGCTATTTTTGGTTTCTATGGTCTATTTTCGATCCAAGGAAAGTATATGAGGCATTGAGAAAGATATGTTTGATTTTTGATATTTCTTAGAGGAGAAAAAGAGTTAGAAGCTTGGCTAGAAGTCTCCTTCGAATTAGCGAAAGAAACTATCAGGAATGATAGGCTCTACCCATTAAGATTTCTTGCTTTCTTCTAAATGTTTCATTAAAATAATTCTACTCTCATGAGATAAATGGTTGCATGTTTTTTCTAGTTATTTACTTTCTTGATTGAAAGAATCTCTATGATTTTTGGATATGAATCCATTGCATGATAATGTAAGTCTTTGGATGTTTCTCTCTACACAAGTTCAATGGTGATATACATGTGGAAATTTTGAGGTTGTGTTTGTTCTGAACTCGTATTCAAGACTTTTGTTGCTTTGAACTCGTATTCGTATTCAGGCTTTTTTGTTGTTACTTATTCATGTTTTGTTGCATGTAAACTCATTTCGAGGACTTGATTAAATGGCTTTGATTTGAGTCTCTTTTGGAATCTTCTCCTGGATGCATCTTGAGTTTGGAAGGGTTGTAACTCCCTATATATTTTGAATGTAATGGTTTGACTATTTTGTTAGGAGGATGAAAGGACCTTTTATGAGGACTATATCTTATTGTGGGTCATGGGGATATGGAACCTCTCGGTTCGATATTATATATTTTACTTACCCTTCGGTATGAATTCAAGATCATTTGAAACAGTTGATAATGGGTTCTCAAAGTTTATGGAAATGTTGTGTTCATACTTCTTCTTGTGTTAGTTGATTGGAACAATTACCTTCTTTGTCTCGATCTTTATGTACTAGATGGAGCTGTGAAAGTTATTTTGTTGTGATTTCTATTTCAGTCAAGTTCGAGGGTAATGTTGAAACTTTTCTTGACTTAAATGTGTGTTGGGTTTTCATACTCTCTTTCAGATCCTTTTTAATTGATTTCTGGGTTTTTAAAAGAGAGAAGAGTTGAATACTCTCATAAACTGAATCTTGTTTGGAAGGATTTAGTACCTCTGTTCGGGATTGTTTTGTATAATTTGTTCTTCATTATGATCATGAACTATATGTTTCTTTTGTATGGAGCTATGTGTAAGTCCTTGTAGTTGGGATTTCAGTTACTATTTGAATGCGTGAGGATTGTAGAAACTTGTGTTTAATCAATGGCGAATAGATGAATAAGGATTTGGCATTATTGCATCCTAGATTTCTATTTATATATGAATTGGGGTAGTTCCGATAAGGTTTGAATTCATAGGGAAACTAGAAGTATTGCTTTCTATAAACTATGTGTTTGGTTTTGTATTCTCTTTTGGGAACTAGCGAAAGAACTTCTAGGTTTGAAATGGAAATTGGAATTCAATTGATAATACAAAGGTGAATGAATTCTTGATCGATCTTTTCTATTGAGTTCCTTTAACTGTGGAAAGTTAAGTTCTATCATTTCAAATGTCTCTGTAGATTGACTCTCTTCCATGTTGTAGGAGTGATTACTATCCTAGGCCTGTTTGAATTCTTGAGTTCAATTTTCTGTCCTTTCTATCTTGTATGAAATAGTGTGAACTCACTCTTCTAAATGGAAACTTCCTTGTGGATTGTTTAGTTTATTTTGTTGCTAGTCGACTATGTGGAAAGTTCATGGAAATAGTTGTATGTTTAGGTAACTTTGGGAATGTCATTCTTAGTACTAGAAAAACCCAATCGTCCCCATTTGATCTTTTTTACCTCATCTAGTTTTATTGATTTGTTGTATTGATGTGGAAAGTGAACAACTGAGTCTATCCTGTAGAAGGGAAAAATGTAATCATGTTTAGACTAACTGCTTGTTTGATTGAGTCATGCTCTATTTAGATATTGTTATTGGAAGGACTCCTCTTTTTTCACTCTATCATATTATGAATCTTCCCTAGATGGACACGAGAAGAGATTATCCTTGTGTAAGTCTTGCTTTGATTTTTGGAACGTATGGTTTTAGATCTTTGGATGATATCTTCTATAATGTAGAATTTATTTAAGGCTTGCAAGTAGATTGTTTTGATTCTCTCTCCCTTCTCGATTGATTTGGGATTCTTGTATTAGATGTTGTCTCTTAAATGGTGAATCCTTTTATTAGTTTTCTTGATTGATGTAGTTATGTAGGTAATCAGTTATGTACTTTCTGAACCGGTTTTCTATCTTTCAGATGAATAGTGAATCATGGATAGTCTGTATTAATTCTTCTTCTTATTTATTTAAGTTTTATAATGAATCATCCTTAATATGTACTATGTTGAAAGTAACCCTTTTTGTGTTACATAGTAAAGTTAAATTTTGTATTTCAATTCAAAAAGAATTTTGAAATAATTAGATGATAAGATATGTTGTTTGTTTTTAAATAAGTAATTGATTGGGTCAATTTTATATGATATAATGTATGGGTTGTGATATATTTTGCTCTTTTCTTAAAGTGAATTCAGACTCATTATTATTAATTTTTTTTGGTTGTTATTACTTATGCTTATTTGTATGATATATTAATTGTTTCATTAAAGCAAAGTTGTTTTGATGGAACAATTAGTGGAATGCACTTCATTTTAATGCTTAGTGATTATCATGCTCAGTTCAATGAACTGACCGAATCTGCTAGAAATTTTTGCAGATGGAATTTGTAAGTGAAGTGATAAAAGAAGGAAAAAAATTTTTTATGATGTATTGTCTTATTTAAGTCTGGATCTTTTGTAAATAATTTTGATTCATTCTTGAGTTGTATTGAAAAAAAAAGTTATGTTCTTTTATGATCTTAATGTTGATCGACATGCAAGTATGCCTGAAATGCATAGTCTTGTAAAGTGTATATTTTATCATGATGAATTGAAAAGTTTGAGACTGACTCCAAATTATGGTGTAAATTCTCTTGTGCTTTATATGAATGAAATAGTAATGATATTTTGTCAATGTTCCTAATATTTGTTTTATACTATTACTATTATCAATTAATAAGTTGGATTAGGGGATAATACAATATCCCTTACTATAGTGAAACTTGTTAAGTTGCAAAAGATGTCGTTCTCTATCTAAAAACTATAGTTTAATAATGAAATATGTATTGGACATACAATTAAACTATATGAGTGATGAATGATAAAAAGGTTATGTTAACCCTAACATCTAACCATGTAGAGGAAGACTCTTCCTCTCTCAAAAGAATGAAAAATAATAGGAATGGTGGTTATGATCTTTAATCTTTGTACTTTGTTTATATAAAGTAAACACTAGCTAAACCTAGGTGGATGATACACCTTCTTTGGACAGCTAGGTTGCATTAAAAATTAACCATTTGATGTTTGTTGCCTTGTTTTTGGGATAACTACTTGTTATGCGAGTTATTGAACTTCAATGCAAACATGAGTTAATGAAGTTTTCAATACCAAATCAGATTAATTATGGATAAAGAACTTAATGAATGTTGGAATTAGGGTTAGGCATGGTTGTTGTAATCTGAATCTTAATCCAATTTAATTATGAATTAATGACCACCAAGGGGTATGTACATCGTGATGAATCAGTTCTAACAGATGTTGGCACATGCCAACTATAGGACTATACCTTCAAGAAGACCAAGGGATTCTCAAGGATACAATGTTGTAGTTGACATGTGGCAACACCCTTCTATATTTGTTCATCTAGATCTACACACATCTAGACTTGAACTTAGTTTCTCTCTAGGTCAAGTTAGTAGCATGTTTAGAATAGGAAGTAGCTTTCTATGACTCAGGGTACCTAGGTACATTTGGTCGACTTAGGTCGGTCGAGTATGCCCATATGCCCTAAGTCATCGTGTGAGCATGTTCCTAATTTAAATTATGTTACTAACTTGGGCTAGGGTCAAACCTTGGGTAAGTGGACTGATAGAAGTCGGTAAGACCATTCTAATAATAGAGTGAGGTGAAGGACATATTATAAATTGACAAGTATGACATCTAGGAATAGTAACGTGAAAAAGATGTTAAAATATTTTGCAAAGTATCGCAAGCTATGGTTACGTTGTCCTATGTCACCTAGTTTAAAGAAACATGATGGCATATGAATATTAGTAACAAATATTAAGATAGGTTATTTAAACAGATCACTCAAGTACTCGGGATAGGGTAGGGAAACCAAGTATACATAATATAAATAAAGTACTCTATACTTTAAGATAAACATGAGAGATCGATTAGTAACCAAGTCATGTAATGAGAGATCGGTAATTTAATAAGTCATTACAACCGCATATTGTTATCTCATTATGAGATTGATTGGCATGGAATGTGTGTTCTAAATGATGTTTTATTTAGAATAGAGAAAATTGTGTAAAAAAAAATTCCCTTGTTTCTAAAGTCTTAAAATGGGAATGTTACTGAGGAGTAGGAGTAGATTTATTTCTATAAAATAAGTGTGTACGCACACATTGCATGAATTATTTGATTCATGTATGTTTCGTCTCTTTGTATAGGCCCACATTTGTATTACACCATTAAGTGGCACCAAATTCCCCAAGGATGCGCCAGCTCGTAGGAGAATTTGTAGTCATTTATAGTGGTTGTAGTCTTCACTCCAAGAAAATGTAGAGAAACTAAAATCAGTCAACGAGTGACATTATGGATTCTTCAACTTTATACTCTCACAAAAACAAATGACACCATTTTTATGAGAGTAGGAAAGAACAAGGATCGACTAATGACTGTAGAGGCTCAATAATCCTTTAGACACTATAGAATAGGTTCATATTAGCTCATAACATGGCCCAGACCCAATGGATAGTGGGATATTGTGGGTTCTTTCCATTTAGCAGGCTAATGGTCCCCGTGAGTCGCCAAACTGTTATCTAATTTCCATTGTCCACTAAGATTAGATAATAAGCAGATTCCTGCTTAATCAAGGTTCCCGTAGTTTCGAAGCCCACTAGGGGTCAAGCCTTCGGCAATACAATTGAATCCATGATTAAAGCCAAGATTGGGAAAATAAAACTCAAAAGGAAGTAACAATCTCATAGATAGTGTCAAATGTCAACTTGCACGAGTTCTAGAAAGCAAAGGAAGTGGAAGCCTCGAAGCCCCACAGGGTTTACACATGGAGTCAACTGTAGATGACCATCCCAAAGTAAAATTCTTCACAGTGATATGCGGTTGGCTCATTACTTACCCAAAGGAAAGTGGCACTGATCAAAAATAATGCCAGGTGTCAACCCAGTGCACTCCCAGAAGCTACAATAGAAGCAGAGACCCTAGAGAAGCGCTTGACCTCCATGTGGATTTCATAATAAATCGGCTCTGAGTTCGAGGTAGATTGCTAAAATATTGGCGATAAGCCAAAATCCACGTAGGGGAAATTATGATGCCTATCTAAAAATTTTAAATGTTCAGATCTTTTGAAAAGATCAAAGGCAAGGGGTCATTTGGCTTGTCTTTTTAGGGATGAAGTTAATGCATAGTTTTGTGTGAAGAGTGTGAACCTAGGAATACTTAATTTGTTCACCTGCATTCAAAGTGTCATTCTCATAAAAATAACATGGATAGGCACCGCTTGAATCATGAGCTTAGGACCCAATGCATAAGCAATTAAAGATCCAAATATGTAATAATGATTTGGAAGAATAAGTCCACTCCAAGGGAGTTGGTTGTAAAATAGTTAAGAGATGCATTAAATAGGCATGGATCTCACTCTTTAAAGAAAAGATAATGGGAAAGTGTGAAAAAGATATCAAAAAATCTATTTCTGTCACTTTGCACCATTTATCATAATTAAAAGAGTTCGAAAAGGGTCTCTCATGCCCTTCTCCTCTTATATATTGAAACTGAAGGCCTCAAAATAAAGAGACACTTGCGATTAGTTTCTTCTTGTCTCGGTTCTTACAGTAAAGGAAGGAGGATGGAGCTTTAGCCTTATTTCTAATATTTGTAATGGCATTTTTCCTCTTAGGTATTGTAATACTGTGTAATTTTTTTGGAGTAATATAATATTCCCTATGATGCAATTCGTCCATCCTTTATGTGATCTATATTATCTCTGATAGCCTTTATTTCGATGTAGATAATTGTTCACATTTTTGTTATTACTATCTTTAGAATTTGTTCTTGGATAGTTTAGAGTAGTGTTCTATGTGGATCATCTCTAGTCTGTGGTGCATCTTGTCCACCCTTTTCATTTCCCACCTTTTCTCTCTGTTTACGCTAGTTCCGTTATAAATTAACTCTTTCTTTTTTCATTGCATCACTCCCGTTAAGTTTAAAGTTTAGTTCATTTTCTCTGACCCTCAACTCATACCAAAAAGAAGAGCCAACTTCTTTAAAATTTGGAGGTCACCTTAGGGCACATGTCCCACTAACCTAAGGTTTCCTATGACTCACGATGGTTCGTCCGATAAGGATTTCTATAAACAATATCTCTAGCTAATCTCTAGGATATCTCTCACACTAAAATACCTACGTGAGTTCTCCAATAATAAAACTATTAGAACTAGATTATTAATATGATTTCTATAAACTCATTATTAATAATATTACAATTTATTTAATAATGTTACACAATATTTTGGTAACATACAATGTAGGAAAAGAATCAAACACGGTAGTGCAAACACGAAGAAATAAATAGAAGACCACACAAAATGGGTTACAAACATTAAACATCACTCACGATGTCACAATACATGTAAGACCATCATTTGTGCAAAAAATAGACAAGTGTGCACACAAGAAAAGGGAAAAGCCCGCATATAATGGAAAACAAAGAAGACAAGTAGAAACAAAGAGGTAGTCATGGAAACATGTAATCCTGCAAAACAAGTGTTACACATGGAACACTCATTAGCATGTTAGAGTGATAACCAATATGTCAAAGCATGTATGAAAAATTAGTATAAGATGATAAGTAAAAAATGAAACAATAAAACCTGTATGAGACGAATTTGGATAACCCCAACAACTAGTATGATAAGGGTAGAAATTGATCATTCATGCCATGTGTAAAGGTCCTGTATATGCGATCACACTAGATAAAGGCATGAATGCGTATGTGTGTATGATAATGACATATAAGAAATAAATATAACATGTGTAGTAAAGTGATCATGTTAAACACTAGTAATCAAGATTAAACACTACCAAGATAATGCAATATGCTATGGATGGATGGAATGGAATTCAAGATGGAATGATAGAAGCACCGTGCCCCCTTATGGTATGGAAGTGTATTCGGTGAGGCTCATTTTCCCCCTTAGCAGTCAAGAATGAATTGTAAATGAGAGTGCATCATTGGGAAATGGTTGAGTAGTGTTTGTTGTGTCTAGCACCGTGATGAGTGTGTATGTATAGTGGTGATGAAAGAAAACATGTGGAAAGATGTGCGTGGACCCTATAGTGTAAATGTATACCACGATAGGTGGGAGTTTTGAGTGATGATTTAGCCCTAAGTGTATATCACTATGGGATGAGTGGTAGTAAATGATGAAGTATTTGATTGTATAGCGAATGTGTGTGAACCATATATCAGAAGCGTATATCATGACTTGTTGAATGGGTAAGTGATGATTTATCCCTAAGCATATATCACTATAAGATGAATGGATGGGAAAACATCCTATAGAAAGGTGTGTGTGGACCCTATAGCATAAGCGTATACCACAACGTGTGGGAGGTGTGAGTAATGATTTATCCCTAAGTGTATTGTTATCCAAAATTCACCCCTCAAGGTAATTTTGATAACATGCATCAAATTATTCAAGATCTTAGAAAAGGAGATTGATTCAAGGCCTGAAATCATGTTTTTTGGGGCCCCCTTGGCTTCTCTCTAACTCTCCCATCCAAGAAATCCCAACAAGTTGAAAAAATAGAAAAAATGCAAAAAATAAGGTTGCAGGACTGTTTCAAAGCATTTCGGGTCTAAAGGGTTCGGGTCGTACCAGTTCGGGTCATACCAAGGTTCGTCGTACCAAGCTTGGGGCTGAAATACAAAGGAAATTGGCTAAGTTAGAAATTTTTGTCCCAAGCGGTGCAATGGGGACAGTTGGGGCGTCGGGACGCGTGAGGCGTGAAAAGCCAAAACGGCTGAAAGTGGAAAAAATCATCAAAGTTTTGTTTTCATGCGGTTTGGGACATCCAGGAAAAAAGTATGCGGGGGCGCGAACCGCTGATTCAGCGGCAGACAATTTATTTCGGGCGGTTCGGAGATATTTGTCCCAGCAGTCAGAGAATAGTTGGGACAAAAGTACGCGAGGGACGCGTGGGACGCGAAAAGCCGAAAAAGCCGCAAATAGGAACAAGGAAGCCTGAATCGGCCGAAGCAGGAGATTTTCATCCGGGACAGTTGGGACAAAGGTACACATGGGATGCGAGGGATGTGAAAAGCCGAAGCGGCCGAAGGCAAAGAAGAAAAGTCAACGTTTGACCCGTGAACTTCAAACGGCCATAACTTTTGACTCCGAGCTCCGATTTTCACAAAATTAGACTTTCTGGAATGAGCACAACATCCTCTACGATTTTTAATGAGGGTAGATATATTTAAATAAAAGAAACATATTCAGCTCCAGTCAGTTAATGCTCATTCCCGTCAAATGACAAAAACGCCTGCCAAACCCAAAATAGCTACCCGCACTCAGAAGGCCATAACTTTTGCATTTCTCAACGAAATCACACAAAATTGGTACCGTTGGAATCGTGGATCCAAGCCCGACACACAGAAATCAAGAAATTCCATATTTGATGAGATATTGATCAATATTTTTAAGAAAACGTGGCTAGGTTCATAATAGTGTTTTATTTGGTGGTTGGGAGTGCAATTAAGAGGCATGGTCATCATTCTTTCTCTATTGCAGCACCTGGGATAGTATGGGAGCCTTTTTCAAGTAATATATAATCATTTTACTCCATTTAATGCCTCTTACAAGTGGTTGAAGGATAGATTTCAGGATTTCCATTTTCCCTTCTCTTTCCCTTCTCATTTTTCTATAAATTGGAGTGTTGGGCTCATTGTAAAAGGGAGAGGTAGTTTTGTAGCAAAGCTCGCCAAATTGCTTTGTGAAGCCAATGTGTTGCAGGCCCTTGTTGTGGACTCCTTGCATGGTGATCCAGGCCCTTATCTTGTAATAGATTGAACTGTGCATATCATGAAGCAATAAAATATAAGTTTGTGGATATATCTTCCCCTGCTGTGTTTTCTTGCATTCTTCTTGCCCCTTCAACCTTGATTACAAGAATATTGTGTCTATTATTATGTTCTTGCAGGGATCCATTATCATTGTGTATGTTCGAGGTACTTTTGTGAATGCATTTTGCTAGATTGTGGAGAACTGTCATCACCCCTTCTAGTGTGCACTTTGCTTCTGCATCTCACGCATTTGAAAACTACTCTCACACCCTCCTTTTCTGGTGTATCACCACTTTAGTGTAGGATTTCATTTCATGCATTCTCTCTCCCTGGTCCCTTGGAAATTTAGATTAGAATAGTTAGTTTCCCCTGCATTAGAGTAGATTGTGGCAGGTAGCTTAGGAGCAAGAACCAACTTTCTCTGGAGGTCTATCTCAAGTAGCAAGTCCCACAACTTGGAGATAGTACCCATGTTATCCAATCACACCGTAAGTTCAAGTATATGCACTTATGGAAACATAAGGGTGCTGTGATTTGGTGATAACACGTATATCACTACGTGATGATAGAATGGATGATAATGTGATGTTAAGTAGATAATGACTAGCCATGATGATGGGAGTAGTGATTTAGCCTAAAGCATATACCACTACTTGAAAGAGTTTGCGAGAATTGAATCGAAACAATGCACCACGAAGTAGTTGAACTCAAAAAAAATCGTGATAGCTCCATCGTAATCACAAGGATCAATCAACAATGGAAGAACTTGATCAAAAGAAATAAAGCTTGCACATAGAGGAAAGACCACGGAGTGTCTTGGCATACTCATAAATTAGAAATGAAAGGGTACATATAGGGTCTTTGAGTAACCCCATGTATGACACATAAGAAAACCTAAACTTAACACATGTGAGTGGAAGACACATAGGATCCCACAAACCAACACCCCCTTCATTGAAGCTGGGTTAGTGGCTATGATGAGTCAAACAAAACAAGAAGAAACTCTAAACAACTAAGAAAGATGTGTCATGGGGCCCAAAACTAAAGGCCTAATAAGGTGCCCAAATACAAACAACATCTTCCTAGAAGAAGAAGAAGAAGAAAGTACTATATAGCTAAAGAAGATGAGCAACTACATAATACCTAACCCCAAAAAGATACATAAGTGAAGAAATTTTACTTCGGTGAAGGGCTTGGTGAATATATTTGCAATCTAATCAATTATGCAGATATGTACTTGAATTTCGATGATACCATCATGAATAAGCTCTCGTATGAAGTGCATATGGATCTCAATGTGCTTTATCCACTGATGTTGAACTGGATTTTTGAAAATTGAGATAGTGCTCGTGTTATCACAATAGATAATGGTAGGTCTTTGAAAGTGGATTCCAAAATCTTTAAGAATACCACTGTAGCCAAATAGCCTCTGTGGTGACATTAATTGTTTCTCTATATTCTACCTCTGTAGAAGATATCGTAATTGAATTTTACTTCTTGCTAGATGAAATAACAAGACCCGGACCAAGAGAGAAACTATAGCGAGGTAGATTTTCAAAGATCTAAGTCACGGACCCAATCGAGAATCTCTAAACCTAATCAAGTCAATATCCACCCCTCTATAATAGTGAATGTCATCAGTATAGGTCTCACAAACATAATGGAGGATCTTATTAGCTACTTTTTGATGTAAGAGCATCAAGAACCAAGGCATAATAAGGTCATACAAGACCATGATACATGTTTGATATAGGTTTGTTAGAGTTAAATATGTTGTAAAAGTGAATATATGCTTGTAAGAAGATGATAAGGTGACTTGACTTGGCATTTAAGGGTTAATATAGGCTAAATAAGGTATTTTTAAGCCTTAACATCATGCAATAGTTGTCTTGTATGGATTATGGGAGAATATCAAGGTGATATACATAGGATTTATATGTTGAGAAGATTGTTTAGTCTTCTTAGGAGTGTGAGTTGGCTTAGGAGTCAATTTACGAGCTTGTTAGAGTCTATTCTTAGCTAATGAATACCTATTTCATAGGTGATTCATGTAAATGAAGGGAGATAGGGATTCTAGAGGTTGTATAATGTATAATGGTGCATGTGGGTAAGTGCACCAAGTTGGGGGACAATTAAGTGGACATCAAATCCTGAATTTTACATTAAAAACAGCAAAACATCAAATTTAGTCTTCCGCGGACTTGAACCATGCCGAAAAGTAAAAACTATGTCATAAAAATGGTACCATTGCGTAGGGGAGACTATTAGCTTTGTAGAAATACTAATTTTAAAGTGAATAGAAGAGGATAAATATCATTTTATAATTTTTTACTAATAGTAGGTCTTTAAGACACTTTTTCTGTGAATGTTTATGTCTATGTTTAAGACTGCAAAATTTGTTTCACTTATCAGAATGTGATAAAACTTATACCATCCCAACTGTGGTGAAATTATATACATGTTCAAAAAAAAAAATTATTTGATTTCAATATTTTTTGATGAAGTTATGGCGGGCAAACGGAAAGTGCTCTGTTTTCTTTATGTTTTCATACCACTTTCACGGAAAAAATCATAAAAAATAAAATATTACTCAAAAAAATACAAAATAAAATCCATCCCAAGATAGATAGTGGTATATAACTTCTCACCAAAGGAAAAATATATATATCAATTTTTGGTCATCCAAATTGTGGGCAAACGGACTATAATCTTATCGGCGTTTTAAAAAAATACCAAGTCATTGAATTTTGAGTGTTTAATATAGCTAATCTTGTCCATTTTTTACAAAAATTAGTATTTTAGAAACTAGATTCCAGATTCTACGATTCATATTAATATAATTTTGTCTAATTTTGAGTGTATGTATTGCTAATAATCCCTACAAGTTGATATTATGTTGTTATTTGCAATATGATGTCCACGGATGACCCTATATTTGTCCATCAACTTCCTGCACTTACCCATGTAATACATTTTAAAAGATGAAAATCGGCCTTGTTGAAGAAAATTAGCTTGTTTTCAAAGGACTCTACACAAGAACCTTGGTGGGATAGTAAGATACAAACCCTCCATAATGTTTAAATGATGTAAAGTTCATGAATGTTAGGATGGCAATATTCTACGGGTGATGTAGATCACGGTGGTAATTTTTATATGTTTTGAAAATGCATAATTTGGGTTTTATAGCAAATTGAACGCTCTCGGGCTAGATCTAGGGCATTGCATATGTTTTTACTTCATGGATGTAATTTCTTTAAAATTTCAGGATACCTCTGTATTTATGTGATATAACAACTATCCAAATTTCAAGGAGAATGGTTTTATATCTCTTGAGATATACATGACTATTTTTTTGAATTATGGCAAGAATACACAGTGTACAGTGAGAGAGGAATTGAAGTGCATGAAGGGTCATAACGTGGAATCAAGCCACCAAACTTTGTAGCAGTCATCTTGATGACATTTTTGAAGTAGATCCATCAAGATCCAGGTGAGATCAATGCCCCAAGTGCCTACTGTCATGGTTAGGGTCAGAATAGGCCTGATTTTTGTATGCTACAGCCATAAAGGAGGTGTGTTTTCTAACAAAGAAACAAGGTATGAAATTTAGTGATATTGGAGAACCTGTAAAGGATATTTGGGTCATTAATCTGTATGTATAGTTGATTCAGGGGAAATTGAGATAAGAGACCATTTGCATGCTCAAAAGACTAGTAGCCAATAAGGTCCAAAAGAGAAAACTAGCATAAGATGCAAGGTACAGTTAAATAAAGGGTCTTAGACACCTTGGTTAAGGTGAATTGATTCTAGATAACAGTTACTCAGGCTTTGAAACCTTGTCTTTGCATATATGGCCTTGAATTAGACAAATAAGGATCATGTGAATCCTTGGGGCAGAGTGTAGAGATTTCACACTTGAAGAGAAATGCTTGAACATTCATAAGGGAGCTTGAAAATTTGGTTTGTTGTCTTGATCATGTTCAATCAGGTAGAAGAGAGCTTGTGGTGTGGTGAAGAATAATTCCAATCGGAGTAAAGTGTATGGTAAGAGAGATCAAAAGGTATGCATGCTAGAGACTCTAGAAGTGGATTTTTGTAGCTTGGGACAGTCATGTAGGTTAATATAGAAGTCTCTATATCTATTATATATTGTTTCAATGATCACAAAGTGATCAAATTTTATCATATCTGATAGAGAAATCTCTTTAATGTATTTTCCTTCATATAACACATGCATTAAGTCTCCATGACACCAAGGGGTTATAAGCATGCAAATGGTGATCCTCAAGCAGGGGTTGGTTGGAGTATTAGATTAGGTTCAAGCTCTTGATTATCTAGTAAAGAATATTTTTGTATTGACCCTGCATTATTTGGTATCGGAGCGGTGTGTGATTGAATCGAGACATGGAGGTAGGAGTAATGTATGATTTGGTTAAGTTCCTAATCTATCAAAAGGAACAAGAAAAAGAATAAAAAAGGAAAGAGGAGAAGATGAGAGGAAGATTAACACTTCAAAAGAAATAGAGGAAGTGAAGAGAGATTTGGAGAAAGTGACCACCATGTGGTTACAACATTCAGAAGAAAAGAGCCACGAGAAGAAGAGTGGCCTAGTATTGAAGAGGAAGATAAAATGGCATGTGAAGTCATTGGTGAGAAGAGATAGAAGGAAAAAGAGGATTCCTTGAGGAAGAGAGAAGAGTTTCCAGTGAGCAACAAGAAGAGGTGAAGAAAGTTCTCATTGTAGAGAACAAGAAAGAAGAAAAAGTGCGAACAAGCACTCAAGGAGCACTCATGAAGACACTATGGTATTTGATTTTTAGATCTAATCTTGTGTTTATATTTGTAGGTATGAAGAACTTGTTGACACGAGTTAAGCTTAAGAGCTTGAGAAATATGAAGGATGGTGTAATCCAAGCACCCATAGAGAGAAATGAACAAGATAGCTGCAGGACCAGCTTGAAGAATGATATGGAAAGAATGAATACCTCCATGATGAAAAGGAAGGTATGACATAGGACATGGAGTATTATGATGCATTGGATAGCATACCAAGTGAAGAAGAGGTCTAGGAAGAGAACAAATCCATACAAGAAGCCATTAAGAAGGAGGTAGGAAAGCTAAATGCCATTGAACAAGAAAGTATGATGAATGAATATGATGATAAGATTTATGAAGGTGATGTTTTGACATTGAAGAATACCTAAGGCAAGATATAATGATAGGAGGTTAAAACAAGAAGATGTGTGTGATCGGAAAATGCCTAAAAGGCTCAAATAAATAGGGAATGAAGAGAAACCAACGAGGTCATCAGTATACGCTACCCAAAGAGATCAATCATGATTATGTGATTCCTAAATGTCTTGAGAAACCTAAGGACAAAGAGGAGAAGGTAGAGTCCAAAAAGAAAACCATAAAACACGAGCACAGTCATGAAGAACCAAGGCAAGGTATGGAGGAAAATTTATTTTGCGGGGTGAAATCAATCCAGGTAGGTAGGTGCACAAGAATCTAGAAATGATTACAAACACATTCTAACTCATGAATGGAGAAGAAAACATGAAAAAAATGGTGTATCAACCTAAGGTCATCCAAAGATACAAGGTATGGCGAACTAAGAGATTCACATAGCAGCAGGTAAAAAGTCATCAAACATGAAGTGATGGAAAGTGGAAGTTTCTCAAAAGATGGTGAAGCAAGGGCTGAATACAGTAATGGAAGTCAGGATTCAAAGAAGGATGAAGAAAAATCAGATCCCATATATGATGAAGATGAAGGAGAGGTTGATGGAGTTGAATTGGAAGAAGAAATGAGGATACTAGAAGATTCGATGGAATCTTCTCAAAAGAGAATAACAAAAAAACAAAAGGAAATCAGGAAATGGTGAGAAGAAGAAGGAAAACAAATGAGAAGAAGGAGAGAGAAGAGATGTTTCTAAGGATAGAGCAACATGAGAAGGTGCAAGAAATGCAACAAGGAAGAGAAGAGTACCAAGGAAGAAAGAGGCAAAGCAAGAGAGAGAAAGAATGAAAGTGACCAAGTTGAATATGGTTAATGAAAAAACAAAAAGAAATGAAAAAGAAGACCATTCTGTAGGAATTCAAGAGGCTTCATGGCCTCAAACTTTTGCTTCTAATGTTGTTTTTAATATTGTGAATACAGGATTGGAAAACATGGAGATGAATCAAGAGTATGATTCAATTAGAAAGCTCATGAGACAAGAGGAGCAAGAAGATATAGAAGACATATATGATGATGAATTTGAGGCACTTAAAGCTGAAGAAGCACCAAAGTATGATTTCTAATACATAATTATGGAGCAGCTAAAAGAAGAACTAAAAGCGTGAGAGGAAGTTATATATTGAGCCAAGGAGGACCATGCAGATAGACATGAAGACCATACAAGTGCAGAGTTGATAGAAGACAATCAGTTTTCAGTTAAGGAGGCATATGAAACTTCAAAGCATGTTGAGGAAGAAAATTTCAACATTGAAGACCTTCACTTCATTCCTAAGGTGAAGAAAGCCTATCAAGAGGCCAAAGATGAAGAAAAATGGGGATTGTTGATGAAGCAAACTGGAGAAGACTATCAATTCTTGTGAGAACATTCTTATCAATGATCAAAGAGATATAACTACATGTACCTATGAACACAAGGCAGAGTTTATGATCATTATGAAGGAGGTATAAGATCTACAAGAGGAAAAATTGAAGATAAATACCATGAAGAAGAAAATGAAGCAAGGAGTAAGAAAGAAGAGCACAATTAAGGAGAAGCAATGCAAAAGCTGATGGATGGAGGAGACAAAGTATACAAGCATATGCAATGAGGATGAATTGAGGACAAGAAAGAAGAAGAACCATTTGAGTAGGAGCTCAAATTTCTTCTCTCAAGGGCACTCTGATGCAGGAGCATCAAGAACCAAGGCATAATAAGGTCATACAAGACCATGATACATGTTTGTTATAGGTGTGTTAGAGTTAAATATGTTGTAAAAGTGAATATATGCTTGTAAGAAGATGATAAGGTGACTTGACTTGGCATTTAAGGGTTAATATAGGCTTGATTAGGTATTTTTAAGCCTTGACATCATGTAATAGTTGTATTGTATGGATTGCGGTAGAATATCAAGGTGATATACACAAATTTCTATGTTGAGAAGATTGTTTAGTCTTCTTAGGAGTGTGAGTTGGCTTAGGAGTCAGTTTAGGAGCTTGTTAGAGTCTATTCTTAGCTAATGAATACCTATTTCATAGGTGATTCATGGAAATGAAGAGAGATAGGGATTCTAGAGGTTGCATAATGTATAATGGTGCATGTAATATGTTTTGAAAGATGAAAATCGACCCTGTTGAAGAAAATTAACTTGTTTTCAATGGACTGTACACAAGAACCACGACAAGACAACAAGATACAAACCCTTCATAACATTTAAATGATGTAAAGTTCCTGACTATTAGCATGGAAAGATTCTATAGGTTACATAGATCACAGTGGTAATTTTTATATGTTTTGAAAATGTATAAGTTGGGTTTTATAGCAAATTGAACGCTCTCAAGCCAAATCTAGGGCATTGTATATCTTTTGACTTGCATGGATGGAATTTATTTAAAATTTCACGATACCTTTATATTTACGTGATCTAACAACTATCAAAATTTCAAGGAGAATGGGTTTGTATCACTTGAGATATACATTACTATTTTTCTCGAATTATGACAAGAATACACAGTGTATAGTGGAGAGAGGAATTGAAGTGCATGAATGGTCATAACGTGGAATCAAGCCACCAAATTTTGTAGCAGTCATATTGATGACATTTCTGAAGTGGATCCATCAATATCTAGGTGAGATCAAAGCCCTAAGTTCCTACTATCATAGCTAGGGTCAGAATAGGCCTGATTTTTGTATGCTACAACCATAAAGGAGGTGCATTTTCTAATAAAGAAAAAAGGTATGAAATTTAATGATATTGGAGAATGTTGTAAAGGATATTTGGGTCATTAATTTATATGTATAGTTTTTTCATGGAAAATTGAGATAAGAGAGCATTTTCATGCTCAAAAGGCTAGTAGTCAATAAGGTCCAAAAGATAAAAATAGCATAAGATGCAAGGTACGATTAAATAAAGGGTCTTAGACACCTTGGTTAAGGTGAATTGAGTCTATATAATAGTTACTATGGATTTGAAACCTTGTCTTTACATATATGTCCTTGAATTTGACAAATAAGGATCTTGATAATCCTTGGGGTAGAGTGTTGAGATTGCATACTTGAAGAGCAACGCTTGAGCATTCATAAGGAGATTAAACCTTTGATTTGTTGTCTTGATCATGTTCAATTAGGTAGAAGAGAGCTTGTGACTGTAGTGAAGAAGAATTCCATTGGGAGTAAAGTGTATGGTAAGAGAGATCGGAAGGTATGCATGTTAGAGACTCTAGAAGTGGATTTTTGTAGCTTGGGATAGTCATGCAGGTTAATATAGAATTCTCTACATCTATTATATATTGTTTCAATGATCACAAAGTGATCACCTTTGATCATCTCTGATAGAGGAATATATTTAATGGCTTGTCCTTCATACAACACATGTATTAGGTCTCTATAGACACCAACGGGTTATAAGCATACAAATGGTGATCCTCAAGCAGGGGTTGGTTGTAGTATTAGAGTGGGTTCAAGCTCTTGATTATCTAGTAAAGAAGATTTTGGTATTGACCACTGAATTACTTTCTAATGCAACTCATGTGCCTCTGCCGCATGAATCGGAAATGATCCCAACAACATAAGATAAATCAGTCGAGTGTGAGTTAAGTAAATCAAGCTCCCCACCAACTGTCGATAAAGGGTACCATCAACCAAGGGAGTAGAGCAATCAGAAAATAAATTAACCCAAAAATGAAAGGAGTAGGAGAAGACTTGTAATCAGACATCTAAAAATGAACAAGCAAGTAAAGAGCATACTTAGGTTGTGAAATCAAAATTCCTGAGTCAGATTGTGAAATTTGAATCCTAAGAAAGTAATGAAGAAAACATAATTCATTCATGGAAAACTAGTTGGCCAAGGTGATCTTCATAGAATCAATGATAGAGGAAGATCTGCCTATGATCAACAAGTCATCGACATAGAGAAAAAGAATGAGTATGCAGTCATCTTTCCATAGTATATAAACATTTGGATTAGAGTGACACCTAATAAACCCTTATGTAAGTAGAAAGGAGTCCATCTTGGCATACTAAGTCTGAGGGGCTTGTTTAAGGCCATAAAGAGACTTCTTTAACTTACAAACAAGGAAGGGATCATGGACATAACCCAGATGTTGTTCCATGTATATCTCTTCCTCTAGGTCACCATGAAGGAAGGCACTTTTAACATCCATTTGATTGAGTTTCTATTTGTTTGTTGCGGCAATGGTAAGGGTTAGTTGAATAGAAGTCATCTTTGCAACTGGAGAAAATATTTTAGTATAATCAACCCTAGCTATCTGGGAGAAACCCTTAGCTACTAATCATGCTTTAAAATTTTTGACATCTCCATCGACTCCATACTTTTTTCAGAACACCCATTTACACCAAATGATTTTTCTTCCTTTTGGAAGAGGGGTGAGATCTAAAGTATCGTTCTTCATGAGAGAGGAATACTCCTCATCCATGGAAGAATCCCACTCAGGAATACTAGAAGCCTCTCAGAAAGACTCTGGATCAGAAGCAGAGGTGAAGAAAGAGTGGGGTCCAATGAAATCTGAGCGAGTACCTCTCATATTCAAAGTATCTCCAACTAAATATCCAACACTTTGCAAAGTTTTCCTATCCTGAAGAGGACCAGGAGGATCAAGCTCTAAGTTGTAAGATTCGTCACTCGAGTGAGAAGGGACATATTCCTCATCATCACTACTGTCAAAATCAGAAGACTCAAAGGTTTAATGGTCAGGAGGATCAGGAACAGGAGCATGCACAACAACATCATCATCTAATGAGTCAGAATCCAAATCACCAAGCTGAAGAACCTCAATAGGTAGAGAAGTAGAAGTCAAACAAGACTCGTCGAAATTAACACTTATCTCAATACAAATATCATAAGAAGTAGGATTCAACAATCGATATCCCTTCACACCATCAAGATACCCTACAATGATACAATATTTAGATTGTGGTTCCAATGCCTTGTGTTTCTTCTTGGGAATCGAGCCATAGCCATGGATCCGAAGACTTGAAAGTTCTCAACACCAGTTTACATCTAAACCAAGCTTCAAAGGGTTTCATCCCTCTTACTTTTGCCTTGTGTGGAACATGGTTCTAAATGTAATTACCACAATTCATTGCTTCATCCCAATACTTTGAAGGAAGAGACTTGAGTGAATCATACAAGTGGCCATCTTCTTAAGAGTACAATTCTTTCTTTACTGTGAATCCATTACGTGAAGGGCTATAAGAAACTATATCTTTGTAAAGATATCCCTTCAGAAGTACAAAAATCCATGAACCTATTGTTTACATATTCACCTCCATTATTGGTTCAAATACCCTTAATAGACCATTCCACTTATTTCTCAAAGCAAGAGCCTTAAAGTCCTAAAAATTTCAAAGACTTCATAGTCAAGCTTAAGAAAATATACCCAAGTATATTATGAATAGTCATCAATGACGGTGAGAACATAAAGAGCTCTAGTAAAAGACCGAGATGGAAATGGACCATAAATATCACTGTGAATAAGATCCAAGGGACGAGTAGCTCTCCAGTCTTTTCCTTTGTCAAATTTCTTTTCAGGATGCTTTCCAAGGGTACAACCCTCACAAAGACCCTTAGAAAACTTGATGTGGGGTAACCCATTGACCATTTTATTTTGGCTCAATTGTTCAAGGTAGCGATAATTTAGATGTCTGAAACACTCATGCCATAGCTTACTAACCTCATTTACATGAGTGAGAAAGGTAGTGGGCATAGAATTAGAAGTAAAGTGGGAAAAGGTATACAACCGTGAATGGTGATCTGCGCCTTTCCTTTAGCCAATGTAGTGTCATTGTTAAGCTTGTGAATAATCACCAAGTTAGGACCAAATTCCACTCACACTCCTTCACCAAGGTGATTAATTTTGTAAACTAATAGGAGATTGGTAGAGAGATTAGGAACACTCAACACTTGGTTGAATGTTCCCCCATCCATCTCTATCGATCTACTACCAGAAACCGACACTTTCATGCCATTACCCATCATGATTTGGGACATACCACAAGGCTTGATGTTGGAGAACTCAACATGTGAAGAAGCCATGTGGTGTGAGGCACCGAAATCTATAATCCAAGTCAATGAAGGAGCAACTTTGGCTACAAGGGCGTTTCCTTTCTTCTTATCCGATTTATACCCTTTTGCAGAGAAGACTCACCTTTGGAGCATTTGGTTTAATAGACTCAAGAACACCTATTTGATTTTCTCAATTAAATGAGTAAGGTGATAAATTTGTTTTCTCATACACATATGATCTTTATGACCAGGCTTCTTGCAATATGAACAAAAAAACTTGTCTTTACTGTGCTCTAGGCTTAGAAGTTGAAGCATTCGTGTTAACTTCAATTTTGGCCTTGGTTTCCTTCTTAGGTTGATCCTTTTTTATTTCTTCTTTCCAGTCTTATTTTCCTTACTAGTATTTGCTACAAGGGCATGTGACTTGGACTTGAGAGACCCCATTTGAATGAGTTTTCATGTTCTCGAATGAGTTTGTATGAAAAATAGTCAAATGAGGGCATATTCCAATCCTTACCCAAGGAAGATTTTTAGTGTAAAAATTTAACACAAAGACAAAATATTCAGGACCTAACTTAGAGAGAATAAAAAGATCAGTTGAGAATATATCTTCTCTACTTGACATTCCTTTAACAACAATCTAGTGTGGACAAACTTAGATAAGAATGCTTGTAGGTTTTCAAAATCACTAGGATTTAGCCCTAGTAGTTCATTTTCCAACTCATGCACTCTAATGTCATCTTGTTAGCCAAACATTCTATATAAGGTTTTTCAATGTGGAAGAGCAAGTCAAGACAAATAGACATGCAAAAGAAGACCTAAAGATTCATCACTATGGTTTAACCACTTAGATTTTTAGGGTCATCATCTAGTTCATTCTCGGTTCCCATGGTGATGTGGAATAATGCTTTACCGCTTAGTTTCATAATAATTTTTGATATCCATTTAAAGAAGTTGAATGGCGTAAAAAAATTGAAATTGCATCCATAGTGAAGAGAGAGAGAGAGAAGGAATGTAGAAAAGAAACACAACCTCCCAAGACAATATAATAACCCCTTTTTTCGGCACTTTATAGTTTAGTGCATTGAATACAATCGGGTCCGAGCGTGTGTCTTCAAATAGTTGGTAAATTGCCTTAAAATTAGCATAATAACATGCAAGAGAGGAGACCATAATCATTTTTCGTGGAGCACAACAAAGTGACACCGTATACAAGAACAATTTGCAAAGAACTAGGAAGGAGGTGAAATCAAATCCTAGTTGTGAGAAAAAGCATCTCACATCGCAATGGATACCCCGTTACTACAAACTATGGTGGATGTGCTCACTAGTCGTAAGAAATAATAAGGGTAAATACAAGTTTTAGATGAACTCAAGATGAGTCCTGATGATCTTCAGAATGCCTAGGAAGGCACACAGAAGACAAATAGGTGCTCAGAGTGTCACTACACACTTGAGTGCACGATTAGTAAAAAAATTGACAATAACACCTAAAAATTATCACTTTGAAATGCCTAATTTAGCTAATTTTAAAGCTATGGGAGTTTTAAAAAATGATAATTAACGTTAATTTAAAAGACAATTTAAATTATTACTAATCGTAAATGAGATTCGTAATTAATAGGAATAGATTTAATATAATTAAATCTAATTAATTATGAAAAACTAATTAAGATCTATTAAAAATATTAAATCCTAATTAAAAATCAAATACTTTCCCTTTTAAAAGAAATTCCCACCTTATAAAAAAGACACCTCAAATTTGAAATTTTAGAAACTTACGTTATATAAAAAACACCAAAATAAAATTTAAAAAACTTACCAAATATATCTTATCGTAAATGAATGTAACTACCCACTTACGGTTTGAATGAAATAAATGAAAAATTAATCAACTTTCTGAAAAAGGAACTTATCTTGGTGGAAATGGTTCAGGTGGATCCGAGTTGGGTGGAAAAAGGTCGGAAAAGCCATTTGGAGGTCGAGCTTTATGGAGACCATTGGAGGAGCCCAATTTGGGTGGATCCCAAGTTGGGCTCGAAAGTTGAGAGAAAAGCAAGATCACAGCTGAGCTTTGTGGTTTGAAGTCATTGGAGAGTGGGTTGAGTTGTAGATGGGCTCAGGGCTCGGGGCACATGGGGAACAAGGCACATGGGAATGGAGGTGGGCGGGGTTGAAGCTTGAGGTGGGAGTAGGAACCAGGGACAGAGCAGGGCTCACCCTAGCTAGAAAAAGAAACCACAAGGAGCTCAGGATGTAGGTCTAAGAGTCAAGCATGAGTTACAGGAGCTCGATCTCAGAGTAGGGTCACAAATTGAAAAAATGTGAGCCAGAGAGGAGAAGGAATCACCTGAGCGACAAGGAATAAACATGACTCATGGTTCACAGGGTTTGAACATGAACTCACCAAAACAACTCGACCAAGTTGGAAATGCAAGCTTACAGGCTAGAGTGAGCTTGGCCACACCAGATCTTGGCCGTTGTGGGAAGGATGGGCACAAGTTTGAAGGAGTTTGTGGTAGAGAAGAGGAGCTCGATACTTAGTGGAGAGCTCAGCGGAGCTTCGGTGGAGAAGAACACCAAAACACCAAAGACTTCAAACTTGAAATTTTGAAACTGTATTCTAAAAAAAAACACAGAGAAACCAGAAAATAGAGATCTAAAAAAATTTCAGTTTAATAAAAAAATTTAAAAACTAGAAAATAACCTCTATTTTTAGCTGATTTGCTAAATTTATCCACAACTAGCTAAATGTAGCTATAAAACCCCTGAAAACTCAAGGAGATTTGCACATGCACAAAGAACACAAAAAAATGACACACTTTCTAAGAACAACTTGTTAAATATGTTAGCAATAAAATTCTAGAATCTAATGATCAAAAAACTTGCATGAGTAAAAAAATGAAACCAAGAGTAATCACAACTCAAATGACGAATGCACATTTACCCAATCTCATCTCTGATACCATGAAAGATTTTGCAAGAATCGAATTGGAAACGATGCACCACGAAGTAGTTACACTCAAATAGAATCATGATAGCTCCAGCGTAATCACAAGGATCGATCAATAATGGAAGAACTTGCTCAATAGAAATAAAGCTTGCACATAGAGGAAAGACAGCTGGAGTGTCTTGGCATACTCATAAATCAAAAATGAAAGGGTACATATAGGGTGCTTTGAGTAACCCTAGTGCATGACACACAAGAAAACCCTAAACCTAACCCTAAACCTAACCCATGTGAGATGACCCTCCATATGTGAGTGGAGGACACATAGGATCCCACACACCAATAACTACATAATGATAAAATGAACAATAATATAATAGAATAATTTATAAGAGGATAATGGAATAGGATAATATAATACATGATGATAGAATGTGATAGGATAGTGTAGAATGGATGAAGGGAGTGGTGATTAGATCTAAGGTGTATACCACTATGGTATGTGATGATGCGTGTGGGTGATAATATAGCCTTTGGCTCATTAATATCATTTCTTTAGGCTGAAAATACTCTTTTTGATATGACTTATTAGTACATGGGGATGTTTTGTGTAGTTATATCTTAGTAGGTTTGATGCATTTTCCTTGCTATAGTTTATGAAAACTGATTATCACATGAACCTCCTACTAACTATCTTTGTGAGATCAAACGTGATGATGTGTGTAGGGAATGATGGAAGTTGCTGGTGGTTATGGAGCCCGAGTTCGAAGCATGTGGCTGAAGACTATTTCCATCAAGTTGACCTATTAGCTTGGGCTTGATCCTAACGGCCCAGTAGAGATTTATGTGTTTTAATTAGTATTTGATGGACAGTGTTTAATGCCACCTAATATGGTGGATCTTGTAACCAACAATATCTATATGAAGACTTCATCTTCAGAACTTGGTAGTACCACTTTTTGATATACTGAAGGAGATTATCTACATACAGTTCTTGATTATTTTTTTGTCTATGTTATGAACTTATTTTGAGTTAATGAAAGCCATGACATTTTGAGAATCAGAAGTTGTTAATCCCTCTATCCCGAGGAAGAGCAAGGGCCCACTCGACCGAGGAGATAAGAGGTTATTTTGAGTTCATGCATACAGTTCTTTGATTAGATTTACTACAATTGTCATTTGATAAATCTTACATGCATGCTTTGATTAACTATATCTACTTTCTCCATTACTTGCTTTCACTTAGAATAGATGCTTTTGTTATGTAAATCTGGTTAATGAATAGTCTTGCTTTCTACTAAGTTCCATTTATGCAGTTGTGATTTCATTTGTTAAGAATAGTGTGTGCGTATTTCATTTTACAACAGAAGATTAGTTGTTAAATTTCCTTTCATCGCAAATAGTTGAATTCCATAGAATTGTATTTAATTTCCATAGATTTGAATTGCATTTCCATAGAATAGTCACTAAACTAAACAACCCCCAATAGACCCAATGGATAACTGGTTCCCCTAGACTCCATTGCATACTACCTAGGACACAGCCTTGGTTTAGAATGACACTAACAAAGATTATGTCAGTTAAATGATTGGAAGAATACAACGACCCATCATTTTTGGTGCCATTGTTTCTGGGGACATAACCATAAGCTCCATTATTTTTATTCCATATGCTATGGGTGTTAATGGAGTTCATGTAGGAAACCAGTAGTTCTCTCGGACCTCATTTTAAACCAACCAACTTGGATGCATAGGTCGCGAGATAACCAAGGGAGATTTATAGCACACAATATTCAAAAATCTCTCTAGACACTTCACAAGGAAGAAACACTGAGAGTGATATAGATTCCAACTCAACACCTAGAACCTCTTTTGAGCATTTTGTATCCTCTTCACACCACTCGGAAATGGGGGACCTTGGGAATGTTGAAGACCAACCTTTAGGAAAAACCTTTACATATCCCATTGTCCTCGATGCAGATGAGGATGCACCCATGAAAAACATCTCACCATCCATCCTCCCCCTCTTTCGAGGAATGACCAAAGAAGACCCTGATCAATTTTTGTTTGAATTTAAAATCCTGTGCTAGACATATGACTACCGAACTGACAATCAAAAACTCAAATTGTTTCCCTCCACTCTCAAAGATTCTACTATGAGATGGTTTATGGGGTTACCATCTAACTCCATTAATTCCTGGGAAGCCATGGAAACAAAATTTCCTGGATAAATACCAAGACTATTATAGGGGAAGGGATAGGAAGGAAGAGTTCTTCCAAATATGGAAAAGGAAGATGAGAATCTAGAGGATTATCTGGATAGATTCCTCTTTCTCCATAAACGCAGTGGGTATGAGTTACATGCAGACATCACTAAAATAGTCTTTCTTAAAGGACTGGATGAGGAAACCAAGGATTCCCTCCATCTCATGGGAGGAGGAGATGTGCATAAACTCACCATGGAACAAATCACTGAGCTATGTAGAAGATACTCTAGAACACGTGGAGGAATACAAGAAAACAAACATCCAAGTCTTTGGGTACCTCTGAACTTCTAGAAGAAATGGCCAACATGAAAACAGACATTTTGTTGTAATTAACATCCACCATAGATGGACTCAAGGAAAAAGCCACCCCTGCCAAAGAACCATTGGACATGTATTTCCCTAAGTGTCGGAAGAGACACCCCTTGAGAGAATGTCCTTTGGATGTCACAGACATGTGCTTAATCTGTGAAGTTATTGACCATGACACTAAGCATTGCACACTTTTACCACAGTTGAAGGGAGGTTTGAATGCCATCTCTCAAACAAGTGCTAAATTAAACTTTGTCCAAAGACCAAACAATCAGGGTGGGTTCCCATCTAGACCAACTCAGAATCCCTGGAGGATGTCATGGCCAAATCAAGCCTCTCAGTCTTCTTGGGGACAACTTGAGTGGGAAAACTCAAACTGGATGACTTATCCATATCCACCACCTTGAAAAATCCCTACACTCAGCCGGGTTGGGCTCCACCACCCACAGCCAATCCTTGGCACAATCAGCAGTGGGGTCCTCAACAAAATTTTAGCCAAAATCAGTCTTGGGCACCACCACAAAATGGTAATCAACAACGCAGGTTCCAACAACCACAACAAGCTTTAATGCCTCCACCTCAAGCCTACCAAAATCAAGGACAAGCAACACAAACACAACTTCTGGCTCCAGCCAGTATCCAATCCTAAAAATCAACAGACAACTTTGATTGATGACACAGACCCAGGTAACACCATGCAAGTTAACACTATTGGTAATTTACGACTACGATCTGGAAAATATTGAACCCTCCTATTGTTATCACAGAACTTCCTGATGCCGATAAGGAAGAAAACCTTGAGGGTAATATTGGTTCTTCACCAATACCAGATACACCGGATGATCAAATACCCAAACAGACTACAACTCCTTTTCCTGAGTGATTACAGGACACTCAACTGCAGATGAAACAAAACTAGTTCAGGAATTGAAAAAAGTACATATTGAGGTCCCACTACTTTGCGTGCAATAAGGGACATCCCTGAACTAAACCAAACCATTAGAAATGAGTGTATAAAGACACCAGGAAGGAAAAATAAATACCCAAAGACTATGTCGAGTCGAAGGGAATTTGGCTGATTTAGTTGTTGGCACCCTTATCTCACCAAAATATGGGGATCCTGGGAGTCCTGTCATTACTATTTGTATAAACAACTAGTCAATATCTAATGTTTTGGTGGATCTTGGTGCTACTATTAATGTCATCACAACAGAAATGTTTAATCTGCTATCCTTAATAGGACTTCAACCGACCAACACTTTTTTAGCAGTTAGCAGATCAATCCATTGTTGTACCTGATGGTGTGGTTGAAGATATAATGGTCACTTTGTTGAATCATGGGAGTACCCAGTTGATTTCATGGTTTTGCATCCTAAAGCTCGAAAGTTGGGATATCCAGTCATCTTGGGAAGACCTTGGTTGGCTACGATTGCTGCTTACATTGATTGTAGGTCAAGCAAACATGACAATTCTAAATGGGTAGAAATCCAAACACATTTCATTATATCCTCCTACCCAGCCTTATATGAACAATTGTGACTAGGTATGGGTGGATTCTTTGGATGCTAACTCTTTGAGTTCTTCTTTTCTGGCCACTATTATAGTACACAATCATATGGCGGAAGTTGTGGAGTCATATACACTGACTGATTCTAAGGACTCTATGCGACTACGGAAATCAACACTATTGCTATGGAATCCGAATACCAACATTAGACATCTCTTCTACTATTTCTCTGGTAGACATTACCTCTGCTGAGTCTGGTAGGAAACTCTATGCTTATAATTCTAAATATTTAGTTCTTGATTTCTATTGTCCTTTAACTAAGATTCTATCTTTTGACAACATACCCATCCTACACATGCTTCAGCCCCATGTTTTCCCATTGAATTCTTTTATCACTAGTACAGAGCTTGCTCTTGTGAATGATACCAAGCAGGTGCTTGTCGGTATGGGAAGAGAGCTGACCATAGGTAATGACTTGGAGGTCAATCAAGAAGCTAGGGTGCTTGAGGTTCTGAAGAAACATTCCCATGCTTTTGCTTGGGATTACACTGATATGAAAGGAATTCATCCTAGCATCTATACACATCATATTTACACTGATGACATCAAACCTATAAGGCAGCCACAATGAAGAATCAATCCAACATTGAGAGACATAGTCAAAACTGAGATCGAAAAACTCCTAAAGGTAGGTTTCATCTATCCTATATCTGATAGTCAGTGGGTTCCCCATTAGTTATTGTTCCCAAGAAGAATGGTAAGTGGCGAATATGTGTTGATTACAGGGAACTTAACAAAGCCACCAAGAAGGATTATTTTCCCCTACCTTTCATTGACCAAGTCCTGGACAATTTGGCTGGTAAGAAATATTTTTCTTTCTTGGATGGGTTTAGTGGGTATAATCAAATTAGTATTGCCCTGCTGATCAGGATAAGACTACTTTTACGTGCCCTTGGGGTACATTCACTTACCAAGTCTTACCTTTTGGGCTTTGTAATGCCCCTACTACGATTTTAGTGGGCAGTCTTGGCCATTTTTTAGATCTTGCTAACGACTGTGTTGAGGTTTACATGGATGATTTCACTGTCCATGGATCCACTTTTGAAGAATATTTGAATAATCTTGAGAAATTACTCAGTCGATGTGAACAACACCAACTATCTCTGAGTCATGAAAAATGTCTAATGATGGTTGATCAAGGAATTGTCTTAGGTCACCATGTTTCAGCCCAAGGTATACAGGTGGATCCCAAAAAGATATCAGTCATCACCCAATTACCTACACCAGCTAATCATACTGACATCAAAAGTTTCCTTGGTCATGCAAGTTATTACCACCGATTCATAAAATATTTTAGCAAAATTGCCACCCCAATGTTTTCACTGCTAACCAAAGATTGTGTTTTTGAATGGTCTCCTCAGTGTCAACAGGCATTTGATTCTATCAAAGAAAAGCTGATGACGGCCCCTGTCTTACATGGCCCTGACTGGGGACAACCTTTCCATATCCACACTGATGCTTCTAATACAGCCATGGGCACTTGTCCTTGGACAAAAAGACTCAGAAGATCATATGTATGCAATTTATTTTATCAGCAAAAATCTGACTCCTACGGAAAGGAATTACACTACTACGGAAAAAGAGTTTTTGGCTGTTGTCTATGCTTTGAATAAATTTTGTCATTACATCACTGGATATAAAAAATTTTTTTACACTTGACCACTCTGCCATTCGATATTTGATGAACAAACCAGTGGTTGGTGGAAGGCTTATTCACTTTGGTTACTCTTGTTGCAAGAATTCAATCTCACCATTATAGATAAGCCTGGAAATCTAACGTTGTTGCTGATTTTCTTTCTAGAATAAATGTTTCAAGTAATGATGAAGCAGTCCAAGACCAATTTCTGATGAACACTTGTTTTCTATCTCGACTAAGACTCCTTGGTTCATCTCTATGAATTATTTAACAACAGGGAAGTTTCCTACCTATTTTACTCATAAGGAAAGAAGGTGATTGGTTAGAAATAGTGCAACATATAAATGGTGTAATGGATTCTTATTTAAATGTTGTCCTGACATGGTTCTTCGTAGGTGTGTTTGAGAGGATGAGGTACATGACATACTGCGAGCTTGTCATGATGAGCCAGGAGGTGGACATTATTCAGTGAAATGAACAATTCACAAGATCCTTGGAGTAGGGTACTATTGGCCTTCCCTCCATAGGACTATCAAAAAGTATGTGTGGTAGTGTGATGCATGCCAACGAATGGGAAAACCTACACTTTCTATGGAAATGCCTCTGAATCCTCAGCTGGTTCTAGGACCATTTGAGAAATGGGGTATTGACTTTGTTGGACCATTTGATCCTCCATCTTTCGGGAAGGAGTATCTCTTGGTATGCATGGACTATGTCACCAAATGGGCTGAAGTTCAAGCATTGGCATCTGCCATGAAGATGTTGTTGCTGATTTTTCTATAATTGGATATTGCTGTGATTTGGAGCACCAAGGGCCATTGTATCTGATCAAGGTCCTCAATTTGTTTCAAATATGATTGAAGCTTTCTTGGAAATCTATAGAATCAGGCACCGAAAATCATCACCATATCACCCCCAATCCAATGGGCAAGTGGAGGTAACCAATCGAGAACTCAGAATATTCTAACTAAGGTGGTCAATGCCGATAGAAAGAATTGGGTACCAAAGCTTCCTGAGGCCGTCTGGGCCTACAACACGACCTAGAAAACAACTACTAGTTTTCTCCCTATGAGCTGGTCTTTGGGAAGAAACCACTATTACCTGTTGAGTTTGAATTGTGCACACACAAACAACGTTGGAAGTTGGGATCGATTTGGATGAAGCACAACGTGAATGAGTGTTGCAGCTGAATGAATTAGATGAAATGTGAATGGAGGCACAACAATAGACAAAATTCTACAACATCAGTGGAAAACTTGGCATGATGCTCACATCAAAAAAAGACATTTCATGAGGGATAATGGGTTTTACTCTTTGATTCCCACTATCAGTAGTTTAAAGGCAAGTTGCGTACACATTGGTTGGGTCCCTATCAGGTAAATCAAGTGTTTGATAATGGCTCTATTTGATTGATACCTATTGATGGAGACAAATGGACTCTTCTGGTGAATGGGCATAGGCTCCAGATTTATCACCAACCATTGGATAAGAAGACTTTCACCGATGACATTCTGTTACGCACAGACATGCATGCTGAGGAGGCTCTTTGCCTCTCAAGCATGGAGTAATCAATCTCTTGCAAATTCAATAAAGGAAGATGATCCTTCATTTGATCTTCTTCCCTTAGTTAGTTTTTTTCTTATTGTTATTTCCAATAAATGCAGGAATTTTCATTATTTCTATAGCCACTAATCACGTTTCATCTCAAATTGTAGGGCGTAGGAATCTACGGATATCACCACTAAATGTGGCATGGGTAAGTGCATTTTAACTTGCTAATGATATTTCCATGCAAAACATTTCCCCATGTATGCATTTGTCATCATTACCATCATGAAATGATTGCTTATGTTCATTTTGATCTCTTTCCAAATCTGGTTCTATGGATGATGGCATAAAAGGAGTAATGGCTCATAATCACCACATGCCTTGATGTGTCACACTCTCAAAGTTAGGATGGGTGGCACTCGCTCCTCAACCATGGGATATGTGCCACCACAAAAATCTTAAACTCACATGGGTGGCGGTCTCATTCACTATTTTTCCACCACCACCTTCACTTGATTTTGCACCACCCAAGGAATATGGTGCCATTTGAAATTTAATGCTTCTGTAACTACTTCTTACCGTTGTTGTATGCACATCACACATGATTGGTTTTATCAGTCACTAGATGGGAAGTGGGAGATACGCTCTGTTCTATTTTTTTTCTACTACCTAGTATTACTCACCTTTGGCTTCAGCATGGGACCATGAAAGACATCAGAACCTGATTCACCAGATGCCTTACTCGGAATGCCACCCTTTCATAGGTATTTCATGATTTTGGATGGCTGGATTTCATTCAGAAATTTGAAGGTTTCGATGAGGGCATTGTGGAAGAATTCTTGAACAATTTTGAGTCCACCTGTTCACAAGTTGGTGGAAGATGGGTTGAAATTACCAGTCAGGTCATTTCTGACCTATCTAGCTTCCAGACTTTGGTTTGAAGGTTATGAACAAATGCTCCTTTACAAATCCTGATTGCTCTATTTCATGATGAAGGAGAGGCACTCCCGAAGTCATCTTGACTCCATTGGGTGTCCAGAAGGGTGTTAAGTGGACAAGTTTACCTAGAATCTAGAGCGAGATTGTGAAATGGGTCAACCGGTATTTCATATGCGATGGTCAAGCCTCTGTTAGGTGGTGATGCACTTAAAATGCTCATCCACCTTAAAAAGGGATGTGTCAACTAGGCCCTTTGGGTAAATCTGCCAGAATACCTCATGGACTCCATTATTAAAGTTTTCCAGAAGCACCGGTCCGGTGGAGGCAAGTCTATAATTAAACACCGGGTTGATTCATTTGTTGTGTTCACACCAAGTCTTCTTTAGACCAAAGTGGAGGCTCGAGGGACATGTTTGGTGGTGAAGGGTCTGAGACCAAAGCAATTGAAATCTGGTCTCTCTTCTGCACCTCGGTCTACCCTTGCATCGGGCCCTTGCCCTTCACACAACCAAGCAGAGGCAGCCGATGTTCCTGAGCATGCGGACACAGTTGGTACTCCTGAGGGTCCATTCCCTTCCATTTCTGATTCAAAAGGCAAGTGTGCCATGGCTCCATCTTCTTCCATGTAACTATGGTCCGATGGCTTAGCTCATTTTTATAGACAAGTGGTTCCCAATCAGAGTCCTTTCCTGATGATACCACCCACATTCGGGAGGAACTGCATAAGGAGGATGACTGGCCACTCCATCATCTTTATTCCATCATCTACAAAATTCACCCTGTGGTTCCTGAAATGCTTGACACCCAAGTGGCACCTTCTCACAACTATCTGGAGGAAATCACACTACTAAATCTCAATTACAAGGTATGGAAGAAACAAACCTTTTATTACAAGCTGAATTTACACAACAAACAGTAGAAAAAGTTCGGGAGATTGCTTGCCCTATAGCTTGAAGTAAGTTGTTTAAAGTGACAGCATGATAAGAGTCTTACCCTCTTGGATAGTTTCCATCAGTTATCCCTTTAGGAAAGGGAATTGTGGAAGGAAAATCAAAAATTAAAAAAGGAAAAAGAATCTATATAGGAGGAAAAACAAAAAGTAACATCTATTTTAGACTTTGTCTATCCTTTGGCCCTCAAACTGTTGTCCTATAGGAAACCCTCTTCAGTCTATAGCATGTTTGTCCAAGAACAATTTTATTCTTGGCAGTTATTTCAATTGTGTTCTCAAGCCCCTCATGAAATTCCCAATGGCCCTAGTTTTTTATCAGTTTACAAGTGCAGTACTCCAGAAATCCAAAATTTTCTTTGTGAATTCTATCTACATAACATGATAGTTACCAATGTCCCTGATTTCTTAATCAACCTATTTGTGGGTGATTTTCAAATTAAATCCTTTCAGTTTGCATTGTGGAATCAGATCATTTGGGGTCAAAGCAAACAAACATTTTCAATCACACTGCTCAGTCCATCAGATTCCACATCCACCCAACTCATCATACAGATGTCACCTTGTGGAAAAATTTCAATCACTTTACTATCAGGCAGGGGTTGGGGTGAATACTTCTCATATTTTACTTCAGTGTGTCATTGATTTTGAAAATTATAGTCAAGAGAATTTTGGGACAGCTTGGAAAGCTTGTGATAGGAGGTGGGATACTCTGAGTCTACCCTTGAAATGCAGGGAGGTTCTCTCTCCCCAGAACTTGAGTTGGAGCATGCGCAGGGGTGATGCCCTCATCACCATTATCAAACAAACCACAGAGAAAACTAGCCAAGTAGTACAATGATGAATGGGCAGGCCTCCAAGTACGTCCACCACTCCTTTTGAGCCCTCTCACTACTGCGGAGAATAATGCGCAACACAATCACATGATAGTTTCACAAAGATGGGTAGAAATTACCTCCAATACTCAGGGCTGCAAGAACACCACAAAGCAATACGCTAATCAATTTGAGGAGTATGACATGGCTGAGCAACTTGGTAGGTGGGCAGGATGTAGATAAGTTGCATAGGGACATGCAATAGGTAAAGTCAGGGGGAAAATGATGAGTGCATTGTTTGGCTCATTAATATCATTTCTTCAGGCCAAAAATACTCTTTTTGATATGACTTATTAGTACATGGGGATGTTTTGTGTAGTTATATCTTAGTAGGTTTGATGCATTTTCCTTGCTATAGTTTATGAAAACCGATTATCACATGAACCTCCTACTAACTATCTTTGTGAGATCAAATGTGATGATGTGTGCAGGAATGATGGAAGTTGCTGGTGGTTATGGAGCCCGAGTTCAAAGCATGTGGCTGAAGATTGTTTCCATCAAGTTGACCTATTAGCCTAGGCTTGATCCTAACGGCCCATAGAGATTTATGTGTTTTAATTAGTATTTGATGGACAATGTTTAATGCCACCTGATATGGCGGATCTTGTAACCAACAATATCTATATGAAGACTTTGTCTTCAGAACTTGGTAGTACCACTTTTTGATATACTGAAGGAGATTATCTACATACAATTCTTGATTATTTTTACTATCTATGTTATGAACTTATTTTGAGTTAATGAAAGCCATGAAATTTTGAGAATCAGAAGTTGTTAATCCCTCTATCCCAAGGAAGAGCAAGGGCCCACTCAACCGAGGAGATAAGAGGTTATTTTGAGTTCATGCATACAGTTCTTTGATTAGATTTACTGCAATTGTCATTTGATAAATCTTACATGCATGCTTTGATTAATCTGTATCTACTTTCTCCATTACTGCTTTCACTTAGAATAGATGCTTTTGTTATGCAAATCTTGTTAACGAATAGTCTTGTTTTCTGCTAAGTTCCATTTATGTAGTTGTGATTTCATTTATTAAGGATAGTGCATGTGTATTTCATTTTACAACAGAATATTAGTTGTTAAATTTCCTTTCATCGCAAATAGTTGAATTCCATAGAATTGTATTTAATTTCCATAGATTTGAATTGTATTTCTATAGAATAGTCACTAAACTAAGCAACCCCTCAACAAACCAAACGGTTAATTGGTTCCCCTAAACTCCATTGTATACGGCCTAGGACACAACCCTAGTTTAGAAAAGAAACTGACAAAGATTATGTCGAGTTAAATGATTGGAAGAGACAACATGGTAGAAAGGACCTAGGTATGGAAATGTGATGTAAATGTGCAGTGTAAACAATGTAATTATTGATCAAATTTCTTCATCCATGTCTAGATTACGAGATAGATAACCAAGATATAAAACAAATTCGAATGATGGAGGGTGTAAGGTACCTCGGATGCGATATGGTGAATCACGGCACTAAAGTGATTGATCTCTATTGTGAGCTAAATAAACCTACAAAATAGAGGTAACTAAGAAGAAAACAGATTATATGGTATATGCAAGGGTTTCCTAATGAAGTTGGTTACAAGAAGCGGAGCTTCCTTATGCGGATGTTAACCCCCATTTGATAAGATAAAATGATATAAACAAATGATAAATGGATAACGTGTAGAAAATGATAAACAACGAACCTTAAAATGTTGATATATAGAGGAGGTAATCGATGTGATCAAAGTAAATGCAAGGAAAACCAAGTTAACAGAATCACAAGAGCATAAGGATGGTATTATGGTGATTCAAGTAGCATTGCAAGGCACTATGATGATATTACGATAAGCAAGGGCCTATAATATCATATTCTTTCTATCACTCTTAACTTTTTCAAAAGAGGGAAAGATTTGTATTTGTAACTTGGAGATGGGGTTAGTTTAGGGGTTATCAGGTAACTTGGGTTTGACAAAGTAACCTTAGTTAAGTGAGTGGGGGGGACATGATTTGAGTGATTAGGTGAAATAATGGATATGATAAGGATTATTTTGCATTATTTAAATCATGAGTGGGGTTCATGATTTGAATGGTTTTTGGAGTATTTAATTATTAGGTGGGATGATATGACTTAATTGGAATATTTGGATAATGAGGTTTAGGTATTTAAAAGGGGATCAATTAATCAATTAAGATTGATTAACCGACCATGTATTCTAGGTAGGAAATGGGATTTATTCAAATTTATGGGGAAAAAGGATTCAAATGGGTAAGCCTAATGAAAGTAGGAAAACACTAGGTGAAGAGGAGGAACGATACCAAAAAATAGTGTCTACATTTGCTCATTTTTGATGAGTGGGTTTCATTGGGAAAGCCGTGAGACATAAATGATGAAAATAATATTGATTGAGTGTTCCCCCTCAAACTTGGGATTATTGAGCTAAGGGATGTCGATCATGAGTTTGAAAGAGATAAATGGTAAAGGTCAAGTGGGTGATGAAAAGATGGACAAAAACGTAACCAAGGAAAGATGCCCTAGGAAAAGAGGATCACAATAGCTATGAAAAATATGGCACCGAATCCAATATCACATTGGCAAAGGAAAATTTTGGTCTCAATGGAGAAAAGCGACAACATTCTATGGACCACTCGAGTGGGTGAAGACCATTACAATATGTATGCAAACCACGATGACCAATGGGTCATAGGAAAAAATCAAAGTATGCACAACTAAATGTGAAAGGTATATGAAATCCTCTCGTATATAAGGAATCAAGTGAAAAATCATGCATCCACAAAAGGGATGAGGATGAAAATAATGATGCCCCAAGATATCGCACAAAAAGGAAAAAGTTGATGGTGAATGTTTAAATAAAATACCCTAAGGGGAATGGATATGGTCATAAAGGCATATACACAGAGCAAATTGGATAGAAGTGTGAGATAAAATTCCCCAAGAGGGGGTAAATATGAATTTGAATACATGTTTCAAAAGAAAGGTACAACATTGACGATGGATGAGTAGATGAAGAAAAGAGAAGACACACTTGCTTCTCTCGACAAATAGTGGTAGAATTCAAACTATGTAGGTGAAGCAAAAAGTAGAGCATATATTTGTGGAAGAAAAAAATGGAAAAAGTGATGACCGTTGTGGTATCCTTCAAGAATAAAATTTCATGGGAAGATGTGATGAGGGATATAGGTGATGATTTCCCGACAAGAAAGGTGACAAGAATAGAAAAGACAACATAACTCCCGAAAGGAAGAGGATGGGGTGTAATAGGATAGAGAAATTGTTATTTACAAACAAGGAGGATTTTTAATCGATCTTCAATGGAAAGAGGAGGAAGATAATAATAGAGGATGATATGAGAAGAGAGAAGATAATATAGTAGAGGGTGAAAACATAGAAGAGGGAAAGAGATGTGCAATAGGAAGGTAGCAGAAAAGATAAAGGGAGGGAGGTAGGAAAGAGATGATAAAATGGAGAAAATAAAGAAATTAGGAGGAGAAGGATGCAAGGGGTCCTGGAAAAAAATAAAATAAAGAAAGATGAAAGGAGAAGAAAGGAATAAGGAAGGACAAATGAGAAGGAGAAGATACGATGCAAATAGGTGAGGGGGGAAGGATGACAGGAAAAATTAATAAAGTGAGAAGGGAAGTGGGGCGTGGTAGAGGCTATGCCAGTTAAGGAATGTTAAGGGAAGACCGACAATAATTATAAGATGATGATGATTTCGGGTGAAGAGGAAACCAATTGTACGGGGATGGAGAAATAGAAACAAGGAATGAAAGAGGGAAAAAATGGATAATAAGAATATGGAAAAATAATAATAGAGAAGGATGATGGGAGGAAGAGTTAAAGTTTGAATGACACACAAACAAGGAAAAGTAAAAGGGAAAGGGGAAAGAGAAAAGAGAAGATGATAGAGGAGAGGGTGAAAACAGGAGAGAGATGTGCAAACTAAAAGAAATGGAAACCAAATAAGACAACATGTAGAATGATGTAAAAGATGATGGAGAGAAATGACGAAAAAAATATGGCGATGAGTTAGGGGATGAGTGTAAGGAAGACAAAAGAGACGATACAACTAAGAAAATAAGGAAACTATGGTGGAGGGAGAGGTGGCAAAGAGTAGACAAAGGAATGGAAACCTCGGACTTAGCGATTAAGAGCAGAAAAGATAGAAGAGGAATGAATAGAAGGAGTGATTGATTATGAGAAGAGAAAGAAAAGTTGAAGAAAAAAAAATTTATAAGATAGAGTAGATGGAGACAAAGGAGGAAGAAAAAGGAAGCGAAAGAGGTAGAAGAGAATAAGAGAGAGGGATGATAGGAGAAGGACAAACAAGAAGAAGACAAGAAAATGACAGAGAAGAGGGTGAAATTAAGAAAAAGGGAGAGAGAGGGTCAAAATTATGGGAGTGACGAAGAGTGAAGGGTATCAAGGGATAAAAATTATGGAAAATGAAAGAGACAATAGAACTAAGAAAATAAATGAACTATAGAAGTTCGAGATGAAGAAAACAATAATAGGTAGAAGAGAATAATAGATAAGGGTGATAGGAGAAGAGAGAATGAGGAAAGATGAATAAGTAGATGAGATGAGAGTAGGGGTAAAATAAAGAACAATGGAAAGAAGGATGGAAAAAGGAAGGAGATGAGGATGATGAAGAATGTAAAGAAGATGAAAGAGGAGGTAGAATAGAGAAGAGAAAGAAACAATGAGGGACTAGGAAGATGTGGAGAAAAGAAAAGAATAGAAGAGAAATTAGCATAGAATGATTGAAAAGGTGGGGATGAGGGAAAAAGAAAGGGGATGGTAGTGGGAAGGTGAAAATGTTAGGGAAAGAAGAGATGATAGAGAATATACGTGGAGAAGAGTGGAGGAACTAGGTTATCGAAATGAAACCAAGGTAAAGAATATAGAATAGACCGCATGGAAATGCATGTGGATGGCGAGATGATAAAAAATATGGGACAATATTGAAGAGCCAGGTTATTAATGGAGAAGTAAGAAGGAAACACAAAGTAAAAATGGGAGGAAGATGATAAAGAGGAAGTGAAATAAAATGAGGAGTAGAAAGGAGGAGAGGAAAATAGAAAAAATGATGTAGAAGGAAGGAAATCAAGAACAAATATATTCATTGAAGAGTGAGCATTATCAGTAACATAAAGAGAATCTATAGGGGAGGAATGACACGGATGAGAAAATATGTGGAGATGCATGAAATGATGATAATAGAATGATGAGAAAATAGAGAGAGGGTGTATGATGAAGACAATAGGGATATTAAAGAGGGTGAATGGAAGATGGATAGGTGGGTAAGAAGCAATAAGAAAGGGCGGAGGTGGGCAAAAGAAGGGGAGTGAAGAGAGAATGGGGCATAGAAGAAACAATGATAGTTAAGTGATGTTAGGAAGAGCCCATCAATAATTAGTGGTGGGGAAGGACAAGGATGAAGAGACAGAGAGGAAACATAAGAATGGATGATGTAGAAAACAATTTCAATGATGGGATGTTAGGATAAGCCAACCGATAATGATTGGGGTGTACATGGGAAGGAAGGAATGAAGATAGAGTGGAGGATGTAAAAAATAATGAATAGGGTTGGGTATAATGGGGATGAGTGAATTTTAGGATAATTACACCAATAATTATTAGCATGGAAATGGAAGATGATGATGAAAGAATTTTAGGGGAAGACCATCAATAATGGTGGTTAGACATGGGGGTGGATATGTGGGAGAACTCAAGAAGATGGAGTGGAAAGAGTAAAGAAAGGAGGGATAATGATTTGTGCTAAGATGAAGGTGAGGAGAGGATGTAGTGGATGAGAATGAATGAGGGAAAGATGAAGAAACAAGACATGAAAAGAATGGAAAGAAATGGTATGAAGGATGATGGATCAAGAAGGAGAAAATGGGGGAAAAGAATATGGTTATAGGAGGAAAGTAGTAGATGCATTCCATAAGAGGATAGGTTGAGAAAGGATAATGGTAGGAGGAAAATGTAGTTGGTAAGGAAGACCAGGAGGAAGAAACAATCAATGGAGGGAAGGAAGAATGAGGTGAGGGAGAAGTCTAGAATGACAAGTTCAACTTAAGGAGGACCCTTAAGTAAGACTATCATGAGACGGAAATGGTTAAGTAAGATTTCCAAGTGAGGGATGATGGAGATGACAAGTGGGAAAAAAAGATGTGGTATCTAAAAGAATGAAAGAGGAGATGAGAGGATGTGATGATGGGGACTAACGAGAAAAAGTGGAGGGCAAGGATTTGGAATGATGGGGAGTGCAAGATGACATATCATCCTTAAGAGAGACTCTTGAGTAATATCGCCAAATTGATGATGATATGGAAGGGGAAAGAAAAGAATGGATTGGGTATAGGGGTGAATGGTTGGTTGGATCATATGATGAAGGCCGAGGCGGGAGAAATAGGATGGAGGAAATATGATATAATGGGTAAGTGTTAGATGGAAAATCAAACTTAAGAGGCACTCTTAAGTAATATTTCCATGCGACGAGGATAGTTAAGTAGGATCACCAAGATGAAGAAGAAGAACGGTGATAAGAAGTAATTTATTGTGATTTGATGACAAGATGGACTGAAGAGGAACCCTCAAGTGAATTTTCCATACTGCGAGAGTGTGTAAGTAAGATTACCAAAAAGAAGACATATATTAGGAAGGATGAGAAAAGAGTGAGTGGTGTATGCTAGAGTGGAAAAAATAAAAGAAGGAAACAAAGGAGTGTAACATGAATGGATGGAGGAATTTATACGATGTAGGATGGAGATTGTGAAGGGAATCCTTAATTGGGATGCCCACGTGGTGAGAGTGATGAAGCAGAAGTGATAAGTGGAAGAGGTGGAGCGGAAAGATGTGTGTGGTGGTGATTTTTTTATGAAAGAGGAGATGGTGGAGAAGTTTCTACAGTGGGAGGATCTTAGGAAGAGGGTATATCTCAACCAAGATGTCCATGCGGAAGGGGTGATTAAGTAAGATCATCAAGCTAGAAGTGGATGAGTAGAAATTAGGAGCAAGGATGAATGGATCAAATACATGGTGACCATGGTGGGGATGAGGAGTTGTTGGATAATGAATGCTACTTGAGAGATATCCTCAAGTAGGATTCCCAAACAGCAACGAAGATCAAGTAGAATTCCCAAACCAAAAATGTATTATCAATATCATTCATAGATATTAATGGAATTGATGGAATTATGGATGATTGTAAGATATGTCATCCTTAAAGAGAAACATATAGATATAGAATTCATGGTTCAAAATTTTATATGGAGGAATTTGATTTTGATAAAAGATTACCTTAAAAGATAGATAATTGTAGCAAGGAGCATACAAAGAAACCATGCTTTGAAGCAGATTAGAGATAAACAAGAAAGGGTACCACTCAAGGTATTGCATTTACACCAATAGCATGTGTTAATACATAACCAATGATAGTTAGTTATACCAAATACCATGAGGAAAAAATGGATGCAATAATCATATAAACCTAATCTCGACATGATAAAGGTTTTGAGATGTAACTTGTACAAGGGAATATGGTTCTCCAAATTGGGGTTCCTTAAAACTATGCCCCCAACTTTGGGAAGGGGAAAGAGCAAACTAATCAATACGGGAAGTCCACAAGAAAAAAGTTGATCAATGCCGGAAGCTTTCTTAAGATGCTAATAAAATGGAAGACTAATCAATGTGAGAAACCTTCAAATTTCATAAAAGAGTATCTATCCTTCAAGGGTATTATCTACTTTATACATAATATAGATGAAAAGAAGGCAAGAATAATATGTAATAGCCATCCTTCGAGGGATTGGTCTATTTCTTTTGATTTTGATTTGCATGCTTTTCTTTTTCTCTTTTTGCATGAACAACTGTCCTTCGAGGGATTAGTCTATTTTTGATAACTTTGATTTTGATTTTTGCATCCATGAATTTTAACTTTACATGGGGGAGAGCTGGGAATAGCTAAGTAGACCACTTAGGAGGGGATAATGAATGTACAAGAGACACCCTGGACCCCTTTGCATGGCTCCAATAGGTGAATAAGAGGGTGATGGATGTAATGATCATGGAGTTCTCACCAATAAGGAGAACTTATCCATAAGGAAAATGCTATGGGAAGAGTCATGGTGCCCATATTTAAGGTCACATATAGGAAGTGATGGTAGACCACATAGTTCCATATCATTACAATGATAGATGGAAGGGACTAATGATGGAGGAATGATGTAAAGATATGACTATTTTCTCATGGGTATATATACTAACAATAGAATGGTTGTAAGTGCAATGCATTAAGAGGTTCATTTTCTAGTTTACCTTCAAGGGAAGCTAAATGATAGGCCCAATACCCATACTTATGCATGATAATGTATGGTCCAATCTAGTTGGGAGCAAACTTTCCCCATTGGCTCCTTTCTAAAGTAGTGACATTTTGATTTTCTTTTAAGACAAGGTCACCTATTTTTAATTTGTGTTCTTTGAGATGCTTGTTATAAGCATGCTGGACATGCTCTTGATAAACATGATGATGCTCAAGAGTAAGGAGGCGATACTCGTCTAACAACTCAAGTTGTGTTAGGCACTCTTGGTGATAATATTCATTAGAAATGAAGTCACGAAGAGACACATGTAAGGATGGAATTTTAACTTTGAGAGGAAGAATGACTTTAGAACCATATACGAGAGAAAGGGATAATAAAGAGATGAGACAATAAACTTGATATTGAATGAGTTGCATATTTTTTAAAATATTTGTTTTCTTAAAGGACTTCCGTTGTCTATGCGATCTTGTGAGAACACCAAAGCAATAAATTGTGTTGGTTGATGAAGTTAATGATCTGATTGGCTTTAGTTTAGGTGAGTGGAATAACTTCCATCCACTTGGTGAAATATTTAGTTGCAGTGATAATAGAATGATGACGATGAAAAGAATGAGGATTGATAGTACCAATGAGATCAAGGCCCCACTCCGAAAAGGGCCAAAGGTCCTGTGTTGGTTGTAAGGTCTGGCTAGAAATGTGGACAAGATTGGAATGTTGCTTACACTTGACACATTTCTTAACATATTCACAAATAGTCCTCATTGAGAGAAGGCCAATAATAGCCAAGGAAAAGGACACGTTTAGCGAAAACCAAGAAACTAAAATTTTCACCGCAAATGTCTTCGTAGACATCTTGGATAACGTGAGTAGATCCATGGGATTTGAGATATCAAAGAAGAATACTATCGAACCCCATTTGTAGAAGATGCCTCTAAGAATGACATAGTGGTTAACACGTTGGAGAAATTACCTTCTACCATTCTTAGATAGGTATGAAGGAATGATGGATTTGGATAGATAATCAAAGATTTGAGAGTACCATAGGTTTGATGAATCAAGTTCAATACTATTAACATGAGGTAACTTGTGGATGTGAGATGGTTGATCGCATTGATGAAAAACCACCAAAAGTTTGGATTCATTAGTTTTCCATGGGATGAGAGATGTAAGGAAGCCATCGTGTCGAGTTAAATGATTGGATTAGCAGGATGACTTGAATAGTATAGGTATCAAAGGCCTCAACAAGAAATAGGCTGATGTCTCGATATTCTTGTAGAACATCATTTTTACATTGATAATTTCATGTAATTTGTTTGATGATGAGTTCCGAATCCCCATAGATGTGGAGGATTTGTACAAAAAAAAGGATAATAGTTTCAAGACCAAAAATAAGTTCTTCATACTACTGCCATATTGTTCATGTAGTCAAAGTCAAGTTTTTGGGAAATATGTATGGGATTATCAAAAGAAGGAATGAGAATGACACAAGCACCTCCCCCTTGCATTAATTTCTATCCATCAAATAAGATAGTCATGTGAAGAGGAAAAGACTCATAATTTATATTGTTAATGGATTCATCAGGAAATTGTTCATGAGGAAGATGAGTGGTAGGAAGAGGGGATTCAACTAATTGGTCTACTGAATAGCTTGGCCTTTAATAGAATTTTGTGAGATGAACTCTAGGTCAAAATATGTCATGATCATGAGCCATCGAGTGATGCAATTAGTGCAGTAAGGTTTAGAATGCATGGTTTTGAGAATATGAAAACTAGTAACTATATACATTTTTATTGAGAAGATAATAGCGGAGCTTAGAAGTGGCTAAGAAAAGTGTGTAACACATCTTTTTATCTTCACTATAGTGAGTTTCATACTCATGTAGAGTATGAATGATGTAATAGATAGCCTGTTCTCTTCCTTGGTCATCACGATGTGCCAACATGTTACCTAATGCATGATCGGTAGTAGAGACATATAGGTAAAAAGGCTCCCCCTCACGTGGAGGTGTAAGAACAGGAAGAGATAGGAGATATTGCTTAAGATCATCGAAGGATTTTTGGAAGTTATCATCCTAGTGGAAGGTGACGTCTTTACAAAGAAGATGATAAAAGGGTTGAAACAGTCTAAAATTTGTGAGATGAAGTGGAGGATGATTGAAGCCATCCTTGAAGACTACGAAGTTGTTTAAGATTGGAAGGAGGAGACATCTCAAGGATAGCCTTGATTTTGGTGGGGTCAACCTCAATACCCCTGATAGAAATGATGAATCCAAGGATTTTTCTAGTTAATATGCCAAAACATACTTGGTGGGATTAAGGCGAAGGAAGAAACAGATTAAATGCTCGGAAGGGATTTTAAGGACAAAGAGGTGATCACATTGATGTTTGGATTTTTCCAAGAGGTCATCAACATAGTCTTCTACGGTCTTATGTATGAGATCATGAAAGATATAGGTCATGACTCGTTGATAAGTGGCCCAACATTTTTCAAACCAAAGGGCATGACACGATAGCAAAAGGTCCCCACGGGGTGATGAAGGAGGTCTTATGTTGATCTTCTAGTGTGATGAGGATCTAATTATAGCTATAAAAACTGTCCATAAGAGAAAACATCTCATGTCCTATGTAAGGTCCACAAGTTGATCATTGTTGGGAAGAGGAAAGTTGTCTTTAGTGAAAAAGCAATTAATATCCCAAAATCCAATGCATATATGAAGCTTATCGATGCTTTAGTGATGGGTACAATGTTAGAAACCCATTGGGGATAGTCAATGGGGATGATGAAATTGGCAGAAAGAAGATGTTGTAACTCCTCTTTAACAAGGAGAGCAACTCGAGGATGCATTTGATGAAGCTTCTACCTAACTTGGTTTAGTGTTGGGGATGGTGAAAATGTTATGGAAAATGATGAAGGGGTTAATACATGGCATGCTTTGGAGTATGACCATGTAAAGGCCTAGCTATGTGTGGATACGAAAGAGGTGAAGGCTTTGGCTTCTTGAGGCTCTAGAAATTAGCTCACCTTAAGGATTGGGGGATTTTGAGGATTCCTAAAATTAATCTTGATATTGGAATCATTTAAGAGAATGAAAGTATCGGGGAAGTACTTTTGGATATGAAAATCCTTGGCCCCATGTAAAAAATAATGTAATTTTCATCATTGCATTAAAAAATGTCAATGGTATAGTAATCTTACTCTACCATCTCCTGATGCTTGAGAGGAAAGGATCAGGTTTCATTTCCAACCTGATAAGTGACCGATCCAAAGGAAATGGTGGAAATTATAAAAAATGTTAGGGAGAATAGATTCGACATCATTGGGATTGGTGAGATAATCGGATGGAGAGAAGGGAGGCAAATCAACATTTATGGGAGAGTGTGTAAAAGTTCCCTAAGGGGGATGGAGGTATCTTTGTATCCCAAGCCAAAATTTTCACATGGTTCATTGGTTTATTTGAAGAAGTGGATGTGGTGACCTTGTTCATAATGCCCCATACCAAACCCCTTCCATACACAATGGTGGAGGTATGTGTAGGAAAAGGATGGTTTACCAAGGAAGATGAAACCAAAAACATATGGTTTGGTGTGTGGCTGATCTCTGACATGAGAAGAAGGGTGATCAAGGCATCGTATACTAGATGGGTTTAGAGAAAACAGGGGCAAAATGAGACAATTTACCCAAAATTTGATTGATACATAGGGGCCTTATCAGGGTGGCGAGGTGGTTGGAATAAGGAAGATAATTAAGAGCAAGGATTTGATATTCTCCTAATGTAACGAGTTGCATTCCAAAGCATTGGAAAATACATTGTGGGGTAATGTAGATGTAGTCAAAAAAGAACTATTGGATGTATCAAAAGAAGGGTTGGATTTTGGACAAACACATCTTTAGGTCGATAAGTCACGTGACATGTCTTGAAAAGAGGAGAATTAGTGGGGAGAGTACAAACGGTCCCGTAATGTTCATATTTAATGTAATGGTGGAAGATAGATGGGACACAGTTTATGGCATGAATCCAAGGACATCCAAGTAGAAGATTATACTGAAATTATCCTTCTATAATGTAGAAGAGCTCATGGAGGAGTTTATGGCCGACATGAATGGGAAGGAAAAATGTACCCAAGGGAGGGATTATAGCATCGTTAAAACGATAGAGGATGGTAGGAGATTTAGTGACAATGGTGTTAGGTAGTTTGAGTTGGTCAAAGGTGTGAGAAGAAATTATATTGATACTAGCACCATTATCAATCATAGTCCATCGGATGCACGTGTCATTGATTCAGACCGTGATGTCGAGAGGAATATTGTATTCTTTTATAGGTATGTCGGGGATTTCCAAATCCTCAAAGGACATAGTGGAAGATGCTGCAAGAGCATTAAGTAGAGCCGTGGGGTTGAGCCTCATTAGATGATACCAATATCCATTGTAGAGCTTCAATAAGAGCTTGTTTATGGTTAGGAGATCTTTGGATAAGCTCATAAAGTGACATTTTTCTGAATCTTGGTGAATTTGTTTGATAATGGTCTATTTGATGGAAGTGGGATTAAGAGTGGCCAAAATAGATACCTTGGCCTTAGAGGAAGATGGAGGTGTTGATATGGGATGAGTGGTGGGAGCAGCGATGACAAATTTAGGTTGTGATGGGGGTGTGGATGTGGTAAGCTCCTAAGAGGAGGGATAACAACAAAGGTCTTTAGCTTAGGTTGTGTGGTGGAGTTAGGGTTATGTGGTCCGAGCATGGGTGGTTATCCAAACAACGTTGATCAAAAGAGGGGGACCATCCCTGGGAACATCCTCTTTTGGTGGTGGGTTGGTGATGTCCTTGGATGTATCTTATTTTTGTGGTGGGTTGGTGGCAAGAGTCCTTGATGAAAGGGGTGGCTTAGATGTTCTGTAGATGCATGTTGGGGTGAGGGAGTTGATTGGGTTGGTGGAAGAGTTGGTTCTCCCTCATCAAGGAGATCATTCTCATTGATAAGGTTGTGTATGATGGTTTGAAGGGATCTACAGTGTTCAGTGTCATGCCCTGGTGCATGGTGGTATGCACAAATAAGGTTAGAGTCAAACCATGAGGGTCTTGGTGCACTTGGTTCAAAGGGTTTAATTGGTGGTAGGGTGATCTCCGAAGTCTAGAGCAATTGGTAAAACATTGTGGTATAATATTCCAAGGAATAGGTGATGATGTGGCTATTGGGGAAGGGTTTTGTGATGAATTTAATGATGGTTTTACGTGAGGTGGTGTGATGGGAGCCTTGATACTATCTTATATTTAGAAGAGGATGGGGCCAATTGTGTTTGTTTTGGAATATTGGTTGATGATGTGGACAACCTAGACTCAATTTTGGGAGGTGGTTTAGAAAGAGGTCATCGTTGTGTTGTTTTATTAGTAACGGAGGTTTTCAATGAAGGGAGTGATCTCAAAATAGAAGAATACGATGAAGGGAGTGGTCCTAAAATAGAAGAATATGATGAAGGAAGTGGTCCTAAAATAGAGGATGATGACATGTCCTTGGGAAGATTAGTCTTAGGGGAAGGAGGCTCTACCTTTTTATGAGGGTGTGAGAGAGGATGTTGAGGAAATGTGCCAAGGGGTCTAGATATAATTTTTGAATATGCACCCTTGGGAGGAATGACAAAAATATCTACTTGAATGTCTAAAGATGACAACGTAGTTGATACTGAGATGGGGGGAGTATTATTTGCATGATGATTTCAAAAGGAAGTGAAGATTGGTGTAGTGTGAAGGTGTCTAATTGTGTAGAAGAGATGTGAGGATCACTTAAAGTTATTGCAAGTTGAAATCTTTCCAAAATTATTCAAGTGATAAAAGTTATGTAGAATAGGAAGGTGATATATATGTGGTAACAATATTTGATGTAATGGGTGTGGGTACATGTACGAAAGAGGAACTGGGACTGATGTTAAGGATGGTAAAATGGGTAAAGGTGGAATGGATGCGGATAAGGTAGTCAAACCTAATGAAGTGGATGTGAAAAGTGATGAAGTAGGAGTGATAGATAAAGGAGCTGATATAGGTGTTGGATCAATGGTGGGTGTAGGATGAGATGGGGATGGTTTCATGTATAAATAATTCAAGGGGATTAGTAGACTTGTGATTGGCGGAGATGTGACATGTGTGGAAGTAGGTATGGGTGTGGGAATAGATGTCAAGATAGATGTAGGTATGATTGGTGTGGGTATGGGAATAAGTTTTGATAAACTTGTGGATGTAGGAAAAATGTCAAGATTGGTGGATGTAATTCTTGATGAAGGTAGTGAGTCTGTGGATGAGATAGGATCTTGATCAATAGTGTGCAAAGTGTTTATGGTATGAGCGTTAGGTACTTGGGATGTAGAAGGAGTGGTGGCTTGACTTGTTGGTGCATGGTTGGGGAATTGTTGTTTAAATATGTCAAGTGGTTAGTTAGAGGATGCATTGGGATTTTTAACTTGAAGATAACCCTTATTGATGAATCTTTGGACAAGATTTTGAAGGTTTAACACCTCTCTATATCGTGTCCTTGGACTTGGTGATATTTATAGTAGTGGTCTTCTTGATACCACGTGGGTCTTGGTATAGACTCATTAGCTGGTTAGATGGGGAAGTGTGATGATATTGAAATGGCATCAATTTATTGAATATTGCATTACATGACTTCCCTAGGGGAGTATAATTAGGTGTCGGTCTCACAACTTGTTGTTGAGTCCATGTAGTAGGTGTGGATGCAGGAGATGATTTGACAACTAAAACATTGGTTGTTATTTTTTATTTTTTATTTTGGGTAGATGATTTGGTGAATTTATTCTTGGGTTTATTTGACCTCAATTTTAAGTGACCTTGTTTGAGGGAACGTGTCTCAAGATTTCGAGCCATAGTGAAGGCTTCGTCAAAATTTTGGAAAGATTGGATCTGTAATGTAGAAGTTATGTGCTTTACACATGACCGTGAAAAAATTTTGATAAGATTGGTCTGTGGAAGAGGGAAAGATAACTGATTTATGGTGTTATACCATCGGGTGACAAAGTCTATGATGGATTCGTCCTCAAATTGTCTGATGGTATAGAGATCATTAATGGTTACTTTATGCAATATTAATTGAGAAGTGTTCTAGGAATAATTACGCAAGCTTCAGGAAAATAAAAACATATAATATCGAGGTATATTGTTGTACAATCTAGGGTAGGAATTACCAAATACATGGGTGTGGTATGGAGGATTAAGTCTTGGTCATGTGCGATAAGGTAGCATGCATGTTTGAATGCATGAATATGATGTTGAGGATCCTCTTTGCTATTAAATTTGGTGAATTTAGGAAATTCCCAATGTGGAGGATATGGTCTGATGGGCATGGATGAGTGAATGTGCTCATTGCATATATGTTCATATGATAAGGAGACTTTTGTCCCTAAGGTGGTGGCCTCGAGGTTTGCTAACCTACTCGCTAAATTCTGAACAAGATCGTTGGAGAGTATCTCGTTGAGAGATAAAAGGGGGTGATTCAAATGCGTCTAGGAAGTGGGGGTAAAAATTTTGGATGTGTGGGTATTTAAGGGAATGGATGGGGATGAGTATATGCCATAGGTTGTGGCTAGAGGATCATCCGGTGATAAAATTTTGGTTGGATGATAGGAAGATAAATGACATTGGTGGAATTGAAAATGTTGTTGGATATGATGTTTGGACATGTTGATTGGGGATGTTGGTGGCAATAGAAATTGAATATATAAGAGGAAGGGAAATGTTTATTGTTTTATTAATTAGGGCAAGATTGTGGGGGATAGTTGTGACTATCTGAGTGATCTGTGGGTTGAGAAATTGGCAAACGAAAAGGCAAGGTGAGCCGAAAAGAGCTCATTTATATCAAATAGGATGGTTTGAGGGTCGGTCTGATAAGGATAAAGTTGTTGAATCGGTGGTACTTCGGGTAAGTTTAATATATTTTTCAAAGTAGATAGTCTTGGAGAGAAAATAGGTTAGCATCCATGAATTCTTGAAATTTCACATCACCGTGAGGGATAAGAAGCGGTTGAGGGTTTTGACACGAAAAAGCAGGTTGAGTAGGCTGGTCCGGATGGAACAAACCGGTGATAGAAGAATAGATTGGTCTCACCTAGGTTTGAAGTGTCGGCGAGGGGATCTGTGTGAGAAATATCAATAAGTGGTTGATTTTCTATAAAGAAGGTAACCAAAGGAAATGATGATGACACTGTAGATGTTTGTTGATGCAAAGAATTGGTAGATGCAAAATTTTGTTTCATTCTTTTAGTAGCTAAGCAAGTGACTACGAACATGAAACAAATTATATCCAGAAAAAGCAAGTAGACAATTTTAAGTATTTTCTATGTTTTTGATTAAGAACAAGTGTGAAAATAAAAATAAGATGATTGTATGGGGACATAGAATAAGGAAAACTATGTTTGGTTTCAGGTGAGTTATGGTCGATAAATGTCTAAAACGGTTTCCTGTTGGGTGATCAAATCCCAATTAGCTAACTAGGTGGGAGGAATGTTTCACTCTGTTAATTGGTTTGTGAAGTTTCAGGAAGTCTATGGGAAAATGTGTGATGCTAAAGATTGAACCTCCTATTTAAGCTATATGAGCAAGCAGGATGAGAAATGAAGGTTCTTTGCTAACCCAAATCCAAATGTTATCTTTTGATGAGGACACACATAGGAAAAGGGAGTTGCAATGTAAAAGGAGAAAATAGAGAAAATGAGGAATACCTATATAGCACTTTTCCTTTTTATCTAGAAGCAAGTTGAGGCAAGCAAAGAGTAGGCTCCAAGCAATATTTTCGCAAGAAAACCAGTAATGTAGATTATGTACACAATCAACGCATCAGAAATACCAGAGAAAATATGGAGCTATCAATGTGAGTATGTTGATTATAAAGAAAAATTACAAAATACTATGCATTGTATAATAATGATGTAAATAATAACTATGGGTTAGAGGACAACATGAGTAAATAATAACGATGTGTTGTAAAGTGACATGCGATATCATCAAGCGGTGAAAGATGCTAAAGAAACACTAACCATGATGAGAGGTATTGTTGGAGACTTTGATAGAATGTAGTGGAGTTGTGTAAACATTATAAAAAATGTCTTTGAAAATGAAATGAGGTGGCACGCAATCATGGAGTGGTCACCTGCAAAAGAAAATAAGATAACTAGGTAACATGATTACAAAAAGCATGTTAATTAAAAAATATAATGTTCGCTAAAGAAGGTCTTATGAAGAAAATTTAAAAAATGATTGAAATAAAATAAAAATTGTTTGGATGCAACGATATTAAACAAGTTGTGAAAGCTAAATGATAGAAAATATAGTGATGTAAGGAAAATAAATGTGTGAAGGGAAGAACAAACTAGTGGTTATGAATTAAGAAAACAACGAAAGTGAAGACTAAAGCAAAACAAATGAATAGCGACAATAGGGAACAATATATGAGAAAAATGATAAATGACACACATTATAGACCAATGAAATAATGTGTGATATATTTGAGAAGCAATAGGAATGTGAGACTCATATAGACAACACAAATAATGGACGATATAAATAGTGTAAACTAATATATAGACTGAGATAGATGGTATAAACTGATATAGATGAATGAAAAAGCTACACCGAAAGAAATGAATTACGAGATAAAGGAAATAGTTTATAAATGAAAGACTATTTTTGATTCAATAAAGGACGTAGAATATTATAGAAATTTTAAATGAGAGACTATTATAGACAAAATAAAAGACAAAGACTATTATAGATTTTCTAAATGAGAGACTATTATATAATTTCTAAAAGACAAAATAAACGATGTAGAAAGCGAAGAATAGAAATAATGTACTCAAAGGTGGTGATGAAAGTCAAACAAGTTGTTAAATCAGTCATATGGTTAATGTGGAGAGGTTGGCGATGTGAAGGGTATGAACTCGGTGGTGAGATTATGGGAGGTCGGTGATAGGTGTAGACAATTGTGGTGAGCCGGTGAAAATTGTTAGATGAAGTGGAAAAGAGATCGAACAATACCATTCCAAGGGCGATGAGTCGATCTTGGTGCACACTTGGTTAGGTAGCTCATGGAACATAGCTAAGTCATGTAATGAGGGGAAGTGGCAATTTGGAACGGTCATACTTCAATTGAAATAAACCAATATCTTCAACTAAAACTACAATATTTCACAAAACATACTAGTATACAGGTGGAATACACGAGATATTGGAATGTTGTGCATGCAGTGAGATCCTTTAAATATGACAACTCGAATATGATAGTGGACATGAAAATGACATTGTATCTAGTTTTGAATTCCACAAGGAAGACCAATTCATTCCTCAGTGGGTTTTAGGACCGCATTCTAAACCTACACCATTAAAGTGGGATGATGCAGAGAAGTGGCTAGTAAACCACTCTTTCAGAGACAGTCACATGAAACCTAAATTGAAATCTAGCTCTGGTCAATCCCAGAGTGTAACTATAGGCCTTGCAAGGAAAGCTAATTTTCTTGGTCTATGGGATCATTCGATATGTGGTGGTAATATACACATTGTAAAGAGCGATGCATCAAATGCTTCAGAGTCATTGAAATTGTAACAATGGATGGAAGTGTTTTGAATCACGATGAGGAGTATGGGCAAGGAAAATCTAAAGACTCAAGACAAGGATACGAGAGAGTGTAGAAGTTGAGGGAGGTGGGGACAAGTTGAAATTGGAGAGTAAAGGAAAATTTTGGGTCGAGAACAATTTTGGGTGGCTTGATGGTGGGAGAGATGGTGTGGAGATTGGGGTTGTGGGGAACAAGTTAAACAAGGACCTATTAGTTTGTTAGCTTGGACAACTATTCGTCCATTTGCTAAGATTAGATAATAGTTATCTTATTGTTGAGAATGTATTAATTATTTTCTAATTATTGATTTCCTTTAGTGACACCTTGCAACCAAATTTGTTATGGTTGTTAAGTTGTTATGTATCTCAACCGTCGATTGAGAATTGATCTCGGTCATTGGTGTTCCAATGAGAGTAGTATAAAAGGAGGTCATTGGGAATTTGGAGAGTACAAGTTTTAGAGAAGCATTTGCAGTGCTAGCAAATGAGTTTGTAAGTTTGTAGTGATAGCAAACAGTCTTGCAGTGTTAGCAAGGGTGCAGTGATAGCGTTAGGGATAGTAGTGGGAGAAGTTTGGAGATTGTTGAAGTTATACCAGAAGAGGAAAAGAATCTTTGTATCTCTTAATTTTTGAAGTTAATATAATTTCTCATCTATAGAACTAGTTTTCCCTTAGGGGTTTTTCTAGGACAATTTGTCCAAAAATATTGTGTTCATTGTGTTACATATTTCTTTCCGTATTCTTATTAGTGAAGTTGCGGTTGTGTTATTTTTCGATATTAGCTGTGAATTATTTTTCAACAGTTAAATAATATTTTAAGATAGGAGATTAATAATCAGTGATTGCAATAGAATTTTCACATGACCTTGAGAGGATGAGCCGAGGAGATGTAGTTGAGTTAGCTAGAGGGGATGTGGTCAAGTCTGCATGAAAACTAGGTGGTTGAGTAGCTCAACCAAGGTGAGTGATAATTGGGAAGTAACTCGGGTAGATGTGGGAAGGTCATTTAAAGGGTAAGGGAATTATCTTGGGAGTTGGGTAGGGTGTCAAGTTGGGTAATGGGATGAGGCAGCATGTGAGTTGGGTAGGAGTTGAGATCCCATGGGGAAGAGGTTGATAGGAGCTTGGGAGAAAATATAGATGATAGCTCGGGGATGAGTGGTGGATGAGAACTCGGGTGTAGGGAGAGCACGGGTTAGGGAAAGGAATGAGATTAGGTGAGTAGTGAGGTGGATAGCATGGAATGGGAATGAGGTTGTGGGTATTAGTCAAGAGTTGTGTAGAGAGTAGGGAAGGTGAGGCATCTCACTAAGTTGGCCAAGTTGGGAGAGAGAAAGGATTAGGGGATAGTTTAGGTGGTAGTTTAGGATAAATTTTTAGTTTTAGCTTTGTTTTGTTTAATTGATTCTCCCTCAAACTCGAAAGCAAAGCATCACAAGTTTTGGCAGGAAGCTTAGAGACAGATAGATCATGGTGAGTCATTTTGTAGCTGGGGATGGGATCTAACTAGCCCTCTGTCACTCAGATGTGGAGAAATGGATAGCACCCTCAAGAGGATTTGATCTATCCTCACTATTTTAGGTTGTGCCTTTCAACCAAGGTAAGAGAACCCTTTTGTAGCCTATTGTTTATGGAGGAGATGGAGATATCCTTCCTAATGAAGTTGTTAAGGAGACCTTGAATAAAATATGATTAATGCAACAAAATCTAACTCTCATGAGTTATCACTCTAGATAGTGGAGATATTCTCTTGGAAGGTTTAGGCTACTAAAGACATTTGGAATCCTGATTGTTTCTATATGTTTTGGTAATAAAATTTATGCATTTGTATACACACATGAAAAACAGGGGTAGTATGGGTAGGATTAGTTGTTTTTAAATAAGTTTTGGTGGGAGGTGAGGTAGAATAAACTTGATTTGCCAAATCTCTGAGAACTCTTACAAAATGGAAAGTCTAGATAACAGAATGCTTCAGAATAGCTAAAATGTTCCTTTAACTAGAATGTGTACTTCAATGGAGGCCAATATTAGCACTTTTTCACATAATATATGAGATTTTAACATGAAGGCTTGAGTTATAAGACCTAATAAAACATCAAAATCTAAGATCAATCACACCTGAGGTACACCCAGAGGCTTACAAACAATCTCTGTCAACAAATGAAAGAAAAGTGATTTTAAATCGTTTATTTCACTCCCAGATGAAACTCTTAAGAAATGAGATTGCAGATGCCACTAAATTATCACAAGGATTGAGACCTATGTGATTAAGATAGATTTTGATACAAGATTGCAATAAGAACAAGAAAAACTATTTGTAGACATTCAGAAATGAAACAAACACATTTTTCTCAAGATCAACACATAAATAACTCGAGTTTGATTAAATTTATCAATAGGGAAAGTTTCTAGAACAATCTCAGAGCTTTTCAATGGTTGTACACTTGCAACCACCTTGACATGATCAAAATTAATACAAAAGAGATATACAGGCTTCTCAGATGGCTTCTCAAAAGACAGGCTTTGTCAAATTTTCCTCTTGGGAATTTTCTTTGACCTCTAACACTCCAACCATTTTACATGAAAAATTTGTGCCATTTATAAAATTTACAACAGAGCCCCTTTTCCCCAAAAATCCCAACATTGAGTGCTACTAGTGCTCGCCATGATCATGATCATGATTTCTAGAATCAGATCTATAAAAAGTCATCAGGTGCTCAGGGGGAAAATCTCTTCAAATATCTCCCACATTCAACTCCTCCTTCTGGTAGATCACTCTTTCTTCAACTCACCAACCACTTCCCCCTAATCTATCAAATTTGGTTCCTTGCATGCTCGGGAGAAGAAAAATGGAAAATCATATTTAGCCCAATAGCCAGATCATTTTAATGGTGAAAGATGTCTCCATATCTCCTCCACCAAACTTAGATATCAAAATTAACTCTCCTCTCTGTTTGGCATGTAGGAAATACCAAGAAATCATGAAGACTCACACTTCCAGGAGCATTTCAATAAAATGGGGAAAATCAGATTCAAACTAACATCTACCATTCATTTTTACTTTGAATTTGGGTCGTCCATGTGGAAGATTCAATTTATAAAAGAGGCTCAGGGGTTCCCTTTGAATTTTTAATTTTTTTGAAAAAGTGTAAAAAAATTTCACATTTTTTTCCAACGTGCCTCCACCCTTGAGAAATGAGTTAGACATGTGTCTTAAGGTGGGTCCCAAATGAACTGCCAAATTCTGCCATTTCACCTCTTTTTTGGAAAATGGAAAATTTTCCAAAGTTTTCCCCATAGCTCCGCCCTTAAAAAATGGGCCTAACACATGTCCCAATGTGGGTCCCAGTGGAACCACACTTCCTTTTTTACTTTTAACTCCTTTTTCCCAAAAGGAAAATTTTCCAAGTTTCCCCCGAGAGTCTACACCTCTGCCATTGACTGAAGCAAGATTTGACCCTTCCTTTATCGGGCTTGCGGGCCATTTTTGATATTTTAACCCTTTTGAGAATAAGAGGAAAAAATTTCAAGTTGCCCTCGATGGTCCACTTCCCCGCCCCTTTTGACTTTTCAAACTACCATGTGTCACAATGGCACACCTTGAGATGGTCCCAAAATTTGAGACCCTAAAAGAGTGCGGGCTTACCACATGTCTTGGCCCGAATTTTTTTTTGAAGGCTTAAAGATCAAAGATGAAAGGTGCCATGTGTCGTAGTCGAGGAAATCTCTTTTCATTGCTTGAAAAGTCCAAGAAAAATGCAAAGTGAGCGGAGCCTCCAAGTGTCCTCTTGGCTTTTTTAAAATGAAACTCAAAGGCTAGTCTCCAAACATTCGCGGTTCCTCCACATGTCCCAAGCCTCCCAAAACTTTTTGAAAATGACTAAGTATGGGAAGACCCAACGGAAGTCTCCAAGTGTCTTCATGGCAAAATTTCATAATGGTGCCCAAAGTGGAAACCCTGAATGAGCATCGCTCACCATGTGTCTCTTTTGCCAAATCAGCATGTACAAGCGAATAAGAATTTTTCTAAGTCTAGGAAAAGAAGTGGAAACCTCCATGTGTCCTCATCCAGCACAACTTCAAGAAGCCAAACCAAAAAGTGAACTTTCAATGAGTGCCATTCCTCCACATAGGTGAGTTTTCAAATTGAAAAAGGATGACTTATAAAATTATGAAGTGCCCCAAGAGCCGCATCCCAACCAAAAGAGACCACACTCCCTGTAGATGCAAGGATGCAAATTTGACAGGGAGAAATGTCCGTTAAATTGTAAAATGCAGAAAAATGACCATTTGAGCCTGAGATGAAAATTTTTCCAAGGACAGAGGATTTAGAAATGTTACAAGGCTCAAATACACTTTTTAGAGCTACATCCATTCATTTTTTATCAAGTATTTGGGGAAAAAATGACAAGGGAAACAAATCCCATGACTATGGAAAATGGAAAGAATGGGAAAGCCCAAGTTTTGAGTGAACAGAGAATGGGAGACCCAAATTACAGACCTTTCAAAGAGATAGAGAAACAAGGAAACACAAATGGACCCATACATGATCTTCACCCATGAAAATTAATTATGGCAAAAAGAAAGCAGAGACTTCTCAGGCACAACATATGGGGGGGGAGAAAATATAGCAGAGGCCGTAAATCGATAGATTTCAAAGGAAAAATGGGGCGAGACTATTTTGAGCACCAACATCGGCTCCGACTCGGGATGGGCACTCCTTGTGAGTGCCACAAGAACAAAGGTAGACCAAGTGCCAAAATATCCATTGGGAAAAGAGTCATCTTGTAGAGCAAAGAAACAAAGCCATCTTATAGGAATGAATAGATAAACCCAAAAAAAAATAGGTCACTCAGGGACCAAAATGAGCAAAAACACAAAAGACAGAAACAAACCAACAAACTATACACTATACAAATGATGCCCACCTTGATTCAAAGAAAACAATCAAGGAAAATATTCAAGTGCCTACCATCCTGGATATGACCATGCCAAGAGGTTTTGATATGTTTTCATCAACTGAAATATACCTCTTTTTCTTCTTTGTTCAGTTTGTAAACCATCCATTTTCTCTGAAGCTCCTCCATTGTGTTTAGGTCAAATTATTTAACATTTTCAAGGCTGAATCATAGACCAAATTCCCAAGAAAATAACATACTTAGGAGCTCTATTTTCAACATTTTCATACTTCCTAAAATCCACAAAACTCACAAAGTTGTTAAGATCAACATCTTCTTGCAAAACTTCATAAGATGCATTGCTTGGGTCTTCAATCAAGTACAACATCTTCTTCTCTCCATATAATTTCACCAAGTTTCCTTCAATGGGGATAGTGGCATAAGACATGTCCATTTGCACACTACCACCAACACTTTCTGCCCACTTTCTTGACAACAACATCCCCCACTTGGCAGGGCAGTCAACAATCACTACATCGATTTTTAAGTTCCTTCCAGGATAAGATGCAAGTTGCACATCCAGATCTTTGACACATCCCACCACTAGAACCTCTCTGGAGTCCATGGTAGTGCACTTCCCATATGTTTTTGTTACTTTGATACCCAATTCATTCATAACTTCAAGAGGCATGACATTACATGAGGCTCTAGAATCAAACATATAGTTATGTAATAACTTGTCTTTGATAACTAGGGTAGTGAAGAATGGATCCACATTCAGCTGGGATTTAACCAAAGAAGTTCCTAAATAAACCTTTGGTGGTTCCCCCATCTCTTCCAACACTTGTGGCTTTTCCAACTCTGCAACAGTAAGGGGAATCTCAACCTTGTTTACATCTCTGCCTTGTATGATCTCTTCCTCTTTGAATCCTAAATATTCAAATCCCTCTTCTTGTGCTCAGGGATCCTAAGAAAGCTCAACAATTGGACATGAATTTTTATTTGACTCAAAACTTTGGGCAATGTCATATGGAACAAATTTGGGTAAAGAAGCACTAGGAGAAATATTGGAAAATTCATCAGATGGAATGGGATTCTTTTTAGTTTGGGCATGGGGAGGAACACAAGTTTTTCTTGGGAAACAAGCTCTCTGCCAGATGCATTTTTCTTTGGGGTTTCTTTGGTAAGCAATGGAAATTTTGACTTGGCTTGTGGCCCCTTGGTAGCTTTACTTTTGGTATTGTGCTCCTTTTCTTGGGAAACTACAACATTCATTAATAGCTTGCCTATCTTCTTCTAAAGGAACTCCTCCATCATACTTTTCAATCATTAATGCCCTCAAGTATTCAAAATCATTAGTGGGAAATTCAAAATCTTGTATAGTGTCTACTTCTAAAGTATGAGAGGGAGGAAGAAGAGGTACCCGGTGGATGCAATCCCAAAAAAAACAGCATTAGTTCTAGCACTTATTACCTCAGTTGAAGTTTCTTCCCTTGGTGAACTTGCAGGGATCTCCATCATGCAGGCATCATCATCAATTTCATCATTTTCTTCTTCCTCAACTTCTTGCTGATCTTCTTCACATGGAGCATGGGGCATGAAACATTTGTTACACTAATCAATGACATATATCTCCTCCACAACATTAACTCTGGCAGCCAAAGGATCAGGCACCATTATTTTCCCTGCCTTGGGGATTCCTATTTCCAAATCCAATAGGTCCCTTGCCTCTGTCATCAGATCTTTGGTGATTTGTGAACATGTCTTGGCCTTGCTTGCTTGTGTTGACCTTGTGAGCTCTACCCAATCCCTTTCTCATCCCGGGCTAGTTTGTAGGAAATTTCTTTGACAGCCCCTACCAAAGTCTTCACAACTTCTTCCAAATCAATGCAACCTTGCTTGTTTGAGGTTTTTCTAGGTTAATTAGTTTTACACCCTCCCTTTTTGGAGGATTTCTAATTTCCTTGATGTTGTTCTCTATTTGCAGAGCCATGGTGAAGGCCTGCCTCAAATTAGCAGGGTTTTGTCCCTCAAATAGTAAGAAACCTTTTTATCAAATGCATCTGAATATTTGATCAAACATGATTCATCACATGGCCTTATCCTAACAGAAATCTTCTCAAGGTCTTATTAAACCTTGTGTTGAAATCATGTACTGACTCATTAGGATTCTTTTTGATGTTTTCAAATTCTGTCAAAAGAAACCTAGGGTCAATTCTATCACCATACTGCAATTTAAATGCATTGCTCATCTCAGTCCAAGAATCAATAGAGTTATCTAGAAAAATTTATACCAGTCCCTTGCATCCTCTTCTAGAGTATGGATAAACAACTTGATATATACATCTTCATGTTCAATCTCAAATTCTTCCATCATATTGATAAAAATATTTAGATGTTGATCACCAGTTATAGCATTGTTTCCTTGGAACTTTGGTAGTCTGTTTCTTACATCTTGAGGAACTGCATTTGGATAACTAGCCATCCCTACAAAATTTATAGGTCCAAAGGTATTTACAACAAATGGAGGTCAGGTGGGGCAGGGCCATGTTGTTTTGAGGAGGTGACCCTGGAGGGGTGACAAATTGATAAGGGTAGAGGGTCTCTAAAACACAGGGGTATAATTTTCAAAGTGGATATCCCTAAAGGCCTTGTTTCTTGGAAATCCCTATCAAATTCTGAAAAGATAGGGGCAGAATGAGAAGAAAACTTCTCAAAATCAAATGAAGGCCCCTCTCCAATTGAGAATTCAATTCCATAAAAGAGGCTACCTAATTCAGAAGCACTTGAATAGTAGTCTTCAATGATAGGCTGATCACTTTCATCAATGGAGATCCCTCTTCTTGTCTGCTGATTTCCCACAACTCTCCAAGATTTTCTTCCTTCTGATTTTTCTTTTCCTAGCTCTGGAAATAATGTCCTAGTAGGGTCCCTAGAAAAGAAAGATCTTCTTCCTTCTAGCTTTGCAAAGGTTAGTAACAAATCTCACTTGACAGAGGTTAAGACACTGGTATTCATTAAGAATCAAATCAACAGGGAGTTGCCACTAAGGATTTCCACCTTAGTTGTGTAGATGCACTAAATATGATCTATCAAATGTTGTCAACACTAGAAACTGAAATGGAAAGACTCTAAATTTTCTTTACCTATATTTATCAATGAAAGCTAGTGCACTAGGTGTAGGAACTGAAAGAATTGCACACAACACTTGGAGTATATAAGAAGTGTTTTACCAGGGCCTGAATGTGAACTGTAACCACTATGTCCCCAGAAATGGTGCCACTCAGGTGTTGTTGATGGGATAAATAGATATGAACTAGAAGTGAATCAGAAAATAGTCTCAAAAACTCAAATAAGTTCCCGAAAAAAGCTGAAGCCAGATAAATAACCAGCCACTTAGGTGTTGGTACCCAAATTGATTCTCCCTCAAAGTCTGAGAAGCATCACAAGTTTTGGAAGCTTAGAGACGGATAGATAGATCATGGTGAGTCATTTTGTAGCCGGGGATGGGATCTAACTATCCCTTTGTCACTTAGATGTGGAGAAATGGATAGCACCCTCAAGAGGATTTGATCTATCCTCACTATTTTAGGTTGTGCCTTTCAACCAAGGTAAGAGAACCCTTTTATAGCCTATTGTTTATGGAGGAGATGGAGATGTCCTTCCTAATGAAGTTGTTAAGGAGACCTTGAAGAAAATATGATCAATGCAACAAAATATAACTCTCACATGAGTTGTCACTCTAGATAGTGGAGATATTCTCTAGGCAAGGTTCAGGCTACTAAAGACATTTGGAATCCTGATTGTTTCTATATGTTTTGGTAATAAAATTTATGCATTTGTATACACACATGACAAATAGGGGTAGTATGGGTAGGATTAGTTGTTTTTAAATAATTTTTGGTGGGAGGTGAGGCAAAATAAACTTGATTTTCCAAATCTCTGAGAACTCTTACAAAATGGAAAGTCTAGATAACATAATGCTTCAGAATAGCTAAAATGTTCCTTTAACCAGAATATGTACTTCAATGGAGGCCCAAATTAGCACTTTTTCACACAATCTATGAGATTTTAACATGAAGGCTTGAGTTAGAAGACCCAATAAAACATAAAAATCTAAGATCAATCATGCCTGAGGTACACCCAAAGGCTTACAAACAATCTCTATCAACAAATGAAAGAAAAGTGATTTTAAATCATTTATTTCACTCCCAAATGAAAGATCTTCTAAGAAATGAGATTGCAGATGCCACTAAAATATCACAAGGATTGAGATGTATGTGATTAAGAAAATTTTGATACAAGATTGCAACAAGAACAAGAAAAACTATTTGCAGACATTCAGAAATGAAATAAACACATTTTTCTCAAGATCAACACAGAATAACTCGAGTTTGATTAAATTTATCAGTAGGGGAAATTTTCTAGAACAATCTCAGAGCTTTTCAATGGTTGTACACTTACAACCACCTTGACATGATCAAACTTAATACAAAAGAGATGTATAGGATTCTCGACAACTTCTCAAAAGAATGGCTTTGTCAAATTTTCCTCTTGGGAATTTTCTTCGACCTCTAACACTCCAACCATTTGCACGAATTTGTTTTTCCATTTATAAAATTTACAACAGAGCCCCTTTTCCCCAAAAAATCTTGACATTGAGTGTTACCAGTGCTTGTAATGATCACGATCACAATTTCCAGAATCAGATCTATAAAAAGTCACTAGGTGCTCAGGGGGAAAATCTCTTTAAATATCTCCCGCATTCAACTCCTCCTTCAGTAGATCACTCTTTCTTCAACTCACCAACCACTTCCTCCCCTAATCTATCAAATCTGGTTCCTTGTGTGCTCGGGAGAAGAAAAATGAAAATCATATCGAGCCCAGTAGCCAGATCATTTTAATGGCGAAAGACGTCTCCAGATCTCCTCCACAAAACTTAGATATCAAAATTAACTCTCCTCTCTATTTGGCATGTAGGAAATACCAAAAAATCATGAAGACTCACACTTCTAGGAGAATTTCAATAAAATGGGGGAAAATCAGATTCAAACTCACAATGTTGTTGATCTTTACTTTGAATTTGGGCCATCCAAGTGGAAGATTCAATTTTAAAATAGGCCCGAGGGTTCCCTTTAAACTTTTACAACTTTTTGAAAAAAATGTGTAAACTTTTCAAATTTTGCTCCAAGCCTCTACCCTTGAGAAATGAGCTAGACACGTGTCCTAAGGTTGGTCCCAAAGGAAGCACGACCAAATTCTTCCATTTCACCTCTTTTTTGGAAAAGGAAATTTTTTCAAAGTTTTCCCCATAGCTCCGCCCTTGAAAAATGGGCCTGACACGTGTCCCAATGTGGGTCCCAGTGGAACCACGCTTCCCTTTTTACTTTTAAATCCTTTTTCCCAAAGGAAAATTTTCCAAGTTTCCCCCGAGAGTCCGCACCTCCGCCATTGATTGGAGCAAGCTTTGACCCTTCCTTTATCAAGCTTGCGGGCCATTTTTGGTATTTCAACCCTTTTGAGAATAAGAGGCAAAAATTCCAAGTTACCCTTGATGGTTTGTTTTGCCATCCCTTTTGACTTTTCAAATTGCCATGCGTCACAATGGCGCACTTGAGATGGTCCCCAAAATTTGAGACCCTGAAAGAGCGCGGGCTCACCACATGTCTTGGCTCGATTTTTTTTTTTTGAAGGCTTAAAGCTCAATGGAAGGCACCATGTGTCAGATTCGAGGCAATCTCTTTTGGCCGCTTGAAAATTCCAAGAAAAATGCAAAGTGAGCGGAGGCCTCCAAGTGTCCTCTTGGCTTTTAAAAAAAAATGCAACTCAAGGGCTAGTCTCCAAACATGCATGATTCGTCCACATGTCCCAGGCCTCCCAAAACCTTTTTAAAAATGAATAAGTATGGGAAGACCCGACGGAAGCCTCCACGTGTCTTCATGGTGCACTTTCAAAATGGTGCCCAAAGCGAGAGACCCTAAATGAGCACAGGGCCTTACCACATATCTTTGTTCCATGGCTTACTAAGCTGCATAAGAATTTGTCTAAGTCTAGGTAAAGTAGTGAAAATCTCCATGTTTCCTCATGGCATAACTTCAAGGCCAAACCCAAAAGTGAACTTTCAAATGAGTGTCGTTCTTCCACGTAGGTCGGTTTTCAAATTGAGGTGACTTATAAAATTATGAAGTGCCTGTTGAGCCGCCAACCAAAAGAGGTTACACTCCCTTTAGATGTAAAGATGCAAATTTGACCAGGAGAAACACCCGTCAAACCATAAAATGTAGAAAAATGACCATTGAGCCGGAGATGAAAATTTTTCCAAGGACAAAGGATTTATAAATGTTATAAGGCTCAAATATGCTTTTCAAAGCTACATCCATTAATTTTTATCAAGTATTTGGTTAAAAAATGACAAGAGGAACAAATCCCGACTATGGAAAATGGAAAGAATGGGAAAGCCCAAGTTTTTGAGTGAACAGAGAAGAGCGGAGACCCAATTACGAGAACTATCAAAGAGATAGAGAAAAAGGAAACACAAATGGAATCATAAGTGATCTTTGACCTAGGAACAAATTAATTATGGCAACAAAAGAAACCAGATACTTCTCAGGCACAACATTGGGGAGAAAATATAGCAGAGGCCGTAAATCGATAGATTTCAAAGGAAAAATGGGGCAAGACTATTTTGAGCACCAATAAGGCACACCCCACGATCAAACTAGTTGGCGGCTAGGAGACTAATGTGTCGGTTCAGGGCAACAATAAACATAGCAACAATGCCGAAAAACAAAAGGAAAAACAAACTATCTTTCTTGTAGCAAACATAGAGTTAGGGGTGGTGGAGGCCCTTTATCCTATCGGTTACTACTTAGAGGCCCTTTATCTATTATTATTATTATTATTATTATAATATAAAGAAAAAATTTATACCAACTATAAAGCACCAAATACTAACCTTTTGGAGATAATTAAGCGAGACAATGATAAACAATAAAATGACAAGAATACCATCACCACTAGAAGAATGCAAGTCTATAAGCAAGTATTAAAATGATGCCCTAAATAGGTAATAAACATAAGGAAACAAACGTCAAGATTCTATGCCGATGCAAGGGGCGTATCCACTACTACCGAAACTTGCACAAACACCCTAAGACAACACATAAATAATAATTCCCACAACATCAACATTAAACACAACAAACCATATGAAATGAAAAATTAAATTACAACAGTGATCATTAATAGGAAAATGATATATAAAGCAATGAGATATAAATCTATCAATAATAACTCATGGAAATGTCCCATCAAGCATGCATAAATGTTGATCTAATTTTTTTGTCCTTGTCAAAATTATTGAGCTAGATAACCAAGAAATCAAACAACTTCAAATGATGGAGGGTTTAAGATACCTCATATGCGATATGGTGGATACGAGTGCTAAAGTGACTAATTTCCGCTATAATCTAGATAAACCGGTCAAATAGAGGCAACTAAGAAGAAAACAAATTAGATGGTATATGTAGGGGTTCCCCATGAAGTCGATTCCAAGAAGCACGAGCTTCCTTATGTGGATGTCAACCCCCGTTTGATAAGATAAAATGATATAAATGAATGATAAATGAATAATGTGCGAAAAGTAATAAACATAACTTAAAATTACCTATATATAGAGGAGCTACTGATCTGATCAAAGTAAATGCAAAGAAAACCAAGCTAAGAGAATCACAAAAGCATAAGGATGGTATTATGGTGATTCAAGTGGCATTACAAGGGCACTGTGATGATATTATGATAAGCAAGGGGCTATAATGTCAAAGGTTTTCTATCACTCTTAACTTGTTCGAAAGAGGGGGAAGGCCTGTATTTATAGCCTGGAGATGGGGTTAGTTTAGGGGTTATCAAGTAACTTGGGTTTGACAAAGTAACCCTAGTTAAGTGAGTGGGGGGATGATTTGAGTGATTAGGTGAAATAATGGATATGATAAGGATTATTTTTCATTATTTAAATCATGAGTGGGGTTCATGATATGAATGGTTTTTGGAGTATTTAATTATGAGGTGGGATGATATGACTTAATTAGAATATTTAGATAATGAGGTTTAGGTTTTTAAAAGGGGATCGGTTAATCAATTAAGATTGATTAAATGACCACGTATTTTAGGTGGTAAATGAAATTTATTCAAATTGAGGGGGAAAAAGTATTCAAATGGGTAAGCCTAATAAAAGCGAGAAAACATGGGGCGAAGAGGAGGAACGATATCAAAAAATTGTGTCAAGAGCAATGTAGGATGTATAATGTATATAGGGTACGTAATGTATATAGAAATGGAATATGGAATGATGAGAAAACTAGACCCATATGTAATGGAACCTAATGTAGCATGTAGAATGTAGATGATAGATAAGTGCATGATGGAAACTAAGAAATGTAGGAGATACATTATGTGGAGGCTAGATAAGGTGCGAATGTGACATTAATATGCCTATATGCAAGGGATCAAAGGAAATGGAAATGCATGTATGCTTAGGATGAGGATGGGGGATGTAGAGTGTCTATCCCCCCTGAGCGATAATGTGAAAAAGGTGACTATGAAACACCATCAAGAAAATCATCATTGTCTTGATCAAAACTGGAGGGAGTTGCATTAGAAATTTGGTAAGTGATAAAATGAGGTGGATCATATAAATATGCATTACGATGAAGGAGATAAGAATTCATTGCATATTCTTCATCTGTAAAAGCAATTGGTGGACATCCATGAGCACACCAACGTGAAATGTTAGGTACATATGTAGGAGAAGAATCATTAGCAATGGAGATAGTGCCAAAAGGCATAGGGAAGGAGAGTGAGGAGTGAAGCGGGTTGAGTGTGCCACCAATATAATCATCCAAGATCATCCAAGTGTAAATGGAAACCCATGGGTAGTGTGTGTAACAAATATTGTCAAGTGAAAAACCCGTAAGCCATAAGCTGTTGTAATATGGAAGTAACCGTAATAAATATGGGGTGAATGGAGGGGTGGAAAGATGTCATTAAGTGTCATGCCAAACCTAGGTAAGAAATCATGTGTACAAATAGTATCAAATCCAACAAGATCAAGAGGAACATGTTCCAAAAATGTCTTATTGATATATAAAGTGCAAAGGGGGTCGTGAAACTACTTCTGGTGGAGAGGAAGATAAAACTGCATCGACATTGTTAACAGATCCCTTCTATGGGACCATGACATTATTGGATGGAGGGTTTTGAACCGGTACTCACTTGGGCCATTGGCAAAAAATGTTTCACCAAAATAAGAATTGTCTAGGTCGAGAGGAGTAGAATCAATATTTCCTAATTATTTGTTAGTGAGTTCTATAACATCAACCTCATCGTCAGACTCGGTGGAAACATCAATGTGTGCATCATCTATTTGGGTAGTGCTATTGAGGAAATTCGGAGGTGGGGTAGGAGGAGAGGGTGGTGGAGGTGGAGTACTAGCAGGGACAAATACAATGGGTGAAATAATAGTCTGAGGTGTGAGTGGAGATGATAGGAGAACTGATGTTAGGGGAAGTGGAGGTAGGTGCACTAGCAAGGAAAAATACAGTGGGTGAAATAATGGTCGAAGGGTGAGTAGATATAGTAGGAGAATGAATGGTAGGAATATTAGAGGTGGGTACACTAGATTGACCAACATCATATTTATCTAGGTTAGCATATGGAATGGGATGAGGTGGTGGGACATGCATAGAAGTCACAGGATCAATGTGACAATATTTGAATGGTTTTGGGTCAGTGGTAACAGTATGTTCATAACCATCATGAAGGAATTTGACACATTGATGTATGGTGGAGGTACAACTTGCATGGCATGGATCCAAGGTCTACCTAAGAGGAGATTGAATTGAAAATAAGCATCGAGGACATAGAATTCAGTAAGAATTGTTTTAGGTCCAACGTAAATATGGAGAGATATAGTGCCGAGATATGTGAGTGGAAGATTCGTAACCATAGATGAGAGTGGAGTTATGGGAGATGAGACTATCATTGATACCTAATTGTTGTAAGAGATAATGGGCACAGTTAATGGTGGACCCATTTTCAATAAGGACACGCTTGATACAAGTAGTGCTAATGACAACGGTAATGAGCAATGGGGCACAAGGGTTATTTTTGGTGATGGGTGATATGTCATCATCTGTAAAGGAGAATTAATGGGGAAAATTGCAAAGAGACTGAATGAGATGGGAAAAATCTTTAGTAGAGTGGTCAAGTTCGATGTGAATAGCATGAAGGGTAGCCTCAAGTGTGGTTCGACAATCTGGCATAGTGCACAAGAGGTCATAAAGTGATATTTTAGCGGGTGTATTCTTGAGCTGGTCAATAATATCATAACCTTTGGAAGTAGTTGATGGAGTGACAAGTGTGACTTGTGGAGGTATTGAAACAAGTGCAAAAATAGGTGGAGTAAAGTGGGTGCAGAGGATAGTAACAATGTTGATGGATGGGTTAATTGAAGGTGTGAAAAAGTGAGGGGTGTGTTGGATACGCACGCACATGAAGTCGGCAGCGAAGTAACTACGTTAGTGATCTTGGTAGGTGTATAGGTAGGATATGGAGATTGGGCCATGACTTGGGAAGGAGATGACATGGTGGAAAAGGATGGGAAGACAAAACCATATAAGGTGGTAGAAGGAGACATTGGGTTCATCAAAATGATTAACTAAAATTGGAACTCGCATGCAAGGAAAGTGGTAATCCTAGTTAATCTAATTAAGAGGACTAAATCACTTTGTATTAAAAGGCTAAAAAAATATGAAATAAATGCAAGTAAACTATTCTAAGTGAAATAAAACCCTAAATGTGCAAGAGAAGGGAGATAAATAGCTTAGCTAATTGGAAATGCGACTATAGTAGGTTGTCATAGGTCTGAGAATAAAATTTGGAATTGCAGATGAACACTTAGTGACCACATGAAGGACGGATCTGAAGTGATGGGGGTGCTTGGGAGTGTACAAGGGCACTGCAGTGCAGTGATCTGGGTGCTCTAACACTGTAAATGCTCAAAACCTGCAATTGGTATGGTCACAAGTTGGTTTCGAACCTTCCCTATTTGTCATGTTGGATCTATCGGATGAGATGGAAAATGACCTGTAATGTAAAGAGAAGTATCAAACCCTAGAAAAATAAAATATTCATATGAATGAGTCAGACTGACCTCAAACGCCAAGCTAGTGGACTTATATTGCACTACATTTCAGACTCGGATGTAGTTCTGGTGTGTGTGTGTGTGTGTATGTCATGCCCTAGGTGCTCTCGTGTCAGTCACACTTTGTGAAGTAGTGAGCAATAGTAACTATAGAAAATGTAAATAACATGTGTGCATGGAATAGAATAGAATCCCCCTTTATGAAGTGTGTGAGATGTATATATCATATCCTTGTTGCATGATACTATGCGGATGTAAGTGATGTGATGGATGTAGCCCTAGATGGAGTGATAGTAGTGTGTAATGCTATAACTTTGGACCCTCATTATGGTCTTATAACTTTATATTTTTAGGGATCTCAATATTAATTTCATAATTACTTACGACAAGGACGTAGAAAAAAGATAAAGATGACCAATAGATACAAATTACCCAAAAATGAGCAAAGGGGATTTTCATAGATCAAAATTCCCAGTGGGACAGGGTGCCCAAATACGAGTTGGGCACCACGATTTAGGATAGAATGTCGGGGAAGTTGTAAAATGGGTAAATAAGTGCTGGAAAATACATGGGAACTACAAAATAAAATGTAAAATAAAGATGGCAAAAGGTGGGATTAATTAGTACTTTGTACACTTGAGAACCTTTTAAATAGTAGTATAAGACCCGACCAAATTATGTGTATAGTACAAAATTTTGTGTCTACAATATTCATCCCTCTCGGCATGCTCGGTGCTTTGTTGGAGGCTTGATAAAACCTTTCGAGATGAGCTCTTTTACATAAGACTTTCACGGATCCGCACCAGGCCTTGGAGTCTGCTTCTGCGTGTTGAGGCCATTAGAAGCATTGCTATTGGGGTAAGTCCCTTTTTAGAGGCACAAATTGATTGAATGGAAAAGCAACTTGAGAAATTATGCATGTGAATTTTGTACATAATACTCACAGCGTAATTTAGTGTATAGATTGTGAAGTGGAAGGACACACCAAGGATAGTTTCCCTCAAAATTTGGTGTGTGCCATGTCATTAGAAACGTGAAATATGTCACGCGATCATGATCCAAGTAGTTGCCTATTGTTACAATGCACACTCTCTGTAAGAACGTGTCTTCCTATTTTAAGATTTTTACATCTTTTACTCATGATACTAAATATTTCTAGTTGATAGACCAGATTCATGATGTAATTGATATTGGTGTGTGCCATACCAGTGTAGAAAATGGTTCTAAGAATGAGGGGTGTCAACAAGAAGGGTGTGAAGATGGCGAAGGAATAAGAAGAAGTTTTCAAAAAGGATTCGAGAGGCCATAGTGGTTGTGATGTAGGAAAAAGTGACTTCCCCCATGGGACTTGTTTCAATTGTGGATCTACGAGATCACCGCAAGTGCAAATTCTGGATTTTCTAGAATGCTTGTGGTGCGAAATAAACTTAAGTATGAGGAGTTCCCTGATTTGTATGATCACATGAGCTAGAATCGAAGAAGGAAAAGGGTGTAAGAATGGTTAGTGTGAAGTGCATTGAGCCTATGGTTGTGCCTAAATTAGTGTCTAATTTAGAGTTGGAACCTATATTAGTAACTACACTCACTAAATCCACGCATGCCGAGAGAAGTACCAAAGCATAAGCCTCTTAATACAAGAAGAATTATTTCATGGTAAGTACCTTGATCTAACTTAGTAGAAGGAGGTTTACCAGGAGACTATGGATGTTATCAAAATCTTGCAAGGAGATATTATGTGCTTGAAAGAGCTGTTACAAAAGTTAGAACAAGTGAAAAATGATGATATCCCTCATAAAGATGTTTATAATATCAAATATGTATGTAATATGTTGCACGGGAAAATAGCATTCCCTTGTAAGGAGAGTGGTTGAGAGAAAAGGTACCACGCACTAGATGTGAGCATGAGAGGTAGATCTTGCATGTTAATTTTCCCCCTCATTGTCTTGATTATGACAAGGAAATCATGTTGAATGTGGTAGTTGATGGATGGATCTTAAGCAACATACTAATTGACACAAGTGTAGAGGTTAATGTTCTTACTCTGGATGCATGGAACTAGATGGGGAGACCACCATTACAGCCATCCTCAAATGTGTTGTACATGGAAAATAGGACTAAAGCTACACCCATCAGAGTTTTGAATAATTATTCCATAGCCATTCAAGGGGCCAAGTTCATTGGGGATATTGATTCTTGATGCTTACTTGGCGAGATAGTTTTCCAACATTACTTGAACACCCTTAGTGTTATGTGAATAATGTTGATCTGTGCTTCAACAAGGGATACATTAGTATTGAAAACATGAAGCAACATGTAATTATTCCACTAATATATGGGATGTCTTCCCCTTATGTAGATCATTTAGGCGAGGAGGAAATGGATAAAATTTATGTGCGCATCATTAGAGATCCAAAAATTTTTGATCCATCAAGAGGAGTCATTCAGGGGGATGATGCTCAGTCCATGATTGATACGACTAGCATTGTATGTGATAATTTTGATGGGACTTATGAATTGGTTGGGAGAGAAATTAAGGGCACCTTTGTGACTCAATTTTTCAAGGCACGTTTGGTTAAGAATATGAGAGGAGGGAAGTTACTAAGTTCTGATGGAGAAGGTAACCCTAATGTCTTTTTGTGTGCTATGGAATTCTAGTGGACTTGTGAAGTATAATGGAAGAATATGCTTGCTATACCTTATGTGGGACATCTCGCACGTTGGTGGATGACTCATCGGGATAATCTTATTGAGTGGCACAAGGTAAGAATCATGTTCTCTATTATATTTCTCTAGAACAACACACCTTCAAAGATATGCAACTATCATGGGAAGGAATTGACCTTGTACCATTTTCAATAATTTGAGAAAGTGTGGATGGAAGGCTCAGAAACTTTACCCCCCTCACTCTAGGTGGATAAGTTCTATTCCAACTTGTAGGGTTGTGCACTACCTTTGAAAGGGAAACTTGGGATGATGATAACGTGAGCTCCTAGTGCAATTTCTTGGTGAAATTGTATATGATACTAATTGTAAATGGAAGTTTTAATCCAATGGTGGGGGTATAATGTCTTTATTCAACTATATAATTCCTGAAAAATAGGATTTTTGATTTGAGACTCTACTTGTGCCCTGAGAAAAACTACACTGCCAATCCTATACACCAAGGTGTTGTTGATCTGAAAATGGTACTTATTTATTTATTTATTTTTGAAGTACTTACAAAATTTCCAGATTTTGAAATTTACTGAGACTCAACATTGATCTTGAGTTAATTTGATCCAATTTTTAGGTGTCTTGAAACCCAAATCCTCAACTCTTCCGAGAAAGACCAATTAATCTGATTTTTCAACTTTAAGTGAATCACTTGAATCTAATACAAATCCATTTTACTTCACGGTTGATTTTTAATCATACACTCAACCGACATTTGAATCTAAGATGATAAGTGTATTCAAATCTTGTTGTGGGTTATGGATCTTGAAAGTTCCTTCAATCCATTTACTCCATTTTTATACTTATTTTATCAATTAATAAAATTAATCCAATGATGAATTTCAACTGATAAAAAGCTTTAAAAAACTTAAATGCACAAATCCACAAAACAAGAAATTAATAACGGAGTTCACCCAAGGCTACATCTCTGGATTCACAAAAGTGAATCGATCCATTAAACGTCCAATGAAGTACAATATCCCTTCAATCTTGACTTAACAAACCTTTATACCTGCAAATGAGCTGATTAAAACCTCAAGGAATTCTGCAATTTACCATAATCATTCCCAAGTTCATCCGTGGCTCCTACAGTATTTCTTCTGTTTGTTCCTCTTTGTGCAAATACGTTCAAAAACATCTACAACTTGAAATATATAAAACCTATACAAATAAGGTTTACATTTCTGGAAAATTTATGAAATTATTAAAAACTTCCCCTTTTACTTCATGGTCTGATTTGGATTAGAACTGGATGCAAAATACAGATCTCTGCTTGCCCCTCGTGCCTGTTCTGTGAAACTGCGATGGAAAAACGCCTACACAAAAAAATATATAGCACTTCATGCAACAAAATTTACCTTTCTGGAAATTCCTCAGAATTTTTAACAACTTTCATTTTTACACCAAGTCCTAATTCGAACCATAAGTGCCTCGAAAATTGTGATCTCTGCAAACTGGTCCTTGGCTGTCCCCCTTTTCAACCTACCAAAAGCTTCCCTTTAAATAGATGTGATCTCCTTCTCTATCACTTGCTACAAAGTGGCAGCTTGGGAAGGCTGATTAATATTTTGGAAAAGGTTCAAATCCCCCTTCCATAGGTTTAGGAGCCCAATTTAGCCATTGACCCCACGTTTGGTGGGAAAGAGATAAGCCTTAAAATAGTTTTTTAAAATCCTCCTTATACCATGGGATTTGAATTTATTCACATGGAATGGATTAAATAGATTTTTAAAATTATTATTTTAAAATCTAAATCCACTACAAACCTGCCGAGTGTCACGCCAATAATATGCCATTTGTCCACGTTAGAGTGTGCCACGTCATCATTTGACCGCATGACTTTGACTATGCATATCTTTCGCATACAGAACTCAGATTTAGTCCGTTCAAAATGTGTCGGAAAGCTTACGATGAGCTCTATACCATGGAACTGATTTTGAAACATTAAAGTACCATAAATTTTCCTCATCACCAACTACCACGTGTCACCTTGTCATTGGTCCACTGGTTGACCTATTGACCAGAGTTGACCCGTTTGGAGGCCCATCTTCGACCGGCGATAGAATTTGCATACGGACTCTGTTTTTGGAATTCAACATACCGTTGGAAAGGTCTCAATAAGGCCTGCAGCATGGTCCAATTTTAGGGAAGTTTAGGGAAAATTTTCATAATGAAAAATCTCTAGATCGGTTGTGAAAACTATTATTCCACCATAATGTAGGTCTTGGAATCCTATTTCCGGAGATGTTTTTTTTTCTTATAACTCCATCCAGATCTCCCAAAATCCTCTTTTGAATCCCGTAGTTGTTTTAGGCCGGTGTACTAAATAGGCTTGTGAACCCCGATTTTACTCGATTTTCTAAGTATTTCAAAACTTCCCCAAACCTTCTAAAATAACTTCCATGATTTTCTAAGGTCTTAAATTCACCTCCATGTTGAATTTGGGCCTTTCGTTCCGCTCCGAGGAGGTTGATCTAGTCCCTGGGAAATCCAAAGAACAACCCTTCCCAATACTTTGCGAGAAGATAACATATTTTCAGAATTCCCTAAAATCACCTAGGGGGAATGAATTGACTTTCCTAAATCACCTAGGGGACCATTTTAAATCAAATAGAAGGTGACTAGATGTTATCCCGTAAAATTGACAAGGGAAATTTTACCGATAACCATACCAAAAATTTTGTTCCGATCCCTCGTCAGGGATCCCTTACGTTCGAACGTTGCAAAATCCCTTTCAAAATCTAGTTTTCCGAACTTAGTCATTTTTGGTCTTTTGGCTGGGCGCATGGAATTACTATGTAACATCAACTTTTGGTGTGCCCCCTTTAAATCCTTTGGCGCATGGTTCTTTGTGTCAACAGACCTTTTGGTGCGCCTTGATATGTTGAGTCTTTCCTGCGTGCGCCGTGGCGCATGCGCCTTCGTGTTAGCAACCCTTTTGTTGCGCCACTTTTCGGTGCGCCAAGGGCGCACATATTCTTGTGTCGACATCACTTTCGGTGCGCCAAAGGCACACATAACTTCATGTTGTCAGGTGCTTTGGTGCGCCAAAGGGCGCATGCTTTCCTATGTCGACAATGATTTCCATGCGCCACTTGAAAAATTTGGTGGCGCATTTATTACTGACTCACCTATATATATATAGGCACGCCTGCAATGTCATTATCACCAGAGCAATCACGTTTTTCTTATTATATTCTCTGAGCCTGTCAGCGCACCTGCCCTGTCATTTTCAAACACGTAGTGGACCCGTTTGCACGTTCTTCACTATTTATCTGGGTAAGAGGTTCTTATCTCTTTCGTGTGTTTTGCGTTTTTGGTTCTTTGTTTGCTTGTTGGTCTGGTTTTGGATTGGAAAGAATGAAATATTGAACTAGCTCCCCCTGCTGTCTTTCCACATATTCCTCCCCCTCTTTCCAGATCTGCTGGTAGAGGAAGCTGTTCTGAATTCATGGTTTGAACCACTTTTGTTTAAGCCGTTTCATTACAAAAATGACCCTGCAAAAAAGAAAAGAGAAGCTAAACCATATGAAAAACCCCTCTGAGAATAATTAAAGCTCTAAGAGAGACTGTATGTTTCCTTTTCCCCTTGGCGCATCTGTCACCCCTGCAACATGATCAAAACCTACGCCAATGGCGCACCCATTATGCCTGTTACATCAAGAACATTTGCGCCCTCAAGGCGTGCCTCCTTCGCATGCTGCAAGCGCTAGCCTTGCGCCCTCTTTGGCGCACCAACCTTATTTGTTGCATTACTTAAACATGCGCCTCTTGGGCGCACCCTGCACCTGTGCAACATCAGCTTAAATCTGCGCCAAGTGCAAAACTATCAAAGGCGCGGGCGCATTCCCCATTACAGCAACATCATGTTGTGCAGACCCTCTGTGCGCCACGCCATAAACCTTTGGCGCACAAAAGGTACATGCTACACCAACCATATATGCGCCATTGGCGCATCCTGTCTCTATGTAACATGGTGTTTCCATGCGCCCTTTACAAAAATGCACCCTGCAGTCTCTATGCGCCATGCGCCCTTGGCACTGATTTAACCCTTGCAACACCTTTTTTCTGTGTGCCTTACCTATTTGGCCCTGTAAGCTGCAGCTTTCATGCGCCCTGCGCCCTGAGCCTCAAAATCGCTAACTCTTTCTTCTGTTAACACTTCAATGGAAGATCAAATGACTAATACAACCTTTTTGCGTTGGGTCTCGCTTCTTCTTCGTGCAGATCAGCAACTAAGCTTAGAAGAACATATGTCAACATCAAGCAAGAGACCTACCAAATCCAAAGGCAAGGCCAAACTTACAGAAGAAGAGATGAAATATAAGTATCAGAGGGTCAGGATGCCTGACTCCCAGGCCGAATGCAACCTGGACATCAGAGACTCAGAGTTGGGTCACATTGATATGGAGGAATTCTGGGTCAAAACTCAGAAGGTAACAAGAAGTCCATGGATGGAAAAACTAATGGGCAGTGCCTTACACTTCGCTGGAGGAATCCCAGTCGACTGGCACCGTCAATAATGAATTCATGATGGTGGTTGCCCGGTGCTACAACAAGGACACAAGGTGTGTCGTAAATGACAAGGGCGAGGTTGTCATTAACCTCACTGCCCGCCACTTCGAAATAATACTCGGCATTCCTCATCATCGGCACTTTGTGGCCATCAGCCGAGAGGATTGTATTAAGGCCTGGGATGACAACGAAGATCAGTGCATGCAGCTGATGAATGAGGTCTATTTGAAAAACAAAAAGGTAGTGACCCGATGGCCACAAATCATTCACCGCAGTGATTTTTCGGAGGAGCTCAGTGACACCATCACATTCCTGAGCAGGGTCTTTGGGCTTCCTGATGCCCACTTTTTCCATAAATGGATGCTGCGGTACTTAGAGACCATGAATAAGAATGTGCCCGATCAGCGCTTTTGCTGGGGAGAGATAATAAGCAGCACAATCTCTGAGCAGCTTCAACAATTTAATACAACAGGAGATTCTACATGAATTCCTATGTTGTTTACTGCTGCAGCATCAGAAAGAGACTACCCAGGCCTGATGCAGAGTGGGGTTTGGCCTCAGGTCAAAATATATGAATACTACCCAGAGTTGAGGCTGGAAAATAGCATCCCTCAATTCACAAAGATCAACGATGTGTTTTTCTACCACATCATCTGCCTGTTGAGGCCAAATATGACTTACGGTCGCACGACCAAGAGCATAGTGGCAGCCACTGAGAAATGGGGGGCCCTGTTCACCCAATTTCCCACGTTCACCTATCTGAGGGCAGCCAACTTCTTGGGAGAGCCAACTAGACTGCCGAGGTATGCTGGACCCAAGCTGATTCTGCTAGAGCTGTCAAGGCAGCTGATCACCTATCATGAGAAGTGCCTCAAAAGAAAGAAGGGTGGAACTCCTTTCCCCCTCACAGTGGGCAGATATACATGCCTTACCCATCACAAGGCAAAGGACATGTTCGCAGAGCTGGAGCTGCTTAATTTGAAACATGATTTCCCAGCCAGGCCTACCTTCGACCCAAGAAGTTGTCTGCCAAGGGCTAAGCTAGATCCAATCCACATCCCTCAGATCGAAGACATCTACATCGACGTCATTCATGAGGTTGAGCTCAGGAGAAAGGACCATTCTCGCTTAGCCTTGGCAGAAATCATCCAATACGGGGTAGCAATTGTCCCCAAAGGCTTCCAAACTATGGAGGATGAAGTAGACCAAGTATATACTAACACAGATGGGGACAATTGGCCTTTTCCAGCCATTGATAGAACTAAGGCACCTCAGACGATTGAGGAGAGGGTCAAGGAAACTCGCACGCAATGCAGAGCATTGGTGCCGGATGAACGGATTAATCTACCTCGGGGTTGATTTCACAACCTCCCCATTGGGTAACGCACCTCCTCGATCTAAACAACAGCCTAAAGGCAAGGAAAAGGCATAGAGGGTGAATCCAGCCACTCAAGAAGAAGCTCCTGAGAGTCCTCTTTCTGCGGCACCCAAACAGGTCATAACTCTGGTTACACCAGAGAAAGAAGTAGAAGAGGATGTTCCAATAGGCCCATCCACTCAGGATGTTGGCATTGCTACAACAACCGAGGTCCCTTCTGTCCCTTCTTCTTCTCTTCCTTCCCCTCCTCGAGTGACTCAAGCGACCATCCCTTTGGTCGTGTCCTCTCCCCCTTCTTCTACTATTCCCCCGATTCTTCGTCTATCTTCTCTTCCCTCGCGGATCTTTCCCCCTCCATTTCTTCCCTCATCTCTGAGCTCCCTTCCCTTCCTATGTCTTCCTCAGCTGCAGTATCCCTTCCTCCCGTGGGCACTTCTTCAGCTGTTCTCTCCATGCCGCCGCCACGTGTCTCCACATTTTTCCCTTCTTCTACTGCGGCTCCCCCTTCTCTATTTCCAACCCTTCTCCCATAAGTCCAGCCTGGATCTCCCAGCAGTTAAGTCAGCAAAGAGGAAAGTTCCCATCGCTCCGATGGACTTTTCTGTAATCCCGTCTAAGGGGGTAAAGAAGTAGAAGCCCGTCACATGCTTCTCTCAAAGTGCTTCGGGAGAGAGGGTTATGGAGATCGCGTACCCCAATCCTCTCAAGGAGAAAAAGGATCTGTCTCCGACAGATTATACTGTGACCCAAGTCACAATGGGGACGTCTTCTGAAAGCCTTCAGGGGGAGGCCCTTTCTGCAGTTGACGCCCTCTGCAAGAAGCTTCAGGAAACAAAAGAGGAGAAAAGGCAACTGAAAGAGAAAAATAAATATCTGCTCCAAGCCTTACAGAAAATGGGCAGTGCGCCTCCCACAACTGCCGCCGAGACTTCTGAGCTTCTGAGCCAGGAGAAAATTAATGAATATGCAAAGATTGGTGAGCAGGGTATGGCCGTTTCCGCTTGGAGGAGCCAGATCCTCAAAGACAACGAAAAAGTAATCACCAAGTTCTCTGACTTGTATTTGAACATCAACAAGGCGAATAAAGAGCTCCAAGCGTTAGCGGGACCCATATCGGAAGAGTTGGAACATGCTAGACTGTAGCACGAGACCTTTCAATAAATGTTTGACTGTTCAGTCAAAGATCTAGTCAAGTTTGGCGTCTTCGGCCATCCCAGGGCCCTCAACAAAGTCACGTCCACTCTGGATTACCGGGTGGATCAGTTGGAATTTGTCCTTGAAAAGATCGACAAAGTGAAAGAAGAAGCCCTGGACGCGATGCACCAAATGGAACGGATCGTTCTCAACATGACGCCAGGGTTGCTTACTCCTTCCTTCACTTTAAGAAAAGCTGATGAAACCATCCAGATCTTCAAGGAGATCATTTCTCAAGGGATGGGGCCAGAGGTCACTTTTGACGCAGAGTCTATCAACAACCTGCTGGCCTGTCGGGACTTCATTGGGTTACTCATTGAAGCGGAAAAGGACTATTCCAAACTCCCCGAGAAACTCATAGATGAGCGGGAGACTTGTGAGGTGATCAGTGAGCGGCACAAGGATCCTTCCCAGGATCAACTTGGGCCCATGATCAGCAAGTTCATGGAATACCGCTCTCAATTCCACATCTCGTCACCTGAGCAGCAGCAAAAGCAGGCTACTCCCTTTCGGCCGCAGGATGACGATGATGAATAGTGTCTTCTTCTTCTTCTTCTTCTTCTTCTCTCTCTTCTTCGACTTTCTTTTAAATATCTAAAGTACGTTGGCGCAAATGATGACATCATCCATGTTGCACCATGGGATGATGTCATCCATCAAGTTGTCAAAAGTCAACATGACTTTTAGATATTTTGTAAATATCTTTGTAAATAAGTGGTTGGCTCCTTTTTGCCTTCTTTTCTCTCCTTCTTCTATAAATACCCCAATACTTGTTGTATTGGGCATGGGTGAATATCTTTCAGATGAAAAATAGGAGTAAGGAGAAAAGACTTTGAGCTTTTTGTAACAGAAGGATTATTAATACAATATTTAGACTTTGTGTTGAATACGTGTGTTATTTGCATCAGATCTTTCTTATGTCTGATCTATGTGTTTATTCTGTTAAATCTGCTTCTATTTTATTGTCATTTATTCATCATCAGTATTGCTTTGCTCATTTATGCAAGTAGGTTTGGCTCTGTTTACTACCAATCCCAAAACATAAACCTTCTGACCTTTCTGCTTTGGAATTCATTTCTTTTCTCCCTTCGGACCTGCTCTTTCTTCATCCCCTCTTCCTTTCCTTTCTTTTCGCAGTTGGAAACACCCCTACTGGGATGAGATCCCAAACCCCCGAAGGCAGAATTTGTGAGACTTGCATAGATTCCTGCTGGTAGAATAGCAATAAACTAGTTTCGCTTTGCTGACTCAAAGAGGGGCTATGCCCTGCACACTGTTGGCTCGTTTATCCATAGATCTGCCCAAGCGACAGATTTTCGGACCAACACCAAACTAACGAAATTGACCTAGGGTGCCTAGGAATGATAAAACATGAAAATTTCAAGTCGGGGGTATAGTTGTCGTTCTTGAAACTTCCAATTTCCTTGTTGCACATTTGCACGACAACACTTGTTGCACATTTGCACAACAACAAACATGTAGGAATCAAATCTAGACCATAAACATAATAAATTACACAAATATTTAGATGCATTGGGAACTGATATTTAGAAAAAACACCATTATATTAATCCACCATTGTTATAGTAGCCAAATACATCACAAGATCTAAACGGACCAGATACATCAACAAAATAACATTCTAACCCTACAGTCATTCTACTTGAGAAAAATTCTCACATATCTCTCGCTTATATGTATCTCTTCTCCTCTACTCTAATTCCTACCATGGAAATCAATACATAACAAGATTACTAGGAAATACTCCCTCCACCTATTCATCACTCAAGAGAAAACCACATGCCAAATGTCATCATACCCCACCATACTCAAGTACCCTAAACATGTAAATGCCAGCTAAACCATAACTAACTCCACTTTACAACTCTTAATCTTATCATGATAATCATATCCTAAAACATGCTTGCCTTGGGATACAAGTCTCTGTGTTTATCCTTATACATAATCAAACCGGCCGCATCTCTACCTATTCCTCATTGTAACTCCGACCGTGGCCCACAATACGACTAAGTCCCAAGCTTGTTCTTCCTTGGCACAAACTTCCATGCTCTTCCTAAAGTTACTTCGCATGATCTTTTGCACCTTGCTTTGCACGTGACAAAACTCTTTGTGCCTTCACTACTTAGTCTTATCGGGGGCTCAACAATCGGTATATAATTCTTCCCGAAAAATAGTTGAATGTTATGAAACCTCCAATGGTATTATAAAACATGACTTTAACAAACACGCCATGAGTAAATATACCTAGTTATTTGCACTATACATCTGATTTGATGAATTCAAAAGCATTTTCTAACTCTGCAAACATTTTCTACAAATTGAATACCACGACTCTTCTATCTCACTTCATAGCCTATCTTTTATTGGTTCACTTAGCATCACCAATAATGATAAAAATAACATTTTCATTGTTTGAAATGATGGAAGAAGTTCTCATCTTTCACAATAGTCTTGGAGATAAACTTGGTTATAGTGTTCCATCATGCACACAATTGAAGGTTCTTATCAAGTCAAATAGTTATTCCAAGGGACATTTTTATCAATCAATATGGCATTGCAAACTTCTCATTTAGGTGATAGAGGAATGATTATTTTACTCGTGAACATCATTCAGGAATCCTGAATCAAAAAATACCTTGTTGCCTCCATCTCCTGGGTAATTGTTAGTGTGATCTACATGCACCAAGAAAACACATCCATACAACCACTGCAGGTTTAATTGGAATTTTGGTGATAAAGTTTAGAGCTTCTTCGAGATAGCTAGCACGGCCAAGAAGGTCAGCTATACATACATAATGATCCATTGCAGGCATAATGCAATAAGAGACACCCATGCCAACGAAGTATTTACAACCCTCATCCACTAAACCTGCATGACTGCATGCAAATAAAACACAGATAAAACTTGAATGGTCTGCGTTTATTCTAGAGTGCTTCATTACTTTAATTTTTTTGAGATAGTCTTTTTTATATCCATGCATTACATCTCATGCAATCATTGCATTCTATAAAACTACATCTCGAATAGACATTTTCTCAAACAATTCATGTGCCTTATGTATGCTTCCACATTTTGCATACATGTTTATCATGGTATTTACAACAAAAACCTCTAAAAAAACCCCACGTTTGATTAGTCTTGGATGAAACTCCATATTGTGTTCCAAAGACCATTTTTGCACACACCGAGAGGATGCTATAAAAGATTGTGGAATTTGGATTCTCACATAATAATTACATTTTATCAAAAATCCTCAAAGCCTTTTTAAGAAATCCATTTTGTTCATATCCTTCAATCATCGCCATACCATATTTTAATTGTGTCATATTTAGCTTTCCAATTGGCCTCATATACCTTCTGGAAGATATCTTTAAACCTTCCATCATATTTGTTCAAAATTGTGTTTTTAGTACTGAGGTAAAGTGGCCATTTCTTCTGGCAAGCTGTAGCCATTGATGAATGCATATGGATCTGTTTTATACTGTGTGGGATCTTCTTTTGGCGTGAGTAATCTTCCTATGGTAATGCATTTCATTCCTTATTGGATGGCTAGTCTACATGGACTATTTTTCCTTCAAAGTAAGTGGAACTTATTTTTGGTTTGCGTGAGCTATTTAAATGATTGTGTTTCCTTATTTTTCTACCTTCTTTTGACTGCGTGGTCTTTTAATTTTGCATTACATGGAACTTTTTATTTTATTTTGGGAAATGTGTGAAAAAATCTCCTGCTATTTCCTTTTTGACAGCTGTGAACTATTTTTACCTCCTCCAATACATGGCCTACCCAAGTTTTTAGTGGGCTATTCTTTTTGTATTATGTGCCTAGTATTTGTTGTTTTTTCCTATATGGAGTTTTCTACCTCTAGCTACATGGATTTATAGCTTTAACCTATGCGTGTATATGCCTAATATGGTGTAAAAAAACAAAAAAAAAGCTTTAATAAAATTATACTACATACAAAAATAAAAGAGAGACTTTTAAACTCGAGTCTTATTTTTGTTATTTTGAGCTCGAGCCAAATTTAATATGCTATACAGATCAGAAAATTTGAAAAAAGCATGGATGATCTTGAGAAAATGCTAAAGGATGGTCTTTTGTAAGCTCGGAATTCTAAAATGGAGACAACTACCTAGAGCTTTCAACGTATCCTGGCTCTAGCCAATGCCCGTGCTAGGTTTTTTTGTGAAAGACAAGGTGGGCCTGTAGAATGAGATTTTCCTTCTTCTTTCTCTAGATGTCTACGGTATTTTCCTTGCTTATTCTTCTTCTAGATTTCTCCCACTTATATAACTTCTTGTAACTGTCTTCTTCCCAATTTCTTGGATGATGGAAGAAAAATTGTAATTACCCACTGTAATTGGAGGAAATGAGAAAAGTTTTTCCAAGTTTGTCGAACAAATTTCATGAGAATTAAATTAATATTTATTAATTAAAAAACCTAAAATTTAATAAATTTAAGTTTAATAAATAAAAAGTTAAGATATTAATTAATTAATTAAAACATGGTTTGCGACATAGTAGGATAAGTACTTATCTCAAATGAACAAAATGAAGGCCAAAATGATCACGATGAAGTTGATAGATCATGAGAAAGGACACTTCTATTTATTTTTTTAAAACCATGCTATAATTTTGTGAATTCAAAATTAGGCGATAACAAGCTCTATGGAATGTTTGTCATGTGTCAACCTCGACCGCCTTGCAGACCTAAATCCTTATATAACTTGGTCCTGCATTCCACAAATTTGAGTTATGCAAAATGCATTGTTCTTGAAATTTGTTAGAATGGTGACATGTTTCCCACCGCATTATTGATCTTTCACCACCTGTCATCCCCTAACTCCACCATGTTTCCTTTGACCTTTTCGACTTTGTTTGTCCCATTGTGGACCTAAAATATTATGGAATGTAGCATATTCTACATGTATCACGTTTGCTAAATATAAATCCTTTAAGAGAAACAAAATTCTTCCATGTCATCGATGTTTGATGCTTGATGCTGAAATTGACATCCAAATGAACGTCACGCGGTCTTTTGAATATAACCCACTAATGATTTAACATAGCTTCGTGTGGGTTATTAAATGCCAATGCTCAACACTTTATTATTCCACGGATTCTAGATAATCCACATAAAACTAAAATTGGGGGAACCCATAGAAATATTCATTGTAAATCCACCTAAGTATGGAACCGATGCTCCTTTATTCCACGGGTTAGGAGAACCCACAAAACACTAAGTTCCCACACTCCACAATTAATGAATTAGTGTCCCGTGAATTTCGTAAAGAAAAATGGCTAAGTCCATTTATCCAAATATGCAAGGGGTGTGAATTTGGGATAACAAAAACCCTTAGAACTGATTTAGAAAGAAATTAAGGTACTTTAAAAGGAAATTATGGATGAAGAATGGATCATAAAATAGGTTCATCATGAAAAATTTGACTAGTTATACCATTTTTTCGATAAACTCAAAAATGGGATAACACACCTCCAAGTATGGCTCTTGAATTTATTTTTAAAGATTATTTTAAACCCTTTATCCCACATGCTATGCAGGAGGGTGGGAGGAATTGTTTAAAATAAGCATAGTGGTTACGCTAATGTGGCATGGCCACATTTTGTTAAGCTACGTTGTGGTGGTGTGGAATATTTGAACCAAGTTTAGCCACTCGTTGCAAATATGGGTTCGATGGTGTAGACAAGTGCACATGTTGGTATTGGCGGTGGTTAAGGGGTTGACCAAGATAAGTGGAGAGTTGTATGATTAATCCTCCAACTATGTGTGTCATAGAGACCCACCATGTAATGCTTTACAACTCCACTATATATAAAATCCCATATTCACCCTTCATATACACTTGGTGGCATATATATATATATATATATATATATATATATATATATATATATATATAATTGTGACACTATAAATGTGAAGTTATGATGGCCAAGAAACACCTCTCTCAAAAACATGTGTCGACCTTGGATGAGGACCCCTAAGCAAGCAAATAATGAGGCCCACCTATCCGAACAAGATTTTTGAAGACCGACATTGTAAAACAAAAAAATTAAACTTTTTCCCAAACTTCACTTTTGTCACGTGTCGCACGCGACTTGATTCTCTAGATGACCCTACTTCATTCCAATTTGACAAAAATTTAACTAGCGATAACCCGAGCATACGAAATCTATTTATATAATTCCTTATACCATCTAAAATCTCTCATAATTCTCTTACGTATTGTCATTGTTTAGGAGATTTAGGGAAACTTTTCTAGTGGAAGTGACCTCCAGATTAAGAATGAGGTCCCACTCGTATCCATGTCTTATATACAACAAAACAAGGCTTATCAAAAATATTCTTCAAACTATCTCCTCATAATACCTTAAATCCTTGCATAAAAGACTAGTAGTTAGCCAAGATAATACTACAGGTGGTCTCATTTACCCACTAGCCCGAGATCTAGCTTCCTACGGCTCACCTCCGATATTGGAGTGTTGATAATTACCGAGGGCCTTTATCAAGACCTCTCACTACTGTTTATATCGGTCATGATCAACAATGACATGCACTAGCTCTAGATGTACACTGCTAGCCACTAACGTAGGCCATCCCGATCACCTATCAAACCATCTCTCTTCATGATCGAGGTAGACTGATCAACCAATACTACAACCTTTTCAGCCTCTAAATGACTAATGGTGGCCTCCATAGCTGCCGTGTCATCACCTCTTGCTATTGTCTATAGCCATTGACACTCGAAGTACCCGTAATACCTAGGGACTTTCTCAAGACATATAATTGTTTTCTATATCAAGAATAACAATTAGCTATGGTGTGCACTATCTCTTCCTATACACCTACTAGTCACCGACCTAGGCCATCCCACTCACCTATCAAACCATCTCTCCGTAGTCATGATAGCCCGCTCATCCAATAACGCAGCCATTTCGGCCTCTAAATGAGCAATGGTGGCCTCAAAATCTTCCATGTCATCACCACCACCATTATCCTCACCCCCACCTCCCTCACCATCACCTCCCTAATTTATCACCTCAACATAATCTCGTACTCATCTATCAGCTCTAGAAAGATGAGCCTTCCACCATCAACAAACACCTTAGTAACCCCAACATCATCCATAGTCATGGGAACTCCTAGTCATCTAAACCCATCACCCCCACATTGGAAATGGAAAATATCAATGTAATCAATAGAAATAGTGTGTCTACATCCCCATCATCATGTCTATATGTTGTTGTTCCTTCTAGAACATCCCGAACCAACCCAAATTGTAACTCCGATGCGACCGAATTAGATCAAATCCCACTCTCCATCTCGTCATTCCTATACCCGAAATCTTGTTGGCTGGCCCTCAATTAATCCTCCACCCCATCCCACATCTCGATAACACCATCTTGTAAACTAGCCGGAGATGTCGCTAGTGCTCCTCACCTCACACCGGCCTTGTCTATCCCCTATCTCGATCACCATCAAATAAATCTAGTTTTCCCCTCCAATTTTGTTAGGCCTCCCCATGAAAAACCTCTATGTCGAGCCAATGCAATGTGCTCGTATGACCAACATTGCATTAATAAACCAACATCAATCCTAAACCTCATCCCTATCCTCCACGACTATATTGTAACTCCATGTAGGTCCGAATAAGTCCTACAGGACCCAAGAAAAGAAATTCCTATGCTTGATCATATTGGCCACTACACCCATCATCATCCTAGGAAACTAACCCCCAACGGTGTTGGGAAAATTATAACACATAATCCTTATCATGATTAACATCATTAAAGAACAACCCTCTCGTATCCTAAGTCTACAAGGTCCCGTATGAGAAACCACTCGATGAAAATCCACCCCATCATAGTCATCACCTTAAAACCTCCTCATCACAACAACCCTCTCTATCTCATCAATCAAATAAATCCCCTCTACTTACACAGAATCCTCATAATCATATGTACATCCTCCGGGGTGAAAGTCATATCACTGTTGGAAACAAAAATGTACATATTTTTGATCCCATCTCTCTTGCGAGTGTAAGCAATAACCCCAACTTCATGTGGATCTATCAATAATGATGCATCACACCCAATCCAATGTCGTCCAAATGAAACAAATAATCATCCGAAAAGAATCCCACACATCCTCTAGGATCAAAATAATCCTATTTGGGATGGTCGGTTTTCCCTTTCCTACATACACAAAACATAAAACACTCATTAGAACATTGTTTAATCAAAATTTCATAAAAATCACACAAAAACAAAAAATAATAGTAATTTCTAATGATTCACTATAATTGGTGATGTTTCAACCAAATTGTAAGTGATTTTCCAAAATCACCAAAGTGATTCTAGTGTCTCAATGAATGTGCCCTCGTATGGGCCCCAAAAATAGAAAAAAAAAAAAAAAAACTAAAAAAACACAAAAACATTAAAAAGGGTACTTACCTCCCTTGGGTGGGCCTCTTGTGCCTCTTCAATCCTCTTGAATAATCCATCCCTCACCTATTTCTCATAAATAACTAGATCAAAGCTCTAGTTTTCTCACTTCGCATGGTAAAAATGAATTTGCCATGGTAAATCTAACCATTTATAAGGTGTCAATTTTCCCACCCTAAAATCGCCAACGATTCCTAAAATCACAAACGATCACCTTAAATCACACATGAATTTCGTTAATCACCCGTTATTCCCCTTAGTCATCAAAAACACATTTTTACAATAGCAAAGATATTAGAAACACTCTCATACTCATCCAAGTGGAACATTTTTCCACCATGTGTCCCATTTTGAGGGCCACAAATCCTCAGAGCATCAATAAACCAACCAATCAACGATTTCCTTAATTACTGAAGCCCAAGCTCGGTCCAAAATCCAATACTCATCCAGCGATCCATCACGGATTTGTTTTGTAACCTAAACATTGGTAACTCATATTTCTATAGGACATGAGCCCCATGGCTCCCCTATTACTTTGCTCCATGGTCTAAAAAATCTCATCTTCGTGACCACATTTTTTTCTATGAATCATATGTCTATAGGACATGAGCCCTTTTTTTTTTCTATCATTTGATTCAATAGTGGCACCCATCTTGTATCTATACCTCATCTTGGGAAAATTAAAATGAAACACGGGTATCAAACCTATCCAATCAACTCAATAAAACTATTCATCATTGCAATTTGTCACAATCACCCCTAATTTGAGGAGGGGTCATCCATCCAAACACAAAGAAAGCCATCTCAAACCATTTTTGTCCGTTTTTCTCATGTCACAAACCACTCGAAAAAAAGGGGAAAATGTAGACACTAGATTTTTGTCACCCACCTACTCCCCACATATGCACATTACTTTATCAAAACATAACATTATAGACACTACCTAAGTTGTTCCTCTCACGCTTTAAAATAAATTTTTACCCCCTAGTAAAACAAATTTCACTCATCCGAATCTACCTTAATCTCCCTAAAACCACCTAGCTATTTCTATACCATCCCAACATCTTAACCTCCCCAACTTACCTAAATTCTTCCCAACCATTTTTCCTTGTCCCCATACCCAAAAATTCTATTTAGGAAGTGGTTAGAACCAATTCTAAATGTTTTCCCCAAAATTCCCATATTGTCGATGATTCAAACAAATCTCCAACAATTATAAATAGGATTTTCAACTCATGTTTTAGATATCTTCATAAATTCCTCGAGACATTCATGCATCATTGTTTCTCTAACAAAGTATAGAAACCCTATCACTCCAGGTGATCTCCAACTCCAAAGATAACAACATCGAACCTCCAAACACCAATCTCTCTGCAACTTTGTTTCTAGAAATCCTCCAAGAAGATGAATAGTTAGCATATCAATCTCAAACCATCATGTACAAGTGTTTTTGTTTGGAATTAATCCTCCACCCCATCCCACATCTCGATAACACCATCTTGTAAACTAGCCAGGAGATGTCGCTAGTGCTCCTCACCTCACACTGGCCTTGTCTATCCCCTATCTGATCACCATCAAATAAATCTAGTTTTCCCCTCCAATGTTGTTAGGCCTCCCCATGAAAAACCTCTATGTCGAGCCAATGCAATGTGCTCGTATGACCAACATTGCATTAATAAACCAACATCAATCCTAAACCTCATCCCTATCCTCCACGACTATATTGTAACTCCATGTAGGTCTGAATAAGTCCTACAGGGACCCAAGAAAAGAAATTCCTATGCTTGATCATATTGGCCACTACACCCATCATCATCCTAGGAAACTAACCCCCAACGGTGTTGGGAAAATTATAACACATAATCCTTATCATGATTAACATCATTAAAGAACAACCCTCTCGTATCCTAAGTCTACAAGGTCCTATATGAGAAACCACTCGATGAAAATCCACCCCATCATAATCATCACCATAAAACCTCCTCATCACAACAACCCTCTCTATCTCATCAATCAAATAAATCCCCTCTACTTACACAGGAATCCTCATAATCATATGTACATCCTCCAGGGTGAAAGTCATATCACCTGTTGGAAACAAAAATGTACATATTTTTGGATCCCATCTCTCTTGCAGTGTAAGCAATAACCCCAACTTCATGTGGATCTATCAATAATGATGCATCACACCCAATCCAATGTCGTCCAAATGAAACAAATAATCATCCGAAAAAGAATCCCACACATCCTCTAGGATCAAAATAATCCTATTTGGGATGGTCAGTTTTTCCCTTTCCTACATACACAAAACATAAAACACTCATTAGAACATTGTTTAATCAAAATTTCATAAAAATCACACAAAAAACAAAAAATAATAGTAATTTCTAATGATTCACTATAATTGGTGATGTTTCAGCCAAATTGTAAGTGATTTTCCAAAATCACCAAAGTGATTCTAAGTGTCTCAATGAATGTGCACACAAGATCTAAAAAATCCCCCAAAATCTATAAAAGTGGAAGTGTAAACTAGATAAATCCAAATCAAAATAAATTACACACACACAACACAACATGTACTTGTGGTTCACCCAATATGCACTACACCCACCAAAGATAGAGATCTCATATATATATAATAATGAGCAAGATTACAAGCCAACTCTTCCCACAAGAGTAAAATACATATCTCCAAGAGTATCTCCTCCTCTAGATCTCTAAACAAATATACATGAGTGCACAACAACCATGCCTCCAAACCTCCAACATATCTCACATATCGGAACTACTGCATCTCACATTGTGAAACCAAGCTCTCCTATGAATCTACAAACAAGACCTCTTACAAGGGTCACCAATGTGCAAACATAACTTTGCACCAAAAAGTAAGTCTTTCCTCCATCTTTGCATCTACCACTATCAAAACAAGAATAAAAACTCCTCTAAAATATCTAGATCTACATGGATTAACAATACAACATGATCTCGTGGATCTATGAATACAAGATCTCACAATAACTCGTGGATCTAACAATACAAGCCTAGATATACATGGAACAATAATACAATATGATCTCATAGATATCCAATACAAGATCTCACCAACATGTGGATCTATAAGAAGAAAATATATGTGCTTTGCATACTATACAAACCATTATAATTAGATAATAATTATATAAAGGAAATAAAATAGAATAAACATCTTCTCACCCTTCATATACACCTACTATTTCCTTTTATCCCACTTCTCTCCATAGAAACTCTATCTTCAAATAACTTGTTCTTTATTTTTCTTCTTCATCATCCTCTCAACCAATGATTACTCTAAATTTACCTTCTAACCCTAGCTTTCATGCCTGTATAAGCATAAAAAAACTTAGGGCACCTTACCTATGCATTTACAACCTTTAGATCACCTTTAAAATTAACCATCGGATCAAATCCTGCATCTACAATAAAAACATAAATGCACAGTAATCGCGGTGTCGATTCACTGACCGGTGCTAGTTCCTAATGCTGACCAATGTTAGTTCCCTAATTGATGCCGCCCCTACGTGAATGACGTTGGTTAACTAACCGACATCGGTTACTGTGTAAACCAGTAAACCTCAAATGCATTCCTTTTTGAAGTAATTCAACTCCATAATCTAACAATCACCCACTTGGAAATAAATTCTTGAACCTTTACATCACCGTCCTCTACATATGATGAAGACCATCTATTATTTACATCAACAATTATCTCAAATGAAATAAAGAAGATTAAACCATATTCTAAAAACAAGAAGATAACAACCCCGTGACTTACCATATACCTGCAAAGAAGCTACTCTCCGATCTCGTGATACATGATATATCCATACATCAAGCTCCCATTGAATCATAAATCCAACCCTCTCATGAAACTAATCCACCATGAATAACACACCTACAATATCTCCCACTCAAACTAAAATACTGAGATTCAACTATAACCATAGTCATACCTATAAAATCAACCATGTTCTCCAACCATCTATCCGTGTCTCCATGCTACTACGAATGCAACTAACTAAGACAAGTCAAACTGGAATAAGCATAATAAATAAAAAAGATCCTAGGTAAGACAACCCAAAGGAGTTCTACATGCAACCAAGTGGATGATCAATCCATAAACACTGTATAACTCAAAGAATCCAAACACCGCAATCTACAAATCTAACCTGTATAAACAACTTGCATTCCCAAGACAATAATCAGATAACATATCTATCATGGAGTAACATAGTAACAAGAGGAAATACAAAAATCTCCTACTCATGCTCAAGGGAATATAAACCATGGTCATAGGCATCCATGTGTAAAAAAATATCTCGCATCATCATAAACACAAAAAAACAAAATCTATCCATAAGTACAAAAGTTACCATGTACATCCATTTATATCTCCGGCTCTCCGAAGCTCCAAGTCTACCACCGACTAAATCCAAAGCCAAATATGAATCATGTGCTCATCAATATCAACAAAAAAAAACCATGCTACTAATAAATAGTGAAAATACTAACAAACATGTCATCAACATACTCTGCACAACTATCCAAGATGAAAGAAAACAATGGCAACATCAATAAACTATAAATACACATTTTTGTCACACCTGTAACCTGACAAACCATGGCAGATCCTGCCAATCACCTATCAACTATAACAAACATATTTTCCTTTTTAACCCTTCAAACACTAAAATCTGATTTCTCTTCTTCACCTAGTTGAATCAACCATCAATTGCCATCCCAAAGGATATCCAGGAACCAAAAATAAACTAGAAGTGACATCATCATGTAATAAACTCAAAATACCTACAAATTCATGACTTTCCTCCGTAACAACTTGTGCCTCATGCCACTCTGAAGGGTAGTAGAATCCTCTCACTTTGCACATGATTATCTGTCCAACTTGCAATGCCAACACCCATGGCTTTCTCTCACTTGACATGAACTCCCCTACACTACCTCTAATAACAAGCTCAAAAGCTCCAATATATATATCAAGTGAGAAATAAAACCAGATGAAAGAAATATAAAATTGATTCCCTTATTAACAAAGAATACTTATACATCATAGAAGTTTAGACTTCTTGTGAAGTAGGTGAACCACCTCCTTTTCATCCATGTGTACTCAACATCTCTCATTACCTGAAATTGTGTGTCTAAACATGAATTTTCATTGAGGATCTCATCCTTAGACTAAATATCATTGTCCTCAAGATTCCAACACATCCCGGAAATAAAAATAAAACCTACTAAATATCCATGGTGTAAATTTTTACTTGTGCACACAATCCAAAAATAATATCAGTTTCTCCAAATGAAATAAATAAAACATGAATAATATAGAGATACCTGAATCAAAGTCTCACTTTGGACTAATTGAGCCAACTCCATCCTCTTTACGATTAAAATATTGAATTGATATTCATTGTCTCTGCCATGTACACTATGTGTAAGAAACTTGATCCTCCAAAATAGGACACTAAACCATCCATGCCCTCTCTTGCTGCAAAAAAACCCTAGTACAGATTCACTACCATAGAGACCGACCTCGATTGCTTGACCAATACCATTTCCTTTGTGACCGAATCTAGTTCCCTAAATGACATCAGTCTTCTTTGGAACGAACAATTCCAAAAATTGACATAGTACACCAAACCAGTGCCTACTATGACCAAATATGATAGCTCGCATTAAGCGAGTCATTTCAAGAAGCACCCAAATCTCATACAAAAAACATTACAACAATAATCCATGCAATAAAATTACATCAAGATGAAATAAAACACCTTACCAACACCAAGACACTCAACCACATCTCAAACAAAGTACTTACCCCTCCGATGGAAGCCATGTCTTATTTTTTTCTATAATATTCTAGTTCTCTAATGAATCCCATGCATCTAACTACTCCTCTATCTCATACTCGGACCTAGATCTACAATCACAAGCATTCATGTGTAGTTCAAAAGCATAAAAGCACTATGATACCAAGATAAAACCATACCTCTATAACATAGATCTGCAATAATCCGACCAACATGATCGTGCCTCCAAGAACCAAGGACACCTCAACAAACAAGACACATTACATGCATCTCTCAATTTCTTCGAGATCTATGATTTTTTGTTTTAAATTAGGTTACACAAGAATCACCACCACGATCCTTGCTGATGCCGGTTGTTACCTAACCGACGTCGGTCATTGTATTCTCCAGCAACCTCACATTTCTAGCTTCCACTTGATATTTAAATATCTTCTTATGATTTTCACATCAGGAAAACAAACCCTGCTCTCATACACCTGTTAGTAAACCACTAACAATATACTGAAGAATTTTTTTCAAAAATAACCAAGCTCTGATACCAATTGTTGGGAATTAAGGACTGTGGAATAGTGCTATGATTCAATAACAAACCCAATCATGCACACAAGATCTAAACAATTCCCAAAATCTACAGCAGTGGAAGTGTAAACTAGATAAATCCAAATCAAAACAAAGTACACACACATAACACAACATGTACCGTGGTTCACCCAATATGGGCTACATCCACCAAAGATAGAGATATCATATATATAATAATAAACAAGAGTACAAACCAACTCTTCCCACAAGAGTATAGTGCATCTCTCTAAGAGTATCTCCTCCTCCATATATCAAAAAGGATCTAAATGAGTGCACTACAACCATGCCTCTAAACCACTAGTAGATATTACATATCAGGAACTACTACATCTCCCATTGTGTAACGAAGCTCTCATGTGAATTTGTAAACAAGACCTCTCAAAATGGTCTACCAATGTGCAACCATAACTCTGCACCAAGAAGTAAGTCTCTCCTCCATCTCTACATCTGCCACTATGAATAAAATAAGACAACCTCCTCTACAATATCTAGATCTACATGGATCAAGAATACAACATGATCTCATAGATCTATGAATACAAGATCTCACAATAACCCATGGATCTAACAATGCAATATGATCTCATGGATCTACAATACAATATTTCACCAACTTGTGGATCTACAAGAAGAAATTCTATGTGCTTTGCATACTATAAAATCCATTACAATTAGACAATAATTATACAAAGGAAATAAAGTAGAAGAAACAATAACTTACCATTCGTATACACCTGTTATTACCTTAAGTCCCACTTCTCTCCATGGAATATTTTTCTTCATGTAACTTGTTATTTATTTTTCTTCTTCTTCATCCTCTCAACCAAGGATTACTCTAAATTTACAGCCTCCTCCTTATAACTTCTGATAGTTTATCTACCTCTATGGAAAAATCTCTTGCACTTTGGCATTATCGATATGGAAACCTTTCTGCTGGATCCATCTGTAATCTTAGTTCTAAGGAGATGGTTCGATGGATTCCTCCACTCTCCTACTCCTTATCCATACATTCTAGAAGTGTGCTAGGAAAATACATCAAGATTCATTTGAGCCAAGTTCCTTCCATGACAAGACTTGTCTTAAGGTTTTGTATACTAATCTATGTGAAACCTTTCCTTCTTCCTTTCAAGGATTTCAATACTTAAAGTTTTTGATGGATGACCATTATCGTAAAACATGAGTTTTATTTCTCCGAATAAGAGTGAAGCATTTTCCAATTTTTGAGGCTTTCTATCACCAAATTGTTCAACACACCAGAAACCCCTTCTTATCCTCTACTCATATCGAGGGGGGATTTCATGCCAAATAAATTCTTGGAATTCCTTGGTCATTTGGAAAATAATTCTTCACAACAACAAAGTGACATAAAAATTGGAAAAATATCCAAAGCACTATCAAGGACTCCCACTTGAACTCACTTCCAAAAATTCATCGGAGTAAGAACAAGAATACAAGTGAGAAAAGAGGTAAATATCACACTCATGAGTATATTTGTTGTTAACACCAAACCATATATATTTGGGGAGGAAATAAGTCAACCACAATGGAAGAAGGCCACGGATCATGAGTATGACTCCTTGATTCATAATAAGACAACAAACATATTGATATCCCTACAAGAAAGAAACCCATTGGCTGCAAATGGATTTTCAAAACAAAATACAATGTATATAGATCTATCCACAAGTAAAAATCATGGCTTGTTGCAAAGGGATATACTCAATAAGAAGGCATTAATTATGAGGATACCTTTATACCCACTACAAATATTAAGACCATCGGGTTATTTGTGCACCGGAAGTAAAAAATGATGGAAGCTTCTACATATGGACGTGAAAAGTGCTTTCTTGAATGGTGATCTAAATGAATAAGTTTACATGACCCATCCGTAAGGATATGTCTATGATAAACACACTAAAAAGGTATGTCATCTAGTTAAGTCTCTTTATAGACTCAAAAAAATACCAAGAACATGGTACATTAAAATAGATGATCACATTTTGAAGCATGGATTCACTCGTAGCCCCTCATATTCAAATTTTTATATTAAGAAAGTAGGCACAAAGATTTTCATTCTTGTCTTGTATGTGGATGATCCTATGATAAAAGGAAGCTCAAATAATATCATCAAAGATGTAAAGAATGATCTCGAATAAATGCTTCAACATAAAAAAATTGGGGCTACTTCATTCTTTGTCTTGGTTTAGAAATATGGAAGAAGAAGAATCACATTTTTATCTCATAGAACAAATATGCCAAGACACTCTTGGAAAAGTATGGAATGTACTCTTATAAACATGTCTCCACTCCAATTCTAGGAATGTTTGGAATGCAACTTTCCGATTCTAGGATTCACCTCAAGTAAATGCTACTCACTACAGGAAACTTGTTAGGAGTATCATTTACTTGAATTATACTAGTCCGGACCTATGTTTTTTTATCACTTATCTCTCGTGCTTCATGTAAGAACCAAATAAATGTTAATGGGTAGTAGCAAAGAATTTTTGAGATTTGTCTAAGGTATATTTGATTATGGTCTAGAATATCGTAATAACTCACAGCTTCTTCTCACAAGGATATATAGACTCGACTATGTTAGATATGTTGATGACAAGAGACATTAGAATATGATTTTCATCTTGGATTTGAACCCATCTTATGGATTAGAAAGAAGAAAACTATTATTTCTCTTTTTTCCATTGAGGCGAGTATGGTGCCGCATAAGGAGTTGTGTGAAAAGTGATATAATTACGCACATTTTGGCTGATATGGGGATTCCTCAAGAAAATTGCCTATCTGTCATTGTGACAATTAGGGTGTGTTGAAGCTTGTAAATAATCTAGTTTTCCATGAATGAAAAAATCACATTGAAGTTTAAATTCATTACATTTGATAACAATTCATAAACCACAAGTGTAACCAAATCCATTATTTCCCCATTGATTCCCAAGTAGTAGATATAATCATCAATTCTCTTGGAAAGGTGAAATTTGAGTTCTTTTGGGGAACATTTGTAAAAACAATGTAATAATGGGGAATATTGGCATAATATTACATTGTGACTATGTCTCTTCATTCGCACATGACCCGTGACCTTCCAGTCCACGTGTCTTTTCACATCATCCTCTCCTCTATGTGTTGTATATATTCACATGTTGATTGGTCATTTTATCATCGAATATAATTTCGCTTTTCCCCTGATCTTTCATTAGCAAACACCCCTCTCTTCTCCTTCTACTTATTTTAGGCCTATCACTTCTATTGATGTTATTCTTCCATGCAGCTATGATTTTGATGTCGACCTTAACAAGGATGAGTAGACAATTGTCCAAAATAATAAAAGGATTTCTTCAAAGTGATATTTATTCCAAATGCACATGAAGCTCATATATCACTCTACTTCTTTAGACTAACCATCTTGTCTTATTTCTTGTGACATTTAGAGATTTTATTTTCTCTTTTCATTTTTTTGAGTCAAATTTGTTTGAATCTTTGGTTGTTTGTTATTTTATCTCTTGCGAGATTTATTTTAAAGTATTTTTGTAATGGCCCTTGAATCCTTTCCAAAAATACCAATAAAAAAGAGGTTCTAGGTCCTAGTTTTCAAGACAATATAAAAATTTATATCAAGCCTTCTCATACTACTTTCCATTCCTATATTAGTCCAAATATGCTTTGATACAAGATAAGTCACTCTTTTCCCCTATTCTACACACTTGCATGTTTGTTCCATGATATATCTTTCTCATTACTATTATATTCTTTTGATCTCATTCCTCTAATAAAGATATAATTTTTATTAAGTCAACTTCATGAGGTGATGAAAGAAACTAAGAAGGTGAAATTTTCTCACAAGCTCATCAGAACCACCTATGATGAAAAGGAAAAATAAATAATGTTGGAAACATCACCGAAATGTTGAAATACATGGTGGACATCTTACTCGAATGGGAGAGGAATATTACATGAAATACCTTTTTTTTAGTACAAGTGTAACCCATGATAATGTATTAAAGGGATTGTAATGGAAATACTTAGCATTATATCTCTCCACAAGCCAAAAATTGAGGTCAAAGATGAGGATGACCTCCTTGAGGTAATATAGTCCTTTGCCCAACTATAGGATTTTACTATGAGATAATTCATGATTCCATTGTTGATTATAGTATGTACAAGGACAACATGGATTTTTTTCTATCTTTATTAAAGGACATGTTAGGAAATTAGCATTTACATTGGGGACCATGAGTTAGAATAATATCATGTGTTATTATTATGAGTTGTATTTAATGAGTTGTTTAGGAGTTATAACAACTCATGCATTTGAGATTAGTTGTTATGAGTTGTTGTAAATAGCTCGTATATAATTAGTGAGTGGTTATAGGAGCATTAATAGGATTTTTATTTTATAGGATATGTATTTTCTATATAAATGTATTTCCCAGATGAATGAATACTAAGAGTTTTATTATCGCTTTGATGTGTAAATTTATTAGTGCACTTTTATTTAGTATCAAAGCAATTATGTTTCGAGAAAGATGGTGATTTAATTGCAAAAGGGAAATTCAATTCTGTTGATTACCCTCAGTATGCTAGACATCAGTCAAAATTGTTAGCATAGTCTATGTATGTTATCTTATTATTAGACTAGTTGTTATCTATTCCATTATTCTCTCCTTCTTGTTTGTATCTTCTCCATCCATTTAGGGAATATTGTTTACTCAATATACCTATAAATATGTGCCATTATTCTGATAATAATATAGAATAAGAAGAGATATCAATCTCTATTCTCTCTCCTCTATTTCAGCCTCTCAATCTGGTAACAGAGTTATCAAAGACTCTGACCTGTGTATAGATGCGTGGAGAGAAGAATACAATCTGAAGCGACCTGCGTGGTGGAAGAGTTGGACGTGGGAGAAAGGGAAGATCAACCTGTGTGCAGCAAGAGACAAAGAAGGAGATCAATCACATTCGGGGAAGTTCTATTTTTTTTTTCTGCGCTAAAGAAAAAGAAGAATGTTGCGTGGAAATTAGAAGGAGAAAAGTGCGTGGAAATTGGAAGCGACTAGACTGAGGTTGTATGTGGATTTTTTTAGATCAATTTATTGTCAAAAATCATACCTTGTTGACTTGCGTGGATGCCTCCTCAATGCATGGAAACCACTGAAAAAGATCTGCGTGGGAGATAAAATGTGGAAAGCTAAATTAAAAAATGTGGACATCAAAGAAAGAGTTGTGCATGGAGAACAACAACGTAGGAGAGAGCTGCATGATCAAAACTTCTGCGTGGAATCATTTTTTAGCAAACAACGCACCTTTATTTTCTCTTTATTGTCTTCTTTTCCTAGAACATGGACATTTGAATAAGCTGCGTGGAAAAGTTAAAAACTTCATATCATTTGTTTACCTATGTGGAAGAGGAAAAGTGCGAGAAGATTTACTTACCTGCGTGGAGGAGGAACAGACCACAAGATGCATGGAATTGAGGGAGACTGCATGGGAAAGAATTCCCAAGCCTACGTGTAAGAGCTCTAATGCCTACAATTTGTCTTTTGCTTCCTGAGTATAGACTCTAGTTCTTGTGTGAATAATTTAACTTATTCTTTGCGGTTGCGTGGATGAAGCTTGAAGAGAGGAGAACTACGTGAAGAGTTTAAGAGGCACGAGGAGAAGAAACTTGGAGTCTCTCAAAGTGACATTGAATGTCAAGCATAAATGAAATGATCGAGACTGCTGAAAGTCACAATGTTAACTCGTAAGCTAGAGAACACCATGAAAAAGATCCAAAGAGATATGGGTTCTACTTTTCTTTTCTAAACAAGATTCAGAACACTGGAAATCTATTCTTCAATGAGATTGTTCATTGAGGACTTCTTGAATATTTCCTTTTCAATGTCATCTACCAAGCAAAGTGATTTCGGGAAGAGTTAGAAGCAGGGTACAAGACCAAATGTGAAGAAGAAGAAGAACTCCCCAATAAGCGTCCTTGTCTCTCAACACGTGAGTATCGAGAGCATATAATAGCCAATACTTCACATCATTAAGTCATAGTTGTAATATCTCTTGAAATAAATAAATAAATAAATAAAAAGTTTTTTTATTATTTTATTAAAAATGTCTGCTCTGAAGTTGCTTCTCTCTGATGCTCAGTTTCTTAAAGGGCCCAATTTTGCAGCCTAGAAAAAAATATGCAGAAAATCCTTCAGTTTAAAGGATTATGGGGCATCATGACCGGATCTCTGACCGCTCCCATAGCCTCGGATGAATTAATAAAGTATGAGATGACTAGTGCCAAAGCCTTGATGCTGATAATGATCGATAGTGACAATGTGCAAACACATGTTCGAATGCGGAGAAACCAAAGGAGGCCTGGGACAAGCTAGCAACAATTTATGAAGCCAAAAATCAGACTAAGATCCTCCATCTTCAGTCAAAGATGCACACACTCTCTATGGGGTCAGATGAGAAAGTTGAGGAGTTATTATGTTGTGTGGCTGAGTTGGGATCGGAGTTATTAGCACTTGGTGAAACAGTGGAAAAAAATTTCTCGTACTCAATCACCTTAAGAGAAATCCCTTCTCAATTCCGAGTGCTCGTTACTGGCGAATGTATCTAAAAAATAGTGGAATTCGAATAACTTGTGACAGCAGGAAGAGGCCATCAATTCATCCCAAGAGGAGACTTAGTATAAAGCCCTGTGCTCAAAGCCATACCATGGCCAGAATAATTGGAAGGGTCCCCTAAAGAAGCCAAATCAAAGGCAACCAAAACAATAGAAAGGTCAAAAGTCAAAGAGGTGGTGTCACATTTGTAGAACCAACACTCACGACACTGATCACTACTGGTACAATAGCTTGAAATAAGGGTCTTCAAGTCAAAAAAGCACATCAGTGTGCAAAGATTTTCAGATTTCCAAACGACGTACTGCTAGAGAAAGCACTAGGGACATCTCATAGACCAACAAGATAATAAATCGATGACGAGAAATAAAAAGGAATCCATTATGGTAAGAACCTTGTACTCGTCTCTCAGACTTCACATCCCATGAAGAGAGTCTGGCTGATAGACTCCGGTACAAGTAAGCACATGTCATGTGATAAGGATCTGGTTGATTCAATAGATGAACAACCCACTGGAGATTGGGTTCGAATACTGGATTACAAAGAGTACATTGCAAAAGGAATAGGAAGAGTCACCATTCCTCTAGGACCACGAAAATGTATACTTACAAAGGTACTATATGTTCCTAGATTGACTAGCAACCTCCTGTCAGTAACTTAGCTATTGAATCATCACCTGAAGGTAGAATTTCTTGTCCAAAATGGCATCAAATCATGTTTGATTTCGTGACAAGGTAAGATTATTTCTAGAGCATTTCTAAAAGATAAGTTATTTACTTTAGATATTGTTTCATCTTCTACAATAGCTTTATCTCGCATTAACAAAGACACAATCTACTGCACTCTGAATTTTAGATATGGACACTTGTCAGCTAGTTGATTACATCAGATGAGTTCAAAAGCAATGGTTCATGGACCACCCAAATTGTCCAATACCTTGTCTCTTTTCCCTAGTTGTTTTGTAGGAAAACAACATAGAGATCTGTTTTAGGAAAGCACTTCCATGCCAAGAATCTTCTAGAGGTAGTTCAAACCGATCTAAATGACCCTCTTCCTACTTTTTTTTTGAGATTCAAGTACTTCAAACTATTCATGGATGAACACTCTTGAAATATGTGGGTGTTTTTCCTGAAGAAGAAAATTGAGGCTCTTCAACATTTCTAGAACTTTTATCATCGTGTTGTGAAAGAGACCGAACAACCACTTCTTCTACTTTGCTTAGATCGAGGGAGGAATTCACATCAAATAATTTCTTGGCATTTATGAAACAACACAATATTAAGCAGAATTTTCTTCGCTCCCTACATGCTCCAACATAATGGCATTGTAGAGCGTCGCAATCACACAGTGATGGAGATGGCTCGAAGCATGTTATCAATAGAAAATCTAGAGGAATGCTATTGGGATGAAGTAATACATAAAAATGTATATCTTCTCAATAGGGAAATGACAAAGATTCTACAAAATAAAATGCTAGAAGAGGTATGGAGTGGTAGAAATCCATCAATTTATCATTTGTGAGTATTTGGTTGTACAACATATATACATGTTCTAGATCATAAGAGAAAGAAGGTTGAGCCAAAGAAACTTACATGTATCCTACTTGGCTATAACACTACCTCAAAGGCATACTGTCTCATGGATCCTAAGACAAAGAAAATATATTAGATTCGAGACGTGGTTTGTGATGATTCATCCTTTGAATCTATAGTGACAACAAAATAACCATTACCAACCACATATCACCAACTAGTCTCTCGAATCGATGATCGACCAAAGGAGACTACTCAGAGAAAAGAAATGCTGCCAGGAGAGCTATTTGTTGACCTTGGAGAACTGGAGAATGTGAGTCCACATCAATCCACATGGAAATGACATAATTATTCTCAAAATCATCCAATTTCTCATCCAAATTGGGTACAAAGCACAATCAAGGACTCACATTTGCAAAAACTCCCAGTTACATCATCTGGAGTCAAAATAAGGAGTCAAATAAGAAATGAGGTAAACTTTGCACTCATGAGTTCACTTATTAATAGCTTCAAGCCTGATAATGTTCATGAAGCACTCAGTTAATCTTAGTGGAAGGAAGCCATGGATACATAATACGACTCACTCATGAAAAATCAAACATGGGAACTTGTCGATCTTCCTACATGAAATAAACCCATAGGCTACAAATGGGTTTTCAAGATAAAATATAAGGCAGACGGATCCATCGAAAAACATAAAGCACATCTTGTAACAAAAGGATATGCTCAAAAAGAGGGCATCGACTATGAAGAAACCTTTGCACCCACTGCAAAGTATCAAGACCATCAAATTTGTTTACGCACTAACAACATAGAAAGGATGGAGACTTCAGCAGATGGACGTCAAGAGTGATTTCCTAAGTGGTGATCTAAAATAAGAAGTGTACATGACACAACCTGAAGGATTTGTTGATGAAGAGCATCCTAAGAAGGTATGTCGTCTCATCAAATCACTGTATGGACTGAAACAAGCTCTAAGGGCATGGTATATCAAGATCGACGATCACCTTTTGTAGCATGGGTTCAATCATAGCCCCTCAGATTCAAAGTTTTATATAAAGAAGGTAGGCAAAGAAATTGTCATTCTTGTTGTATGTGTAGATGATCTTGTGATCACTGGAAGTTTAGAAGATTAGATTGATACTGTGAATAATGATTTCAAAAGATCCTTCAACATGACAGATTTGGCGCTACTACATTACTATCTTTTCCTTGAAATATGGCAAAAGCAACATCAAATTTTTGTCTCCCAAATAAAGTACGCCAAGAAACTCCTAGAAAAGTATAGAATGTCTGATTGTAAACCTATATCCACTCCCATGGAGAAAGGATTGCAAATTTCAAGATTCTAGGACTCACCTCAAGTAGATGCTACTCTCTATAGGAAATTTTTTGGAGGACTCATCTACTTGACATATACCAGACTAGATTTATGCTATGCTATCAGCTATCTTTGCAGATTCATGTAGGAATTGAAGAAATGTCACTAGAATGTAGAAAAGCATGTTTTGAGGTATTTCGAGGTACAGTTGATTATGGTCTGGAATATAAGAAGAATGATCAATTCTTCTTACAGGGATACGTTGACTCGGACCACGCCGATCTGTTGATGACATGAAGTCAACTACAGGATACATATTTCATCTCGTATCTAGACCTATCTCATGGATAAGAAAGAAGTAGAATGTTGTTTCTATCTCATCCATAGAGGTAGAATATCATGCCGCACGAGGAGATGTGTGTGAGGAAATATGCTTACATCACATTTTGGATGACCTAGGAATTCCTGAAAAATAGTCACCTATTCTCTATTGTGTAATCGAGTGTGTTGAAGCTCGTGTAGAATCTAGACTTTCATGAATGAAAAAAACATATTGAGATTGATTTTCATTTCCTTCAAGAGCACGTCTTAAACCATCACATTCAGCTCCAAAGATTTTCCTACGAAGCACATGTTTCTAACATTCTCAAAAATCTCTTGGAAAAGTGAAATTTGAACTTTTCAGGGGTCACATTTGTAAGAATAATGTAGTAAGAGGGGAATTTTGCATATTCTACTTACGTTATTCTATTATTAGAGGGTAAGTACACCAAGTTGGGGGGCCAAAAGGGGGTCTTAAGTGGACGCATTTTTCTAAAAATAAAAACTTCAACTTGCACGAGTTTGTCGAAATAGTTACACTCAAAATTGGAAGATGTGATAGAAATATGAATCGTAGGATTTTGAGTCTAGTTTCTAAGCTACTAAATTTTATTGAAAATGGATAATTTTAAGTGGGTCAAAAACTAAAATACCAACAGATGCTCTGTTTTTGTTAAAAACATAATATAGTGACTTTCGTGCCCCCACCATTTTTTTAGCACCATTTAGTATTTTTAAAACCCTTTGATAGAAAGATGGCTAGGAGCATCTAGTTTGGGCTCCATTTTTTTCAAGATTTTTTAGCGAATATTATTTTATGTATTATTTTTCTAGTAAAGAAATTTTATGTTTTGAAAAATAACCTTGCTCCGACCGTGCCCCCCCTAACTACCTCAAAAAATATTGAAAACTAGATTTTTTTTTAATATGTATAGAATTATGCCTAGTTTTGGCTAATATAATTTTTTTAAAATTTCGATCACCCAAAAAAAGATACACCATGAAAGATAGACATATTTACACTTCAAAAAATAGCTATAGAAAGGCATAGTTAGAAAATAAATAATATGGAAACCTTATATTAGTCAGAAAATTTGAAAAATTATATTTTTAGAAAGAAGAGACTTTGCTCTACATCATGGTATATATTTTTTTAAATGGATCGATTTTTTTATTTTGATTTATCATAGAGGAAGTGGCATTTTTTACATTTTCTTGTAAAAACATGTTGTTTTTTGTGTTTGGGTAGGTCCATGCCTCAGGCTTGGGGATCCAAATTGGATCCCAAGCCTAGAGGCATGGATTGGGAATCTCTCTCAATCCAAAGAAGTGTCACTTTGGAGTGTAAAAGGCCAAGTTTCTTGGTCATATTGTTTCAAATAATGGTGTCATGATTGACCCTGAGAGAGTAGAATTAATCAAAGAGGTTCCAATTCCAAGAACAAAGAAGGGCATCCAATCCTTCTTTGGGAAAATAAATTTCATTAGAAGGTTTGTGCCCAATTTTTCTGATTTGACTCTTCCTATCACATGCATGTTAAATAAAGATCAAGTTATCAAGTGGGAGGAGGCTTCCCTTAAATATTTTGAAGGAATCAGAGAGGCATTGAAACATGCACTGTCTCCGGCACTCCGAATTACAAGAAGCCTTTCCAAATTTTTTCTTTTGCTTATGAAAATACTAGTGCATCTGTTTTGCTCCAAAAGGATTAAGATGGGGCTGAGATGCCTATTTCCTTATTTATCAAGGATTTACAAGCTACTTGAGCTAAAGTACACAATCATGGAAAAACAAGCATTTGCCTTGGTGAAAGCAACAAAGGTTTTCGTGCCTTATATCTTAAGTTTAAAATTTGTTGCTTATGTTCCCACACCATGGTAAAATACATCTTATCGAGATGGAGATCTCAAGAAAAAGATGTAGATGGGTGAGAAAATTGTAGGAGTATGATATGGACATACAAACCACAAATTTGGTAAGATGTTTGGGTTTTGGTAAGCTCCTAGTTGAGAGTAACTTGCAGATGTGGAAGTGAATGAGGTAGAGGAAGAAAGGGAAGATGTTCTTGAGAAATTGGTGAGTTCTCGAGTGGTATAAGGATATAATATTTTACCTCATACACCTATGTTGTCCCGATCATTTAAATAAAAATCAGAAAAATATCCCTCAAGTCGGCTTCTCATAAATACATCATCACCGACTTTGCAGATCGGCTTGGAAGAACCCCGAAGGTGTCCTCTTGAAATTTGTAACTAAAGATGAAGCTCCTAAAGTAATTTCTGATTTCCACAGGGAGTTTGTGGATGACACTTTTTTGAGAGATGGTTATTGGTGTCCTACTCTCTTCAAAGATGTAACCATGTTGGTTAGAAAATGTGAGAGCTTCCAAATGCGTTTCCTAGAAGAATGAAAGCTCCAAGATCCCTTCCTTTGCATCCTATATCAATTAAAGCTCCTTTAAAACAATGGGGGATGGACTTCATTAGTGATATCTTAGAACCTTCTAGTGCTGGACATAAGTGGATCCTTGTAGCCACAGATTACTTCACCAAGTGGGTAGAAGCAATCCCCACTAAGAAAGCAACACACTAAGTTGTTATGGAATTCTTGTTAAATAATATCATATACTGATTTGGTGTGCCAGTCAAGATTGTAGTTGATAATGCAACGTGCTTCGAGCTAAAAATTTGATGACAATGTGCAAGAAGTATGGAACCAATCTGATTTATTCTTCAAACTATAACCCCCAAGGGAATGGACAAGTTGAGTCGAACAATAAGAACTTATTGAAAATCATTAGGAGGACCTTGGAGTTGAATAAGAGAAAATGGGGTGAACAACTGAAATTTACAGTTTGGGCTGATAGAATCACTACCAAGAGAGCTACTAGTAAGATCCCATTTGAGTTGGTGTATGGAACTCAAGCTCTGCTACCCTTACATTTGCAATTATCTTCATTTCAGTTTGTTCAACAACTTGAAGATCAGGAGGTCAACCCATATGAAGCAAGGATTAATCAGATTGTAGAGCTAGATGAAGAGAGAAGAGCATCCCACCAAAGGCATGTCATATTTAGAGAGAAGTTGAAGAGGTTGTTTGACAAGAAGGTTACTCCTAGGGCCTTCAATATTGGAGATCTGGTTTTGTTATGGGACAACGAAATGAAGATAAGGGCAAACATGGAAAATTTTATGCATTGTGGATGGGCCCTTACTCCATTGATATCAGAATTGGTGAGAATACCTTTTTCTCAAGGAATTAGATGGGGAATTTCTTGAACTTCCTGTTAATGGTAGGCATCTGAAGCATTTCTTGGATTAATCCCCAAATTTGAGGTATGCACCAACTTGTACAGTGTATAGTGTTTGGTTTTTGCTCTGTTTTTGGTGTTTTGGTGGTTCTTGGTTTGCCTTGGTGTGTGGCAACCATTTTTGTTGGTTTCTCAGCTGGTTTTTGGTGGCTTTTTCTCATGAATCCATTTTCCCAATGGATTATTTTGGCACTTGGTCTACTTATTGTTCTTGTGGAACTCACTGGGAGTGCCCATCCTTAAGCAGGCGCTGATGTTGGTGCCCATTTTAATCCTCTCATTATAGTGTCATCTTTCCCCTTTATTCTCGTGTGCTCTAAAATGTTTTTCTTCAAATTTGGTGGTCTGCAAGTTTCCCCATCCAGATTGAATGCTTTGAAATGCTCACAAACTTATCATTTTCCCCAACTTGAAAGAAAAATACATGTATGCCTTACTTTGTGCCCTAAATTTCCAAATCCACGGGCCTATGTCATTTTTTCCACTTTCCCCGGCCTTTGGAGCTCGTGGTTTCTCATTTTTTGCTTATTTTCCCTCAAAATCTATCCCCATGGTTGAAAATTTCCTAGAATCACTTTCCATCTGTTTTTGACCAAAAAATCCTTCACCCATGAAGAAAAAATCAAATTCGGGCATCTCTGGAAAATTCTGTGTTTTTTACGGTCATACGGTGTCCTTTGCCCATCAAATTTAAACTCAAAACTCTCCTCCTATGTGGCCACTTGTGGTTGGATAGGGTTCGGAGGGTTTCTTAGAAGAATTCACATTTTTTGGTTTTGGAAAAATTTACAAATTTTTCCCGCTTCTCCACAGTCCTAGAGGAGGGACACGTGTCCCATGCAGAATGAAGGTGGATGGGCGAGGAATTAGAAGTTTTTTCCCTTTTGGAAAAAAGGGAGAAAGGTTGAGGAAGGGGCTGCGGGTCCACAAATGGAGAAAAGGGAGACACGTGGTGGGTTCGAGAGTAGAAAGGGTTGGCAAGCCATCGGAGGAAAAGGGAAGTTTTAACCTTTTAGCAAAAATGAATTCGAGTAAAAATTAAGCCGCGGGTCTGCAAATGAATCATAGGGAAACACCTGGTAGATGTAGAAGGGAGTGTGGGCCACCGAAGGAAAAAGGGAAATTTTTCCCTTTTGGTAAAAATACTTAGAGTGAAAATTTGAGGCATGGCTCTATGACGAAGTAGAGGTAGACATGTGGTAGGGAAGAAATCGAAGGCGCAGGCCTGTGGAGACAAAGTGGGAAATTTTCCTTGGTGAAAAAGGGAGTTAAAATGTTAAATAAGCCCGTAGATCCTCAGTGATAGAGAAGCTGACATGTGTCAAGGGCGAGATGGAGGCACGAGCTGCAGAGAAAAAAAGTGAAAAATTTCCAAATTTCCAAAAAGGGTGGAAATGTGCAGAATTGAGCCGCGACTTCAATGGGACCCACCATATGCCATGTGTTAGCACCAAATTTCAAGGGCATAGGGGTAGAGAAAAAATTCAAAATTTAACATTTTTTCAAAAAGGTTAAAAAGTCAAAAAGTGATCCCATATCCATTCCCAATTGTATTGTGACACGTGGAGGGCTCAGATTGAAGAAGAAAGGGAAAATCAATGGTAACTATGCATTTTTCATTTTGGCCACCATTTTTGCTCCATGAAGTGTGGAAATATGAATTTTGCATCAATTTTCATCAAATTTTTGGTGAATTTGTGTCATTTGTGCCTACAAGGACCAATGCAAGTGGTTTTAGGGATCAATTTGCAGATTTGAGGTGTTTTTGAAATAATTCTTGCCCCAGACCATCCAAAATGTGAAATATCAAATCAAGAAGTTATAGAATCAAATTTTGGAGGGATAAGGATGAAATGATGAAATGAAAGGGGTCTGCATGCTTTGAGGATGAAAAACATGCCTCCATAATGGATAATGATGAAGGATTTGTAATGATTCACCTTTTTTGAAACACCTGGCAATTTTGTTGCAGCTTATGTTAAACGTCCTTATCTCGCAAATCATGTTAGAATTTTGTAACAAACTTGATGCTAGGCATATTATTTTCTTGGGAAAGAAGGATCAAATGTAATAGAGTGTTATATAATGCATGTTCTTTGACATGCAAAAGGTCGGAGAAACTTATAATTTCACGGGAAAATCTGGGAAGAAGCCCATTCTCTGAGAAACTACCTAAGAACCATTTCTAATTCCTTTCTACATCAGATTTGTATCATGTTGAGTTGGTTTCAATTGTAAAGCCATCAACAAGCTCTGAGATTGTTCTTATAACATTCCCTTGCTGATAAATTTGGTCATTCTGGATTATTTTGTGTTGTCTCTTGGCAAAATTTGCATGCACTTATGTTTTAGAATGTTTTCAATTTGTGTTTCTTGCTCCTGTTGTAGTCTTGTATTCAAAATCTCTCTTGATCATACATGGTCTCATTTCTTGTTGATAGTTTAGTGGCATTTACAATCTCACATTCAGAAGAGATTTCATCTGATAAAGAGATAAATAGATTTAAAATCACTTTACCTTGCTTGAATTTAGTGATTGTTTGTAAACATTTGGGTGCACCTTAGGTCATGATAAAATAGAGGTTTCTGGATGCTTTTTTGGTTCATCTGCTTCAAGATTTTGTGGCAGGTTGTCAAATATTGTGTGGAAGAGTGCAGATCTGGGCCTCCATTTGGTGCACATATCCTAGTTGAAGGAGTACCTTAACCCCTTTGAAGCATTCTGCTATTTAGGTCTTACAAATTTCTTGCAAAGGTCCTCAAAGAATTTGGAAAATTCTGGTTAGTCTTGTCTAAAATCTCCCACCAAAAATTCATTCAAAATAACTAATCCTACCCCATACTACCCCTACATTGCATTGTGTGTCAACAACAGAATATAATCCATCTACAAAAATGCACAAAGAAAATCAAGATCATACAATGTCTTCAGTAACCCTTGCCTTGCATTGAAAATATCTCCGTAATCTGGGAGTGACAACTTGTGAAAGTTAGATTTGGAGTGTTTATCATATTTTTCCAAGGCCCTTTCCACACCATTTGCAAAAATTTAGGGATATCTTCATCTCCTTCACCATTTGAGGTTTACAAAGTAGGTTCTCTTACCTTGGTTGAAAGGCACAACCTAAAATAGTTAGGAAAAGATCAAGTCCTATTTGAGTGCTATCCATCTCTCGACAAATATGAGTGCCGCTTATATCACATCCTCAGCTACAAAATGACACACATCATGATCTATCCGACTTGAAGCTTCATGCCATATCTTTGATGTTGCTCAAACCGAAAAGGAGAAAAAAATTGGGTACTAACACAAATTAAGCACGTAAATAGGGGAATGGCTAAGAACTCTAAGGGTTTATCAATCACATAGTAAATGTTTCTTATTTAGTTCTAAATGGGATTCACCTTTCCTACGAATTAGTGACCTTCCATTCATTGATAATTCCTTATATGATAAACCCATGGATGTTTTCAAAATCCTCGAACAAAAAGATAGGGGTAGTCATCAATCCTAGTGAAGGGTGTGATGTGATTTCCAAGAAACTTGAAATTCATATAGATTTAAAGTTCATAACATGAATTTACAAATATCTCTATCATTATAAATGGAAGCCAAGTGTCGTTGTCTCCTCAGTACATCCAAGGATTAAGGACTACCGGGGTCTTTGGAAGGATTGTATAGTCAGGAATATGACATTTCCCTCCTTCAAAATATCAACAGATGAAAGACATCAAATTTTGATGACTCTCTTTGAATGTTCTACCTATAAATTCGATGAACCTTGAAATCTGTGACCTAAACCCTTAACCCTCAACCATGAGACCTAAACCCTAAACTATAAACCATAAATCCTAAAACCAAAATAATAAATCCTAAACCCTAAACACTAAATATTAAATCCTAAATCCTAAACCATAAACCAATAACCCTAAACCCTTGACCCTAGACCCTAAACCTTGAGCCATAAGCCTTAAACCCTAAATACTAAATCCAGAGCCCCGAGATCTAACCCCCAAACCTTAAACTAGTAACTCTAAACCCCGAACCTTAAGCCATAAACTATGAACCATGAACCCTAATCCCTAAACCATAAACCCTAAACCTTAAGCCTTGAACCCTACACCCTAATCCTTGAGCCGTAAACCCTAAACCTTAAACCTTAAGCCCTAAACCCTAAATCTAGAGCCCTAATCTCTAACCCCTAAACCTTAAACCTGTAACTAACCCCTAAACCTTAAACCCGTAACTTTGAACCCTGAACCCTAAGTCATAAACCTTAAACCATGTACCCTAACCCCTAAACTATAAACCCTAAACCTTAACACCTAAATATTAAATCCTAAAGGTCCCTAAACTATAAACCCTAAACTTTAAAAACTAAATCATAAACCTTAAACCCGAAACCATAAACTCTAAACCCCAAGCACTAAATCTTAAACCCTAAACCCTAAACCCTAAGACCTAAACCCTAAACCCTAAATCCTAAGCCCTAAACACTAAACCCTAAACTATGTGACCTAAACCCTTAACCCTACACCCTTGACCCTAAGACCTAAAACCTAAATTATAAACACTAAACCTTAAAACAAAAATAATAAACCTTAAACTTTGAACACTATAACCTGAACCCTAAATCCTAAACCCTAAACCTTAAACCTTGAACCCTGAGCCCTGAACCCTAAGCTTTAAACCCTAAACACTAAATCCATAACCCTAATCTCTAACCCTTAAACCTCATATATTTCCAAAGTAGGTCTCATGAGTGAGTTCATTTTTGAATATCTTAGGACCATATTTCCTAGTCTTGTGCCTAGAACCATCATTAAGTATGCTTTTAGAACTACCTTGTTATGAGCTTGGGGGAATTTCCCTCCTTCAAAATATCAACAGATGAAAGACATCAAATTTTGATGAATCTCTTTGAATTTTGTTCCTACAAAGTCGATGAACCCTTTTTTAGTTGAATACTCTCTGTCAATACTAATAAGAATGGGTAAGACACAAAACATTATAATGAGTTAAATAGTTTGCATATAATGAACATTTCCCTCCTTTAAAATATTAGTATATGAAATGCATCAAATTATTATGACTCCCTTAAATGTTCTGCCTACAAAGTAGATTAACCTTTTTAGTTGAATACTCTTTATCTTGATACTTATAAGAATGGGTAAGACATAGAACATTATTGTGACTAAATGGGTGAGCCTAATCCATGAGCCTTAAATCTTAAACCCTAAACCCTAACCCCTAACCCCTAAACCCTAAACCTTGAGCCTTAAACCCTAAACCCTAAACCCTAAACCTTGACCTTTAAAGCTTAAACCTTAACTCCTAAACCCTAAACTATAAACCCTAAATCCCCAACCCTAAACCTTAAACCCCGAGATCTAAACCCTATACCATAAACCCTAAGTCCTAAACCCTAAACTATAAGCCCTAAATCATAAACCCTAAACCATAAAACCTAAGCCCCGACTTCTAAACCCTAAACCTTGAGCCCTAAACCCTAAACCATGAACCCTAGGACCTGAGCCATAATCCCTAATCCAAAACCCTAAACATTGAACCCTTAAACATAAACCCTCAACCCTAAACCATAATCCCTAAACCATGAAACCTCAACTCTTAACCCTAAACCCCAAACCCTCAACCTTGATCCTTAAACCCTAAACCCTGAACCCTTTTCCCTAAACCCTAAACCCTGACCTTTAAACCTTAAACCCTAAATCCTCAACCCTAAAACTTAAACCCTAACTCCTAAACCCTAAACTGTAAACCCTAAATCCTCAACCCTAAACCCTATACCATAAAACCTATACACTAAACCCTAAAATCTAAGCCCTAAATCCTAAACCCTAAACCCTAAACCCTAAACCCTTACCCCTAAACCCTAAACCTTGAGCCTTAAAACCCAAACCCTAAGCCTTCAACCCTAGGCCCTAATCCATAAGCGCTAAGACAAAACCCTAAATCTTTAACCCTCAAACATAAACCCTCAATCCTAAACCCTAAAAACTAAACCTTAAACCCTAAACCCTCAACTCTTAACCCTAAACCCTAACCCTCAACCCTGATCCCTAAACTCTAAACCATGAACCTTGAGCCTTGACCCCCAAACCCTAAACCTTAAACCTTAAGCCCTAAACCCTAAACCCTTAACCATATACCCTAAACTCTAAACCATAAACCTTAAACTATGACCCCTATGCCCCGAGCCCTAAACCCTAAACCCTAAAATATGAGCTATGAGCCTTAAACACTAAACCTTAAACCCTAAACTCTAAACCTTGAGTCCTAAAACCTAAAGCCCAAGCCCTAAACCATAAACCCTAAATCATAAACCCTCACCCAAAGGAAATTCCTAAAAATATCATTCACCGTGTTTCAAAGTATAGGGAATAGTGTTTAAGGTGAACGATCGACTCATTATTTTTGATGAGAGACTACTTCCTTTGAAGGCCTAAAAATATATTTTTGACCATTTTGTAGTTAATTAAACACCCTTCGTAACAAGTTAAAATGAGCTAGTCATGTCACTAAATTATCAAGGACCATTATTTGTGGTATTAAGGCATCGTTTGTCTCCATAAGAGACATATGAGAAAAATATTGTATGAGAATCATGAATTTGATTCCATGAAAGGATGCTTTTAGAGCTAGGAAAGGTGAGGGGATGATCTTTATATGGAGCACCATGTTTCTAAGAATGAGCAATCATCTAAGTTCACTTGATGCAATTCACTTGGTATTATTCGTAACAACTCATTAAAAACCTAGTAGTGTTTATCACACCTTAAGGAAGAGGCACATTACAATCACCTCATTTTGGCCATAGGACAAGAATCCCATTCAGGGAAAAATCCTCTATCTACAAAGTGAGGATCTCTTTTTAGTAAGAAGTAGACAAACATCATAGAGTTAATTCATGGTCACTAAAGTGAATTATGGACCAAATTTAAAAACTAGTATCAATTCAAGCAAATGTAGGGCCAAAATCCATTTTATAAGGTAAAAATACCTAAAAATGACTATATGCTTTCCCAAAACAAAGACCGACTACAATATATATGCCCTGAAAGTTTTAGGTCATTTGCTGAAATCCTGAAAATGAGTAAGTACTAACCAGATTAGATTTTGAAAAACTATCTTCTAGATTATAATTGTTGGAGCTATGAGACCACTTCCATAAGGTGCAGAGTGACCCTAATTTCTTATATTTACTAAAATAAATTTAAATTATAAGAAATAATAAAAGAAAACATTTATTTTTGTAAGTATAAAACACCAAAACACATATACATGGTCCATACTACTCAAAACGTGTACATGTTATAACGCATATGTGTTATAATGTGTACGCATTTTGACTTCTTTGAAACATGTACGCGTTATAGGCTCAAAGATTACTAAGCCAAACAAATCAAAATGAGAGCACATTCTAGAAAAACATGTACATGTTTTGTCTGTTTTTGGGTTTTTGTCCACTTTTTGGCCCCCCAATTTCGTGCACTTACGCTAGACTATTTGTTATCTATACCATTATTCTCTCCTTCTTGTTTGTATCTTCTCCATCCATTTACGGGAATATTGTTTACTCAATATACCTATAAATATGTTTTGTTATTCTGATAATAATATAGAATAAGAAGAGATATCAATCTCTATTATTTCTCCTCTATTTCAGCCTCTCAAACATGTGGGAATTCTCAATTCCATGCAGGACATTTGGTGCAATTTGGCTATAGATTGTTAATAGTTATATCAATGTCCCTAGTAGAAAAACATTTTTAGACGCTAAAACTATTAATTGACATAAATTTATGAGCTAAAACTAGTTAAAATTCTCACCTCATTCATCTCGTCTTTGCATCGATTCGTTAAGCTTTTGTATATTTTTATTTATAAACTATGGACTCCTGTTTTCATCAGGGAGGCATTATGTTAGAAAATTACAACTAAGAACTTATCATTATTTATTTTTGGGCAATCAAACATCATTTTCCATGAGTAAAGGCTTGTTTTTATCCTGTTGATTTGACTTTCTAATAGGTAAATCATACGGAAGTCATCCCACATGTAACGTAAATTGGTGCACCCATTTGAGAAATGGATCATGGTGGGCTCAAGTTGAACATGGGTGGAGGATTCCACATGCATGATAGAATTCAATTTGTGTGTTTACTTGGAGTTTAAACTTCATAGTAGATGATTGCATGGTTACATCCTTCATACGAAATCAAATCAATCAAACTATTAACTATGTGAGGATTCAAGGAAATTAAAAGGTGTATTTTAGTTTCTAGTCATCATAAGAAGTACATAATAGTTAATATTAAATTTTATATAGTTATGTTAGAGTTTTCAAAAATCACATTAGTGCCAATTATGCAATTGTGTAAAAATTGTTATAGTCTCATTAAGAGTAAGGCTTCTATTGTCGTCAAGTCAAAATTTATCTAGTTTTATTAGTATTAAAAATATCTTCTAGTATGAATTTACACATTAATCTCAAAGTGTTATATAAGTAATTTGATCCATTATATAGGTGTCATGAACTCGGTGGTAAATCGTAGTAATCGTAAAATTGTCGAATCTCTAGTCATCTATGGTAGTCAATCAAATGTGTTGATTCAAAAATTGTCGTCTCTTCGGTGTCATTATAAAAATTCTAATTTTTTTTTCCTCACAAACGCATTTTGGTGTTACCTAACATCTGAGTCTAAATCAAGGGGGAATTTCAAATTAAGCCCCATGATCAAGTTTAGCTGAGTTAAGAAGAAAATTTACTAGAGGTCAAAGGAAATGGAGGATGGAGGGCAATCAACACCTATTGTCAATCGCCAATGATGAGGTCACATTTTGGTATGGTGGCATCTCTATTTCAGTTGTTTCATGTCTATAGAATAAAATGGTTTGTGGATTCCTTCCCATGTTATGATTAAAACATGGAGGATATACATTTTAGAATATGAGAACAATTGTATAGGAGGCCAGTTAAACTCGAGTGATCCTCTGACTGCAGAGATTCTTCGACTATCATACTTCTAACATCGATCGGTTGGTGAAATAGCATTCAATGGAAGTGAAAGAGGTAATTATTGAGTTCACATATGTAGGTGAATCGGTGGAAGTGTGATCATCCGGTATGGGATTCACTGTGGTGAAGCAGATTGGTCATGTGCAACAAGATCCAGACAACAAGATCTAAGCCAAGCAAAGTATGTAGACCTAAAAGTATGTGGAGGCATATGATTATGTTTCCATTTTTTCAGATGTAATTCTTCCCATGTAAACACTAAGAGGGGAATGTTAGGAAATTAGTGTTTACATTGGGGAATTATTTACATGATTTAAAATAATATTGTGTGTTATTATTATGAGTTGTTTTTAATGAGTTATTTAGAAGTTATAACAACTCGTGCATTTGAGATTAGTTGTTATGTTTTTTTCTAAACAACTCATATAGAATTAGTGAGTGGTTATAAAATCCTTAATAGGCTTCCTATTTTATAGGATATGTATTTGCTATATAAATATATTTCCCATATGAATGAATACTAAGATTTTTATCATCAATTTGTCAGTGTAAATCTATTGCGCACTTACATCATTGGTATCCTCAAAATTAATACTCTAAGGGTGATTATGCACAAGATATGAGTAATGATCTCAACAAAATCAACTGTAGGAGCTCTATAAAAGAAGGATAAAAATCAAGCTTAGTTATTCCCAATATCATGAATAGATTTTACACAATTTTTCATGAGAAACATAAGAATAGGAGTACATTACCATGTAAGTTGAAAACATAAAAGGGTGATGTATAGGTGGATTTGCACATGCTAGAAACCTAAAAGGGAGGTTTGTTGGTATCACTAGTTAATTGATAACCCACAAGGGTAGTTAAGTAGTATTTAAGGGATGTAAATAGGTAAACGACGCTTCCCTTCAAATAATAAAAACAAATATCATGGTGTGTAACCTAAAGATGAACAATACAAATATTGGAACAACAATATTGTCACACAGGAAATAATATTATGATATTGTATTTGACCTCATTACAATCAATACTAAGGCTAATAAATAGCCATGGAAATAGAAAACCGACCTCCTACAAACTAGGAAGTCACACAACCAAACAACCCGTTAATATCATTACGGGTATAACAAAATTATATTGTTGAAACAATATAACAAACCTATATTATAATGTGAAGCACTAATCAAGATATTCCTAACATTCCCCCCCTTAGTGCAAACATGGGAGAACAACAATTGCACTTCCTTCGCAGCATGCCGCCCGTGCATGCTCATGATCTGGATGGTTTTTCAGGATAACCAACAACCTCAACATGGATGGTTTTATAGGACAGCCAACAACCTCAACATGGATGGTTTTACAGGACAACCAACAACCTCAACAAGGATGGTTTTACAAGACAACCAACAACCTCAATATCATGATGCTACTTTTCCTTGTGCTTTCATCTGTCCACTATGTTTTTCCTTCAGGGAATTATGTAGGAAACACTACTCACTGATAACAAATATGAAAAAGAGAAAATGGAACATTGAGACCATGTTCCCCCCCTCAATGTGAACATTTCACTTATTCAAGCCATAATAGGAACACTGAAAAAATCATGTTGCACACAACTGAAATCAACTGCAACTCTGAAAAGAAAGAAAACTCACACACACACTATCACCACAACTTCGTGCGGCCCCATCGTTGGTGACTAACGAGAGGTCGCTGAATGACCTCCAGCCTCCTGTGCCTCCGTCCTCCAGTAGACGATGCTGCTTACTCAGCAAATTGGATGTTGAAGCTCAATAGTTTGCACATTGTGATTTATTCTTTTCTCCCGCAATGTGAAACACTTTATTTTGATAGACGTCGTAACACCGAAAATGCGTCTGTGAGACAGTTGTACCAATGTAAGTCGGTAGATCACACATGTAAAAACTTTTAGTGTTGAGTGGGATACGTGTAATGTGGGAGACATGTGGCAAAGAAATATGGCCTGAGGCGATTCTGAAAAAAATATCTACTGCATGCAGAGATATCCGAGGTATGATTCCTGATCCACAAAATCTGTACATGGTCCCAAAGTGATCTAACAAAACTGATCAGATGCCCATGCTGAATAGATTGAGAAATAGCGTAGTAGAGGATATTTGATACAATACGCTTTGATGAAATAAAAGACTGCCAAACATAATGCAATTACGTAGATGCAAATTTTCTCAAAGTTGTGCATGCAATGCACCACACATGAATGCCTGTAAATACATACGCAGGTCTCTATATTTGAATCTTAAAACCACATGCAAAGAAAATTTGTGGGATCCTATTTTGATCCATGGAGATCAAAGCATATTCATCAATTCAATGCGTTGAGTTTTTGTGGAGCATAACCCATCCATGCACATTGAATAAACACCATCTAGAATAATCTCCATTGCAATTCCTGAATTGACCATGTAATACAAGACCTATTCATTTTCACCTTGATTTATTTAGCACTCTTCATTGGATAACTGTGGCATATATGTCTTGGGAATTAAATGGAAAAACCGTAATCTCCTACCATTATTTAGCAATTTTGAATCACCCAATGGTAGATCGGAATTCAATATAAAACTGTATTACATTAATCGAGTAATGCTAATAATGCATGTGGAGGGGTGAATTAGACAAAGAGATGCATGTGTGATTGGGTCTAGACATTTGAATGCAAACCAAAGAAAAAAACTTATCTCTTGTTATTCATATGGCTTCAGAAACTCCAAATTTGTGTCCAGATTGCCGCGTGGAGATCGACATCAGAGCAGGGAGATTGGATGTAGATGTAGCTTAACAGGAGCGAGGATAATTACATCTTTCTCACGTGTTGCATCAAGGAGAATAACAAAACAAATCCACATATGTAAAATGTCGATCACGATCCACCTGAAAACTTACATCACAATCTGAAAAATGATTGGCCTGGCACTTAAGGATATACAGTAAGTTCTTTACAAAATATTCTTTTCATGAGATGGGGAAATCATGAACAACAATTGTTCTGCTCCGTAAAAAATCTCAAGACTCCATGACGTGCACAAAAATCACTCTGATACCAAATATTGGAACAACAATATTGTCACACAGGAAATAATATTATGATATTGTATTCAACCTCATTACAATCAATACTAAGGCTAATAAATAGCCATGGAAATAGAAAACCAACCTCCTACAAACCAGAAGTCACACAACCAAACAACCCATTAATATCATTATGGGTATAACAAAATTATATTGTTGAAACAATATAAAAACCTATATTATAATGTGAAGCACTAATCAAGATATTCCTAACAACAAATATATTCAATGAAGTAGACCACCTATTAGATTATGAGAGTATATTTTATCTTGGGATGATATAAATGTTTATGTCCAGGAAAGTGTTGGGAAAATAGTAAGGCATCAAGATCACACACACACACACACACACACAACTCTAAAAGTATTTTCACAATAGTGAAGGAGGTGTATGCATGTAGTAGATCAAATAAAACAAGAATATGTAAATCTCCAATAACATAGTCGAGGATGTCAAGGAACTAGAAGGCTAATAGACAAATAAACTATATAAATTTTTTAGAAACTATAGGGAGAGGGTTGGTTCTATAAGGTATAATAATTTTAAGTGACTAAAGAAGTAATTAGTCATATCATCTTTTCTCTATCTTAAATATTTGCATTTCTAGATTAATCATGTTTATTAGCTTAGTAAATAATGCTAGTTGTGTCATTAAATAAGAATTTACTCGTATGTGTGGGATATTAAATTTAATATAAAAGTATAAAAATCATATACTCTAACTTTTCCATGTCTTTATGAAAAATATAGGAACGATGCTGATAAAAACTATCTATACATAATTGTATAGCACATTAATAAAAATAAGAGGAGAACAATTAAATTTTTAGAAAGAAAGAAAAGTATTTATTTTAAGAGCATCCCAAGAGAAGAAGAATATTTTAGTAATCTATAGAAGATCATTCAACATTTACCTATTGCATTGGTTATATACTTGAAATTGATAAGTTATTGGACACTTGAATTAAATTACATTAATTATCTAATTACATTGTAATTTGTATGTATTGTATGCATTTTGAAAAATCTTAGAGCCCAATAATAATGAATTGATAGCACATTCCCCCAATAAGTTTTATATTCTTTCAAGGTTTTGAAATTTCTTTAAGACTTAAGGAAACAAATAAATTTCCTATTTATTTACAATGAATTATAAAACATCAATAGAGATTTTAAAATCCTTGAAGTAGATGTACTTGGTCATATTATTTTAGTCACCTTAGTGATGTTTTCACAAACCATGCTATAATGAATTATTCATAAAAACTAATAAGTTCTAACGTTATAGTCAAGGTTATTTGTTCACCCTAAATTTTATTTTCTTACATCGTCTTATTGTTTGGACCTATGTTATAACATTTATTATTGATGTTATTATCTTGAATTAGTAAAAAAATTCAATCATAACACACCATTTGATTAATAATTGACATGGAAATTCCATTATATGATTCACATTAATACGAGATTATTTTCCATAATTGTTATTTCCAAATTCTATATTATTGAGAATAACACCAAAGATGAAGAAGGTTTTGGGTTCTCTACTATGGCTTGAGATTAATGCTAAATTCTACGGTATTGTATTGCTGTCATTACACCACCTTATTATATCAAGGTGGGAAATTTATTTCACGTTATATTGCATCTAATTTATTTATTTTCCCTTTGGGTGGTGTTGGTTTCCTATTTTAATGATAAATACCATTCTTCCTTCATCTATTGATGCAGGTTTAGGTGGTGGGAGCTCGAACAATCATTCCTCTAAAAAAGAAGCAATTTAGGAAGCTTATACTAAAGGTTTATGATGAGATAATGACCCTCATATACCTGAGCCTGATGTTGTTATAGATTTACCTCAATTTTATATTTCTTGTTCTTGGCTTGAATATTTCATGCCGGTTACATATTTTGTTGGCCGTGTCCCCCTGGTAAGTATTATCAAATAGTGGGTTCACAATCACCGACAAGGTTATCACGTCAAACTTAAGGGTGTCCAAAACCTTACCAAGGGTTTTTTTGTTTCTCATTTCAAACCCTAAGCAATTAAAATCCATTATGAATCATGGCCCTTGGTTTATTAGGAGCAAATTGATTATCTTATCTCCTTGGACGTGTGATTTCTAAGTTTCTAAACATGCTAAGCTTAAAGTTCCCATTTGGGTTGAGTTCCCTGTCTGCCTTTTCCCTTTTGGAGTTTTGTGGAAGATCTGGGCAAACCCATCAAGTTGTTTTGTCTTTCATGAACATGATAAGTTTTATGTTTCCCACCCACAATGTCAAGTCTATGTGGAATTTGATTTACCCAAGGACCTCAAGCAAACTATTCATATCCAAGTAGGTGACACCCATTTCTTTCAACGCGTCCTTTACATTATTCTATCCAATACCTGTTTTGATTTTCATTTCGTTGACCATATGATTCAGGAATGTCCTTTAATGGCTTCCCCTACCCCACCTACCATGGAGAAGAAAAGAGTCAATTATAAAACTTCCTCTTCTTTTGGAGAGAGATGGATAGTGGTTAACAATAAGAAAAACCTAAACCCTAGGTTACAGCTTTACTCCGCCCATGGAGGGTCTTCTTTAGCTAGGAATCCTTTAGATAATAAACAACCTCGTAGCTACCCCAATAGTCCATCATTCCCCACTTATGACATCTTTAATTATTTTGAATCATATGAGTTAACAACCTCATCCTAAGGAGAATTTTAACACTTCGTAAAAATTCCAGCACATGTGTTCATGTATCCCCTCTCCTTTAGAGGATGATGAGTATATCCCACTACATAAATGTCCTTTCCGGATGGGTGATTACATTCCTTTTTTCAAAAAAAATTGGCTATTCCATCTATATGAAAAAAATTCACAAGTGTTAGAGGGCCTCGAGGAGGAACATGGCATGTATCTTGAGAGTTTTCAATCATAGTATTCTCTTAGAATGTGTGTGGAATTAATGAACCGACCTGTAGATACACAGTTAGGGATAGTTGTCAAAAATTTGGACATATGCATATTCTTTGTTAACATGAGGTGGATTTTACTAGTTTTCTTCTCCAATCAACAACCCGTACTATTTGGTCGGGTGCCATTTTTCATCATTATAATCATGATCCTGGGAAATGGGCGTTATTAATCTTCTCTATCCTTCTCTATAGAAATCTATTATTTCTTGGGGTTGTGACCATTTTCATCGAGTCATGTGGTTCCTTTTTTATTTACATAACCAGATTTTTGGTATTGCTAATATTTATGCCTTCAATGATGTTGGTGAACAATCATTTCTTCAATAGTGGCTTGCTAATGAATTACCCAATGCTCATTGGATCCTATGTGGATATTTTAACATGGTGGAATTTTCTGAAGATAAATTGGGCTGACTTCCTATGTGGTGGTGTGTTGGTGAGCGTGAAGCATTGTTTTACATGCGCAACAAGCTTGGAATTTATGATCATACTCACCATTTTAGACATTCCTCCGATGTATCCTAGTTTATCTAGTCTAATTTCGAAAAATTTCAAGATAGATTTTTCAAGTGGTTTAATCAAGCACTCCTTCCGATCAATAGATGTTTTCATTCACCACCAAATTATGTAGGCCAATTTCTATTTGGGAGGGGGCTTTACTTTCTGACCATTCACCTATATGTTTTGAAATTTAATATCTCTCACTCTTGTAAAAAACTCCCAATTCTATTTAAACATTTTTCATCTTCAACATAATAAAATTGTGGAGCACATTTTAAGAATATGGAACTTGGTTGAGTGCCCTTCGAGATTGTATGGATGGATTGACTAGTGTCGGAGAACATTTTCGAACTAAAAATTTTCTCTATATGTATGGTCAATAGGTTTCCTTATTTAGAAGAAGGGATCACAAGGCATATACTCGGGAGTATTTCAGAATTTTGAGATCTCTTGACCCGTCACCTCTTAATACTCACCTTCAAACTGAGGTGGCACTTTGGTGACACAAAATTAGGATGGAAGAAACATACCAGCCTATGGGGCTCAAATTAAAGCTCGGATACATTGGCTCAAGATTGGTAATAGAGTGACCAAAGAATATGGTGAGTTGTGGAGCTCAAATAATTTATTTTAGCATTCAATGTGAAACTTGGCTTTGAAAAACACAAATGGCAGTCATCGGTTAGGGGAAACTAGCATTGATAACTCGGACTGGCATCGGTTAGGGCTAATCGACATTGGTTACCTATCCGAGGATGTTTTAATTAACTCTCAGGAATTATATCTATTTTTAGCATTAAAGTATATCTATTGATTGTAATTACATGGCTAAGTGCCCTAAGTCTATAAATGACTATATAAGCATAAAATATAGGATTTATAAGTAAGTATTAACAAGAATTAAGAACTTGAAAATTTTGGTGAAATAAATAATTCTTGGTGATGAAGTAAAAATCTTGAGAGAAAGAAAGTATTGTACATCTAAGAGGTGTGGAAGATTATAAATCTTCATTGTATATCTTGTCAAAGCTTTGGATAATATATTAGCTTGTTTCTTAGTGGACGTATCCCACACTGGGTGAACCACATTAAATCTAGTGTTGATTTATATCTTTTGTTTTGTATATTTCTTCTAGTAGAATTTCCACTTTTATTTACATATATGCTTAAATATGATATAATATCTGTACAAATGGTGCGCTAACCCCAACAACTAGTATCAGATCTTTATTTGAGGGTTTTGTGTGTTGACAAATTTACTCACAGAGGGTTTTCGATTGAGTGGGAACTACAACAATGGAAGAAGAGAATAAATACAAGGTAGAGAAATTTGAAGGCTGAAATTATTAATTATGGAAGATGTAGATTGAGGATTATCTCAGTATCAAAGAAATTGGTATTTACCGTTGGATGAGAAGTCTAGACCTATGAAGATGATTGATGAAGAATTGAAGATTCTTGACATAAAGCCTTTGGGATCTATAATATTGAGCCCGGAAGTATCCGTGGCTTCTAATATTACAGTAAGTGACTTCTATGGTAGAGTTAATGAAATATCTTGCTAATTTATATGAAAAACCTAGTGCATCAAATAAACTTTATTTTATGAAGAAGCTATTTAGTTCTAAGATGAATGAAGTTGGATCCGCATCTAGTAATTTGAATGATTTCGATCTATTGTAAATCAGCTTAAAATTGGTTGAAATACCATGTAATGATGAAGTAAAATCACTCTTATTCTTATGTTATTTGCTTGATAGTTGGGATAACTTGGTAATGGCTATTAGTAATACAACATCTGCTAATAATATTTTGAAGTTTGATGATGTGGTTAGTATAATCTTGAATGAATAAATTCATAGGAAGAGTACAGAGGAATCATTGTCTGGAAATGCTTTGAATGTAGAAAGTAAGGGTAGGCAGAATGAAAGATCCAAGAGTAAGAGTAATGGGAAATCAAATTCAAGGGATAGCAAATCTAAATCCGTAAGTAAGTGAATTACTTGTTGAAAATGTGGAAAGAAAGGTCAAAGGATAAAGAGAACCAACAACCGACAAAGGTAAAGAAGGAAATATTGTTACATTAGATATAATGTAAGATTCTCTTATTATTTCTTTAGATAATAGAATTGAATCATGAGTTTTAGATTCAAGAGATTCTGTCCATGCAACCCCTAATAAGGATTATTTCGAAATTATGTCCAGGAAATTTTGGGCATGTTTATTTGGTGATGATGAACCTTGCAATATTACTTGGTGAAGGGGAAGTTCATCTAAAATTACATAATGTAAATACATGGGTATTGAAAGATGTGAGGCATGTGCCAAGCCTAAGGAGGAATCTTATTGTTAGGTTAATTATTATATTAATTATGCATTGCATAATAATTAGAGTATTTATTGTTTATATGGTTATAATTAATTATAACCATCTTATTGTTTGTATTCAAACAATACGGGTGTTGTTATATTGTTTTAACAATATAATTGTTTGGTTGTATTTTATATTAGTTATGCTTCCCGGATTACTTTTTTGGAAGCTTGTGTGAAATAGTTTATTGTTGCACCTGTGCAACATATCTCCATGTATGTATTCAGCTGTACAATGCCTATAAGTATTACAGCTCATACAAATGTAAATGGTTGATTTCACATTAATATAATTCATAGGCTACCATCCCTGTTTTGTGAAATTACATTTGGTGTCAGAGTAGGTTGAAGGATATTGGAGGATTGTAGTAGAGTTTGAGGAGCATTGGAGAAGCTTGTGCAAGAAAAGGAGAGCCAGAGTTGCCTCTGTAACTTCCCAGCCCCATCCCATGTAATACCATCATCAAATTCCTCAAAACCACCATCAAATTCATCAAAACCACCTTTATTCATTGCAATTAAGGTTGATGAGGATTGAATACACCAAGGAAGAGATTACAAGCTCAAAGGAAGGAAGAAAATTGATCTAAGGCATCCATACACACTCAAAACCACCTTCATTCTCACCAAAACCACTTGTCATTTTTCTCTTTGCTAGAATTTTTTTCTCAAAACCACCTTTCCCAAACCATGGTTTTTAAAGAGGTATGGTTTTATAGTTTGGAAGTGTTTAATTACAATTTTCTCTTTATGTATACTTGTTTAGCTTAGCCACCCAAGTGGCTAGCATAAATTTTGTAAGACACTTCCCATCAAGAGAGGTCAAGGGGTCAAATCCCCCTCCCTCACCCACTACCAAATTTGGCAGGAAATTTAGTGGAACCACTAACTTTAGTGGAAAATTCAAATTTAGTTATAACTAACTAAATTTAGTGAGAAAAACCTATTTTAGGGAAAATTATTTTTTCCTCCACTCTGCATATTTTTGCATTCTGAGCACTTTTTGCAAAAGGAGGCCTATCCAGAAATTACATTTTCAGCTATATTTTTGCAATTGTTTGGCATAGTGGGTCATTTTGGGCTCCAGAGGGCCACCAGGGCCCGCAAAACAAAAAAAAAAGTCTACCATTCAATTTTTCTAAATTTTTGAATGTAATTACATGCTTCATCATATTGTACTAATTTGTAGGTTGCCATAGTCAACCAAAATATTGTAACTACTCAAAAACTGCAAAAAATTGTAATACAAAATAGTAAAAATTGGTTCTGTAACACTCACGAGATCCTAGATCTCATTCGCAGTGTTCGGTATATACGGTGCCTCTCAGGAAGTGCTTATAGGTAAAGCTGCATGACTACTACTACACATTTAACACCTAATATATCTACTGCAATAATGTCATATGGGCATCGACCCTTTAAATCGATGAGGAGTAATAAGGTCACAATGCACACACTATGAGCCATCCCATCCGTCTGTGAATGATTGCATGACATAAATCCAAACTGAGAAATTATCCATATATATACATGTATGATGAGGATATTTCTTTGAGCCAGTGTCAATAATCACATAGACCCCTTTCAGTACTATCTTGGTACCATGTATTGAATTCTTTCACGTATGTTAACACCTCTTTCATGTACCACCAGGTATATAGAAAGGGAGAGATTCTTCCACATATCCTCCGGGTATATCGGAAGGGCATGTATATAGAAAGGTTTGGTATATCATACTAATGATATATATATTGGGAGACCTTATACCTGGAGTGATAAGAGCCAAACCCTGTCAGTGTTTTCTGTAAAATGGGCACCAATGCCCCCAAATTTTTTCTTCTAGATTCAAAACTACTTAGAGGAAACAACTATGCTACATGGAAGATAAAAAATCAAGACACAACTTGAGTTTGAAGAGATCCAGCCTGTTGTGACTGGTACTATGACTAGATCAACTACTGATACAACACAACAATGATAGTTTGATAAAACATATCAGAAATCCAAACTCATCATCTTGTTTAGAGTGTCCGATGATGTGCAACCCCACATTCATGATGCCACGATATCTAAAGAAGCATGGGATAAGTTAAGCACGGTGTATGAGGCCAAAAACAAGAATGTCATTCTGAATTTTCAGAGTCAATTACACACATTGAAGTTCAAATAGAATGAGAAAATCGAATCTTTCTTAAGAAGAGTTACAGAATTGAGGGCTTCACTTCTAGCCCTAGGAGAAGTGGTCAAAGATGATGCTCTCATTCCCATTGTTTTGAGAGCACTCCCTTCTTCATACCATATTTTTGTAACAACACTAAACTTGTCAGATACGATAATTAGTTTTGAAAAATTGGTAAACCTATTACAACAAGAGGAAGCAATGCACAATAAGGATGATGAAGAGGAGCAGAACTTTCTTCACATCAAAAATGGAAAGGAAAAGGTAAAGGAAAACCTAATTCCTATCAAAAGTCCCAAAGTCAAAATAAGTATCAAGGGGATAGACAACAAAAGAAGCAATGTCCAATCATAAAAGAGGACATGACCTAAAATATTGTTGGTACAATACTTACAAGAAAGGTTCATCAAGAAACTCTGGACCTCCACAATCTCACAAGGGACATTTTAACTACAATCAAGGGTAGAAAAAGGGAACTAGAAAAGAAGACCCCATCAACAAGGAAATATTGTTTAGCAAGAAGAAAATTTAGATAATGAAGACTTCTTGTACATTACTCAATCAAGTGAACCATCCACATCATCTAGTGATGTATGGTATGTTGATTTAGGATCCACTCACACATGATGGGCCACAGAGACTAGTTTACTTCAATGAGGGACACGCCATCAAAAATCATGTTTCGTTGGGAGATGATTCTTCATATATAGTTCAGGGGATTGGGAACATCTCTCTACCCCTTGGTTCACACAATTGCTAGACTATCTGATGTCTTATATGTCCCTAGGTTGACAAAGAATCTTCTTTCAGTCAGTCAACTCCTAGATCATAACTTGAAAATTGAATTTGATAGTCATTCTGGCAAAAGAAAACGTGTTTGATTTGAGATAAATCATGAGGCTCGAAAATAGTTGCAAAATCCTCCAATGTGGGACATGTTCCAACTTGATTTTGTTCACAGAGACGATCAAGCACTTATGGCTAAGAAATCTACCTCATCTCAGTTGTGGCATCAGAGACTTGGTCATGTAAGTTTCAAGTATCTCGAGACACTTCACCTGGTGCAATATGGTACATGGGCTGCCATCTCTTCAGAAGGATACAGACAAGTTTCCTCACTACCTAGTAGGAAAACAACATAGAGCTTTGTTCCAGAAGAGTACATATCAAGCTCATAATCAGCTTGATCTGGTTCATATTTGTATTTTTGGTCCGATGTAACCAAGTCATTCTGGATTTTAGTACTTCATGCTATGTGTTGATGACTATTCAAGGAAAATGTGGATTTTTTGTCTTCACAAGAAAAGTGAAGCTTTTGAAACTTTCAAGAAGTTCAAAGTAGTAGTTGAGAATGAAACTGGTCATCACATCAGAACTCTCCACTCAGATCAAGGGGGGGAATTCACCAGTAATGAGTTCAAAGAATACCTACAAACTCACAGGATTCATTGAAAAATTCCTCCTCCACACACACCGCAATAGAATGGTGTTGTTGAGAGAAGAAATCGTACTATCATGGAAATGGTGTGATGCATGATCGATGACTTAGGAATTGCAAATACATTCTAGGAAGAAGTAGAAAATACTGCAGTGTATTTGTTGAACAAAGTGCCCACAGTTGCTCTTGACGGAGTAACGCCATAAGAAGCATGGTCAAAATAGAAACCATCTATTACACATCTCATAGTATTCAGGTGCAAATAAAGTATTCACATACCCAAGTAGAATAGAAAGAAATTGGACATGAAGTCACAGAAACTCATCTTCATTGGGTATAGTGAAGAGACTCTTGGGTACATATTGATGGATCCAAAGACCAAAAAATGTCTACACCATCAGAGATGTTGAGTTTTTCAAGAAGAAGGAAGAAGAGTCTCCTCCTCTAGACTCACTTGATGTAGATTCTTCACCAGTTGTAAAAATTGAAGTTGATGTTCCCACAAATGATGATAGTGATGATGGGGATGATGGTGTTGATATGATAGAACCATGACCCATGGGAATAGTTTAGCATATGCCCATGGTGTACTAGACACTACAGATGCAATGGATGCTCCACTAAATACATCCACCCCTGGACCACAAACTCACATTAAAGAAAGATAAGAAGTTAAATTTACTTTGATGAGTATATTTATTGAGTTTGATGAGGCCCTCTACAATCCAGAAGCCCTACATTAAAAATCTTGGAAAGATGCCATGGAATTTGAATATCAATCAGTGATGAAAATAACACTTGGCAACTTTTCAATCTTCCACCAAGGAAGAAACCCATTGGATGTAGATGGATATTCAAAATGAAGTACAAAGAATATGGGAAAATGGAAAAGTATAAAGAAAGACTAGTAGCAAAGGGGTATGCACAAAAAAGAAGGCATTTACTATGAGGAGACATTTTCTCCCACAACTAAGATCAAGATGATCAAGATGATCTTTTCTCTAGCTGCATAGTTTGGCTGGAAAGTCCATCAGATGGACGTAAAAATTTCCTTCTGAATGGATATTTACAAGAAAGTCTATATGACTCAACCTAAGGGATATGTTGTACCTGGTCAAGAAGTAAAGGTATGCAGACTCAGGAAATATTTTTATGGTCTCAAACAAGCACCCCGGGCATGGTACATCAAAATTGATGAGCATCTCATATAACATGGATTTTTTAGAAATCCATACGACCCCAATCTCTACCTCAAAAAGAAAGGGGGATTGTGATTTTCATTGTCTATGTCGACGATCTAGTCATCACTAGTAGTTCAGTGAAGATGATCGATGCAACAAGAAATATTTTAATCGATCATTCAACATGACCAATCTTAGGCTGATGCATTATTTTCTTGGATTGGAAGTATGGTAGAAAGAGAATCACATTTTTGTTTCTCAGATGAAATATACCAAGACAATGCTCGAGAAATTTAGGATGATGGATTGCACACCAATTGCTACACCTATGGAGAACAGATTGCAGTTATCTCATTCAGATCCATCTCCTGAGGTAAGTGCCACTCTCTATCGGTAGTTGATTAGGAGTCTCATTTACCTGACCTACACTAGACCAGATATCAGCTTTGCAGTAAGCTATCTATCTAGGTTCATGCAGGAACCCAAAGTTTGTCATTGGAAAGTAGCAAGGTGCATCTTGAGATATCTCAAAGGATCAATGGATCTTGGTCTAGAATACAAGAAGAATGACAACTTCTTCTTGACTAGATATTCGGATTTAGATCATGTAGGTAACATTGATGATAGAAAATCCACTTCTAGATTTGTATTCTTTATGGGATATGGACCAATATCATGGGGAAGAAAGAAACAACACTTTGTTTCTCAATCTTCCATGAAGCAAAGTATCGTTCTATAGGAGAAGCTATTTGTGAAGTGATTTGGCTACGTTGCATACTAGAAGGACTCAGAATACCACAGGACAAACCGACCACCATGTATGTTGACAATGAAGGTGTTCTCAAACTTGTTTGTAATCCAGTGTTTCATGAAAGAAAAAAGCACATTGAGGTACATGTTCATTTCATACGTGAGCATGTGTTGAAGCACAACATCCAACTTCAATTTTGTCCAACAATGAACAACGGGAAGATATCTTCACAAAGTCACTTGCACGTGACAAGTTCGAGTTGTTCAGAGAGAATTCCTCTCCTCATCCCTTGAGACAATGCACAATTAAGGGGGAAATGTTAGGTTAATTATTATATTAATTATGCATTGCATAATAATTAGAGTATTTATTGTTTATATGGTTATAATTAATTATAACCATCTTATTGTTTGTATTCAAACAATACGGGTGTTGTTATATTGTTTTAACAATATAATTGTTTGGTTGTATTTTATATTAGTTATGCTTCCCGATTACTTTTTGGAAGATTGTGTGAAATAGTTTATTGTTACACATGTGCAACATATCTCTGTATGTATTCAATTTGTATAAAGCCTATAATTATTGAAGCTCATACAAATTTAAATGATTGATTCAGATTAATATAATTCACGAGGATACCATCCCTATTTTGTGAAATTACATTAGATGTGTGGGGACCAGCTCAGGTTGCTTCTTATGGAGGATCCTATTATTATATTACTTTCATTGATGATGCTACAAGAAAGGTATGGGTTTATTGTATTAAATGTAAATCTGATGTTTTTGAGACTTTTAAAAGATGAAAAGCCCTTGTTGAGAATGAATCAAATTCTAAGTTAAAGTGTCTTAGATCTAAAAATGGTGGTGAATATTGTAGTAAGGATTTCAATGATTATTGTAGTGTGAATGGGATACGCAGAGAAAGAAAGGCTCAAGAACACCATAGGAGAATGGTGTTCTTGAAAGAATGAACAAGACAATCATGGAACATGCTTAGAAGTATGATGATACATTATAGACTCGTGATCTTACAAGTATTGGGTAGAAGCAGTTGATACAATGGTTTATTTGATTAACCATGGGCCTTCAAGTTCACTAGATGGAGGAATACCAGAGGAAGCTTGGACTGAAAAAGAGGTAGATCTTTCTTTTCTTAAATTTTTTGGTTCAGAAGCTTTTGTGCATGTTGATAGGGAAAATAAGAAAAAGTTAGATGAAAAATCCAAGAGGTGCACTTTCATTGGTTATGGATCCGTGATTTTGGTTTCCATTTTTGGTATTTAGAGAATTCTAAAATTATTAGGAGTCGTGATGTTGAATGGAATGAAAAGATAATGTACAGGATCAAATTTTGGTACCCAGGATGAACCGGTTGAGAATTTTGTGAATGAAAATGAAATCTTAGATTTAGAAGTATTACCTATACGGTAACACAATAATCGGTGTCGGTTTACCCCTGAATGACATCGGTCATATAAACTGGTATTGTTACTGAGAATATCCAAACCGGCTTCGGTTAGGAGAACTGACGTCGATTAAAGGTGACCGACATTGGTCACTGTTAGATTTGGATACAAATGTCTAGGAGGCCCAGATTGAGCCTCTAGTACACTAGAACTCCTATGAAAAGGTCACAAAGGGCAAGTAGACCTCTAGAAATATTTACACCTTCTCTACTCTATTTTATTTATTATTGACTGATAATGGTGAACCAATTTTTTTAAAGAAGCAATTCAGATAAGACCCACGTCCAAAGTGGGATCATGGCATGGATGAGGAGATGGAATCCTTGGAATAGAAATAGATTTGGGATTTCATTAAAATGTTAGAAGGTAAGAGGAAATTGTAGAACAAGTGAGTTTACGGGATTAAGGAAGAAGAGGGTGGATAGAAAATATACAAGGCAAGTCTTGTAGTAAAGGGATTTACACAAAAAGCAGTGACCACTTGGGTATGAATTCAAGGGTAAGGAGAAATTAGTGTGCAAGTTGAAAAAGAGCTTGTATGGGATCAAGAAAGATCCAAGGAAATGGTACAAGAGGTTTGATAGTCTTATGCATGAGCATGATTACTTGAGATGTGAAACCGACCATTGTGTTTATTTCAAGAAACTTGAAAATGGGAGCTATATTATTCTTTTACTTGTATGTGGATGATATGCTTATTGCAAAATCTAGTATGCGAGAACATTGGTGAGCTTGAGGGAATATAGCTCACACATTTGTCATGAAAGATTGAGGAGTCAAAAAGAATCCTTCACATGTAAATAGATAGAGACAGGAAAAATAAGAAATTGTATTTGTCTCAGGAGGATTATATCTATAAGGTGTTAGAAAGGTTCAAAATGCAGGATGTAAAACCTATTAGTACACCTATGGCTGTACACTTAAAATTGAACAAAGATCAGTGTCCTTCATCACACAAGGAGGTAAAATACATGACATGAGTTCCATATGATTCATAATTTAGGAGTCTCATGTATGTTATGGTTTGTACCACACCAGACATTACATAGGAAGTGGGAGTTGTGAGTAGATATATGGCCAATCCAGGTAAAGAGCATTGGAAAGTAGTCCAATGGATACTTAGGTATTTGAAAACGACATCTAACATGTATTTATGCTATAGAGGATCAGATATTTCATTATGTGGCTATGTTGATTTGGATATGGCTAGAGATATGGATGGTAGGAGGAGCACTACTGGATATATTTTCATAGTACATGGGACGAAAGTTAGCTGGGTTTCAAGATTATAGAAGATTGTGGATTTTTCTACTACAGAGGCAGAGTATGTTGCAGCTATAGAGGCTAGCAAGGAAATTATATGGATGAGTAGGTTCATGGAAGAGTTAGAAAAGGAGCAAGGTGGTTGTAAACTGTTCAGTGATAGTTAGAGTGTAATTCATTTGGCAAATAACTCAATGTTTCATTCAAGAACAAAACACATTTAGTTGAGGTATCACTTCATATGGCAGGTATTGGAGGATGGATAGTTGAATCTAGAAAAGATTCATATGAGCAAGAACCATGTGGATATGCTAACGAAGCCATTAGCAAAGGAGAAGTTAGAGCTACACTCCACTTTTGTTGGTCTTCGATTTTAAGAATTGAAGAGGAAGAAACAAAGCTAAGGAAGGATCCAAGAATGATGTTGTACAGGTATGGTGTAGTAATTAATCTCCAAGTGGGATATTGTTGAGTTGTGGAGCTCAATTACTTTATTTTAGCATGCAATGTGAAACTTGCTGGAAAACACAATAACCATCATCGGTTAGGGGAACTGGCATCAGTCACCTAGGACCGACATCGGTCAGACAAGGAGGAAATGACATCGGTTACCTGTGCGAGGGTGTTTTAATTAACTCTCGAGAATTAGATCTATTTTTAGCATTAAAGTATATCTATTGATTGTAATTGCATGGCTAAGTGCCCTAAGTCTATAAATGACTATATAAGAATAAAATATATGGTTTAGAAGTAATTATTAATAAGAATTAAGAAGAACTTGAAAATTTTGGTGAGAGAAAGAATTCTTGGCGATGAAGTAAAAGCTTGAGAGAAATAAATTACTTGTACATCCGAAAGGTGTGGAATAATGTAAATCTTCATTGTATATCTTGTCAAAGATTTGGATAATATATTGGCTTGTTTCTTGGTGGAAGTAGCCCACACTGGGTGAACCACGTTAATTCTAGTGTTGATTTATATCTCTTGTTTTGTATATTTCTTCTAGTAGAATATCCGCTTTTATTTGCATGTATGCTTGGATCTTATATATTATTTGTACAACCAGTGTGCTAACCCCAATAGAATATTTTTCATTCGTATGGCCTCATCATGCCTCCAATTCAAATCCGAGATATTAATGGTACATCAGTCAAATTATAGACCTTTCATATATCCTACAGGCCCTTGTTCACCACTATTATGATGTCTTTTTTTCTCATCCATACACTCTAGAGAGGATGTTTCCTTGATGCAATGTCTCCGGATGGTTACTAGTAAGCTTACTACTTTGAGGCCTAGATGATTTCTTGTAGTCAATCCTTTTTGTTGATGATCTTAAGGAATTATTTATGAAGATGAAGGCATATAAATCTCCTAGTATTGATGGATTTCCTTGTGAGTTTTATCAGGTGATATGAGATATATTTGATCATGACCTTCATCATGTTTATTTTGAAGCAATAAAGACTAGTTATCTTGGTGCTTTCATCAATCAATGTAATATTAAATTCATTCCTAAGGTGGAGATCCCGAACTTATCAACAATTGAGACTATCTACTCTTTTAAATGTTTCATACAAGATCATAACCAAATTCTTGGCTCTCAAGATCATTAATCTCTTTCTTCTCATTTTGCATAGTGAAAAAATGAATTTATTAAGTATTTCCATGCTAAACTTGCTATGATATTTGAATGAAACTAACACTTAGTAGCTTAAAAGCAAAGTAAATATACCATTAACATCATGATAATAGATTAAAGGAAATAATTATTCTAATGCATAAACATGAATGAAAATCTAATGCTAAACCATTCCTACTCTTATAAATGTATGATTTCTATCAAATTATGAACCTACTTAGATCATAAGAAATCAATTTTGTGTTGTTGTCTCTAGATGATGAAATGATCTTACTAAAATGGAAAAAAATCCATGTGTAGATCTTGCTTTACTACTCAATTATTAGAGAATGGATGCAAAGATGAAGTGGTTATTCCGACAATGGAGAAGGATCTTATCATAAGCTTATAGATTTCACTAGAAAAAGTGTGGTGTTAGGTGTGAAAGAAGGTAGGAGGGTCCTTTATATAGCTTTCCAATTTGGGAGAAGCTTGCAAACTAGTACATGTGGGATAAAGGATAAAGTATATTTAGAAGAAATAAGCTTGATTAGAGGAATTAACAAGTGATTAACAACTCATGGGAGTTGGAGATGATTTAATTAATCAACTAGGATTAATTAATAGGCTAGAATAAGCTTAGAAATCTATTTAGATGTGATTTAGAGGGAAATAGGTATGATTTGGAGGATTTGAGAGGGGATTTAACCAATAAGAGGGTTTATTGATTAAATACAAGGTTATAAAGGCTTAATTAACTAATGATAGTTAATTAATTGATTTGAAGAGGATTATAACTAATGAAGTGTTGTTAATTGGCATTCGAATGGGATAAAGGCTAGTTAATTAACAAAGTGTCATTAATTGACCAAAATAGAGCGGAACATTAGTTAATTAGAAGGAAATCACTAATTATAATAGAAATGAAAGGAAAGACCATAGTCAATGAAATCTTAGTATTAAAGCTGCGTATGCAGATTTTAGGAGTCTACATTTTCCCTCTTTGGGGTGGCATAAGCGATGCCACTTCAAATATGGTAGATAATTACGAGAAAATTAAATTTTGAAGGGATAGAAGAAAAATTAGTAGAATGAAGGATGCGCCCTTAAGTGGTAACAAGGTGATGAAAGAGTTTGATCGATTTACTAAAAAGAATAATGTGAAAGAAGGGTCAACAAAACTGGTAGGTGAGTGTGCAAATATGAATGAGTAGGAAAGAAATGGTAGTGTTTCGACAGATAGAAGAAATAAGAGGGGGATACAAATAATCCCTATTTCCCGGGAGTTTTTAAGAAAAAAATTTGATAGAAGAAAATTATAATGAAGAAGAATGGAGATGAAGAGAATGGAAATATATTTCATCAAGCTTATCCCAAAACAATTTTGTTTCATCATTTTGCTTATGATCTATGTCATTGACTCTTTATTATATATATAAGCGTATGAAAAAAGTGTAAAATAACATGAAAATCTATAATACTAACATTTTTTCATTGCTAAAACAATAACTCAATGCAAAATACATAACGTAATGCAATACGAGAAAGTAAACAAGCAAACATGATAGGGAAACAAGTATAAACACACATACTCAAACAAACAACATTAAAGACAATTACACCAATGTTTTTGTTATCGAGCTTCAGTTCCCAAATGTTTAAGTTAAAGAAAATGGTTAAAAATGTAACCCCAAGCAAGGATACATCTGAGGTGAATATACGAGAGGGCACATGGTTCCTATGTAAAAGGAATCATGCACTACGAAATAATACCAAACAACCCATCATGCAAGGGAGTACAAACATAGTAAACAGACCAACTTTGTTAATGGAGGTAGATCAAAATGATCCACAAGTCATGTGCGATAATAATTGAGGACCATTTAAATGTTTGAGGATGATGCGTCTAATAAATGTTTTAGGTGTGTGCATACTTTTTACCAATTTTTTAAAATTTTCAAATTTTACAAAATTTTCTAGATTTGTTGATTTTTTAACAATTTTTTAGATTTTTAAAGTTTTACCAATGTTTTGGATTTTGAATATTTTTCATTTTTATTTTTATGAGATAGGATTTTTATGATATCACATTGTCTTTTATGAGATATGATGTTTATTCCATTTTTTTATTATTGTTTATGATGAGGGGGGATAAAAATAATCCTTATTTCCCCGATTTGATGATATTGTATGATGTTAGCTTAGCATACATGTGTAATTTACATTTGATGAGATTATAGATGTTAGATGTGATGATAAAGATGATGAAATGACATAAAATATACAATCAAATAAGCATAATAAAAATTTAATCAAATCTATTCCAAAGACACATGAACAATGCAAAAAGAATTAATCTAATCAAACAAAGAACCGAGTAATCTAAAAAGCATGAAAATCGACACACAACAAGCCATCAAAAATATGTACAGACAAACAACCAAGACAAATAAAAACTAATTTGTTTTTGTGGGACAATTTTAAAACATTTTGCGATATTTTTTGGGAATTTCTCAAGACAATGCTATATTGTTTTTGAGTTTTCTATGGAACATATTTGAAAGTTTAGATATTTTTGAAAAATATATCTCAATGTTTTTTAAATTTTTGAAAAATTATATGAATGTTGAGAGTTTTAAAAAAAAATTTCAAATCTATGAAAAATATGTGTGGATGCCCCTAGCGTTAAACGAGGAATGTAGCAGGAAACACCACACAAAAGTAAAATAAAGTGAAAATGCAAAAGATTTCCCCAAACGTTAGATGAGAATGCACAAAGGAAAAATATTTTCATAAATGAGTAGGATCAAATGGATCAAGGCCATAAAGGATAAGCTCAAAATTATCTTAGACACGGTAAAAAAACTAGCTTAGCATAAAGACACTTTGTATTCCTAAATATGAGGTGATTGTGAACAATGGACACTTTGATGGTGCCAAAAATTGGTTTTCACCAAAGGAATTGTCCAAAGTGCCAAAATTTCATGGTTTTCACACTTGGATAGATTGATTTATCTTTAATGTTTTTCTCATGTAAATGTGCAACAGGAAAATTTCCAATTTTCAAGCATGAAAACAAACCCCTATGTCAAAACTTTCAAGTTTTACCTTTCCAAAGACACCCTAGGTCTACCCATTCTTAACACCAGTCCTTACTTAGTCCAGGTAATGGTCCTAAATTTTATGTCAATACAATCCCCCTAGGTGATCTAGGAAATCAATGTCAGTCCCCCTAGGTGATTTTAGGAGCTTTCCAAGAATGCCAAGTTTTGAGCACTTTTGAGAAGGGCTACCACTGGCCTTCCCAGGACTAGTACACTCCCTAGAGTGAGACCAAGGATCAAAATTAAACATGGAGAAAAATTTAGGTGCCAAAAGTATACACAATTTTTTTTGGGATATTTTGGAAAGATCTAGAGGTTTTGGAGCTGATTCAACAAAAGTGGGTTTAAGGCCCAAAAGAGCATACACTACGAAGGAGTGTCTAAAATTTTAGAAAATATTCTGGGAGCTTTGTAAAGAGTAAAGATCCAAAAAATTACCTATGGAAGGTATTTTCTATGCCCTAAATGTTTGAAAAAATGAGACATCGTGAAACATCATGCACTTCCATAGGCAACTCATTCTTTTGGAGCACAATCAAGTGTACCGAAAACAATGGTGATTTAGAGGTGATTAAGTCACAATTTAAGATCCAAACTATTGGTACCAAAATAGATTCTCCCTCAAATTCTGAGCAACATCACAAATTTTGGCAGAAAGCTTAGAGATAGATAGATCATGGTGAGTCATTTTTAGCCGAGGATGGGATCTAACGGCCCTCTGTCACTCGGATGTGGAAAAATGGATATCACCCTCAAGAGGATTTTATCTATCCTCACTATTTTAACTTGTGCCTTTCAACCAAGGCAAGAGAACCCTTTTGTAGCCTTTTGTTTATGGAGGAGATGGAGATGTCTTGCTCTATGAGATTATGAATAATACCTTGGAGAAAATATTATCAATGCAACAAAATCTAAGTCTCACGAGTTGTCACTTTGTAGATAGTTGAGATATTTTCTAGACAAAGTTCAAAGCTACTAAAGACATTAGGAATCCCGATTATTTCTGCATGTTTTGTAATGGAAATTATGCATTTGTGTTCATACAGGGAAAACAGGGGTAGTATGGGTAGGATTAGTTGTTTTTAAATAAATTTTGGTGGGAGGTGAGGTAGAATAAACTTGATTTTCCAAATCCCTGAGAACTCTTACAAAATGGAAAGTCTAGACAACAGAATGCTTCAGAATAGCTAAAATGTTCCTTTAACAAGAATATGTACTTCAATGGAGGCCCAGATTAGCACTTTTTCACACAATCTATGAGATTTTAACATGAAGGCTCAAGTTAGAAAACCCAATAAAACATCAAAATATAAGATAAATCATGCTTGAGGTACACCCAAAGGCTTACAAACAATCTTTGTAAACAAATGAAAGAAAAGTGATTTTAAATTGTTTATTTCACTCCCAAATGAAATATCTTTTGAGAAATGAGATTGCAAATGCCACTAAATTATTACAAGGATTGAGACCTGTGTGATTAAGACATATTTTTGATACAAGATTGTAACAGGGACAAGAAAAACTATTTGCAGACATTCAAAAATGAAACAAAAACATTTTTCTCAAGATCAACATAGAATAACTTGAGTTTGATTAAATTTATCAGCAGGGGAAAGTTTCTAAAACAATATCATAGATTATCAATGGTTGTACACTTACAACCTCCTTGAAATGATAAAAATTAATACAAAAAGGATATACAGAGCTTCTCGACGGCTTCTCAAAAGACAGGCTTTGTTAAGTTTTCCTCTTGGGAATTTTCTTTGACCTCTAACACTCCAACCTTTAACATGATAAATTGTGCCATTTATAACATTTACAACAAAGCCCCTTTTTCCCCAAAAGATAAAAACATTTAATGTACCAGTGCTTGCCATGATCTTGATTGCGATTCCTAGAATCATATCTGTAAAAAGTTGTTAGGTGCTCATGGGGTAGATCTCTTCGAAAATCTCAACATTCAACTCCTTCATCTGGTAGAACACTCCTTTAATTTTCCAACCACTTTCACCCCTAATCTATCAAATTTGGTTTCTTGCATGCTTGGGAGAAGAAAAACAGAAAATTAGATCGAGCCCGATAGTTAGACCATTTTAATGGCGAAAGATGTCTCCAAATATCTCCCACCAAACTTAGATATCAAAATTAACTCCCCTCTCTATTTGGCGTGTAGGAAATACCAAGAAATCATGAAGACTCGCACTTCCAGAGAATTTCAGTAAAAATGGGTGGAAAATCAGATTCAGACTCATAGTTTCCATTGATCTTTACTTTGAATTTGGGCCATCCACGTGGAAGATTCATTTTAAGATGGGCCTGGGTTTTTTCTTTGACTTTTTACAATTTTTGAAAAAATATTAAATTTTCACACTTTGCTCCTTGCCTCCACCCTTGAGAAATGAGCCTGACACGTGTACTAAGGTGCATCCCAAAGGAACCGCGGCCAAATTCTACCATTTTACCTCATTTTTGGAAAAGGGAAAATTTTCCAAGTTTTCCCTGTAGCTCCGCCCTTGAAAAATGGGCTTGACATGTGTCCCAATGTGGGTCCCAGTGGAACTGCACTTCCTTTTTCACTTTTAACTCTTTTCTCCCAAAAGGAAATTTTTCCAAATTTCCCCTAAGAGTCCGCACCTCTGCCATTGACTGGAGCAAGCGTTGACCTTTCCTCTATTAGGCTTGCGGGCCATTTTTGGTATTTTAACCCTTTTGAGCATAAAAGGAAAAAATTCTAAGTTTCCCCGATGGTCCGCTTCCCCACCCCTTCTGAATTTTCAAACGCCACAATGGCACACCTTGAGATGGTCCCCAAAATTTGAGACCTTGGAAGATTGCGGGCTCACCATGTGTTCTAGCTCGACAAAGTTTGTTTGAAGACTTGAAGCTCAGTGAAAGGCACCATGTGTCAATATATGAGGCAGTCTCTTTTGGCCGCTAAAAAGTCCAAGAAAAATGCAAAGTGAGTGGAGGCCTCCAAGTTTCCTCTTGGTGCTTCCTTAAAAGACTCTGAATGAGTGTGGACTCACCACATGTCCCTATTTCCTGCCAAACTATTTTAGCTATGTAAAATTTTGTCTAAGTCTGGGGAAAGAAGTGGAAACCTCCATGTTTCCTCCCGGCGCTACTCCAAGGCCAAACCAAAAAGTAGATCTTCAAATGAGTTTCGTTCCTCCACGTGGAAAAATATTTAAGTTGAGGTGAATTATAAAATTTCTAAAGAACCCTACTGAGCTACATCCAACCATAAGAGGCCATGTTCCTTGTCGATGCAAGGATGCAAATTTGACCAGTGGTAAACGCTTGTCAAAACCGTAAAATGTAGAAAAATGACCATTTGATCTAGGGATGAAGTTTTTTCCAAGGAAAAAGGATTTAGAAATGTTGTAAGGCTCAAATATGCTCTTTATAGCTACATCCATTCATTTTTCATCAAGTATTTGTGGCAAAATGACAAGGGCAGACAATTCCAATTGTGAAAAATGGAAAGAACGAGAAAGCTCGAGTTTTTAAATGAATAGAGGATGGGAGACCCAAATTTCAGACCTCTTCGAGAGAAATAGAGAAATAAGGACACAAATATAGATCCATACGTGATCTTCAGCCCAAGGAAATATTAATTATGGAAACAAAGGAAAGTAGAGACTTCCTAGGCACAACACGGGGATAAATGTGACAGAGGCCATAAATCAATGGATTTTCAAAGGCAAAATGGGGTGAGACTATTTTCAGCACCAACATCGGCTCGACTCGGGATGGGAATTCCCATGAGTGTCATAAGAAAAAAAGTAGACCAAGTGCCTAAATATCCATTGGGCAACAGAGTCATCTTATAGAGTAGAGAAACAAATCCATCTTCCAAAAATGAAATAGAAACTAGAAACCAACAAAATCAGGTCACCAAGGACAAGAATGATAAAAATAGAAAATACAAGAAACAAAGAAGTAGCTATACATTGTACAAAATATGTTTACCTTGATTATTGGGAATCAATCCAAGAAATGCTTCAAATGCCTGCCATTAATAGGAAATTCAAGCAAATAACCATCCAAATCCTTCAAGAAGAAGGTGTGTTCACCAATTCTAATATCAATGGAGTAAGGGCCCATCCATAATGAGTCAAATTTTCCATGCTTGCCCTTATCTTCATGTCTGCTATCCCATAGCAGCACAAGATCTCCAATATTGAAAGCTCTAGGAGTGACCTTCTTGTTAAATAACTTCTTCATATTTTCTCTAAACTTTACATGCCTCTGGTGGGATGCCCTCCTTTCTTCATCAAGTTTAACAATATGGTTAATGTGAGGATCATAAGGACTTACTTATTGATCCTCCATTTTTTGAATGAAGTGATATGAGGATAATTGCATATATAGGGCAAAAGGCCTGAGTTCCAAATACTAACTCAAATGGAATCTTTTCAGTAACTCTCTTGACAAAGATTCTATCAGCCCAAACAAAAACTTCAACTGTTCACCCCATTTCCTTTTGTTCAACTCCAAGGTTCTTCTGATAATCTTCAACAAGTATTTATTACTAGACTCAGCTTGTCTATTTCCTTGGGGGTTGTAATTAGAGGCATATGTCAAGTTGATCCCATACTCTTTGCACATTGCCACCAGAGGTTTAGCTCTAAAACTCATGGCATTGTCAGCAACAATCTTGACTAGCACCCCAAACCTACAGATGATATGGTTCAATAGAAAGTCCATGAAAATTTGGTGTGTTGCCTTCTTGGTGGGGATTTAATTAGTGGCTAAAAGAATCCACTTATGGCCATCACTTGAAGGGTATGAAATCTCACCAATGAAATCCATTCCCCATTTCTTGAATGGAGCTTCAATTGATATAGGCTGCAAAGGAAGGGAGCCTAAAGCTTTCAATCTTCCAGAGAAGTGCTGACAACTCTCACATCTTCTAACCAACAAGGTTGTATCCTTGAAGAGATTTGGACACCAATAACCAGCCCTCAGGATATTGTGTGTTGTGACTCTTATAGCAAAATTCCCCCCACAAAATCCTCCATGGAGATCAACAATTATCTTGGGGGCTTCTTCTTCAGTAATGCACCTTAAGAGGACTCCTTTTGGGTTTCTCCAAGCTAACCCATAATCAGTAATGACATATTTCTGGGAAGCCAACTTAAGGGATCTTTTCTAGTTCTTACTTAAATACTCAAGGCAGTTCAGATGTCTGAGATAAAAATTACATCTTTGTACCACTCAGAACTCATCAATTTTTCAAAAACACCTGCCCTTTCTTCTTCTACCTCATTTACCTCAATAGTTTGCAAGTTGCTCTCAGCCATAAGCTTAGCCAAGCCCAAACCTCTCACCAAATTTGTGGTTTAGATATCCATATCATATTCTTACAACTTTTTCACCCACCTACACCTTTTTCTTGAGACTTCCATCTCTGATAAAATGTCTTTTACCATGGTGTGGGGAACATAAGCAACAATCTTAGAACTCAAAATGTAAGGCCTGAAAACCTTTGTTTCTTTTACCAAGGAAAATGCTTGTTTCTCCATAATAGTGTACCTCATCTCAGCCCCTTGCAAGGCCTTACTAAAAAGGAAATTGGCCTCTCAGCCCCCTCATCATCCTTCTACAAAGCAGGATAGAAGCAACAGTGTTCTCTGAAGCAAAGGAAAATAGTTGGAAAGGATTCTTATAGTCTAGAGTCTGCCGAAACAGTGCATGCTTTAGTGCCTCTTTAATCCCATTGAAAGATTGGATGGAAGCCTCCTCCCACTTGATGACCTGGTCCTTCTTTAACATGGAAGTGATTGGAATGGTCAACTCAGCAAAGTTTGATATGAATCTCCTGATGAAGTTTATCTACCCAAAGAAAGACTGAATTCCCTTCTTGGTTCTTGGAATTGGGACTTTTCTGATGGCCTCTACCCTTTCTAGATCAATCATCACCCCTTCTTGTGACACAATGTGACCAAGAAACTTTTCCTTCTGCACTCCAAAATGGCACTTCTTTGGATTGAGTGAGATTCCATATTCTCTACATCTTATCAACATATTCTCCAAGTGTAGCAAGTGATCAATTCTCTTCCTGGAAAATACATTTACATCATCTTGATAAACAACAATAAACTCATTGATGTAACCAGAGAAATCAACATCTATTTCTCTTTGAAAGTTGAAAGGTGGCTCTAGTATTCATCAAACTCGAAGGGCATCCTAACATACACATACATCCCCAAAGAGTAGTAAAGGCTGTCTTGATCCTTTCTGATTCCTTCACCACAACCTAGTTATAACGAGAGAAACCATCTAGGGTAGAGATCAATTTAGAACTAGTCACTAATTGCATCATGTTTTCCATATTTTGTAAAGGATAATCATCCTTCATTGATGCTCTATTTAGATTTCTAAAATCTACACACATCATGATTTCACCATTCTTCTTTCTCACTGGTATGAGGTTTATAAACCAAGAAGAATACCTTGTGGGCTGAATAATCCCTCAATCTCTTAGCTTCTTCAGTTCTTATTGTATTTTGAGAGATAGAAGTGGATTGATTGGCCTCTGTTTCTTCTGAATGGATTTGCATTAGACTCCAGGGAATATCATGTTGAAACAAGTACTCTCTATATGATTTTAATTCAGAATAGGTCCAAGCCATGAAATCTTGGTATTTCTTCAACAATCGATGTATGACTTCTTATCCTCTTTGTTGAGATTGCTACCTAACAAAATTTTTCTTGGCTTCTCCTTCGTACCAAGATTAGGCTCCTCAACATCCGTTGAGGTTTTCATATGTCTATTAATAATGAAATCAATATTATCAAAATTTGATTCAAGAGCAACCAATCCTCTAGGAAAGGTATTAGTCTTTAGCTGGATGATGCCCTTGCCAAACAAGGTTTCCTTCCCCTCTGTCACACATACCATTGGCTCCCAATCAATACTTTGATGAGTAAACTCTCCCTTGTTCTGCATAAATCTTTTGATCTGAGCATCATCATCAAAAACATGTCAGTGTTTAATGTTGTCAGGGATAGAGGGTCTTGTGAATACATCAACATCATATTCACAATATGGGGACATTACATAATTCTCAAAACAAGACCCCAACACTATAAGATTATCTGCCAATTCATTAAACTTCCTATCATGATGCAAAATGTTGAATGAATCAAACATCTCAATGAAATCCCAAACTCCATGCTTTTATTGTTTCATTTGCTGATTTTTTGTGGCATACAATTTTCTGACTTGTTTTACAATTAATTCTGACTCTCCCTTGACAATGATTTCCTTGACACAATATTTCCAAGAAATTCTTAAAACCAACAACAATGCCTCATACTCAAAGAATGTTGTTAGTGCACTCAAAGTCGAGTTTGAAGGAAAAACAATTTTTTCACGACCTAGGAAAAGCGAGAACAACACCAACACCATTTCCAAACTTGGAGCAAGCTCCCTTAAAAAATGGAGTCCAAGGAGAGCCCGCTTGTTCAAGACATCTACATTCCTCAATCTTGTGCTCCTTTCCATCAACAAATCCTACAAAGTTATCAACATCAACATTGTGTACAATACTTCATAGGATACGTTGTTGGGATCTTCAATAAGGTGCAACAACGTCTTTTCCCCATACAACCTAACAAGGCTGCCCTCAATTGGGATGGTGGCATAGAACATGTCCATTTGGACACTCCCACCAAAACCTCGCGCCCATTTTTTAGACAATAGCATGCCCCACATGAAAGGTAATCAACAATGACAACATCAAGTTTTAAATTTTTACCTAGGTAAGTTGTAAGCTACAACACCAAACCCTTCACACATCCCACTACTGGCACTTCTCTAGAGTCCATGGCAGTGCACTTCCCATATGTTTTTGTTACTTTGATATTCAGCTCATTCATGACTTCTATAGATATGACATTGCATGATTCCCCTGAGTTAAACATGCAGTTGTGGAGCAATCTATCCTTAATGATCAGGGTAGTGAAGAATGGGTCCACATTTAGCTGAGAATCTACTAAGGATGTTCCCAAATAAACCTTATGTGGTTCATCTAGCTCTTCTCATGCTGGTGGTGCCTCTAATTCCTCTATGACTGGTGGAGTCTCCACAATGTTCACATTTCTACCTAGGGTAGTCTTCTCTTCTTTCAACCCCAAGTATTTGAATCCTCTCTTTTTGTGCTCAAGAATCCTAAGCAACTCAAAAATTTGAACATATAATTTGATTTGACTTAAAACTTGGGCAACATCATATGGGACATTCTTTGGTAAAGTAGTATTAGAAGAAAAGCTAACACACTCACTATGTGGTACAAGATTTACGAAAACTTGGGCATGAGGAGGGGTATGATTTTTATTTGGAGCTATAGGGAATTTGACACATGCATCTTTATTAGGATACTCTTTAGGAATGTTTGAAAGTAAGGGAGATTTTGGCTTGGCTTCAGGCCCTATCCCTTTGATAACCTTACTTCTTGTGTCATATTCCTTTTCTTGAGCAACAACAACATTCATCAGTAACTATATATCTTCCTCCATCATACTTATTTATCATTAGAGCCCTTAAATATTCAAAGTAATTATTGGGAAATTCAAAAGCTTGCACAGTATCTACTTCTAAAGTATGAGACGGAGGAAGAATATGTACCCTATGAATGTAGTCCCAAAAATTAGCAGTAGTCTAGGCACTTATCACTTCAGTTGAAGTTGCCCTTTGTTGTGAGCTTGTGGAGCAACCCATCATGTAAACATCATCATCATTGTCATCATAAGCTTCTTATTATTCTTTCTGATCTTCCTTACATGGAGCATGGGGCATGAAACATTTGTCACACTAGTCAATGACATTTGTTTCCTCCACAACATCAACTCACAACCAAAGGATCGACACCATTTTGTTTTCCCTACCTTAGGGCTTCCTATTTCCAAATCCAATAGGTCCTTTCCTCTTTCATTAGGTCTTTAGTGGTTTGTGAACCTGTCTTGGATTTGTTTCTTGTGTTGACCTTGTGAGCTCTACCCAATCCCCTTTTCATCCCGGGCTAGTTTGTAAGAAATTTCTTTGACATTTCCCCAAAGTCTTCACAACTTCTTCCAAATCAGTAACCTTGATTGTTTGAGTTTTTTCTGGGTTAATTAGTTTTACACCTTCCCTTTTTGGAGGCTTTCCAATTGCATTGATTTTTTTCTCTATTTTCAGAGCCATGGTAAACACCTCGCCTCAAATTAGCAAGGTTTTTGTCCCTAAAATAGTAAGCAAACTTTTTATCAAATGCATCTAAATATTTGATCAAACATGATTCATCACATGGCCTTATCCTAACAAGCCACCTTCTCAAGGTCTTGTTAAAACTTGTGTTGAAATCATGCACTAACTCATTAGGATTATTTTTTATGTTTTCAAATTCTATCAAAATAAACCTAGGGCCAGTTTTATCACCATACTGCAATTTAAATGCATTGCTCATCTCAGTCCAAGAATCAATAGAGTTATCTAGAAAAGCTTTATACTAGTCCCTTGCATCCTCTTCCAGAGTATGGATAAACAACTTGATATATACATCTTCATGTTCAATCTCAAATTCTTCCATCATATTGATAAAAAGCTTCAGATGTTGATCACTAGTTATAGCGTTGTTTCCTTGGAACTTTGGTAGTCTATTTCTTACATCTTGAGGAACTGCATTTGGATAACCAACCATCCCTACAAAATTTATAGGTCCAAAGGTATTTACAACAAATGGAGGTCTGGGTGGGGGCAGGGCCATGTTGTTTTGAGGAGGTGACCTGGAGGGGTGACAAATTGATAAGGGGTAGAGGGTCTCTGAAACACAGGGGTATAATTTTCAAAGTGGATATCCCCTAAAGGCCTTATTTCTTGGAAATCCCTATCAACTTTTGAAAAGAAAGGGGAAAAATGAGAAGCAAACTTCTCAAAATCAAATGAAGGCCCCTCTCTAATTGGAGAATTCAATTCCATAAAGAGGCTACCTGATTCAGAAGCACTTGAGTAGCAATCTTCAATGATAGGCCGATCACTTTCATCAATGGAGGTCCCTCTTCTTGTCTACTAATTTCCCACAGCTGTCCAAGCTTTTCTTCTTTCTAATTTTGCTTTTCCTAGCTCTGGAATTAATGCCCTAGTAGGATCCCTAGCAAAGAAATATCTTCTTCCTTCCAGCTTTGCAAAGGTTAGTAAAAATATCACTTGACGAGGTTAAGACACCGGTATTCATTAAAAATTAGATCAACAAGAAGTCGCCAATAAGTATTTCCACCTTAGTTGTGCAGATGCACTAAACATGATCTATCAAATGTTATCAACACTAGAAACTAGAAATGGAAAGACTTTGAATTTTTTTTACCCAGATTTATCAATGAAAGCTAGTGCACTAGGTGTAGCAACCGAAAACATTACACACAAAACTTGGAGTATATAATAAGTGTTTTACTAGGTTCTAAACATGAACTACAACCACTATGTCCCCGACAATGATGCCAGTAAGGTGTTGGAACCCAAATTGATTCTCACTCGAAGTTTGAGCAACATCATAAGTTTTTGGAGGAAACTTAAAGATAGATATATCATGGTGAGTCATTTTGTAGTCGGGGATGGGATCTAACTGGCCCTCTATCACTCAAATGTGGAAAAATGGATAGCACCCTCAAGAGGATTTGATCAATCCTCACTATTTTAGCTTGTGCCTTTCAACCAAGGTGAGAGAACCCTTTTGTAGCTTGTTGTTTATGGAGGAGATGGAGATATCCTGCTCTATGAGGTTATGAATAAGACCTTGGAGAAAATATGATCAATGCAAAAAATATAACTCTCACGAGTTTTCACTCTAGATAGTGGAGATATTTTCTAGATAAAGTTCAGGCTACTAAAGACATTAGGAATCCTAATTGTTTCTGCATGTTTTGGTAATGGAAATTATGCATTTGTGTTCATATAGGGAAAACAGGGGTAGTATGGGTAGGATTAGTTATTTTTAAATAAATTTTGGTGGGAGGTGAGGTAGAATAAACTTGATTTTCCAAATCCCTAAGAACTCTTACAAAATGGAAAGTCTAGACAATAGAATGCTTTGAAATAGCTAAAATGTTCCTTTAACTAGAATATGTACTTTAATGGAGGCCCAGATTATCACTTTTTCACATAATCTATGAGATTTTAACATGAAGGCTCGAGTTAGAAAACCCAATAAAACATCAAAATCTAAGATCAATCATGCCTGAGGTACACCTAGAGGCTTACAAACAATCTCTGTCAACAAATGAAAGAAAAGTGATTTTAAATCATTTATTTCACTCCCAGATGAAAGATCTTCTAAGAAATGAGATTGCAGATGCCACTAAACTATCACAAGGATTGAGACATGTGTGATTAAGACATATTTTGATACAATATTGCAATAGGAACAAGAAAAACTATTTGCAGACATTCAGAAATGAAACAAAAACATTTTTCTCCTAATCAACACAAAATAACTCGAGTTTGATTAAATTTTTTAGCAGGGGAAAGTTTCTAGAACAATCTCAGAGCTTATCAATGGTTGTACACTTGCAACCACTTTGACATGATACAACTTAATACTAAAAAGATATATATGCTTCTCATATGGCTTCTCAAAAGATAGGCTTTGTCAAGTTTTCCTCTTGGGAATTTTCTTCGACCTCTAACATGATAAATTTGTGCCATTTATAACATTTAAAATAGATCCCGTTTTTCCCCAAAAGAAAAAAACATTTAATGTACCAGCTTGCCATGATCTCGATCGCGACTCCCAGAATTAGATATGTAAAAAGTTGTCAAGTGCTCATGGGGTAGATCTCTTAGAAAATCTCAACATTCAACTCCTTCATCTGGTAGAACACTCCTTCAATTCGCCAACCACTTCCACCCCTAATCAGTCAAATCTGGTTCCTTGCGTGCTTGGGAGAAGAAAAATGAAAAATTAGATCAAGCCCGATAGTCATACCATTTTAATGGTGAAAGATGTCTCCAGATCTCTCTTACTAAACTTAGATATAAAAATTAACTCCCCTCTTTATTTGGCGTGTAGGAAATACAAAGAAATCATGAAGATTCATACTTTTAGGAGTGTTTCAAGAAAATGGGGGAAAATCAGATTCAGACTCATAGTTGCCGTTGATCTTTACTTTGAATTTGGGTCGTCCACATGGAAGATTCATTTTAAGATGGGCCCGTTGTTTTTCTTTTACTTTTTACAATTTTTGAAAAAATGTAAAATTTTCACACTTTGCTCTGTGCCTCAGCCCTTGAGAAATGAGCTTGACACATTTCCTAAGGTGGGTCCCAAAGGAACTATACCAAATTCTACCATTTTACCTCATTTTTGGAAAAGGAAAAATTTTCAAGTTTTCCCCGTAGCTCTACCCTTGAAAAATGGGCCTGACACATGTCCCAATGTGGGTCCCAATGAAACCATGCTTCCTTTTTCACTTTTAAATCTTTTCTCCCAAAAGGAAAATTTTCCAAATTTCCTTGAGAGTCCACACCTTTGCCATTGACTGGAGCAAGCTTTGACCTTTCCTCTATCAAGCTTGTGGGTCATTTTTGATATTTTAACCCTTTTGAGCATAAAAGGAAAAATTCTAAGTTTCCCCCAATGGTCCACTTCCCTCGCCCCTTCTGACTTTTCAAACTACCACGCATCATAATGGCACACCTTGAGATGGTCCCCAAAATTTGAGACCTTGGAAGAGCATGGGCTCACCACGTGTCCTTGCTCGGTAAGTTTTTTTGAAGGCTTGAAGCTCAATGGAAGGCACCATGTGTTAGGATCTGAGGTAGTCTCTTTTGGCCACTAAAAAGTCCAAGCAAAATGCAAAGTGAGCGGAGGCCTCCAAGTGTCCTCTTGGCGCTTCCTTAAAAGACTCTGAATGAGCATGGGCTTGCCACGTGTCCCTGTTTCCTACCAAAATTTTTAGCTACGAAAAAAAATTCTAAGTCCAGAAAAGCAAAGTGGAAACCTCCACGTGTCCTCCCGGCACTACTCCAAGGCCAAACCAAAAATTAGATCTTCAAATAAGCGTCGTTCCTCCACGTGGAAAATATTTAAGTTGAGGTGATTTATAAAATTTCTAAAGCACCCTGTTGAGTTGCATCCAACCAAAAGAGGCCACATTCCCTGTCAATATAAGGATGCAAATTTGACTAGGGAAATGCCCGTCAAATCGTAAAATGTAGAAAAATGACCATTTGAGCCCAAGGATGAAGTTTTTTCCAAGGACAGAGGATTTAGAAATGTTGCAAGGCTCAAATACACTCTTCATAGCTACATCCATTCATTTTTCATCAAGTATTTGGGGAAAATGATAAGGGCAGCAAATACCAACTGTAAAAAATGGAAAGAATAGGAAAGCCCAAGTTTTTGAATGAATAGAGGATGAGAGACCCAAATTTCAGACCTCTTCAAGAAACAGAGAAATAAGGACACAAATATAGATCCATATGTGATATTTGGCCCAAGGAAATATTAATTATGGCAACAAAGGAAAGTAGATACTTCCCAGGGACAACACGGGGGATAAAATGTGACAGAGGCTATAAATCAATGGATTTTTAGAGGCAAAATGGGGCAAGACTATTTTGAGCACTAACAAAAACCATCACCATTCAAATCATAAGGTTTTTATAATCAAATTCAAATAAAATTCACCTCCAAACTCATCCAGGAGCTTGTGTTATCACCGTCACAAGTTGGCTCAAGGTAAGAGTTCAATACTTAGCCAATTTTTAAGAGGACATGTGTCGGCACCAAGAACCTAGCAAGATTTCATGTTCCTTTTATCCCTTTTGAAAAGGGACATGAAAATTTACCTAGCCCTTTTTGGCCCCCAAGACACAAACATGACCTCATGGAATTCCAGTTCAGCCCTTGGGAGCTAGTTGGATCCTTTCTTCTCACCGCACGGTTAATCACCAAGTGTCGCAACCCGATGCGATGTGGAAACTAATGTCTCTTTTCTCCCTTTAGCTAAAGGGACATAAGGGAAAAAAATTAACCATCCCTAGCTATGTCTTTTGGTTATCCATACACTCTAAACCGAGCTCTCGAGTGCTTATCTCAAGCTCCTTGCTCAAACACACTAAGCTAGTCAAATCTTGTCAAGTGTCACAATGAGGCATGATGAGCAATTTTGTGTCATTTTCATCCCTTTAGAAAAGGGAAATATGGGAAAAATAAATTCCCCATCCCTTTATGCTTTCTTCTTAGATGAACAAAAGCAATAATTAATCATTTTTCCATGTCAGTTCATCTCCCCACACCTCCATACCCTACCGGAACTCTGGAAAATTTTTCCCAGACATCCCAACCTCCATTATTGCACTCAATGAACCCTTCAATGGCTTCCTCACATTGAAAATATAGGGATATATGAATAGAAATGGATAAAAAGATGATGAACGAAGAGAAAATCAATATTTTTTTCCATATAACTACAAATTCTCCCAATCAAAAATCTTCATATCTTGCAAAATACAAGTCAGATCAAGATGAAATTTTTACAGAGCTCACTTTCAAGGCCAAAAAATTCAAAAACAGGAGATCAAATGATGCATTAAATAATTTGTTTCATAAAAAAACCCATTTCGTGCCCTATCTCACATTCGCCGATTTACCATCAATATGTTAATGGAATCAAGATAAAAACATTGCACACAGACTCCAAATGAAAAACCTATCATGATGGAGTTATTTTCATAACAATTGTTGACCTAAAATCCTAATAGTAATATGAGGCTTAGGAAATTAGACCTTAGTTAAGGATTTACTCGTGAAATACACCACATCTACTTTAAGAACAAAAATGTAAAGGAAAGCATATAATAGATTTCATCCCAAACTCCAGTCTTTATTTATTTATCAATAATAATTACATCATTCTCAAGTACATGCATAATATTTCATTCTATCTGATATATCTCAACTCTCGTAAAAAAATCTCAAAATGGAACTCACACATACATTTCTTGTGACGCGCCCATATACAATACATTAGTTACAATAAATACACCCAATGCAATTGATTCCAAAAGGCACTTCTTTTGATTTGTGCCTCTTTCAAATTTTGTTGTACTCTCACTTGGTATGTCTTCATTCGATGGCTTGATGTCGGCTTCCACGGATATTTCATACATTACACGTATTTTCCGTTCTCTCATGAATTTCTCTATATCTCATGGCTTTACCTAGTTTATCATGAATTTCTTAGTTATGTGTGGCTTCTTCCTTTATCATGCAGCTTCCCTTTTCCCTTTTTGGTTGGCTCTATCTCTTTGTGGCTATCTCTAGAATTTGGTGGCTTTACTCTTATGCTTGTGGTTTATCCAAACATGATGAATAACCCTGTCAACAAAAATTGGAGGTAAAAAACAACACTTGCAAATTTTGAAGTTCTATTAATGGCTATCATGGCAACTCCATGCTTGAAGTCACTTTGTCAAGTCAAAATTTCATTTTATATTTTCAAGAATTCTAGTGGGAAAAATCAAGTAAAATTTAGAGGACGAGATTATGATGGCAAGCCGAGTCTAAAAATATGTGTCCCATTGCAAACCAAGTAACAAAGACATACTTTCCAAAAAAAGTAAGCTTTCCTACATATGCTTGCTACTTTTGGAAATTCTTCATCAGAAGTAGTAGTGGTGAAGACAGTGTGCATCAAAGATAACCTGGAGGTTAGAAAAATTGTTCAAAGCTGAAAATAGTGAAAAATGACACCATACTACAAATAGTAAGTAGTCCCATAAACACCTGCTATAAATGGTAAGTTGTTCCAGAGGGCATATTTCACAAAGGGAACATACGAGGAGTTGGACATTCAAGTTAGCATCATCATCCAAAGTTTGGAAAGGTGGATTTTGACGCTTACTAAAAATAGCAAGTCCACATTTTGGCACTTGATATTAATAGTAACTCATACTCAAAGGGAAGTTTTGGCACAATGGGACATAGAGGGATGATCATTTAGGTCATAAGAATTTCATAAGGAACATATTTGGCATCTCTTGTAGGTAATTATAAAAGGAACGATAACCATATCGTACCAAGCCAATAACACAGATGTTAATCAAACACCATGATCAATAAGATGAAAGTAATTCACCAAAATAACTTTACATAAAACCTTTGAAAACAAATGAGCAACAATATCATATATTATTATAGAACTCAATGAAATATAATGAGAATGGGCATTGCTTATATAGGCAAGGAATAACAATCTAAGAACCAGTCAAGGTCATAGATCAAGCCATTAATCAAGGAACTAACTAGACCTCAAGGATCTAGTCAATACCATAGATCAAGGAAGTAACTATACCTAACTAGATAATATCCCCCTAATATCTAAATAAATAAAATAAATAACCACACACATAAGTGGGTGAGGATAAATACAATAAAGGTAAATAAAGTACCTAGGTGAACATGAGCTAAGGTAAATACCTACTCGACACATTCTATATTCACCTCGGGAACTCAACAATGTCTTTCAACACTCACTTCATGGCTCGAGTTGTAGGAATAATATGTGTGAGGTGAAGGTTGCGATCATCAAAAAAACACTTCATTCAACTTGGCGAATCGGTTCTGAGCTCCTATCTATTTGAAAGGGATCTTTATGAGTTGTGTTTGTGGTCATCAAAAAAATCATTCAATAGTGTTCTTAAACACTTAACCCAATGTGTCTGTGAACCATCCAAAGGAGCTCCTTATGGTGCAAAGGATTCATAGATTCGAGTTTTATATCCTTGGAGCATTCCAATGATCAAGATTAGAAAAATTCATCAGAGCAACATCTTCTCTTCTTCTCTCTCTTCTCTTCCTTCCCCCAAATTTTTCTCTCTTCAAATGTTCTAATTCTTCATTAGGGTTTGTACTTTTTAATATGTCTTTAAGTTATTCAAAAAGTGACTTTAGAAATATGATGTAAAATTAAGTCACCTTGTTTTTATAAAAGAGACTTAATATTTGATAAGGAATGTGAATAGTCTAAAGTCAAAAATAAGGTATATGAAGTGTCACCAGGAAAATGAAGAGTTTCCTCTCTTCTATGAATTGTAATGATATCCTCATTTGAGCCCCTTCTAAAATTATTAACTTCTTAGTTGGTTGTCAACTTGTAATCTCATGAGAGAGTAATTCTTGTGAAGGAACAAAGAGATAACTGAAATTCTTCTATTTTCCCACTCTTGCATTCCTCTATTCTTGCTATGTACAATTTTTTCTCGAGCATCAATACAAGAAGGAGTTTGACCTTATCTCGATTGAGGGATTTACTGATTCTTTGTGCTCATAAGTCCTAATTGGTCTTTTTCCATTTGCAGGGTTGTTTCTTCTTAAATTTAATGTGTGTTGGAACTTTCTAATTAATGGGTGTGGGACTCTAATTTTCTACCCATGGCATTAATCCCCTCCTTTCTTTTTCTCACTCCCTTCCCCTTCTCTCAAAAGTACTCTCTAGCAAGAAATTGCTAGATTTTCCATAGGATTACTTGGAGTGCCCTGTTGGATCCCCAGTTGAAAGACCACAACATAAATCACTTTTCACGCACATGTAAACATGGAAATTGTACCAGTTAATTAGAGGTACTTAGATTCCCGAGCATTGTAAACAAACCCACAATTTTTTTAGTGCAATAAATTGTCTTGCCAAAAATTTTGGTGCCCACCGTGGGGAAGATTTAGTAGCATCTTCATCCAAATATGACCTAAAATATTTTTAAAAATTTCAAAAAATTCAAAAAATCCAGAAAGAAATTTTCTAGAATTTGAAAAGTCACCCAAGCCTTATGTCTACAAATCATGGCTATTATAGGTAATCCTCATGTTGAAAGGCTCAAGATACTATTTCATATCCAAGAGGACATTTCTTCATATTTTCAATGAAGTTGTTTAGCACAACCGAAAATGCTTCACTCAATACTTCATTGCCACTAGATTATTGGACCTTGAAGAACATGTAGTTGAAATATAAAAATAAAGATAAGTTCATTCTCCTTGGAGAAGAGCGTAGATTTCCTAAATGGCGGATCAAAAGTACACTCGACAACAAATACAAGGAGGACAAAACAATCCCATCTTCGAAGAACTACAAAGAAGACAAGAGATGATTAGAAATCCAAGGTCTCCCCGAGTGTAATTCTAAGAGTCATCAACCCATTGGACATTGAATTCCTAGAAATCAAGAAGAATCTTGACGATTTCATAGATATAGAGACTCAAGAAGAAGAAGAAGCTAAAGAAAGAGAAACAAGAGCTCAAGTAGAGATAAGAGCTCAAATTGAAGAAATCGAGAGAGCTCAATCTAAAGACAACGCATGAGCAACAACTGAAGCAACATCCTTAGAAAGGTTGGAGGATAGGATCAAAAATAGAATGGTGGATCATGATCGTAAATTATACAAGCCAAATGTACCATGGGGTGGAAACACTGGCCCACTTTCTCTTCCTCAACCACTCCACAAGCTACCAAAAGGCTCAAGAAAAAAATTTCCCAAAATTCAAACGATATGGTTCACAACTCCTTAAAGAACACGTAACAACAAACATCACCACTTATGGTGTATTGGGAGTAGAACATAAGGATGTTTCCATTCATCTCTTTATGGGCTCTCTACAAGAGAAAATCTGTTGAATGGATTTACATGCTACCTCCAAGATCTATCACTTGTTGGGAAGACATAATAAGTAGATTTGAGCACAATTTTAAGACCACGAATATTGACAAGATCTCTTGGTCCAAGCTAGTATAAATGAAGAAATATTCTTTTGAGTCAATGAGATATTTTATTTCTAAATATAACTGAATAATTAGGAGAATCCCTAAATATGTCATGCCTCCAAACAATAATTTGAAAATATTCTTCATCAGTGCTCTACCACCGGAAGTGGGTTTCTTCTTCAGGAGGTCCCAACCCAGAGAGCTCAAAGAAGGACATGATTATGCAATAGAGACCGAAGATGATTTGATCATGTCTGGAAAAGTTAAAGGTCCTAATGGAAAACAAAAAGGTAAAATTTTGAACTCGGTTACCACAGACCCAATGTTCGAAAAATAGCAAATGACATGGTTGTCATGAAGTAAAAATGTGATGCCCTGGTTAAAATAAACCCACTTGATACCCATGAACAACCTAGCTTTAGTTATAAAATTATGGAATAATTTATTTTTGATTAGGAGTTAACGACCAAAGTCTCACAAACAGTTAAATTCAACTGATAACTTATCCCATTATCATAATTACTGATTTCACATTATAAAGAAATAAATGTAATAGGTCCACCCCTAGCTCAAATCTCCTAGGGATTAAATTAATCACCGATTACAATGACCTTTTAATTAAATAGTTCCTAAATAAAATTTAGGGTTAAGGGACCCAAACAATTAAATACCCAAGGTATTTAATTCAAGAGCATGATTTAATTACAGTGAGGAAGGGAATACATATTTAAAACAACAGAGTAAGGTCTCACTAACCCACTCCCAGAGCTTGATTGAGAGAGTCTACAACTAGGTTACAAGGCAACAGCTGCCACTAACGGGTTCCAGAGCAACTCAAATCCACCAAAACAAACTTCTCTTTTATAAACAATTCTCAGAGGTCACAAGGTCCAAAACTTAGGGCTAGAAGTTTCAGTTAGGTTCAGGGAGCAATTTTACTCCCATACCCACTCTCTAACAGGCTCAGAGTTTTAACTTGATTTTTCTCATACTTAACACTTCCAAAATTTCCCTAAACCATTCCTAATGGATAGGAAATTTTCTCACCTTTCTGGTGATATAAAGAAGTCCTCCTAACTCCTTACAAAACTCAAGATATGAGCGGGTGGAGTTTTTAGGTCAAATTTTCCCCAAGGGGACACATGTCAAGAGGAGGGGGAAACCTTTTGGTGGGTTGGTGGGTCGCGGGGTGGCTTAAGGAAATTTTCCTTGTGTGGGAGAAATTTCCCAATTGCACCCATGCCTCTCGTGGGTCCTCCAAGGACACGTGGCGGCCTCTGAGTCATCGTCACGGAAATAAGGAAGGGAAGGGCGGAGCGGTGGAAGGATTTGGGGCACATCACCCATGGAAGAGGAAAAAACCAAACAACACTCCCGCACCCATGGGTTTGCTTGGGGACACATGGAACTCCATGGTTTGTCACGGGAGAAGGGAGAAGAAGGGGCATGGAGTGGCGGGAGAGGTTGGTGATTTTTGCCAAAGGGGAAAAAGAGAAACAAAATGACGCATGGGTCTGCGCACCCAGGCGGAGAAAAAACCCCATGGCGAGGGTGGGAAAATGGAGCCACGGGGAAAATTTCAAAATTTTCCAAAGGCCAAAACCAAAAAGACAAAGGGTCCACCCCCCCCGCCTGCCACCCCCAAGGTGCCACGTGGCACGTTCTTATTGGCTACAGGGCCGGCGGGGCTAAAATGAAAATTTTCCCAAAATTTTCAAAAAGGCTAAGGGCAAAAAAAGGAACCGCACCTCCACCGTAGCCCCAAGAGGACACGTGGCACCCTCTGATTGGCTTGCGGGCCAGTGGAGGAAAAAGTGAAAATTTTCCCAAGTCAAAATTTTCAAAAAAACTTTTCTAAGGAAAACGACGGAAATTTTTGGGTTGCGGGCCCGCCAGGGAAAATTTTCCCACATTTTCCCTTGCCAAGGCACAAAAACTTCAAAGTGCCATAACTTGAGCTAGAAAGCTCAGTTTTGGGAAAACAAGGACTTTTGGAAAGATCTCGATGCCCTCTTTTCACAGAAAAGCATAAATTTTACTTTTTGATAAGTTTTTAAGGGTCAATTTTGCAAAAAAGGATCTGCAGGCTATAATTAGTGAACTGGTAGTTTCAAACTTTTCAAATTGATTAAATTCGGTCTCCTCCTTCACTCAACATGTCAAACAAACATGGAGGATTGATCTAGGGAGGGTTTAGAGTGTTTTAGGAAAGTTAATTTGTTCAATTGATTTGAAATTGCATTTGTCCAACAAATGACAGGATATGGTTGAGGAAGAGATTAAGCTCAATTTTTGCAATGTACACTTTATCTTCTTAAGTTTCCTTTGTCAATTTGAATTCCTTATCATCTTGGCATACTAATTTGTAACATTTTAAAGTTGATTACCAAGTGCAGGTCTGGACTATATAATTTGATTGCATTCCTTTTACCAGTTTAAAAATTATACACAATGCCAGAGATCGATTTCATTGAAGGAGTTATTCATTCATTTTTATCATATAGGTATGGTATTTACTCTAAACTAATCCATCACATTCAACTGATTCTAAAAAATTTATTTCCATGTTAAATTACAAGTTCTGATTTCAAATTTAATATATTTTAAAGAGAAACAATACAGTATAGTTCCCACCTACGTGTTTCCTCTTCTTACAATTAAACAAGAGATTACATTTACAATAGAAATTCAATTCCAAAGCAACAATGTGAGTTTGAGAAAGTAGAGTATTCCTTTATTGATTTCTAACAACAACTTTACAACTTATTCCTTTCTTTTAACTTCAAAATACAATATACAATACATGTAACATTCTTTCACATTCCTTTTCAAAACAGAGAATGGGATATAACTCTTTACATTTCTCACTTCAATTTCAGTCTTTCATCATCAATACAAGTATCTTCTCATTTACAATAATTATACAAATCATCCACTTCAAAGTGGGAAAGGATTTCAATAAACTTGCTCACAAGAAGGGACTATCAAACTTTATATTCCTCTTGCTCAAAATAACAACATGCTCATTTTCTCTTTTCTCCAAGTTGATCACAACAAAAGAGGGGGAAAGGCAACGCTCTCCACCCAACCAAGACATCCAATGAAAGGAGAAGCCTTCCTTCATCATTGGCCCCAAGCCCCAACCAAGATACAATAAAAGATGCAATTCAACCATGGCAACAACTAGCTTCCACAACACAACATTCTTTCACACACACATTTCTTTTTTAAAAACACAATGCAACACCAAAAGCAAATAACAATTCAAAACTGCATTCAACAACATTTCAAAGTAGAACTCAGGCTTGATCTTGCAAGCCAAAGGAGCAAGGACTATGGGGGAAGCTACTTATGCCTCCCAATTGGGAATTGGGCATCCACCTATAATCATACCACCAATATAACATATCATATCCCATAAACCTTATGCCTCCCAACCCCTCCTTATGCCCCCCACAATTTTCCCTTATGCCCCCACAAGTAAGAAATGCAAGCTATTTCTTTTCCATGGTGGATCCCAAACCCAAAACTCCTCCACAAAATTCTGATGCCCATGGCATTTCCTTATGCCCCCACAAAAATTCCCCATAGCCTTCTCCTACACCATTCCTAAGGCAGTCTACCCAACCAGCCAACAAATAAAACAATGCATGCACCATACACACAACACAATAAGAAAATAACAACAATAAGAAAGAAATAAATGCCTACCTTTCCATGGTAGCTTTTTTTTCCAACAGCAAGCTCTCAAAGCCAAGAACACAGTCCAAAACAACAATCTCAAGTAAGAAGTTATCTCCAAATTCCTCCACAATCCACAAGAGCTCCAAACAAAAAAATGCACCCCAAGGGAGTTTGTAAAAATCATTCAACAACCAAGCAACCATCTTTTCCAAAGCTTCTCCAAAGTAAGAGCTCCAATCATAAGAAAAATGCACCCCAAGCTTGCATACCAAATGTTTCAACAACCCCAAAACAAGAAGAGAGTTGGAATTATATAGAAGAGGGAAGGAAGAGGATGATGTGGATCCATGTAGGATGCCACCTCAAACATCCTCAATTTCAAACACAAAAGACAAGATTTCATTCTCCCAAGCACAATAAAGAGGTGGGTGAAAAATGACAAGTTACTTGCACACACAAAAGAGCCCACACCTCAAGGGACAACAAAATAAATGAAATGTAAGAAAGTGCAATTAAAAACATGCACAAGATGAATAAAATGCATTATAAAAGTCACCAATCACTTCCCCAACCATAAGTATGGTTGGTAACATAAATTTAGAGGCATGGGACAAGTTTTACTTGTCCCACAAGCCTCCAAAAATAGCTCCCAAGGACAAATTCGAATTTTTCATGGAGGTGGAGTATTTCATACTCCAAAACTGACTTACACAAGCTCTTACACATCTCTTACAAATTAAATACAAACAACCAACAACTCTTATAATTACTTTCCCATATCCCAATTTAATTTATTTAAATTTTAATCAAATGATTCTCACATAAATCTAACACAATTTTAATTAAATAAAAGAAGGAACACATTACTAATAAAATACATACAACAATAAATAAAAGAAACACATTAATAAAATACACAAACCCATGGTCACATATAAAGATGATTTCCCCCATGGGAATCTCTAACAAACAACACACAACACAATAAAACAAGTTGCCATGGTGACCATGTTGAATTCACCTAGAATTCCATTTTGGTTGGTCTCCGATCCCCGATGTTTTGTTGTGATATTTTTAAACCTACAAAACACAAATACCTCCTTCGGCCTCATGGCCATATCAGAACATCCAAAATGAATATATAATATAATCACGAAATCATCTATACATATGAATCATGATAGTCATCAAGGCAATCAACGAAATCATTTACAATTTATATCGACAACTATGTCATCATCAAATAATTTTCCTTTTCTAGGTTTATTCATAATCTCCAAAATCACATGTCCGAATAACTTCCACTAAACATCCATGTCAATAGTATATCATCATCCACATGTGAGTGTCTCTAATAATCACCATGCATTATATATAATCAGATTCAACAATAATCCAGGATCTGACATCTAACACCATACTAAATCAAAACTATTAAAATGTCTATCATATAGTCTATAGTATCATGATCAGTAATAAAAGGTGCCAAAGGGAAGTGGGCACTACATCCCCCTCCCCTTAGACTCGACTTCCTCCTAGAAGTCATAGGAAAGAGAGATAGGAATAACTACGAATGAAAAAAGGATCACCCCCATTATGGGATTGTTTGCTTTAACAAGTGTGGGTCTACAAAACTCCAGTTTGGTCCAATATAATTTAACAAGAAGAAGGGAGATTACAAGGGATGAGTTCTAAACTTTCTACATGCAGGCTATGAACATACGAATCTAAGGAGTAACTTTACGCTATCAAACAAGATACAACACAACAATATAACAAGAGAGTTCCAAAAGATCATCAAGAGTAACCACCAAGTAAGGGAATTACAGGGAAAATTTCCATAAACTTGAGATGACCACACAATTTCCCACTGATACACATACCACATAACCAAAATTGAGGTTTCCACTAGGGTTGAATTATGCTTTCATAGTTTGTTGTTTAGACAAGGCTAGCAAAATCAACCATGGCCAAGATTGCACGAGGAAAACATCTACTCAAGGTCCACAATTCGAGGATCACAAAGGATGAGGTGGATCAACAAGGACACCTAAATCAGCAAACATTTACCATCAAGGAACTATTCAAGGAAAGCACTTCTATAACTCGAGAGGGCACAATTAACTTTTCATGGTGATACTAAGTGAATTCAAGACCACAAGGTTTCCTACAGTCTTTTTTTTTAACACTTTGTTTTAAGAATCGAACACACCATACCAACCAAATCTAGAGAAGTCAACCATATAGCAAAATATATATATATATATATATATATATATATATCTCCCCTAGCAACTAACATATCAATTCAAGCACCATACATTAAAGCACAATGGGGATTATTTTTCTTATTTCCTACTCAAGCTCGGAATAACCATAAAGAGAGCACAAGTAACACCAAGGACCACTCAAGGTTGCTAGGGAGAAGAGAAAGTAACAAGGGGTCCATTCAAATCCAAAGGTGAATAATATCATCTTGCACTTTCCATCCTAATGGGAAGAAGGGCTTCAACAACAAGGTGACCCAAGAAAATATGAAGAAAAGAAGACTTCCCCAAGTTATTCTATATCCTTAACATATGTTGCCTTAAAATTACAATACTTAGGTCTCCAAGGACAAGATAACATGCAAGGAGGTTGCTTCTCAAACAACAGATAAGTCTCAATCCAAAAAGGACCACAACTCACATCCATCGAGCTATGGGATGATAAGGGTGTGATGACCCAAAACTCCCACAAGAAGGCACATACATCCATGGACAAGAAGTAATAAGCAACTAGAACACATTACTATCCACCGGGTGTTTCACAATTTCAGGTAGGTGATAGAACTACGAGTTCAACTATATATTACACTCAATACACATAAATTTTACCCATTTTATAAATCAACTTATTAAGTCAAAAGTTATAGCTTTTCTTGATAAGAACATTCCTTTCATGCTTCCTTAGTTACAAACTTCCTTCTATTATGACATCATCAGTTTACGTTATAAAGAGCACCACTAAGGTGGGCATGATGTCTCACCATTTTGTATAGGCAGAGAGCATTTAGTTTACTTGCAAGGAAGGTGGATGGACAAGATTTCCCTTCTATTCTTCTACATGGTTTTTATTTCTTCTATTAATCTACCAAGGGTATAACAAGGATCACTTCCCTTTTTCTATGCTCCAGTTAGTTCCAAGGTCAAATCTCCTTAATTATAGTTTTATGGTGTTTTGGTTGAGTCATCTTATCAATCTACCTTTGATGAGAATGCTGGTTCAAACACCTCACAAAATTACTTTTATGGGAAGGAGATACAAATCAACACACCACATTTTTAATTCTAAAGGATCAAGAGACATTCAACATAGAAAGCACATTATTAATTTTCTATAAGAACTAGGAAACAATGAACCGACATGAATCACACCAAGATTTCAAAATTTCACCGAATAATTTCAAGCATCAATAAACATTCTTAGTGGGTCTCCACAAGTCTCACAAAGAAATTTTCAAGGAAAGCTCATTAAAAGAGGTAAAATCTTACTTTTACAAATCTATTTGGGTTTAACAATCAATTCTCATGTCCTCACAAGATACCACCAGCCAAGAAACTAGATGACAATGCAACTTTACTCCAAGGAACCACATCCACACCAAAAAGCATCAGATGCAATGGGGCAACCAAATAATTTACCAAATCATGAACTTAACAGCCAAGAGTTACAGTTTTTTTAAAAGAGGAAGTACAATATAAGCATCATCGAGATTAACTATTAAGATCTACCCAACCAACTTCTCTAAGAGAAAGGTCCAAAAGACCCAAAGCATCCATAAGTGTTTCCAAGTAACCCAAAGATTAATAGGTCATAGAATGTTATTCATAGTAAAGGAATTTAAGGTAAGGGTAAACTTATTTATAAGTCAAGAGAGTAAAACAAGTACACTTAAATAAACACACTGCCTGAAAGGCTTAAATCTATCCATAATTACCAAAATGCATACATTCCATGAGTCAAAACTTTCTATAATACAACCAGGAACCCAAGATACAATTTAACATGCCATTGATGAAACAACACTTTTTCAGTAACATTTATAGTCAACCAAAGAGGCAATCCAATCCTAACAAAATCTAAAAACCCCTAAATAACCACTTCTACTCCGACGAGGGTCAAGCTCTTACCAGATTGAAATAGAATCACCACTACCACTGTCAGACTACCCTCTAGGCCACACTACACAACAAACTTTCTTTCTAGTAAGGTCAAGCAACAAAAAGGGTCACTCTAAGATCTTAGACACACTCAAGGTTCCATGCATCCATCACCAAGGCATGACTTTAAACACCTAAAAGGACCTTCAAGACACCCAGGGTGTACCCCCATATGACAATTGTCACCATACATGAAGCATAGAACTAGCTCAACAACATGCAAGAAGGAAAACACGTAACGTTTAGCCAAGTAGCCAACAACATCATGAGCTCCGAGTCATCAATCAAATAAAGTCTAAGAAATATCGGCAATCAATAAAAGTGGCTAAGTAGCCACATTGTAAAGTTTTGAAAAATTCTTGCAAGAATTATAAATAAATAAAAGATCCTCAGAGCTTCTTCAATCCAATCATAAAATAAGATGTTGGTCCTTGATAAAATACACAAGATTACGAAAGTAAAACACAAAATTTAACACCACATTCACTCCATAACCTTTCATGGCTGCCAATAGGGGTACTCTACCTCGAGGTTAGTTCCAAGAACACATACATAGGATTGGGTCCTAGATGACACCTAGACTTAGTGTCCACCCTCTCATACGGGTAACAACATGGAAAACTGACAACCAGACCCTCTTTCTTAACCACTCAAGGAAGGAAGCTCTAAACAACTTCTAATTAACTCTTCCCGACCTAGAACACAACCACTATTGTCCAACCACAAGGGTCACATCTTACAACTCATCATTCCAACCACTCCAATAAGGAAGGGTCTCAACAAAGGGCTTAATGCATCATACAATTAAATCAAGTTTTAGGGCTTGTAAAACAACACATTTTAAAAAGGGAACCGAGTTTCTATTATACTAGAAGTTCACAAAATCAATTTAATCTAACATTCTTAGTTACTCCAGGTTTAGAAAAAATGTCACTAAGCAAGCACAACAACTCAAACAACTTATTATTATTTTATTATCATTTTAATTCTGGCAGTTCAAATGAACAGAGTAATGTAATATTTCTTCATACTTATTTCTTCTTCAATTTTCAAACAAGTTTGTTTTCTTAGATTCAAAAGTGTGTTAGGTTTATAGTTCATGTCTCAAGTTTTCTAGTGTGCCCAATGGCCCAAGATTTTGAACCACTACTCTGATACCAAGTGTGATGCCCGGTTAAAACAACCCACTTGAGACCCATGAACAACCTAGGTTTAGTTAGAAAATTATGGAATAATTTTTTTATTAGGAGTTAATGACCAAAGTCTCACAGATAGTTAAATTCAACTGATAACTTATCCCATTATAATAATTACTAATTTCACATTATAAAGCAATAAATGTAATAGGTCCACACCTAGCTCAAATCTCCCTAGGGATTAAATTAATCACCGATTACAATGACCTTTTAGCTAAATAGTCCCTAAATAAAATTTAGGGTTAAGGGACCCAAACAATTAAATACCCAAGGTATTTAATTCAAGAGCAGGATTTAATTACAGTGAGGAAGGGAATACATATTTAAAACAACAGAGTAAGGTCTCACTAACCCACTCCCAGAGCTTGATTGAGAGAGTCTACAACTAGGTTACAAGGCAACAACTGCCACTAACGGGTTCCGAGAAACTCAAATCCACTAGAACAAACTTCTCTTTTATAAACAATTCTCAAAGGTCACAAGGTCCAAAACTTAGGGCTAGAAGTTTCAGTTAGGTTCAGGGAGTAATTTTACTCCCATACCCACTCTCTAACAGGCTCAGAGTTTCAACTTGATTTTTCTCATACTTAATGCTTCCAAAATTTCCTAAACCATTCCCAATGGATAGGAAATTTTCTCACCTTTCTGGTGATATAAAGAAGTCCTCCTAACTCCTTACAGAACTCAAGATATGAGCGGGGAGTTTTTAGGTCAAATTTTCCCCAAGGGGACACATGTCAAGAGGAGGGGGAAACCTTTTGGCGGTTGGTCGGGTCATGGGGCGGCTTAAGGAAATTTTCCTTACATGGGAGAAATTTCCCAATTGCACCCACACCTCCGTGGGTCCTCCAAGGACACGTGGCGGCCTCGAGTCGATCGTCATCGAAAAAAGGAAGGGAAGGGCGGAGTGGCGGAAGGATTTGGGGCACATCGCCCATGGAAGAGGAAAAACCAAACAACGCTCCCACACCCGTGGGGTCCACTTGGGGACACGTGGCACTCCATGGTTTTCATGGGAGAAGGGAGAAGAAGGGGCACATGGAGTGGTGGGAGAGGTTGGAAATTTTTCCAAAGGGGAAAAAGAGAAACAAAATGATGCGTGGGTCCATGCGCCCATGAGAGGAAAAAAAACCCCATGGCGAGGGCGGGAAAATGGAGCCACGGGGAAAATTTCAAAATTTTCCAAAGGCCAAAACCAAAAAAACAAAGGGTCCACCCCCCCCCCCCAGCCCAAGGTGCCATGTGGCACGTTCTTATTGGCTATGGGCTCGGTGGGGCTAAAATGAAAAATTTTCCCCAAAATTTTCAAAAAGGCTAAGGGCAAAAAAAAGGAACCGCGCCTCCGCCGTAGCCCCAAGAGGACATGTGGCACCCTCTGATTGGCTCATGGGCTAGTGGAGGAAAAAGTGAAAATTTTCCCAAGTCAAAATTTTCAAACAAAACTTTTCTAAGGAAAATGACGGGAAATTTTTGGGTTGCGGGCCCGCCAGGGAAAATTTTCCCAAATTTTCCCGCCAAGGCACAAAAACTTCAAAGTGCCATAACTTGAGCTAGAAAGCTCAGTTTTGGGAAAACAGGACTTTTTGGAAATCTCTCGATGCCCTCTTTGCAAAGAAGCATAAATTTTACTTTTTGATAAGTTTTAAGGGTCAATTTTGCAAAAAGGATCTGCAGGCTATAATTAGTGAACTGACAGTTTTCAAACTTTTCAAATTGATTAAATTTGGTCTCCTCCTTCACTCAACATGTCAAACAGACATGGAGGATTGATCTAGGAGAGGTTTTAGAGTGTTTTAGGAAAGTTAATTTGTTCAATTGATTCAAATTGCATTTGTCCAACAAATGACAGGATATGGTTGAGGAAGAGATTAAGCTCAATTTTTGCAATGTACACTTTATCTTCTTAAGTTTCCTTTGTCAATTTGAATTCCTTATCATCTTGGCATACTAATTTGTAACATTTTAAAGTTGATTACCAAGTGCAGGTCTAGACTGTATAATTTGATTGCATTCCTTTTACCAGTTTAAAAATTATACACAATGCCAGAGATCAGTTTCATTGAAGGAGTTATTCATTCATTTTTATCATATAGGTATGGTATTTACTTCCTAAACTAATCCATCACATTCAGTTGATTCTAAACAATTTATTTCCATGTTAAATTACAAGTTCTGATTTCAAATTTAATATATTTTAAAGAGAAACAATACAATATAGTTCCCACCTACGTGTTTCCTCTTCTTGCAATTAAACAAGATTACATTTACAATAGAAATTCAATTCCAAAGCAACAATGTGAGTTTGAGAAAGTAGAGTATTCCTTTATTGATTTCTAACAACAACTTTACAACTTATTCCTTTCTTTTAACTTCAAAATACAATATACAATACATGTAACATTCTTTCACATTCCTTTTCAAAATAGAGAATGGGATATAACTCTTTACATTTCTCACTTCAATTTCAGTCTTTCATCATCAATACAAGTATCTTCTCATTTACAATAATTATACAAATCATCCACTTCAAAGTGGGAAAGGATTTCAATAAACTTGCTCACAAGAAGGGACTATCAAACTATATATTCCTCTTGCTCAAAACAGCAGCATGCTCATTTTCTCTTTTCTCCAAGTTGATCACAACAAAAGAGGGGGAAAGGCAACGCTCTCCACCCAACCAAGACATCCAATGAAAGGAGAAGCCTTCCTTCATCATTGGCCCCCGAGCCCCAACCAAGATACAATAAAAGATGCAATTCAACCATGGCAAACAACTGGCTTCCACAACACAACATTCTTTCACACACACATTTCTTTTTTAAAAACACAATGCAACACCAAAAAAGCAAACAACAGTTCACAACTACATTCAACAACATTTCAAAGTAGAACTTAGGCTTGATCTTGCAAGCCAAAGGAGCAAGGACTATGGGGGAAGCTACTTATGCCTCCCAATTGGGAATTGGGCATCCACCTATAATCATACCACCAATATAACATATCATATCCCATAAACCTTATGCCTCCCAACCCCTCCTTATGCCCCCCACAAACAATTTTCCTTATGCCCCCACAAGTAAGAAATGCAAGCTATTTCTTTTCCATGGTGGATCCCAAACCCAAAACTCCCTCCACAAAATTCTGATGCCCATGGCATTTCCCTTATGCCCCCACAAGAATTCCCCATAGCCTTCTCCTACACCATTCCTAAGGCAGTCTACCCAACCAGCCAACAAATAAAACAATGCATGCACCATACACACAACACAATAAGAAAATAACAGCAATAAGAAAGAAATAAATGCCTACCTTTCCATGGTAGCTTTTGTTTCCAACAACAAGCTCTCAAAGCCAAGAACACAGTCCAAAACAACAATCTCAAGTAAGAAGTTATCTCCAAATTCCTCCACAATCCACAAGAGCTCCAAACAGCAAAAATGCACCCCAAGGGAGTTTGTAAAAATCATTCAACAACCAAGAACCATATTTTCCAAAGCTTCTCCAAAGTAAGAGCTCCAATCATAAGAAAAATGCACCCCAAGCTTGCATACCAAATGTTTCAACAACCCCAAAACAAGAAGAGAGTTGGAATTATATAGAAGAGGGAAGGAAGAGGATGATGTGGATCCATGTAGGATGCCACCTCAAACATCCTCAATTTCAAACACAAAAGACAAGATTTCATTCTCCCAAGCACAATAAAGAGGTGGGTGAAAAATGACAAGTTACTTGCACACACAAAAGAGCCCACACCTCAAGGGACAAAAAAATAAATGAAATGTAAGAAAGTGCAATTAAAAACATGCACAAGATGAATAAAATGCATTATAAAAGTCACCAATCACTTCCCCAACCATAAGTATGGTTGGTAACATAAATTTAGAGGCATGGGACAAGTTTTACTTGTCCCACAAGCCTCCAAAAATAGCTCCCAAGGACAAATTCGAATTTTTCATGGAGGTGGAGTATTTCATACTCCAAAACTGACTTACACAAGCTCTTACACATCTCTTACAAATTAAATACAAACAACCAACAACTCTTATAATTACTTTCCCATATCCCAATTTAATTTATTTAAATTTTAATCAAATGATTCTCACATAAATCTAACACAATTTTAATTAAATAAAAGAAGGAACACATTACTAATAAAATACATACAACAATAAATAAAAGAAACACATTAATAAAATACACAAACCCATGGTCACATATAAAGATGATTTCCCCCATGGGAATCTCTAACAAACAACACACAACACAATAAAACAAGTTGCCATGGTGACCATGTTGAATTCACCCAGAATTCCATTTTGGTTGGTCTCCGATCCCCATGTTTTGTTGTGATATTTTTAAACCTGCAAAACACAAATACCTCCTTCGGCCTCATGGCCATATCAAACGTCATCAAAATGAATATATAATATAATCACAAATCATCTATACATATGAATCACGACAATCATCAAGGTAATCAACGAAATCATTTACAATTTATATCGACAACTATGTCATCATCAAATAATTTTCCTTTTCTAGGTTTATTCATAATCTCCAAAATCACATGTCCGAATAACTTCCACTAAACATCCATGTCAATAGTATATCATCATCCACATGTGAGTGTCTCTAATAATCACCATGCATTATATAGGTAACCACACATTTTCCATGTAAATATTCCATCACCCCCGAAACCTCAAATTCATCTGTCGTGATCCCATTTGATTATGTAGAATACATGAGTAAAGCCAAGGTTTTGATCACAGAACTGGAGTACTTGCAAACACACCCTACTCAATTTGATAGGTTGGTCAATGTAGTCCATGGTGGTAGTGCTAAAATTTCAAGCTCAAATTATAAAGTCCTAATTCCCCCGAATCCACACCACCTTTATAAAACATGCTAGCCCTTAGTGCCTCAAAAACTGATAAATTTGAACCTTTTTACTTATCACTTCTTATCAAAGGATTTTTACTCATTAATTGTAGCATAGATCCTGGAGCCTCTGGTAATGTGATGCCTATAAAATTCACAAATTCATTAGGACTTAGCCCGACCCATGAAAACGGCTCATGCTATTCCATGGAATCCAAATAAGTACCATTGGTAGAAAGGATAAAGGATGCTTAAGTTTCTTTGGTTGAATTCCCAAGGAATAAAGTCTTGCTCAAAATTCAGGTAGCTAACATTCTAGCTTCATTCAGCATGCTCTTGAGCATAATTTTTTGCAGGGATTTAGGTGGTGAAATAAAAATTGACTAGTCCTTTGCAACCATACATGTGAAAGGGGAGATGAAGAAGCTGCTTCCAGTGCATAAGATTAAATACACGATGCAAAAATTAGATGATCCGAGGGAAAACATTTTGTTTTAAGGTAGCGGGATAGGAAACTATTTCCTTACATTAGAGAGAGATGAAAATTTTCCCTTCCTTACTAAGAAGGACATGGAGATGGAATCATCATTTTTCAATTCATTCTGGCATGAAATAAAAATCATCGGAGGATTAAACTATTCAATAGATGAAGATTCATGTTTCATAATGGATGATTTTATGTTTTCTGAACACTCCACTGATGATGAATAAATACAAAATGATGAGTTTGTTGTGTTCATAAGAAATATCTTTGCAGATTTTTCAATTAATGATGGGATGGAGATATGTGAAGAAGCAAAGATAGTTGAGGAATCAGATTCTCTTCCCGATTCAATAATGGATGGACATATGGAAGAGACCAATTTCATTCTCAAAACCAAGAAGCAATATGATTATCATGAGGATGATATGGATTTTGAGCTCAAAGGTGTGTCATTTACACAAGCATCAACCTCTTCTCCTTTTCGAATGCCTACATGAAGGAGATCCTTGGGAACACAAATCACAAAATAAATTGAATATCCTCATCTTATCCTTGAACTCTTGCCTCAAGCCATGGAAATACAAGACAGGTGTGAATCAATGAGTACTCCTTTTTTTTATACACTTATGTTCAATGTGGAGATGGAACAGTTAAATAGGTTGGATGAATTCATCAATGGTGAGCATGAAATCAAAAGCATGTATTATTATTCCACAATGCAAGAGGAATTTCATGAATGAAAAGGAATGAAATTCCTCGGAACCCCTTTGGACATATTCAATTTTGATAACAACACCTTCGTCATGGTGTAAGGTAGTAGGGAAAATATTGAGCCAAGTCGTGTGGAAGAGAGTTGTTTGTGGCAAGAACATTGGGAATATGTTAAAAATCAACTTGATCACATCACTTTGGAACTTTATGCAAATACAAAAATGAATATGTGAATGAAAAGAGATCAGAAGATTCAAACAACTTGAACAAGGATCAGCCCTAGAATGATGGTGAAATGTTCAAAGAAAGATCGGTGTTATGGATAAACATGGAAGGTAGTCAAAACTCTAGAAACGATGTCAAAGTACACAAAGGAAAGGAAATTTTTGGGTGAAGGCCTAATAAGCAAAAATCTTATGTAGGCTCACTCATACAAAGTACACGGAAAATCATGAAAGCACCTAGATTTCATAGGATTTTGAGGAAGGAAGCTACTTCTTTGAACCAGTCAATGACTTTGCAAGACATCGACATTCTATATTACCACTTTGATGGTAATTCCTGAAAAGAAAATTGCTTCAACGAAAGCGGGTTATCCCCTATCTTGTAACATAATTTATTTTTAGGAGTATTTTCCTTTCTGTTGTGTGTGTCTTTCCCTTTCCATGTGTTTTGTGTGTGTTCTTTCCTTTGGTTTGCATGTATTTTTCTTCCTTGCTATCTCTCTTGTAAATTGTACATGACTCCTCGGGGCCCAATGGATAAGGCACTAATCAATGCACTATATGTTAATATTTTAGGATTCCTAATGTCATGTCTTCACCGCACTCGATCCATAACATTTCCCAAGCTAGAGCCAATTTTTTCATGAAAATGTGCAACAAGAAAATTTCCAATTTTACAACATGAAAATGGACCCCGTGTCAAAACTTTCAAGTTTTACCTTTTCCAATACACCCTAGGTCTACCTGATCTTCACACCAAGCCTTACTCAATCTGTAATGGTCTGAATTATATTTCCATATAATATCACTAGGTGATATAGGAAATAAAAGCCGATCACCCTAGGCCATTTTAGGAGTTTGTGAAGAATGCCAAGTTTTGAGTAGTTTTGGGAAGGGATACCATTGGCCTTCCCAAGACTAGTGCACCCCCCTAGAGTGAAAATAAGGATAAAAATTAAACACGGAGATGCATTTAGGTGCAAATATTATCCAAAAAAAGTTTTGGGATTTTTTGGGCCTAAAGGAGCATACACCGCGAAGGAGTGACTGAACTTCAAACAAATATTATGGGAGCTTCATGAAGATTTAAGAGCCCAAACATTACATATGGAAGGTATTTTCCATTCCCTAAATGGTGGAAAAAATGATACATCATGAAACATCATGCACTTCCCTAGGAAACTAATTATTTTAGCGCACAACTTGAGGTCACGAGAAATAAAGGGGGCATTTTGAGGTGAAGTAGTAATAATTGAATCTCCAAAACATCATAATTTAACTCATTTGGTGTTTTAAAATCAAATTCATATAAAATTTCACCTCCAAACTCATCCAGAAGCTCAAGTTATCACCGTCACAAGTTGGCTCAAGGTAAGAGTTCGATACTTAGCCAATTTTCGAAGAGGACACGTGTCAACACCAGGAGCCTAGCGGATTTCATGTCCCTTTTGTCCCTTTAGAAAAGGCACATGAAAAATTTCCCAACCCTTTTTGGCCCCGAAGACATAATTGTGACCTCATGGATTGTTAGGTCATCCCCAGAGCTAGTTGGAGCCTTTCCTCTCACTACATGGATGATCGCCAAGTGTCACAACTTGGTGTGATGTGGAAAATGATGTCCATGTCATCCCTTTAGCTAAAGGGAAATCAAGGACAAAAAAATTTCCCAGCCCTAGCTATTCCTTTTGGTTCTCCATACGCCTAAAACTTATCTCCCAGGTACTTCTCTCAAGCTCCCTCACTTAAACATGCTCAGCCAGTCAAATCTAGCCAATTGTCGCAAAGAGGTGCGATGGTGAATTTTGAGTCCTTGTTATCCCTTTAGAAAAGGGACATAGGGGACAAAAATTGTTCCCATGCCCTTGCATGATTTCTTCTTAGATGAAAAAATTCAGACTTAGTCATTTTTCCATGTCAGTTCATCCCCCACACCTCCATACGCTACCAGAATTGTGGAAATTTTTTCCAAGACATCCCAACCTCCATTGTTGCACTCAACCAAGCCTTCAATAGCTTCCTCACACTGAAAATATAGGAATATCATAAGATAAATGGATCAAAATGATGAAGAACGAAGAGACAACAAATAATTTTCGTGAGATAAATAGGAAGTCTCCCAATTGAAAAAATCTTCATATCTTGCAAAATATAAGTCGGATTGAGATAAAAAAATTTCAAACCACCTTATTTTCAAATTTCGTCATAATGCAAAAAATGGGAGATTTAATGATTCCCTTAATCATTTGTTTAATGAAAACCCCATTTCATGCCCTAGCTCACATTCATCGATTTCCCATCAATCTGATCTTCGAATCGAGCTAAATACTTGCACATGGACTCTAAATGAAATTATTACCATGATGGAGTTATTTTCATCAAAATTTGAGGTCAAAACCATACCTACAAATTTTTAATCTCCATTAATGGCTGCCATGGCAGCTTCATGCCCAAAGTCACCTGCTTAGGTGAAATTTTTGTTTCTTATTTTCAAGCATTCGGTGGGAAAAATCAAGTGAAATTAAGAGGAAGAGATTACAATGGTGATATGAGTCCAAATATATGTGTCCTATCGCAAAATGAGCACTAGAGACAAACTTTCCAAAAATAGTAAGCTTTCCTACATAGGCTTGCTACTTTTGGAAAGTCTTCATCAGAAGTAGTAGTGGCAAAGACAATGTGCATCCAAGATAACCCGGAGGTCAAACTAAGTGTTCAGAGTTGAAAATAGTGAAAATGAACACATACTAAAAATAGTAATAGGTTTCATAAAACACCTACTATAGATGGTAAGTTGTTCTGACGGTATAATTCACAAAGGAACATACCGGAGTTGGACATTCAAGTTAGCATCATCATATGGAGTTCGAAAGGTGGATTCTAGATGCTTACTAAAAATAGTAACTCCCCATTTTGGCACTCACTATTAATAATAAGTCACACTCAAAGGAAATTTTTGGCACAATGGGACATCAAGGGTTGATCATTCAAGTCATAACACTGTCACAAGGAACATATTTGACATCTCTCGTAGGGATTTCAAGATTCACCTTAGGAAACTCGACACTATCTCGTAAACACTTACTTTATTGTTTGAGTTGCAAGAGTATTATGTGTGAGGTGAAGGTTGCGATCATTAGAAAAATAGTTCATTCAACTTGGCGTAATCAATTCGAGCTCCTATCTATTTGAAAGGGACCTTAGTGAGTTGTGTTTGTGGTCATCAGCAAATTCATTCAACAGTGTTCTTAAACACTTAAATAAATATGTAAGTGAACCATCTAAAGGATATTCTCAGGGTGTAAAGGATTCAAAGATTCAGAGTTTCATCACCTTGGAGCATTCCAATGATCAGAATCAATGAACTTCATCAAGAGCAACATATTCTCTTCTTCTCTCTCTTCTCTTCCTTCCCCCAACTTTATCTCTCTTCAAATTTTCTAATTCTTTGTTGGGGTTTACACTTTTTAATATGCCTTTAAGTTATTCAAAAAGTGACTTTAGAAATATGATGTAAAATTAAGTCACCTTGTTTTTATAAAAGGGACTTAATATTTGATAAGGAATGTGAATAGTCTAAAGTCAAAAATAAGGTATATGAAGTGTCACTAAGAAAATGAAGAGTTACCTCTCTTCTATAAATTGTAATGAGCTCCTCATTTGAGCTTCTTCTAAAATTCTTAACTTCTTAGCTGGTTGTCAATTTGTAATCTCATGAGGGAGTAATTCTTGTGAAGGAATAAAGAAATAGCTGAAATTATTCTATTTTCCCATACTTGCATCCCTCTATTCTTGGTATGTACAATTTCTTCTTGAGCATCAAAAAAATAAAAAGGATTTTATAGCATTTTTTGAATAAGGGATTTACTGATTCTTTGTGGTCATAAATACTAATTGGTCTTATTTCCATTTACAGGGTTGTTTCTTCTTAAATTTATTGCGTGTTGGAAATTTCTGATTAATGGGTGTGGGAATCTAATTTTCTATCCAAGGCATTAATCTCTTCCTCTCATTTTATCACTCCCTTCACCTTCTCTCGTAAAGTAATCTCTAGCAATACATTTGTAGCCTTATCGTAGGGTTAGTGGAGTGCCCCTTGAATCCCGGTTGAAAGACCAAAACAGAAATTAATTTTTACACGCATGTAAACATGGAAGGTACACCATTTAATTAGAGGGACTTAGATTCCTAGAGCATTGGCAAGAAATCCACAAATTTTTCCACTAGATAATTTTTCTCTCCAAAAATGTTTTTATTTATTTTTCATATTATTATACTCTTTTGACTTTCTAACATTTCGTGTCCTCCGAGCTTAAGCATAAAACTGCATGAGGTGCATGGAATTCATAGTTTACCACACTCGTCACCATTATAATAGACAAATTTATATTGTCTGAACCAAACTTGGCAACCACAACATATGATCCTAACTAGTTAGGTTCAAACTTACCCTTCTTTTCATGATCCTTATGGTAATGAACTAATTTTCCTTTAAGGAAAGGTCTCCTACCTCAAACTGGTGAGGTATGATTCTTTTGTTATAACTTCTCCACACTCTATTATGATACATTTTGAGGTTATCAATGGCATGAAGTCACTTCTCATCCACTAAATCTAGATCTGTTAACGAAGAAAATTTGTAGTCTTGCTCTTTATCCAAGTAGTCTCTTAACTCTATGTGCAAAGAGGGGAGCTCAATCTCAAGGGGTAAGATGACTTATGTGCTAAAAACCAAGGAATATGGAGTAGCACTAGTAGGGGTGCAGATGGATGTTCTATATGATTAGAGGGATAGATGAATATGTAAATTTCAATTACAATAGTCTTATTGACTATCTTTTCCATGATATAAACAAGAGTCTTGTTCGAGGCTTCAACCTATCCATTACCTTGAGGGTAATAGGGAGTTAACCTATTGAGTTGGATTTGAAAGCATTGACATAATTCCATCATGGTTTTGTTCTTACAAGACTTACCATTTTCATCTACAATGGAAAAGGGAATGTCATACCAAAAATGATAAGGTTCATTATAAACTTGGATATCTACACACTAGTTATATAGGTAAGAGGAATGGCCTCTACCCATTTCATGAAGTATGTTGTGGTAGTAATAATGAACATGTGGCCATCACATGATATAGGGGTAAGATTCCTAATGCGATCAAGTACCCACTTTGGAAAATGCCACAGAGTATGGTAATAGGCCGCAATGATTATGCCAAGGATGTATCAAGTTGCCATATTTATGACACAACAAACATGTCTTTACGTCTTGGCAATAATCAGCTTCCATGGTAAGAAAATAGTAGCCTACTCTCAGTATCTTTTTAGCTAGAACAATTTCACTTGTATGGGCCTCGCAGAGATGCTTTCGTGCACCTCTTTAACCATCAAGATATCCTCATCGAATTAAGGAAACGTAATAGACTCTGTCATAGCCTCTATAATAGAGAGTGCCCCCAAGTAAGGTGTAGTGGGCTATGCACTAGATAAGGTTTTGTTTATCGAATGGAAAATGTAAATAGTGAAGGTTCCATTATAAATGTAATTGTATATGTCAAGGTACCAAGGGGATAAGGGACCAAAAACTTCACATACCAAACATGACTCTGACATGTCATATGCTGGTGTAGTTAAGTGCTCGGCGAAGAAGGGAAAATCTTTGTTCCTAGGTGGGATGTGCAACAAAGATCCAATTGTAGCCATAGCATCTGCTACTCAATTATGTCCCCTAGGGATCTGCTTGAATGTTATCTCTACAAATAATTCATTCAATGTATCCACTATCTTCTTATAAGGAATGATTTTCTCATCCTTAACTTTTTATTCATCACTTACTTGTTTTATGATTAACGTGGAGTCACCAATTACATTAATTTGCATGACATCCCAACGAATAGATATTTTCATCCCTATAATGAAATCTTCATTTTCTACGCTATGTTGTTAGTACATGGGAAACCAAGCTTGAATGCCCGAGGGATAAAATATCCTAAAAGAGTAATGAGCACAACTTCTTCTCATGAACCATTAAAAGTAAAGTATCCATAAAAATAGATCTTCCATGTAATGGACACCTCAAGGTACATCATAGAAGCATCTAGAAGTTCCAGACTCAATGGTTCAAGACACTAAAAGAGGATTCAAATAGTTGTTCCACTAAGTATGATGATCCAATTAGCCATCCTTCCTGTAAGTGAAGGTTTTGATGTATTTCAGCGGGTCAACTCCGGAAATGAGCTTGGTCTTATTATTTAATAAATAATGACGAATTTTTTGAAAATAAAAATGAAGACTAAGAAAGCCTTCTCAATCTATGGATAGTTGAGCTTGTAAAATATCAACGTGCGACTAAGGTAGTAGACATATTTCTCTTTCCGATTTATATCATACTAGACCAAAAGCGTGCCAATTGAAAATTGAGTAGCAGAAATGTACAACAATAATGGTTCTCCTATAGTAGGCGCCATTAGAACAGGGGGCTTAGAAAAATATTGCTTGAGAAAATAAAACACTTTACTATTATTTGGGACCCCAATGAAAATGAGCATCTTTCTTTAGAAGATATGTGAATGAATGGTACTTGTCTGAGAATGGGAGATGAATCTTCGATATCTTGGATCTTCCATTGTAAACTATGTAACTTTCTAATGTTCCTAGTAGGAGGAATATTTGTTATAACTAAGACCTTTACATGGTCTACCTCAATTCATCTCCTTGATACAATAAATCCCAATAACATGCCAAAGACACACTTCTTTGGGTTAAGTCTGACCTTATAGTCTCTAATACAATGAAACATAGCTAGATCGTCCTCTCTATTACTTTATTTTCCCAAGATGTCATCCACATAATCTTCCATTATATCATTTATCATGTTGTTAAAGATTACAGTCATAGTCCTTTGATAGGTTGTGTCTGCATTCTTGAGGTTGAAGGGCATGACTTGATAACAAAATGTCCCCATGGGGTTGTAAAAGTTGTCTTGTGTTAATCTTCCTTTATAATTTTAATTTGATTATATCCCAAAAAGCCATCCATGAGGGATAAAATTTCATAACCAGCAATTGAATCAAAAATCATGTCGATGTTAGGAAGAGGAAAATCATCCTTAGGACATGCTTTATTAATATCTCTGAAATCTATACAGATCCTAATACCAATGTGTTTCTTTTATACATGGACTATATTTGAAATTAATTATGAATAATCAATAGGCATGATGAATCCTACCACTAATAACATCTCCATTTCTTCTTTTACTAATAGGGTGATTCAAGGATGCATCTTTCTAAGATTATGCTTGATCGTATTTTTTTCTTCATCCACAAATAGGCTATGCACTAGTAATGAAAGATCTAACCCTAACTTGTCCACATAGGACCAAGAAAATATATATGAAAACTCACACAAGATCATGACAAATGTATTCTACTCTTGAGATGATAGTGAATTTCCCAACTTAACCATTCTAGGTTGCTCCTTTGTTCCAATGTTTACATCTATGGTCTCATCCAATAATAATTTGGATTCTTCCTCCAGGACATGTAGGATCAAGGGGAAATGAGATCTTCTTCTAAGGGCGTCTCAATGATATTTTCACCCTTAGGCTAGTCAGCTTCTTTGTCCATTGATTTTTCCTTTTTCATTTTGCTAGTGCCTTAAAAACGTTTTCACTGTGGGACTTGGACTTATTCTTTTTACAAGGCTTCTCTGAAGATATCTTACGCTTGCTAATTTTTTTTTTTGGTGGTACTGTAGAACTTAGCCTCCTCCACTGAAGTACGTGAATGCACCAAGGTTGATGGAGAATTCCTTCTTATGGTCACCGGTTAGAATGTTGTCATGGAAACCCATAAACTCACCAATAGCTTCATCATTTTCAAAGAAGTCGATTGGTATATGTTGTTGTTGGTCCCAATTAACAAGTGAAGGATAGAAAATATTTAATTTTGGAATGATACAGGATATGGTAGGGGATATAGTCAAGATATTTTTGTCGAAAAACAAGTTTGTGGAGGTATGGTCTTTGTAAAGACTACACAAGGAATCAATTTTTCTTTTATTATCGACAAACTATATTCTCATTAAGAAGATGTCGCGTTAACCTCTAGAGGATTAGACCCATATGGTCGAACACCAATACCATATTTACAAACCTTGTGATGGGGTGTCGAAGAGGCTCCCACACACCTTGTTCATTGGTGCCACAACTATATCCTTGATAACCCATGGCGTACATAATTTTGTTGGTTATACCATACGGGTAAGTGCATCAAGTTGGGGGCCAAAAAGGGGTCATAAGTGGATGTTATATTGTAAATAATAGAGAAATATCAACTTGTAGGGATTATTACCAACGCATGTACTTAAAAGTAGAAAAACTTATAGAAATATGAATCATAGCATCCAAAATCTAGTTTCTAAACTACTAATGTTTTTAACACTCAAAATTCAATGACTTGGTATTTTTTTTAAAAATCCTATAAGATTGTAGTTCATTTTCCCATGATTTGGATGACCAAAACTTGATATATATTTTTTTCCTTTAGTGAAAAGTTATATGTTGATGTCTTTTTTGGGATAGATTTTATTTTGTATTTTTTTGAGAAATATTTTTTTATGTTTTTTTCCGTGAAAGTGGTCTAAAAACATAAAGAAAATGGAGCACTTTTGGTTTTCCTGCCATAACTTTAGAAAAAAATATTGAAATAAAATATATATTTTTTAATGTGTATAGAATTTCGCCATGGTTAGGATGGCATAGGTTTTATCACATTATGATAAGTGAAATAAAAGTTGCAGTCTTAAACGTAAACATGAACATTCACAGGAAAAAGTGTCTTAAAGACCTACTATTAGTAAAAAAATATAAAATGATATTTATCATATTCTATTCACTTTAAAATCAATATTTATACAAAGCTACAATCTCCCCTATGCGATGGTACCATTTTTGTGACATGTTTTTTATTTTTCAGCATGGTTCAAGTCCACAGAAGAGAAAAATTGATGTTTTGTTGTTTTTGATGTAAAATTCAAGATTTGATGTCCACTTTTTGGTCCCCCAACTTGTTGCACTTACCCATACTTAGGTGCTTGATAACATGACACCATCTTTTAAAAAAATGGTACCCGTATTTAATCCATTTGTTGAAAATATTCATGCCATTCCCATCTGGTGTAGACTCCTAGGGATTCCTCTGCATCTCTAGGATGATGAAATCCTCCTTCACATTGCCAAATCGATTAGTTCACCCATTGGCCTGGATGGGCCCACGAGAAATCGGTCTAGGCTGGCATTTGCTTGGTTCTGTGTCTCCATAGAAATGGATCAGGAGCTCCCTGATAACATTGTGCTACAATCCAAACTGGGAGAATGGAATCAGCAAATTGAATACGAAGCCTTCCAGTTACGATGTAGCAAATGTCACAGATTAGGGCATTTTCCAGCAAATGTCCTAAACTAACAGACCAAAAGCTGGAAGATCCCTCAGGTACTCTTGAAGAACAAAGACAGAATCAGAGAGATAAGGCGGATAAAGAGCAGATATCTGAACCAGCTTATGGAAATAGGCGGTTGGAGAGACATTCCAAGCTTAAAGAAAGAAAAAAAGGATTTAAGACAAAGAGACCACCAGTATACAGAAAACTTTGGAAGCCTAAGAAGTTGATTGAGTCCCAACAAGAAGTAGATCTGGATCTGAATAAGGAAGAAAGTAAAAGGGAGATATCAGTGGATTCAGCTTTGAACTCGTTGACTCCAAATCCAGTAAAGCTGAACATGGAGGTTGATGAAGAAAATGAAAAAGTTAACATTTCTCTCTCATGCATGGAAGAAGAGGAAGACAAAACCAGTGCTCATCAAGAGCTGCTAAAGAGCAGATCTGTGGAGAAGCTAAAAATGAGACAAGAAAAAGGCAAAGAGGATCTAGAATCCATTGGAGGTGATCTAAACCAAGAGAAAGAGGACACAGATGTAAAGGAGATGACTCCTAAAATGGATAAAGGGCTGATATTATCACAAGAAAGGAGGATGGAGAAATTACCCCCTCTAACAAGGAAAATGACTGTGATAATGAGGGATTCATCTTAGTGAAAAGAAAGAAAAGGGGTTCAAAAGCCTAGAAGAAAAGCGGCTTGGAAGCTGGGAAGCCTCCTCCTCAAGAATCACAAGGGCCACTACTAGAAGAACTGCAATTTTGGAGTAACCTTTAGAAAAGGTAGGCCATCTAAGAGAGAAACAAGAGAAAAGAGAGGCGAAAAGGAAATTGCAGATGGTACACAGAGAACTCGGGCCATCCGACAAATGCATCTCCAAAATGTTTTTAATGAAGGTAATCTCTTGGAATGTCGAGGCATTAATGGAGGGCCTAAGCAAAGAATGCTTAAGGAAACTAAAAGAGCAAACAAACCCAACATTCTTCTCATTCAGAAACTAAAATGAAAAGTAAAGCAATTGAAGACTTCAAAAGACAATTTTGGCGAAGCGCCTTTGCTTTGTTGTTGACTCTCAAGGGCTTCGGAGGCTTAGTGATATTTTGGGATACAAAGATGGTTAACGGTAAAGTACTCATCTCCACCTAGAATCATTTAGCTATTATCTTTAAAAGCCTTGAAAATAATCTTAGCTGGATTTTGCCTAATATTTATGCGCCCAATACTCTACACTCTTTGGTAAAAGAAGTCTATGGAAAGAATTAATCTTGTTCGAAGCAAGGTTGAAAGCATGAATTGGTTGGTTATGGGAGACTTCAATACTCCCGTGAATCTTGGAGAAAAGTTTGGGGAAGTTCCGAATTCTCCTTGGCATGGAAGAATTTGCTGACTTCATCTCGACTCTTAATCTTATGGACATAGAGCTTCATGGAAATCAATTTACATGGTCCAACAAAAGATTAGGGGAAAACTTAATTCGAGTTAAAGCTGGACCAGATCTCTTATCTCTTCAAATTGGATCCTGGACCAGAATTTCCATCTTTCTTCTCTCCCCAGAACGGGATCTGATCATAATCCAATAGTCCTCAATTTCTTCAATTGGACAAAACCTTTCCATGGTAATTTCAAATTTGAGAAAATGTGGTTCGAACATGAAGACATTATGGACAGAATTAAAGAGTGGTGGGTTTGGGAAGGCACAGGGACAGCCCAATTCAGACTTCTTCAGAAGTTAAAGAATGTTAAACAGAAAGTTAGAATATGGAATAAAGAGGTTTTTGGGAACATTTTTGAAAAGAAGAAAGAACTTAAGCAACATCTAGAAGAGCTTGAGCTACATGTTTCCATGAAAGGTATGACCCTGGAGGATCATCAGCGGGAAAAAATACTTCTGTCTGATCTACATAATATAAACAGTCATGAAGAAACCTTTTGGAGAATGAAATCTAGAGCCCTTTGGCTAAAGGATGGTGACAGAAATATTAAATTATTTCATTTGACAACCATAAAACATAGAGCTTGTAACATAATTTATGAGGTTACTAAAGGAAATGGAAACATTACTAAGGATTCTGAGGTTATCAAAACAAAGGAACTTAATTTTTATAAGAACCTTCTCACTGAAAACACCTCCTATAATGAACAAGCAGCCTCTTTCCTCTTAGACTCCATTCCTAATAATCTAATGCCTGCTAAGAGATTTAAAAGTCTTTCAAAAACAATCACCATTGAGGAATTAAAAAAGGCTGTCTTTGCTTTAGAAGGGGATAAGGCTCCAGGTATAGATGGATTTTCGGCTAACTTCTACCAAAGATCTTTGGGAAATATGCTCAAAGATCTCTTGAAAGTTGTTAATGAATTTTACAGAACAGGAAATCTTATTAAAGAACTAAATAATACACACATTGTGCTTTCCCTAAAAAGTTGGATGCAAAAGACTTCAAAGATTTCAGGCCTATTAGTTTGGTGAATGTCATTTATAGGATTTTCACAAAGATTCTCACCACTCGAATGCAACCTGTTCTAATGGAGATCATTTCACAACAGCAGAGCGGGTTCATTCAGGGAAGAATTATCCAAGATGGAATTATCATGGTTCATGAAACTATACATTCTATGGATAAAAGTAAAAAGGTGGGGATGGCCATCAAACTTGACATGCATAAAGCTTTTGATAGGGTCTCCTGGAGATTCATGGATGAGGTCCTATCCAAATTTGGTTTTCAAGACAAATTCAGAAAAATCATCCACTCTTGCATCTCTACCTCTAGATTCTCTGTGGTGGTTAATGGGGAACCTGTGGGTTTTTTTGCCAGTAATAGAGGTATACGACAAGGCGACCCAATCTCCCCTCTTTTATTCATTATTATGGCTGACAGTTTAAGCAGATCTATATCCAAAGCTATTGACATTGGCATGATAAAAGGCTTCCCTCCTACTACTGGTAATCAGACCTCCTCTCATCAGTAGTTTGCTGATGACACTCTGCTGCTTCTAATGGCTTCTATTATTGAAGCAAAGGCCATTAAAATTGTCCTTAGATTTTATGAGGAAGCCTCAGGACAAAAAGTTAATTTTGACAAAAGCTCTATTTATTTCTTCAATACTCCTGAGGAGAGGCAAAGAAAGATTGCTAATATTCTTGGATGCACCATTAATTCCCTACCAGCTACTTACTTAGGGTTACCTTTAAGCACTGGCAAGATTTCAGTGGAGGTTTGGAATGATCTTATTAAGAGATTTCAAGAAAGTTGGCAGGATGGAAAGGAGCTGTCCTCTCAAGTGCAGGTAAGTGCCTTTTGGTTAAAAGCACGCTTCAAAACTTGCCTATTTACATAGTATCAATGTTCAACATGCCTACAGCTATGATGAATAGTATTGAGAAGATTCAAAAACACTTTCTGTGGCACAAGATCTTGAGGAAAGATTCGATATCATCTTGTGGCTTGGGAACAAGTTTGTAAACCCAAGAGACTGGGGGTTAGACATCAAAGATATCAAGCATATGAGTACTGCCCTTACTGCAAAATTAGGATGGAGATTGATAAAAGAGAATAGACCTTGGACAAAGTTGATTAAGATCAAATATCTTTCAAATCAAAACAAGATTTCCTTCATATATGATCAGTCCCTTCCGAGTGGTTCTATTTTCTGGAACAACCTTCTTCGCAGCAGACACATTCTCTTTCAGGGATGCAGCTGGAAGCTTGGAGATGGGCAAAACATAAACTTCTGGACCGATAAGTGGACTGATTCTAACTGGATTTCTACTTATGATCATATGAAAGACAATTTAATTGCAAAGTATGGACACAAAATCCAAGGATACATTGAGAGGGATGGAAACAAAAGAAAATGGAAGCAGCTAAAAGTGGAGAATGATAGTATTCAAGATGATATTATATCTCTCTAGAATCAAATTTCCCTAATCCATCTAAGTAATCAAAATCTTAAAGATGAGCTCATCTGGAATGATTCTTTTGATGGGGATTACACTCTTAAATCGGGATATAATTATTTCTTTGCATCCATGGAAAGTGAAATCAAGTGGCACAAGTTGTGGATGCCGGAGCTAACCCCTAGAGTGAACTTCTTTTGGTGGCTAGTTATTAATGGCAAGATCCTAACTAATGATAACCTCATTAAGAAGGGATTCATCATGCCTAATAGATGTTGCATGTGTCAGCAAGAGGCTGAAGATATAAAACATTTATTCCTCCATTGTGAGATTGCTTCCAAAATTTGGCAACTTATTTTTGCAAAATTCAATCTAAGATGGATTTTTCCCCTTACTCGCCTTGGACTTGGGAGCAATAGAGCTCTCCATTTAAACATTGCATGGTGAAAAGACTATGGCAACTTGTTACGCCACACTATGTGGAGAATCTGGAAGGCTCGTAATGATAGTATTTTCGGAAGCAATAGACACGCTTGTAACAAAGTTTATAAGGAAATAATCATTTCTGTGCAAGATAATATTGCTAGATTTAAACCCCCTAAAAATAGACTCTACCCGGAGAATGAAGATTCCATTCATTTGAATGGAATATAGCCACTATCAATGAAATAAAAATGGTAATTGCTTGACAAACACGGTTTGATGAATTAAACCCCCACTAATTGGCACAAATTAAATTTTGATGGGGCCTCAAAAGGCAATCCGGGTGACTCTGGTGGTGGGGGCATCATCAGGGATCAAAGAGGCTGCTATGTTGCTGCTTTTTCTGGAAGAATGGGAAGACAGACTAATCATTATTCCGAAGCCATGGCGGCTCTTTGGGGTATTAGACTTGCCAGAGATTGTAATATTCAAAATATCATAATTGAAGGTGATTCTCTAAATATTATAAATCTTCTGAACAAAAAGCAACACCCCAGCTGGTCTATCAAGGATTATATTGAGGAAGCTATAGATATTTGCAAAAGCTTTGCTAATGTCCACATCACCCATACTTATCGGGAAGGAAATAGGGTTGCTGATAGTTTGGCTAACTTAGGTGTTTATAATTCCTTTCAAACTTGGATTGGCGGGGACGTTCTGCCCGCTCATGTCAATAAAGCCATCATCATTGATCTTCATGGCAGTGAAAATCATGACTAACGGCTGTATTTTAGATGCTAATGTGTGGATCCCCAAGTACATGATGATGACATCACAAAAGATTTGGATGATTGTTGCGACTTGTGCGGGCTGGATTGCCATCATTTCTTGGCATGGGAGGAAAGCTAGGGAGCGGGGCAATAATAACAAATGTAGCATTATAATTAAGCCGGCTTTCACGGGAAGAGCAGATTCAAATACCAAAAACACCGCTCAGCTTGTCCCGCACATTGCAAGGTTTTTTACCGTTGAAAACAGGAATAGGAACAGAGGAAACATGGGGGGTCCGCCATGCAAAACCGAACCGACCCACAATCCTGAGTGGAAAGAGAACACGGAGCTTTGGGAGTACCTGCAAATTGGGGGCCTGTCAAATTTCATTGAGAGGATTCAAGGCTTTGACCAAGACATCTCCATCAAATTTGCCAAGGGTTGGAAGAACAGAATTTTCAAGTATAGTAACATGAAAATGGAAATTACAGAAGAGCTCATAGCTTAGATCACGGGTCTCAGCCTGGAAGGCACAAAATTCTTTAATAAAAAGGTCGACAGGGAGGTGAAAACCAAGAAATTTTTAGAAGAGGGTGAGAATCTCGAGTTTGTAACTGCTGGCCTCAAGGTGGAGTCGATCCCTGTACCTTTTGATGAACTTGCCAGAATGGTGGTAAGGTATGTTACCCTTGAAGGAAGATATGTGACTATTCCTCACAAGCATCTGATTTTTCTGAATCATTTTCATAGAAATAACATTATTAGCTTTCCTCACTATCTGATCAACTCCTTGGAGAAATCTATAAGGGAAGTTCAAAATCACTCTCGAGCTGTCCCTCTGCACTAGGGCCTTATCCTCCTGATTCACCGTCACTTTTTCAGCTGCCCTCCCATGAACCCTATCCCACCTACCCATACTGCTCCCACTCCACCCCTACTAAAAAGAAAGAATGATGATGTTGGCTCCAGCAAGAAAAGAAAGAAAGTTAAAATCCCTGCCTCCCAATGAGTCCTTAGGAGCCACAAGGACTTAGAACTAGCTAAAAACGTCATGTATATTAGCATGCCTGTGGAGAAGCCCAAAGAGGAGGATTTGCTGGAGAGGATTGACAGATTGGAGAAGGAGATTCAAGAGCTCAAAGGGGCTCTAAAAAACATGGAGAGAGCCAAGGGTAAAAGGATCCTTCAAAGTGAGGAGGAAGAGGGGGTCATTGATGAAGTCTTCAAGAAACTGCAGTCCCTTGATGGCAGATTGGGGAATGCCAAAAGCCGCAATGACTACATTTTATCTGCCCTCAAAAGCATCTATAACTTCATTGAACAACATGTCCACAGTGTTTGCAGTTTAAGTGGAATCAATGAAGACATATGGGGCCCTAAAGAGAATAGGGACATTGCAATCTCCCAAGCAGACATGAAGGACCCCTCTCAGGCCACGGCCATTGCCTTTTTCATGTCACTGCAGGCCATCAAGACCAAGATTGATAGAGCCATCAAGTAACGGGCTGTTGTGCTGCAGTTTTTTGGCTGCGATCTGGCTGTCATCGGGCGGTTCTGGAGCTGTTTTTTGGCGGAGCTCATTTTTCTGCTTCTCTTTTGGTTTCTTTTTGATCTTGTCTTCTTAGTTCTGGATCTCTGTTCATTAGATCCACTTGTTCACCGTTATTGTAATATCATTTGTTTTGCCCCCCTTTGGGCTACTTCTCTCATATTTTCTATCTGGATTTTGAGCCCTTTTGTATACAGGGTATAGTCCCTTCAAAACTATTTTCCCTTAATAAAATTAAACATGACACCATCTCATCAATAGGAGGTGGTAAAATTAGAGTAACAAGTATCTTTTCATCTTCTAAAATCCACTAGGATTGAAAGCATCGATGATGTAATTTTCCCTCAATTGTTGATACTTGTAGAAAGGTATACCACATGATCTTGGTGATAGGGGAGGTCCGAAACTAGGAGGACCTATTGGAGGTCGTACTCTTCATAGCTAGTTTAAAGGGTCTTCATCTCCCATGTAGAAAAGGTAGATATCGATGTTGAAGCACCGTCATCGTGAGCACACAAGGTATTTGGATCAATAAGTGTGGTGAGAGCCTTTGATTGAACTAGAATGACCATTTTTGTAGAAGGACATTCAAAAGTGGTGGGAAAATAACCCAAAAATGCTCTACAATGAGCAAAGGGTTGAGGATCCCCCTGAATAGTGATGGTTTTTCCTTCATGGTATAACTTTAAACACTAATGATACGTAGAAGGCATGACCTACATGGTGTGAATCCATGGGCGACCGAGGAATATGTTGTAAGGAAGCTCCAAGTCTAAAACATGGAACTTAGTATCATGAGTATTAGGTCCTACTTCCAGAGAGAAAGTAAGCATGCCGGATGATTTTTTCTCTTTATTTCCAAAATCCTTGATGGCAATGACCTTGCATTCTAGAGTAGCTTCAATACAACCTAGTTATCAAACCGGTTTCAAACTACAAATGTTTAGGCCTGATCTGCCATCCACAAGCACCCTTTTTATCTTCTTATGATTGATAATGACTTTAATATGTAAATGTAGGTTATGCATAGGATCCTCTTCAGGAATCTCTTCATGGCTAAAGGTTATGCGCTCTGTAGGAGAAATCTACATGAATAAGTCTTGGAAGTGTGTAGGATCAATATCAACTAACACTCCTGACCCCTGTGATGTTTTACAAAGGATATATTTGTGAACATTAGAGATTTTGAGAAGATCTAAGATTAAAATCTTAGCAGTGGTTTTTTCAAGTTGTTCTAAAATTTTGTAATGACTATCTTGAGGGGGTAGGTAGAGGATGTTCAGGATGACTAGATGATCACATCGCGTTACCATGACACACTCTTTTGATTTAATATTAATATTGTTGATATGCTCAATAGGTGGGTTAACACAACCAATTAGAGAGTCAAAAGATTATGTGTTTTACAAACATAGTTGGAACTTTAGGTCTAGGCTTACTATCCTTGACTTTCTTCCCCTTTATTATGCTTAGGGAAAGGTTCGTTGTAAATTTCCAAGTTTGCATTGGAAGATATACTAGGTCTATAGAAATCATTCTCAACCTCTCCACAACTGATTAGGTCTTGTATGAAGTGCTTCAAATTCATAAATTTATCAGTAATATGACCCCTAACATGATGAACTCGTAATTTTCATTTTCTCTAAAACATGTTGGCTTAGGTGCATCATCTACAAAGGGTACAATAGTTGGGTATTGAACCATTTTTACCGCCTCTAACTATTTTAATATAGATGACATAGAATCAAATAGAGGGGTGAGCATGCACGACGTTTATATTTAGGGACAGGAAGTCCTTTAGCAAGTTTTAAAGGATTACTACTTTGAACATCCCGCACACATTTAGAGTCAGTTATGCCATCACCTATGATGTTTTTATTCTTATTTGAAAATAACTTTGGTTTTTCGGTAGGATTTGATTTGTGGTTATCTCTTGAAAATGGCTTTAAGGTCCCTTTGGTTAACAATACTTTCTCAATTTGGCTGCCTTTTTCTATAACCTCTTCAAAGGTGTTACCACAATGCATCTGCAAGTGGAAAGAAATCTCGAGGTGTAAGTTAGGTATAAAAATGCCAACCAATTGTTTATATAGTATTGAGCAAGGAAAGCATCTAACTAATCCTCACCATCGTTGTAGAAAACTAGCAAATTTTTCATTGTTCCGTTGTTTTACATTACACAAGTATATCATGGTAACATCATTTTCGATGTTGAAGGAGAAGTGATGCAAAAATATTTATGCTAATTCTAACCATGTGGAGATTGACCCTTTAAGTATCATGTAAAACCCATTTGAGCACTTGTCCCCTTAGAATCTGTGGTAAGAGACGGATGAGATAATTATCACTATAAAAAACCTCTTGACATGCCATGAAAAAGTACTTGACATGGTCCCATGGATCACCTTTTCCCTTGTATTTATCAAACTTGGGACAATCAAAGTGGCAAGGGAAAGGTGTTCTCAACATAGCTATGTCAAAGGGATATGGGCATAGCTCCTCAAATTGATATTTCTTGCTATGTCCTATATTTCCATCTTGTAAATAAGTGAGGGCGTTCTTCATAGATAACCATTCCTAGTCAAATATTTTCCTCCGCGTAGGTGGTGCGAGGCATATACATACTATTAAGTCTAGTTGTTTCACCACCTTTATTATCTTTGTATAAATATTCATACACATCCTTATGTTTTTCTTGACGTGGAGTTTTGGTATAAAACTCATGATACAAAGCTCTAGATTTTTCCTATGTTACTGATCTTCATGGGTTCTTTGTTGATATGCGAAGCTAAAATTGTAAGTTGACGAGTAAGAGATTGTATTTACTATTCGATTATAACCTCTTGGTTTTTTGTCTCTTCTTGATTCTCATGAGGAGGGGGTTGTTCATGATTGGCATGCTCTTCATGATCCTCACAGTGAATTTTAACAACAGAGATGTGATAACTCGCCATTATTTTGATAAGGTATTTATTCATCATTTTGTTGACCAGAAGTGGAAGCATGTCCGAGGTCTAGGATGTCATCAATATTGCGAGGATGATGTTCTACTTCTTCCTCTCCACGAACCATGTTTGCGAGGAGAGTGTGAAAATTTTTTTCCCACTTTGTGCATGCCAAATATTGTTATGCTAAACTTGCTATGTTATTTGAATGAAACTAACACCTAGTAGCTTCAAAGAAAAGTAAATCTACCATTAACATCATGATAAGAGCTTAAAGGAAATAACTATTCTAATGCATAAACATGAATGAACATCTAATGCTAAACCATTCCTACTCTTGTAAATGTATGATTGCTATCAAATTATGAACCTATTTAGATCATAAGCAATCAATTTTGTGTTTTGTCTCTAGATGAAAGGATCTCACTAAAATGGAAAAAAAGCCATGTTTAGATCTTCCTTTACTACTCAAATATGAGAGAATGGATGCAAAGATGAAGTAGCTATTCCAACAATGGAGAAGGATCTTATCATAAGCTTATAGATTTCACTAGAAAAAGTGTGGTGTCGGTGTGAAAGAAGGTAGGAGGGTCCTTTATATAACTTTCTAATTTGGGAGAAGCTTGCAAACTAGTGCATGTGGGATAAATGATAAAGTAGATTTAGAAGAAATAAGCTTGATTAGAGGAATTAACAAGTGATTAACAACTCATGGGAGTTGGAGATGATTTAATTAATCAACTAGGATTAATTAATAGGCTAGAATAAGCTTAGAAAGCTATTTAGAGGTGATTTAGAGGGAAATAGGTATGATTTGGAGGATTTGAGAGGGGGATTTAACCAATAAGAGGGTTTATTGATTAAATATAAGGCTATAAATGCTTAATTAATGAATCATAGTTAATTAATTGATTCAAAGAGGATTATAACTAACAAAGTGTCATTAATTGGCATCCAGAATGGGATAAAGGCTAGTTAATTAATGAAGTGTCATAATTGACAAAAATAGAGGGGAATTTTAGTTAATTAGCGAGAAAACACTAATTATAATGGAAATGATGGGAAAGATAATAGTCAATGCAATCTTAGTATTAAAACTATGTATGTTGATTTTAGGTGTCTACATTAAGAGTAGATTCATTCTGGATAACATCATTATTGTTTGGGAAGGTATGGAGTGGGTCGATTAGCTAATCAAAAGGATTGTTAGTGCATTAGTTAAGTGCTTAATACATTGTTAGTTGTGAATAACTATTTAACTATTCCTCTCTTCTCCATAGCCTATATATGGCTCTCCTGTTTTGTTTTAAAATAGCATTGAATAAACATTGCTATTCGGTTCTCTGCCATCATTGGTATCGAGTGGCGTGGACGCTGGTGTGTTCCAGAAGCATAGGGTGTGAAGTATTAGATCTCCATGGGCCAAAGAAGTTTTTGTAGAGTTTAAAACCTGAGGAAACGTGGTTGGAGATTGATGTACAAACCTAGCAGGAAGGAGGTGAGCCATGGAAGGAGCCCAAGCCAATGCCAAAGGTGACCTGCGTGGAATTTGGAGTCATCTTGGCATTAGAGTTGACCAGGTGTGGCAGTTAAAATCCTTGGCATTTGGAAAAAGCCCATAGAAGTACCTGCTATGCGTGGATAGCGAAAGGGGGGAAACCTGCGTAACACTTTGCATTGGGTAGCACTGCGGTAGAGGATAATCATAGCATTTGCAAATAGCAACAAACAAGGAGCCTAAGACTTCCATTACTAATCGTGGTTTCCAAAGCATCCCCACCTGTGCCGCCATTCTCCTGAGGTACACACACGATCTCGAAACAAGACCAGCCCGCATATGTCACAAATTTCAGATGTAGAAAGCACCGCAAGCAATGCACCAAATGTTTGGGAAATGAGCTCCGCAACACTAGGAATCTTCTCTTTGACGAGATTGTGCGTCGAGGACAATTGGAGTATTTTTGGTTCGACGTTCGATGTCAAGAATGATGGATTCGTGCAGAACTTGAATGTGGCTATGATATAGATGATGAATGCGAAGAAGAACACCCACATGAGCATCTCGTCCCACTACACGAACCTATAGAGCCCATCTTCGAGGATAGGTTCCTTGATAAGCATTGTAACCATTTTTTTGAAAAATAAATAAATAAAATACAATTTTGAGCTTGTGGAAATTTTTGTACCTTGCATTTTGTTGTCGGATGCCCAGTTGCTAAAAGGGCCAAATTTCGCCGCATGGAAAACCAAGATGTTGATGATTCTTTAGTTTGAAGATCTTTGGGGGATCATTTCTAGCACATAGGCCCCTCCCGAGAGACGTTGATTTTTGGCTAAGTATGAGAAGGCCGATGCAAAAGCATTAATGCTTATCACCACGAGACTTTCTAATGACGTTGACCTTACATTCGGGAAGAAACCACTTCCTCTATGGCATGGGCCACATTATGTACCATCTATGAAGCCAAGAATCTGACGATGAAGGCTGCATCTTTAGACAAAGCTTCACACATTGAGTATGCATGATGGTGAATCAGTAGAAGCCTTCTTGTGGTGTGTGGCCGAGTTACGCGCAGAACTTTCTGCTCTCGGTGAACCGGTGGATGAAAATTTTCTAGTCCCACTCACCTTGCGAGCTCTTCCTTCCCGGTTTTGGACATTGATCACCACATTGACCATCACTCAACAGGAGGTGAGTTTTGTCAAACTGGTGAATTATCTCCAGTAGGAAGAAGCCATTTAGAATGTTCAAGAATCCTTTGAAGACAAGGCTCTCATCACGAGGCAAAAGCATAAGCCTCAGAAAGGGCAATCAGCCCCTAGAATCATAAGTTTGAGAAGTTTCTTTGTGGGCTAAGAAGTTTGAGAGATGAGTACAAGGTTCTTACCACAATGGGCTACTTCTGATGTCTCCTCATCAGATTCATCATCTTCTTATTGGGTTGCGAGATGTCCCTTGTGCTTTCTCCAGTGGGGATGTCATTTGGACTTTTAAAAATCTTCACACTCGGATGTGCTTGTATGGCTTAAAGACCCCTGTTTCAATCTATTAAGCCAGCAGTGATCAGTGTCATGATTATTTTTTCTACAAATGTGACACCATCTCTTTGAATTTTGATCTTTCTGTTGTTGTTTTGGTTGCACTTGATTTGGCTTCTCTGGGGACCCTTCCGATTCTTCTGGCCATGGTAAGGCTTTGAGAACAAGGATTTATCCTGAGACTCCTCATGGGATGAAGTGATGGCCTCTTCCTATTGCAGCAAATTCACAAGCTCTTTGAATGTCACTGTTTGTTTAGACACATTTAGTGTCATAACGAACACTCGAAATTGAGAAGGGAGTGCTCTCAAGGTGATTGTGACGAGACGTTTATCGTCCACTATTTCACCGAGCGCTAATAACTTTGATCTTAGCTTAGCTATGCAACGTAAAAATTCCTCCACTTTCTCATCTGACCCCATAGAGAGGGTGTGCAGCTTTGACTGAAGATGAAGTATCTTTGTCTAATTTTTGGCTTCATAAATGGTTGCCAACTTGTCATAGGCCTCCTTGGGTTTCTCTGCATTCCAAACATGCGGTTGCACATTGTCACACCGAGCATCTTGAGCATTATCAGCATCAAGACTTTAACGCTAGCCATTTCAAATTTTATTAGTTCATTGGGGGTTGTGGGAGTGGGTATAGACCACAGAAAATTCCCCATAATCCTTCAAACTGAAGGATTGTCTTCATTTTTGTCTTCCAAGCCACAAAATTGGACCCTTTGAGCAAGCCGAGCATCGATGCAGTAAATTCGAGTAGACATCGTAATTAAAAAAATTATTTATTTATTTCAAGAGTTATTAGAACTTTGACTCACTGATGAGAATTACTTGGCTTGTAGTTGCTCACAATATTCACATCTTTATGAGTCGGCGATGCTTTGTAGTGAAATCTTCTTTGTTGTCACATCGGTGTCGTAACCGGCTTCTAATTCTTCCCGTACTCACTTTGCTTGGCAATGACGTCAAAAAGACAAGATTCAAGAAGTCCTTCTCGAACTAGTTTGTCGAATGCAAGATTGTCGGTTTTCTAAAGCTCATTTAGTAAAGCAAAGTAGAACCCGGAGCTCTTAGGAGCTTCTTCACGGTTTTCTCTGACTAGCGAGTTGATATTCTAGATTTCAGCTGTGGCGACCGTGTTATTGACACTCTCAATCGAGTTGTCTACACTCGACATTCGACGAAGTGTTGTATGATCTGCTTCTTGTCCTTCGTTGTCTTGGTGGAAAGGCTATGAGAGAGATGCTTCTTTGCCAGGCAAATTTTTTTATTTAGCTAGGCTTTGTGTTCCACATCCTTGGAATCACAAGCTACTTCACGTAGCAGACAACAAATTTCCTTCTCCTTTCCAAGATGCTGGAGTTACTCCACCAGGTGAATGATTGATTTCCTCCACGCAACAAGCTTTCAAGCTACTCCACTCAACCTTCAACCATGAAATACCAATTCATAGAAATTGACAAGGAATGCACTTCCACACAGGTTTCTACACAGGTAGATGTTCTCAACATCCACGCACTTATTTCCACGCCTCAGTTCTAGTATTGGCTGAAATTTTAATTCCACATGTCCAAATAATAATATCAACCACGTTAAAATTGTTGGTGTAGTATTTTTCTCTAGGTCACGCTTTATTTCTCCACGCAGGCTAAAGGATTCAATCCTTTCTCCTCTCCACGTGGTGAACAACCCTTCCACGCCCGAGCTTTTGTATTTGAAAAATTACGTAGGTTTAAAAGACCCTCCACCTAGCTTTCCACGCATCTTTTCAACTTTCACGTAGGTGAGTGAAGCAAAGAGACAAAAAAATGCGAGCCACTTTTTCTCCACCACGTGCGAGAGCAGAATGTTCCTTTGTCTCTACCTATCTTTTCACATAGATCTTGTTTTGTATTTATTGGAGTGAATAAGAAAAAAGACATAAAAAGACAAGTGTATTATTCCATGTATTACTCAGATAGAAATGCTTCTATCCACACCACGTCTAGCTCTCCTCTCCACGCGCGGTCGGGACTTTCATGCAGCGGCAGGAACTTCCGATCTGAGTCTTCCATAAACCAATCTCCCGGCTCTTTACTTAGATCCTCTCCCTTGTACGCAAGACAAAGAATAATCCTTTCTACGCACAAAAATAGAATACTCCTTCAGATGCATAGGCAGAGATCAAGTCTTCTCTAATACCAAACTAAGAGGCAGAAATAAAGGAGAAAGAATAGAGATATGTTATCTCATATTATTCTAAAGAACAAAGAACCCACATACATTATTTATAGGTACGGGAATAAACAAGACTCCCCTAAATGGATGGAGAGGTTACAAATAAGAAGGAGAGAATAATGGAATAGATAGAACAACTAGTCTAATAATAAAAAACAAGTACGTAGACTATGCTAACTAGCAACAACCTTCTCGGTGGCCACCCCAGAAGTAGCAAAACAACAAGGCGGATCGATGGTGCCACATTTTCTCTATGGATACACACGTGACTGCAAACTATTATTACAATGGTCGCAAGTATGGAAACTCTAGTGAAGAGAGCACTTCTGGTCAAGGATATTCCAAGAAATCCCGATGGCATGCGTGTAATCAGAGGCAGAAGGGTCATATTGCTGCTAAGGAGGATGCCACCTCTGATGAAGAGGTTCCAGACACAACTCATCTAGACATTGTCCTAGTCTCACAGACTTCGCAGCCATCAGAAAGTGTCTGGTTGATTGATTCGAGCTCGAGAAAACACATGAGCGCAATAAGAATTTGTTCCATACTTTGAGTGACCGACCACTGAGATCGTATCACCATCGCAGATAATCAGGAGTATATTGCGGCGGGGATTGGTGATGTCATCATTCCTCTTGGGACACGAAGATGTACACTCACGAAGGTGTTATATGTTCCAGGTTTGACCTCAAATCTCTTGTCTGTGAGTCAACTTCTTAATCATCAAATGCGGGTTGAATTCTTTGTTGAGAAAGGGGTCAAGTCCTGCATCATTTCCCAGGAGACTCAATTATTGCTCGAGCATTTATGAAGGGCCATCTATTTACACTGGATGCGGTCACTTCATCTAACATTGCTCTCTCTGCTTCAACGGTGGAGTCCACTGCACTATGGCACTTTCGATATGGTCATCTTTCTATTGGGGCTTTGCATCAGCTCAGTGCCAAGGAAATGGTAAGAGGGCTTCCTCCACTCTCCCATTCCTTACTTGTTTGCTCAAGATGTCTTGTGGGAAAACAACACGTTGGTCTGTTCAAATAGAGATCTTATCATTCTACAAAGCATATTTAGGTTATACACACCGATCTATGCAGACCCCTACTAGCTAGCTTCCAAGGTTTTGAACACTTCCAACTCATCATTGATGATTACTCATGGAAAATGTGGGTATATTTTTTCCGGAAGAAGAGTGAGGCCTTTACCAATTTCCAAACCTTTCACCAAGATGGCGACAGGGCGATGCAGGAAGCCTCTCCTTCTCCTCCACTCAAATTGAGAGGGGGAGTTTGTCTCAAAGAAGTTCTTAGCATACTTGAAGCAGCATGGAATTCAACAACATCTAACTACACCCTACACTCCCCAACAGAACGGGATTTCCGAGCGACACAACAGGACTGTCATGGAGATGGCTCATTGTATGCTCTCCACCACCAAATTGGAGGATCATTTTTGGGAAAAAGCAATCCAGACAGTAGTGTATCTACTCAACCAGGCACCCATGAAGATCTTGCAGAATAAGACACCGGAAGAGGTATGGACTGGTCGTAAACCTTCTATCCATCATTTGAGATTTTTGGTTGTACTTCATATATGCATGTTCTAGATGAGAAAAGGAAGAAGATCAATCCAAAGACACTACCATGTCTTTTCTTGGGGTATATTACTACCTCAAAGACATATCGTCTCATGGATCCTGAGACGAAGAAGATCTATGAGAGTCAATATGTGGTGTGTGATGAGTCATCCTTTGAATTCCTGCCACACAATGGAGATCCAGTACCGACCTCGTCACATAGATTGCTCACACATCTAGATGATGGGCAAGATGATTCTTCTCAGAGAGAAGAAGAGCTGAGTGGAGACTTGTTCGTTGATCTAGGCACACTGGACAACACATCTTCACATCAATAGCAGCAACATCAACGTCTGAAATGGGTCTAGAATACTATTAGGGATGCACACTTGAACTCACTTCTAGGTACTTCTACGGGAGTTAGAACACGAAGTCAAGCCAGACATGAGGTAAATTTTGCACTCATGAGTTTAGTTGTTGATAGCACCGAACCTGACACTGTTCATGAGGCATTAGACCAACCACAGTGGAAATAGGATATGGATGCTTGAATATGATTCCCTACTTCAGAATCGGACGTGGGAACTTGTCGATCTGCCTCTAGGTAAGAAATCCATTGGCTGCAAATGGATTTTCAAAACAAAATATAAGGTAGATGGTTCAATCGACAAACACAAAGCATGACTTGTTGCAAAGGGTTATGCTCAGCAAGAAGGAATTGACTATGATGAGACCTTTTCACCCACTACAAAGATCAAAACCATTAGAGTTGTATGTGCACTGGCAGTACAAAATGGATGGAAAATTCAACAGATGGATGTCAAGAGTAATTTTTTGAATGGTGATCTCAAGGAAGGTATACATGGCCCAACCTGAAGGGTTTGTAGATGAGCATCAACCACACAAGGTATGCCATCTGATAAAGTCACTTTATGGACTCAAACAAGCACCTAGGGCATGGTATATAAAAATTGATAATCACCTATTGTAGCATGGATTCACTTGTGGCCCCTCAGATACAAATTTGTATATCAAGAAGGTAGGAACAAATATTGTTATTTTGGTTTTGTACGTAGATGATCTTGTGATCACAGGAAGTTCTAACAATCTTGTGGATGATGTAAAGAATGATCTGAAGAAATCCTTTGACACATGACTAATTTCAGGATACTTCACTACTGTCTTGGCTTAGAGATATGGCAGAAGAAGAATCATATCTTCGTCTCCCAAATGAAATATGCCAAGACTCTTCTGGAGAAGTATGGAATGTCAGATTATAAACCAATGTCCACACCTATGGAAAAAGGTTTGAAATTATCTAGATTCCAGGATTCACTGTAGGTAGATGGCACTCACTATAGGCAGCTTGTGGGGAGTCTCATTTACTTGAATTATACCAGGCCAGATCTTTGCTTTGCAGTGAGCTATCTCGCTAGATTTATGCAGGAGCCGAAGAAATGTCATTGGATAGCAGCAAAGCATGTGTTGAGATATGTTTGAGGTATCGTTTATTTTGGTCTAGAGTATCAAAAGAACAGGACTCGGACTATGCAAGATCCATTGATGACAGGAGATCCACTTCGAGGTATGTTTTCATCTCGGATCTAGACCTATCTCGTGGGTTAGCAAGAAGCAAATTTTTGTTGCTCTCTCATCCACTGAGGCTGAATACCATGCCACATGAGGAGTCATGTGTGAAGCAATTTGGTTATGTTGCATTCTTGCGAGATATAGGGATTCTAAAGAGAAACCTCCCATCATTCACTGGGACAATCAAGGTGTGTTAAAGCTTGTGAAGAATCTTGTTTTTCATGAATGAACAGAGAATATTGAGGTCGAATGTCACTACATTCATGAACAGGTCTTGAACCACCAAATTTAGCTCCATCTTTGACGCCTATTGATTTTCAGGTTGCAGATATTCTCACCAAGCCTCTCAGAAAAGTGAAGTTTGATTTGTTTAGGGGGTACATTTGTAAGAGCAATGTATTAAGGGGGAATGTTAGTGCATTAGTTAAGTGCTTAATACATTGTTAGTTGTGAAACAGGTTATTTAACTGTTCCTCTCTTCTTCGTGACCTATATATGGCTCTCCTATTTTGTTTTAAAATAACATTAAATAAACATTGTTATTCGGTTCTCTCGCCATCAAGGATATCATCATCAACATTGAATTTGAAAAATATCATGACGATTGAATGGAATTTTATCATTGCCATGCTTCAAGCTCTTGTTTTCGGTCCTAGATTCATCCATTCTATTAATATGGTATTCCAAGATGTTACTTTGGCTCACCATTAACGAGTTTAGTTAGATATGTTTGATATTCATAGGTCCATTCAAAAGGATTCTCCTTATCACCGACACTTTATGTGTTTTGCAGCGTGAGATGGTTTCAGGCTACCATATTTCCAGTGTGCTTCTCAATGGTTAGTCAAGGGCATTTATCTTACCAATTCTAAACAACAAATTATTAATGGTCACTTTGCTAATGATTCTTTTTAACTCTAGAAGAGAATGAAGAGTCATTAATAATGCTTTCGATTGTCTAGATATTTTTTTGGCTTCAGGGTCTTCCATCCAATGGAAGAAAACTCAATTTTATAGGAAGCCTCTGGTTCCCAAACCTCCATGGATGGAAGGATTTTCTTGGCAGTGTATTCAACCTAGGGTGTCATTAAAATTCCTTGGCATATCATTTGATTTTCAAGATACTTCTGCTACTCTTTTTTCCTATGTTGTTCAATGACTTGAGAAAATATTTCTTATTGGACTACCAATCCCCTCTCTCTTGCTAGTAAACACCTAGTAAATTTCAGATTTTTCTAAGGTGATAAATGCCACACGTGTGTATTAATCCCGCTATTGGGAACCTTCTAAGGCTTAATATGCCAAGCTAGAGAAATTATTTAGATATTTTTAATGGGCCATCACAAATGGGCACAAATATTTTCACAAAGTGGCCTAGGATATTTGTTATACTTCCAAAGATACTTTGGGGCTTAGGGCTCATTGAAATTCGACTGCAAGGTATTTCCCTAAGTATCAAGTGGATCATCATGGGTTTAGAAGGATCTGAGGCTTGGAAAATATTGCTTCCACACTGCATTTGTCAAGGAACTCATTTTGGAAACAATGCTTTGGAAGAAATTGGGATTAAAAAGTATGTTGCTTTCTCCTATGCGAGTTAAAATTTGAGGAAATTTTGTTATGAAGAGTATCTAGAAGGCGTGGGAGCTAGTCAAACCTCACCTAGTATGAATTGGAGATGGTTTCAAAATGGGGCTATACATAAATTCACATTATTTATGATGATCTATTGTTATTAAATTTCACAATGTTCCTTTTGTTATGGTGTCATGGATTAAAAGTATTAGATTTTTAAGCATGGCATCAAAGGTCTTATCAAAATGCCTTCTTGGAAACTCTAGGTTCTTATCAAAGCTCAATTTAATCTCAATAATGGGGATACATAATCTATTCAAGAATTTCAGAATGCCATACCTAATGAAATGCTCCATAAGATTGGGGTTTCTTATCTTATCCAATGGTGGTGGTATTGGTATTGGCTTATGATGACACCCTTCGATCGGTATGAACCTTGACTTGGTTACCAACTCTTGGTGATTGTTCACATTCCTTATGAAAAATTGATTAAATAATGGAATTTTAAGCAATCACATAGAGTTTGGAAGCACAAGTTCAATATCATTTGGAAGGAACACATTGAACCTAAAAAGGCTCATTTTCTGGTGCATTTTATATTCGGGGTTGCGTATGTTGGCAAAAGTCTTCGATAGTTGGGGACTATTAACCCTTTGTGTCCTCCTTTCCAACAACTTGAGTATCTTTTGCATTGGTTTTGGTATTGTCCTCTCACGTAGTTGGCCTAGAAGTGGATTCACTCCCTCTTCCAACCCTTTCACCTTGAACCCTTCACTTGGAAAATTTTCTTGCTAGGGACTCGACCTTGCTTCTTGTAAAATATAACAAGTTTTGGAAAATCTTTCGTGTAGAAATTCTATTTCAAATTTGGAAGATTAGAAATGATTCTATTTTTAATAAAACTATTCTCAACATGGAATTTTCTTGTCTATTTAAACTAAAATTATTTATCATGTCTTGCTTCAGATCCAGAGCCGGGGCGGAGAAAGTATGCTTAGAGATGGAACATTTGCAAGACCTCCTCGCCCACTAGGGAAGCGCCCCCTATTCGGTCGGCTCAATTTTGTGTCCACCAAACCATCATTCATTGCCTCAAGGTCGATCTCTACCTCAACAAAGGTCTCTACCTCATGGACAAGGCACTCAATAGCGGTAACACTCCCGGGCATGACGAAGCTCCTCCCCCTTCAATGACCTATTTCTCGGGATGGTGGTGTTTTCCAGGTGGGTCGGAGGTGTTGGCGGTGGGGGATCCTCCCGCACTCACGATGGCGGCGGCTTTGGCTTGTGGGGTCCTCCCCTTTGTCGAGTAGTGGTAGCGGCTTTGGTTGGACTTCTTCCCATGCTTCTTGTTACAGACGGGTCCTCCTCCCCATACACATTTTGTGCACGGCTTTGCAATCTCCCGACTAATAGGATGCTCGACCCTCAAGAAGGGAAATGATTGGGATCATGTGCCACCTCTCCTCGACCCCTACACAAAGTTGTGGTGGTGTTCCACGTAGGTCACCTTTTCCTCCCCCTCCTTCGGTTGTCATGTTTGCTTCTCGCAACTTAGTGTGTCACGCTTATGACTTTTTGTAATATTTTCATCTGGACTTGGTTTTCGTGGCACTTGTGCCAGGTGTGATATCTTCTAGGGTGTGTCATATCCACCCATTTTTTGATGTGAATCCGCAATGTACTTTTAACGATTATATCAATATCAAAGTACGCTTTGAATAAAAAAACAACACCTAAAATGTTGATAATTGATAAACTCTCAAAATCATCACATGTTGTAATGCACATCTACTTAGGAAATTCTCATTACAAGTTCATACATACCACATACATTTCATACAATCGTTTCATACTATATCAATGTTATTATCAAAACCATGTGGTTCCTAGAAATATGTATTGCACTAAGAACATGCCATTCTTTAACTCTACGAGAGAATAAATCTAATTTCCTTTTTGTTTTTTTTTTTCATTGAAGAATTTCATGTATGTATTCATACATTCAGTTGACTACTTATACGCTCTTATGAGTCACAGATTATTCATGCGAATTTTAGATTACTCATGCGAGTTTTAGATAACTTACCTGAGTTACAAATAATGAATCTAACATAGAGATAAACATATATATGCACAATAATTAACCCAAGGGAAACGCGTTACGCAATATATATACTGAAAGGCGAGAATCCACACTTCCTTATCTTCACTATCTTCTTATATTAATATAGGTTGAGGACACAAATATCAATAAAAAGCATATTACACTTACAATTATCTATAAAGTATATTATGGATCATTCTTGATTTACAAAAATTGACTATTTACCTCGAGTCCTCGACCATCATACGTGTGAATCCGTCTTCACGAATTGCCTTCAATACATTTTTTTTTATTCCTTACTCGACTACATGCCAACTCACCCAGTAACAAATCCTTAACACGAGCACTTCCTCTCCTTATTGGACCGGATCACTGATAGAGTTCCACATTTCTTAATATAACAAAAAGGAGCCCAAAATTTGAAAACTATTGATCTATCCTTAATCTTCTGATGTATTATATGTAAGTGAAACCGCTGTTTTACACATTTTGACTGTTATCAAATCACGTAGCAGTTGCGAAATGATTGCCATTTGGTTGTGAAACAACCATTTAAGGCTTCAAAATTGTCAAGACAGTTTTCAATTCCACGATATGACTTACAATTTCTAAACCCTACGAGTAGTTAAAATTGTTGAGGTGATAAAATTTTCATATTTGAGGTGCCCCTCTTTTGATATTTTCAGGCTCAAAATATACTATCAATCAAAAAGTGCTTTCGATAAAAAATATATGCTACTTATATCTTTCCGTTTAAAACTATATGTTTTCGGGACTCGCATTGGATGAACAATTCTCGGATCCTCTTAACAATTACTTATCGTCACGAGTTTTAATTGATGGTGGATATGATCCAGTTTTATCAAATCGTCTTTTTTTTTTTTTTTTTTGTGATTGGTTAAGGTCTTTAAAATAATAGAACGTGATGGAAATGTCAACTAATTCAAAAACCATTGAGGAAGGAAGAGAATTAAAAAGAAACTCGGCAATTTGTGGTAAACAAATCTCAACATTCAACTGGTTTGTTGGGAATTAGAACACCCACAATGATTTCTATTCGAGTATTTGCAAAGGCTTGAATTACAGTGGGCTCTGCATCAAACATTCTCATCTGGGTAATGCCTTGGGCTATATACAAGGCTGCCACTTCAGCCGGAGGAGGCAGATTATCAGCTACTCTTCCATAGTTTACTCCAATGGAATGCTCATATTCGCATGAATCTAGTGGACAGTGAAGAACAACATTTTTGTTAACTATCATGCTTATGTGGCTTCAACTACAAAGAAATAATCCGAGCCTGAAAAGAACTATGGCAAAGCAATTCAATTAGAATTATGACCTGTAAGAGCTGATTGCAAGATGAGTATGACCAGACATATGCTGAATCACTGTACCACGGTATAGCAACCCATAGTCTGATCACCGTCTGTCTTTATGAATGAACTTTAGAAGGTGTTTCTGTTTCAAAAGGAGTAACATATGTCGAATTTATAGAATCTTCTGCGTTATACAAGCCATTGTACCTCGCAAATCTTATGAAATCTCATAAAACAGATACTCCATCTTAAAAACAGGTACAACATATAGTTTACTTGAAGTTATTTAGATAAAGGGTTCTAATTCAGAATTGTAACATGCGATTTTTCCGAATTAGATCTCTCACTATGATAAAAGAAAATCCAGTATAGTTGTTTCTCATTGTTTTGGATAAGATTTTAGTCAATATGATAAAAATCCATTATCGTTTATCCACTCTAAATTTTCCGCTAAGGTAGATAAAAGCAGGACTTCCTAAACAAATAGGGAGGTCAAGCTTGTTTTGTGAAATACTTACTTAATTTACAAAGCTACAACGCAAAACATGATAATTGATCTATAATTTGATTATAAGGAGAAAAATTGATGGCTGTAAATGTTGGAGGATGATTTTTCCAATGGGTCCATTTCATTGGGATTGGGTGCTGGGATTCATTAATGCAAAAGTCTGATGGGTGTTTATTTTATTTAATTGCACTGAACATAGAAAATTCCGTCACATGGTCAAAGTTGTTAGAATTCTTGTATTTTCCAGCATTTATAATACATATTTTCAAATTATTATTGAAAGGGGTTTGCTCTATGAGAAATAGCCGCGCCTACGGACAAGATCCACCGATGTAAATCATCCCAATCAACAACCATCTGAACGGTTATTATTAATTCAGGCAAAAGTTATTCTTTCGAATCTTCAGTGGGCTTAATAAACGATGTTACGATGTGGTTCTAGCTGCAAGAGGTTGAAATACCTCCAAAACACACATAAACAGTTTGCAAATAAAAACCAGAATCTTCAAAATAGTTTTCTTCTTATTCGAATCCACACTATATATTTTACATCATTACAATCTTCCTTTTATTTCACATCTACTCTAAAAAACCCTAAAATGCCAAAAACCCTAAAATGCCGGAAATTACCTACTAGCAAAACAGCTCGGATGGGCCCCAAAATTTGTGTGCCAAATATTCCTTAATAAATTAAGGCTCACGCAAAATTTTGACTTATTCTAAAATGAACAACAAAAGTTATTAAAATTGTAAGACCTAGTCAAAAGTGAAAAAAAAATGTTTGGAGCCATTTTTAGACTGCAAGATGAAGGAATCCGCCCCGAAAATATGCCGAAATGGCCACAATCTTTCAACAAAGATGGCCTCAACATAATACCAGCTTAATATCTATCACCCTCTAAAATTTGAAGATGATCTAAGAGTCGGATCAAAAGGTATTGCCTCCACAAGTTATGCTACCGCATCATGCTTGTTCTTTCATCTCTTTCTTCTCACAATTACTAAATCTTAACACTAAGAAAGGGGCCTGCAAAGTTCTACATGAAGCATGCATTGGTCCACATCGTTCTCGGAGGATTCACTTTCACACTGCTTCCCCATTCCACTTTCCCAGCTCTTGCACTTCTCTCATCTCAAACCCCATCTTCTTCACATCCCTTCCTCTCCTTTTATTTCTCTCCATTCACTTCAATTTTTTCCATACATATCTTCGAATTTTCATCCTACACTCCATGTACAATTGCTAGTAAATAATATTCCTAATTTTTTTGGTTTATTATTCGATTTTCTAATAATAACATGTCTTTCAATACACTATTCTTATTAGAAAATATTTCTTATTTTAAAATACCAAATATCATGTGTATCTATTTTTATTATGGTCAACATTTTTAATAGTGTTTATTATTTGTACTTCTTTTATGTTGAGTTAAATATTTGACATTCACCACAACATTTAATCATGTTGTCCATAAAATTCTTGTTCAAATTAATCCTACAGATTCTTAAAAAATGGTTGACATGCCTATTTTGATGGATCTCTCTTTTTCTTTTTATTTACACAAATTATTTTGTAGGATTTTCATTGAATATCCTTCTAACCCCATCCTTTTAACCCTATTAGAGACCTTTGTTATGCTTCCCTATGCATAAGAAATGCTGCAAAAATAGTAGAAATAATACATGTAGGAAGACTTTTAAGGATGTATAAACAATATCGCGTGCTTCTACAATAAAATATGTAAAAATAATGTGTTGACATATGTTACTACAAATATTTATTCAAAAAACATTAAATTTTAAAACTCTTAAATACGAGACAATACTTTTTGAAAATTATGATAAATATTTTTTTAAAAGTCCCAATATAAATGGACATATTAATGTATTGGTTAATATATAAATCTCATGTAAGAAGGAAATCCAAGAAAGAAAAGATCCTAACTTGTTACGAGTTGATTTGAAAATGAAAGTGAAAAGGTATTGACTAAACTAAAATTGTGCTATGGAGATTCCCACAACCAATTCACTATGAAAATAAGATGTAATTTAAGGGGCTTGAATATCTTTAACAAGAGCCTCTTGGTGATTATGTGAGATTGTAAGTGGATAGAGAAAATATTTCATGCACTACATAAGCTTTAGTCATTCTTTGGGATTCTAAGGCATGCCATATTGTAGTAGAGTGATTTCATTTTCTGGGCATATATAAATTCATATGTTAAATAGACAAAGTTTGCTTATTGATGACCAATGTTCAATGGCCTACTAAATTTGAAAAAAAAATTATTAGAATAAGTTGTCTAAATTTCTCTACATAACTAAAAATTAACAAGACTAATAGCTCTCACATAATTATAACATTTTACAACAAAATTACGGATCAATGTTCAAATACAACATGCTAAATTTGAGTGGATGCTAATATTATAAGTCATGAAAGGAGAGATAGAGGGTATCATAGTGGATGGAAATTCTCAATTTATATAGTTGCAACAATAAAAACTTAAGAGTTTCCAGACTCTTTGTAGTGTTCTTCAAAATACCCAACATAAAAAAGAAGAAGATTCAGTTATAAATGTGTTAAGAGTTTAGAATACAAATCCATTTATAACATAAAACACCTTTGTAGTAGAAATGGTGATTTTTAAGTCGAGAAACCCAAGTTTTAAACAATTGTTTTAACTTATATATATATATATATAACACAATTGATTCTAGAACATACCAACAAAATAATTACTTAATCAAATTGCAAAAAAAGATAAAACGTGATATTGGTTCGGCTCGACCCTATCCATATTAGTGTTGCATGGGTTGAGCCGAACCAATACCACTTTCTACCTTCCTCTTCAGTCTTTGGCTCTGCGTACAATTTTCCCATTATCATCTCTTTGGGCAGGCGAGCCTGCGCTGAAATACTCTCTCAGGTCTGCATACAATTCTCCCATTATCATCTTTTTGGGAGAGACGAGCCTACCCTGAAATACTTGGTTTCAGTATTGTATGGTTATTTATATAGATAAGAAGATAAGATTAATATGCTTTCTTTCTACGTAAAGCATCATTCGAGGCCCACTATATTGCATTTGAAATTTAAGATAAATGGGTACAACTAGGCTACGATTCTCTTTCTTACAACACCGTTTGTGTTTTCGGAGCACTTTGAATATTTTAAGCCAAAAACGTGTCTTATATCCTTTGCCACCGTCTCACCGACGTTATAACATTGGTTAAATGTAGCATTCTAGTTTTTTCTAATGATAGTGGAAGTTTCTTAACTATTATTATTGAAATTTTGTAATGCTTCCATCATCTTTCTATCTTTCTTTTTGCTTTTTGGCATAGTCTATGAGAAACAAACTGTGGAGACCACAACCAATAACCGATGTATATCATTTTCCAAGCATATGGAATCTAATCTAAAAAGGCCGAGGACAAATGAATGGTGTTATTACATTATTGATAAAGTTGATAGACATTAAAGCAAAATGTGAATTTAAATATATGCATTTTGAAGGACAGCCTCATCTTTTATGATACAATACATACTGCTTTTAACGTTTTTCTAATTTAACTAAATTAAATTGTTCTCTGTATTCAACAAATTTGGAATCTTCTTAATTAAATGTATGTGTATTTGTAGTTGTGTTTGTTGATTTATCTTTTCATCTTTTATAATTTTAGGAGACTATTTATAACTGAAGTGCCTTGGCCTTCAAATTCCTGTGAATCAAAATGCCCTACCCATCCCACAAATCAACCATATTTTGATAATAGTAATAAATCAGTGTAATCTTAACAAATTTGATGAATATATTATGGATAGTCTTTTAAAATAGTAATGGTTTGGATAATTGAATATATAATTTATTTTTATAGGTGTGTAAATATTCTAGCAATAAGGTACAATTGGTTACATCTAGTGAAAATTATGTGTAAATTTATATAAATCAGGTTTATTATAATATAGAAAAATAAGAATAATTCAATTGTTTGAAATACTTGAGTGAAATAGGATTTTATAGTGATATTTGTTTTTCTAGTTTGAGAGTTGGTGGAAATAAGGAGTGAAAAAAGTCCACACAATGAGGTGCGTACCAAAAAATCTTTCAAAGGGAAATCCTTGACTTGAAACATACTTCTCCTCAATAGGCATAATAAGAGTTGTATACAAATAGACTTGGCAATTGTTAAAAATAATACAAATCGAGAAAAACTTATTCTATTTATCCTATGATTTAAACACCTCACTCGAGTTCTCTTGATTTCACACCAAGTTATTGGGAAAATAACCTCCTTCATTAAAACTCTAATATGCCCAAAAATTAGAAATTTTTAAAAATTGGATGGAGCTAATGGGTTTGTCTATTATCCCTCCATTCTTTTAAGGCCCCTAGAATTTCAAATAGTTTAGCAAATATAACACCAAGTATAATCCATATCACCGTTAAACTTGTGTAATACAAGTGTCCCAAACAATATTGTCTTTTCATCTTTCTAATCAATGCAACAACTATTTTTGTTGTATAAGGTTAATAAGCAAGTTTTAAAGGATCTCCCAATGAGAGAAAAGCCGAGGAGGATATAAAAAAATCAAACAAAACAACCATGAGACAACAAACTCAAATAATAAAACAAAATATAGTTAAACTTCATCTAGAAATCGACCAAACCATCAACAAAAACTACTAGGATTCCACAGAAATGATTGAAGTCCAACATTCAACCAACTCTCATTATTACTCCTAGTGACTCTATCACTATGTTAGGTCACTCTCTTGCAGGATTTAAAATTTTTATTTTCACTCTATGCCAATCTTCATGTCCTCATCTTCCTTTGTTCCATTGTTGTATTTATTATTTTATTCCACTATTCCATACGTGTAATGCCCTTCATCATTACACCTATGCATTCTCTGAAACAGTGTTGCTAAGCATAGAATGTTGTGGTGCTTCCATTGATCATTGGTGGGCTTCGCCTTTGTCGCAGAGAATAATCAGCTTTCTCCCTTTACGTTGTGCCTACTTGTGCCTTGGTCAATGTTTTCTATTTCGACCCCCTGTAACATCCTTTACGATCTCCCTATTAAAGGAAAATCATGTTCTCGTATTGTCAATCTTGGTTGTCTGTCATTATTATGATGAATTATAATTATTTTTGTTTTAGTTATAAGTTTTATAATATATATATATATAATAAAATAAAATAAAATAATGATATTATTAAGTTATGTGTTGATTGTCCATTATTTCATATAATTATTATTTTTATTTCATTGTCGATGTAATCATTATTAGCATTGTTTATCTCTATGTCGTGTTGTTGTATCGTTCTGGTTGCTCTGTAGGCCGAACTTTGCTCCGCGTGAAAGAAGGGCTTTCCACGTCATGGTGCCATGGATGGTCATTGATCCGTGTTTGCTTTTGGACGTCAACCCCTTGTCTTCTTCCCTGGGATGATTAGACTTGCTCGCATAGGGTTTTAATCATTTATTTAAAGGAAAATATGAGTTTGTTTCTGCTCTCTCCATCATCCCAGTGTGTATGTTCTTGTTGTTAACCAAATTGGTTGGCATGGGTGTTGGTTCTGTCTTCTTTGGTTCTCATGTCCATGCATAGGGAGGTTGCGTGTGTGTGTGGCACAAGATTTGGTGGGGGGGACTACTTCAATGCTCAACTTACTCTTTGCAACTACCACCTCCCCCCTTACCCCTCTAGCTGCGACCCGACCTGGTCACGTGGCTTTCATCAAATGAAACTTATTGTTGATTGGACGTTGGATTGTTTCCTTCTGCAAAAGGATCTTGGGTATGTGCTGGTGAAGGGATGGTGTTTGGTGGCCTACTGCCATTCTTTAATGTCATTAATGAACCTTTTTTTGTTCTCTTGTCATGTGTATTGGGGACCTCGTGGGAGTTGTAAACTTTTGTTTTCCTAGCCGCTGGTTTTGCCTTAGTGGTTTCATTTTTAATCTTCCCTTACGCCTTGGTGGATGGCCTGCTCACTCAAATCTTGGTGGCCACTAACTCGTAATCATTTTTAGTAATTTCTTCTACCCATGTGATTCTCCTATTTGGCATGTTCTCACTTATGTTTTGGCTACGATTGGCTAGGCGAGCGAGCCTCTTGCTTCCCTTATTTAGTTGCTGGACTTCATACTTAATGATTTGGAATCATGCTTGGCATTGTGCTGTTGGCTAGGTTGTGGAGTCTAGATGTGCTCCTGACTTTTGTAGTTCGTAGGTTTGAACCTCATGCCCTACTGCTGCTCCTTTCTGTTCCAAACCGTTGGGAAATTAGAGTTTCCATGGTAAATTAGTAATATACCATGAGGTAAATAAATGGGTAGTTTGTTATTTGTTTGTACGGTTTGGAGTGATTTGTGGGAGGATAAGGATAGGGATTAGATCCCATATATTGTGGATCAATATCTGTATAAATATCTCTCTCTAAAATAATAAAATTGTATTGTTTTGATTGACTAAATTCCCTGATTTGGTATCAGAGCAGGCACCGTGAGGGACCTCTCTGTAATTCTGGCCTTGTTCCCTACAGGATCCTTTGAGTGTAGACCATGTCAATTGGTCCTATCATTTGAGAGGCTATTATTTGCCAATAATTTTACAGTGCAGACCACTGTGAATATTATTGACATTTTTTTATTATTTTGGAGATATTTTCTCAGTACTAGTAGCTGGAGATATCAGATTTACTTTTTGTGTAAACTTTTGCATAGGTGTATATATTTGTTTGGCCGCTTGGCACTTCTCCACGTCCCCAATGGTAGCTTCGACCTACCATCCTGTCCACATCTCCACGGATTTACAACGCTGAGCCCTGCAGATCAGATACGTTGAGGGATTAGATCTCTGTTTTGAAGCGTCAGAAGAGTCTCTGGGTCAAACTCTTTTTGGAAAGCTCCCTGAGCTTGATATACATCTATATTCATTGCGTTGATTTATTGGATCGATGAAGGTATTTATATTGGATCGATGACTGTATTGGATCGATGACTGTATTTATTGGATCCATATTCAATGATAGCTTTGAACTGCTTAGCATAGTGTTTTCTCAGATTCAAATTACCTCTCACATGTGACTCCAGCTTTGAGGAGGTCGATTGATATAGCAGTTTTTTACATTCTGTGTTAGCTGCGTACATACATTTGTATTAATTGTACCGGATCCTTTTCTTTTCCAATTGATCTGCACATTTGGTTTAAGGAATACATCGGTCATTCCTATGGTTGGTCGAATATCAAGCTCCTGCTACGGCATTATTTACATCACATCATGAGATCCGCGCCCCACAACTTCTTTTTTTGATATTTGAATATATATATTCTGCAGATTGGATTTGATCTGACATCCACATATCAGATCTGCAGCGACCTGTTCCAGCTGTGCATGAAAGGGAGATCCAGAGGACAGATCTACTAGATTTGGACGTGTATCTTTCAAATCAATTCTCTGAGTTGTTAAAGATTACTTTATTATTTTTTCATTGGTGATTTGGTAATGGAAAAAATGAACCAGATAGAAAAATTCGATGGAAAGGATTTCCATACATGGCAAATCCAAATCCAATCTGTTGCTTGATTGAAAAGGTCTTTGGGACATTGTTGATGGAGGATCGGTTGCACCAACAGATGTAGACGCACTCCAAAAATGGAAAGTAAAAGATAAAAAAGCTTTGGCCATTATTGGCCTCGGATTATCCAAACCGTATCTACATCATGTAGATTTCAAAAATCATCCAATGAAATATGGGAAGCATTGAATCAATTATTTGGATCAAAAGCGACAATGCGAGAGATAAATATGAAGCGAAATTATATGGGTTGAAAATGGAAGAAGGAGGAGATATTGTATCTCATATCAGCAAGTTCCGCTCTCTAATGGCCCAACTGGATGGCATTAACGAAAAGGTGAAACCCAATGATGCAAAGGCCATATTACTAAATAGCATGCCTAAAAGTATGTCCAATATGGTGTTTACTTTAAGTAAACTAAATCCAAGCTTGGAGAGCATAATAGCAACGCTACTCGATACGGAAAGCAAAGATGATGAAGAAGAAGAAGCAGCATTAGCTAGTCAATCAAGTAATTCCTATAAAAGATCAAAACATATCAAAAACTGTATATGTTTTTATTGTAGGAAGCCAGGACATGTTATTCTCAACTGCATGAAAAGAGCAAAAGATCTACTTGATGGAAAACTATCTGACAAGGCCATGGCTACTGAAGAAGATGATACTGAAGAACAAGACACAAATGCTAATACTGAAGGTTTTTCAAGCGATGAGGATTATCTTTTTTGAGTTGTTTGTGTTTTGTATCTACCCATGTCAACTCTAAGGGAGGGAATGTTGGGAAATTAGAGTTTCCATGGTAAATTAGTAATATACCATGAGGTAAATAAATGGGTAGTTTGTTATTTGTTTGTACGGTTTGGAGTGATTTGTGGGAGGATAAGGATAGGGATTAGATCCCATATATTGTGGATCAATATCTGTATAAATATCTCTCTCTAAAATAATAAAATTGTATTGTTTTGATTGACTAAATTCCCGACAAACGTGGAAGCAAATGGAGGATAAGGCGTTCTAAAAATGGAGAAAAGGGAAAGGTTGCCTGTCTTAGAGAACTCGTGGCTCCAACTTGGGGTGCGACTTGGGGACAAGATGACTTTCCAGGCATGTTAAGTCTAACACTTGAAGTATTTTTCTATCCTTTTTCAATTTCATGAAACAATTGTTCTCCTACCTGAAATGACGTCTTGAAATGGGATATTGTGGTTGAATTTTGACTTCCTTGGGTGCACTGGTTGTCCCCCTATTCCTTCCCCTAAATCATTGTTTCTTTATGAGTGGCTTGCAAAGGAGAAAATTGTTGTTGTTTTTACTCTGTTATATTTAGATGGCTGGGAGCAATGTTTCATGGCTAGGTTTTCCTTGCACTCACTAGCCCTTAGGGTAGACTAGAAATGGGATTTTGATGGCATTATGACATAGTTGTTCTGAATACTGACAAATCTTGGATGCAAGGAGCCATGAATATAATGGAAATTAATAGCCCTTTTGAATTTTTCCGGAGATAGTTAATTATTAGTTTATTCATGCATGGAAATAACATTTTGAATGAATCTGGTTTCATCAATAAGGAACTTTGTATTTTATCCTTCTTGGAGATAACTTTATCCTCTGTGAATGACCCCTGAAATTTTGTGCTCTGTGGCCTATGCCTTTCCTTCACATTTTTTTTTGGAGGTGTGTTTCTTTTTATTTTAAACAGAGGTATTACTAGTTTCGCTACTACTTACTCCTTGTTAGATTCACCTCTGTGGTGACTTGCTAGTTTCTGGCTACTAGTTTTATGCTTTGTAAACGTGGAGTATAGGGATTGGGGACACAAGTAATTTATCGTTGAATCTTTGATCTGGCTATGGGTACATTAAAATTTACATCATGTAACCTATATGACTAATGTGGCCTCCTTGATCAATCAAATTTTCATTCTGAGACTTTTCTATGTTCCTATCTTGAATGTGATGTCCTTTTTCTCTTTGGGAACCATGGCTGGACCAACCGGTACTTGGGTTTTCTCTCGCTTCTACTGGGTTTGCAAAATGGAATAAATCTCAGCCTGGTTGAGCTTTACCAAAATTCAAAGGTGCAGCCTGCCTTTGGTATGTGTGAGTTTTTATCCCTTCTTTCCCTTCTTGTTTGTTTCATGTGGAGCCATGAGCTCATCAAACATGGTTGGGTGTTTTCGAACAACTCAAAAGGGCTGAAAAGTAATGTTTTGTTTTATGCTTATGAGACCATTAAGTTGAATACTGAATCTTCTGGATTTAGGTTCTGCACTTGGATTTTTTTTTTAACGTATTGGGCTATATTCGGATGAGTGTAGTTATCTTTCATCATGATGGAATTGGGTTTGTTGTTGGGGACCATTAGTGAACATATTGTTAATGGTATTAAGTCTATGGCCAAACCTCGCATTGGTTTTAGAATTCGTAATGTGCTTGGATGATTGTAGTCATTATTGAAATAGGACTCTCTTAATGCCCTTGAAGAATGGCTTTGTTTATGTTAACTTGTATTACATTTTAATGATCTCGAAAGGAAGAGGTGGTACACTTCTTGTTTAGACTGTAACTATGGATTGTCTCTTTGGGGGTTACGAATACCCTTATGCTATGATACCCAGAAGAAGGTTTAAATGGTAACCTCATCTTGGGTGGACTTGAAAATGGGAGGCCCTTCACTGCCCCATACTTTGTTTATCAGGTAGTCTCGTTGTCGAGTAATGCCCATCTTGGGTTCTGTCAGCTATCCTTCTTCTCTTAGCATTACTTTGTGGAGCCTCTTTTCGATGAGATAAGTTAGTTCATGGGTTGGAACTTTTGTTTTCAACACCTTTGATCACGTGATGGTTTAACCTCCTTGAACTCGTTTGGCTGTCCTAGCTTTTAGGCTAATGAAACCTCCCTACTGAAAGGTCCGTTTTACCTCTCTGTTTGGCATCTATGACTGTATCTAGTATGTTTTGGGCTTCACAAATATTATCAGTGGTGTATGGACCGAGTGTTGGGTTTCGATCACATAATCTATGGGATTACATGATCTAAATCTCAATACTCTTGACCTTGATCATAACTAGAATATTTGACTTCCTTCTTGTTGGATGGTGGAAATTGTTTTGTCTCATGTGAAGAATTGGATTAGTGTTTTGTACTTGCTTCTTTTTTTAGTAGAAATTTTCTTTCATGACTTTGTTAAATTCATGTTAAGTTCTCGCAAATTTATTCAATTTAATTCTTGTGTAGATGGATTATGCGAGTAGATAAAAGGAAAGAGTTGTAAAGGTTTCATCAGGTTGTTTTATGAAGTTTCTTGTGTAAATGTCGAATGTGTTGTAATCTCATATTGGTGCTCGTAAAGGAGTTTGGAAGGATTCTTGCCTTGGATTATCGGTATTTGTGAAATAAAGTTGTCTTTTCTTTTTGTAGCGAAACTTGTAGTTATCTTTGTGAGAAATGATATTCAATCTTCACCTTGTTATGAGTACTCTTTTGTAATAGTATTTATCAGTCATGGAAATGTCATAGCATGGCTTGACCAACTTGTTACCTCCTTGTTCTCAGCTAGGGTGCTTTTGATTCTTTTGGTGCCTTGGTTATGTGTGCCATGATGAATAGATTTGTAATTACCATGTTTAGTCTCTCGATTAGCAATGGTAGTTTCTTCTTTCGAGTCATATTTTTTCTTTTTTATTAACCCTCCATGGTCTTGACATCAGTGCAATTCTCTGTATATTTTAGTAAGTAACAATCCTTATTCGGAGTTAAAAAAAAATAAATAAAGCAAAAGGAATCCCTAGATAAATCAATAAATAAAATAACAATGAAATTGAGTTATTGTTGAGAAATTTAAGAATCTTAATTTGGAAAGAAATGAGTTTTCTACCAGTGTAAAGAAACCTACCCTCAACTACGGATTAAAATTTATTCTCCCTTTTGTGAAACCTTAAGTCTTGTGCTTCCATTTTAGGAACCCCATGTGTATCCTTTATCGAACTTAATCAAGATGTTTGCTAAATGAAGCCTTTACCCAAAATCTAGTTTATCCCTTAAGTTTCTCTGAAAGACCAGTTAATAACTAAATAGACCATAATGAAATAAATTTATCTTCTCTCTCTAACCGTTACCATAGTACCTTGTAATCCTTTTCTAAGTTATGATAAAATGTTAATCCTTGAACAAAGAAGATTATGGTTCTGAACCTAAACAATACTCCACTTCTTTTGAATTTATGCTTGCTTCCTTTGCAAAGGAAGTATGAAACAAGTTTTAGTAGTATGGGTTCAGATAGATAGCCTTGTGGTTTTGATTAATTCCTTGTTTTGTAATGAATTAAACGAGTTAATGTCATACTAGAGATGACCTTAAGCTAGTTACGCAATAGTATAAAAGAAAATAAATCTAGCCCTATAAGAAGTATTGTATGAATCATAATATGAACCTTCTAGACCACAAAGTCAGGCCTTGAAAGACTATTTTAGTGAATACATAACCTTAAAGGATTTTTCTGTGGAGTGTCCTAAACTGAAGCTAGGTTTTATGGGTTGGTCTTTTGTGGTGTCTTGTCAAAGAGAGAGTGAATTTTCCTTGATGGGTGTGATCATTTTCCGTGTTGCCTTTGTGGTCATCCTTGTATCAAGTTGTTCATAGAGTTAGTTGTAACCTTGGTGATGGCATGTTGTGTTGTGTTATGTGTCAAGAAAGTCAAAAAAAATATCCTATGTTTTTCTATGTAGTCTTGTGTGTCGAAATAGTGGGTGTTACAATATGCCATTTTTAAGGAAGCCTTTATATCTTGGCCCCTCATAGTAATTTACTACTTTAATGTTTCAATGATCAACAACTCGGTATCCTATGTTTTCATAATCTTTATTTCTCTATCAAGGGGCATGTTTATCTCTTCTTTTGATTCTTAATCCTCCTCTTCCAACCCCACAACTTAACAACACATTAATATCTCGTGGATTCTTCTATTGCATCCATACTCTCATAATTGTATTCCTTTGAGAAAAACCTCTAATCATTGTCTTCCTATGAGAAATTTTCCTTGAGGCTATCTTTAATAATCCCTACTTATTTTTCATGTGGATCCTCCATGACCATGTTGAGGATATTTATAAACCACCCACCATGTTATAATCAAGGGAGTACATATATTATGATCTGGATTCTATAGAAAAGAGAGCTTTGCCCCTATCCTAGCTCTAAATCATTGATTTCACCTTGTATTGATGGATCTTGTTCTTATTTTTGTTCATTTTATATTGCATCTTCTTGAATGCACCACCCATAGCATGGATGACTCCATAGGAATCCAATATGGTGTCTTGATGTTTATATAACATTTTCTATGATTGGAAGGGGTTGACATCAATCAAATCCTTCAAAAGATTCTACAAGATGCCTTTGAGACACCCATGTAGGTGAGAAGGATGAGATGACTCCCTACTTTGGTGAGCACAAATTCCTTCTTTCAACATTTGTCTCTTTTAGGATTCTCCTCCACCTTGAAGCACCGAGAATTTCCCTTCTTCCAAGATTTTTCTTTGAAGGAAAAACCTGAAACCCCATGACTACCAAACCTACATTCCCCACAAAATATAGGGTACATTTCATATCATAATTTTTGGGTTCAATTCCCATGCTTAGAAATAAGGTGAATGGATTTAGGAAACGAAACCCCATGATTGTCATTTTACAGACATCCAAATGAAGACCATTATTCATTTAGATATGGTGGTAGGATCAATAAATAAGAAATTCCCCAACACCTTGGATATACTGGAAAGGACGCTTAGGTTTCCCAAAACTCTAGAGGTTAAACTGAAAGTATGACCCAAATAGGAAATTTGTGAGGGGGATCCACCTAGAAGGATCTCATATTCCATAAAAGAATTTCCAAAAAAAGGGCCCCTAATTAAAAAATTTAGAATATCCTCATTGAACAAAAATTGGAAAGAAAAAAACCATTTGACATGGCTAAGATGTCTAAGTTACTATGTAGATTCCATTTTCTATACGATCGGGATAAAGGAAACAAATAAATACTAAATATTTTTCTCTAGTTTATGAAAATCTATATTTAGAATAGGAATACTATTAAAATAAATGAATTAATGCTTATAATCTGATCATTTTGTGTTTTTGAAGCATGAATAGTATAAATATTCAACAAATATTTCTACTGCATATGAATGTTATAGTCAATATCCTAACTTCTAGTGTAAAATAAATATGAATCAAAAGTAGTAAGAGAAAGTAAGTTACTACTATGAATATACATAAAACCATAGATGTAAAACAACATTTTCTACTATGGAAAGCTAATGTGGGAAAAACATTGTAAAGTGAGATAACTCATCATCTTTTCACTACTGTTTACATAAGTACGTACTATTTATTTATGCAATTATAGATTAATACTGTCAAAAGGACTTTTTATGGACATCATTTTCAAATCATTTTGAATCCCATGATTCTCTAAAATTGGTGTATGTCAACTCCTTACCCAATTCAACATCCCAAACAAATAAAAACTATAAGATTTTAATGTACATCATATTTGAATCCTCAACACTATTCCCATGAGATTTATTATGCTAGTTTTTACATCTTGAGATAATTTAATAAGAAGTGGAAAATACATATAATATGTAGAGGAAACATTTTCACTTCACTTTATTTACCATTCATTGCAATACTATTATCTATGCAATTTATAAGTTATTAAATCGTCAAAAAAACAAGCCATATATTTTGCAATAACTATAGTGGTCATTGATAGCAGTTATATAACCTTTTATGGAACTCTCTCTTTCAAGAAAAAATGAACCATTTTCATCTAGTCAAGATGTCCTGGATTACTTCAACCATGTTATCTAAATACCCCTTTATTCTACATCTTGACTTCTTCATTCTACTTCATAGGAAAATGATTTTAAAGAAAAAATTAACAAGTCAAATACTTTTCTTTTGGAGAATATTGGATTAGTTTTATTTATTTATAATAATCCATCATCCAATGCATATAGTATCTCATAGTATTTTATGCCGACAATTATGTATGTATTGATTTAAGTCGCCTAAAGTGAGTGTGTTAGGAGGTTTAGGTGGAGTCCAAACTTCAAAATTATAAATTATAGTTTTCCCTCTGTTTTTTTTAATTCAAAACTATAAAGCATGTGAAAGATCCAGTTGGATTGTCAAGATGTTAAAGGGATGTTTTAAAGTATGACAGGGTGAATTAGGTCCTAGGAAGTGGTACGAGTAAAACTATCTAAAAATGATTTAATGGGTCATTTCATGAGTATTTTGGGACTTGAGAGGTAGTTAGGGTTCTAAAAGCAAGACATGATGAGTTAAAAGGAAAATCTAATTCAAATGGACATTACTTACCCTCCTAGAGGAGGAAAAAGGTGAGAAAGAGAGATATTCCTTAAAGAAAGAAGCTTAGGAGATGGAAAGACTAAAATTTTATATGAAACATAGTTATACATATATAGAGTAAATATTTTTTTTGGTTTGAATCTTTCCTTTTTTTTGAGTTTGAGTCAAGGGATTAGTGGTTTCTCTTTATATTGTTGAACCCTAGTCATTGATGTCAAGTGGCAATGATGGAAAAGGAGTGTGTGGTGAAGTGATACTTCATCAAAGGCATGAAGGTTGATTGGTAGTGCCTTCTCAGTGGTTCAGTGAGCATTCAAGATGGTTTCAGGACAGTCTCAGTGTTCTACAGGCTTGGTTTGTGAGGCAGGAGTCCATTGGAAGCATGGACATGGTTTGTATGGTTGGTGAATAACTAAAATTAAATAAATTTATGTAGTGTGGGGATAGTTAATATAAGCTATGAACAACTATAAATAAAGTAAGTAAATGTAGTGAAGAGACTATATAAATTATCTAAAAACTACGTAAAAGGAAATTCTAACTTAATATGTACGAGAGAAGAGGAAAGAACTCAACTGAATAAAAGATGCTTGAGAGACTATTTCATAGAGATGATAGGAAAAATGAGAAGTAAGAATGACTATGTAGAAGTCTCAAAAAGGATGGAGCTAGAGGATCTAGTTGGGACCGGAGTGACCGGGTGCCTATGGGCGCTCTAGTCTACAATCTGGGTGCCCCTGGGTCTGTGAAAAGTCTCTTAAACAAAAGCGACAGGATGGGAGATGATGTTGAAGCTTCACTATGTGTCGCATCAGATTTGTTGTCCCATATCAGATGTCACTAATCATCCAATATGACAAAAGAACTGCAAGACCCCAAAACAAGCATCAAACCCTAAAAAAGAAAAATGCATATGAAGGGGTTAGACTAACCTCAATTGCCACAATGGTGGACTTACTAACTAATGTTGCACTACATATCAAAACTGATGTATTTATATATGCAAGTGTGTGTGAACATGCCCTAGGTTGCTCTTGTGTCAGTCACACTTTGTGAAGTAGCGAGAAATAACTATGTGTAGAAAATGTAATAGAATGTGTGCATGGAATAGAATAGAATCCAACCACCTATGAAGTTTGATGCAGATGTCCTAGCCTTATGCCTTGATGATGGAGATATGTGGATGCAAGTGATCTGTAATACAATAGATGGATGCAACTATAGGTGAGTGATAGTAGTAGATGATATTAGGTCCCTCATTATAGTGCAATAACTTTATAATTATAGGGTTCACTTGGTCTAATTTTGTAATTAACCCTAAAAGGATGACCACACAAAAAATAAAGATCACAAATGGATAAAGGGTGCCTAAAAAGTGGGGGAGAGTGAAAAAGGACCGGGAACCCCTGTTGGGACAGGGCGCCCATGGGTGCCCTAGTACTAGTCTAGGTTCCCTAGTCGAGGTTTAAATGATTTAGGATGATAGAATCTGATTGGGCATATGGTTTTAATAGGATGTTAATGACGAAATAAAATAAAATAAGATGGACGGGGGTTAATTAGTACTTTCTTCACTCAAGAACCTTCTAAATAGTAGTATGAGCCCAGGATAAATAAATGTATAAAGTGAAATATTTGTCAACTACAGCTCGATGAGATGTTATACAAGTCAGATATGATGATATTAGCATGGGAAAGATATTTTACGTGAGTTCCAGGTCAATTGGCGGAATTCTTAGTTGAAACCGACTCAATCGGGCTTGTTTCTAGAGCCCGTTGAGGTGTGAGAGGTTGGTACAAGTCATGGAAGGAGCATGAAAGCATGGGAAAATACTAGGAATGTTTTATAGGGAATGAATGAACATCATGAGGGTTTATTTTATCTCATGGAGGAAAATTTCAAAAGTTCACCAAAGTAGGCCTTGAGGACTGACAATGTAGACCAATGAAAATGAGATAGTTTTGAATAATTCAAGTATATTTATGATAAATAAACTCATGGATCATGTACATAGGCATGATTTTGGTACTCCATGTCAAATTTCATCAAGTTATGAAGAGGTATGTGAAAGTTGTGTAAGTTTTTCTAAAACTAGTTCTTTAAGAAATGCAAAATGAGATGCTTATTTTATTAGCACTCAAGAAAAATTATGAATCCTTCTTCAGATAAATCATAGAAGTAATATTTATATATAAATCCAATCCTAAATTATGGAAACAAGTTTGAGGCTAAATGGTTGAGTTTCATATAATTTATGAGTATTCTACCAATAAGTTTTTCTCTCTCCTCGGTAATTAATTTAATAGATTATTTCAACATGTTTGCTTCTTGAAGTGTTGAGTTGAAATGAGTTATTTTGAATTCTTGAAAATTTTGTGAAGTATTGAAACATCTTAGAGAATAATGATGCATTCTCTATTCCATAGTAGTGGCATGTATGGAATTCAAGCATATTCCTTCTAGGTAGTTCATCCCATCTTTTGCTAGAGCTTATTAATTCAAGCATGAGGACTGAATGGTACAGTCATAGTACATGGTTCAAAGTCACATTTGAGAGAGAAAATGGTTGTATTCCCTTTCAACATACCAACTTGGAGTTGATAGAGAAATCAGTAGGGTCATGTGATGAATCTTGAATCCCAAATACTCTGCCTCCACACTATTTTTTGATGGGTTGTCAAGAAAACAGAGTTCAATGGTATGCCAAAATACTCTTATCCTTGAAATCTATCTCAATTCCTTGAATATAGTTTTCATGATCTCCTTGAAGGGAATTTTCATGTAGTGTTATCAAATTTAAGCCTTGGTTCAGTGAAATCTTCAATTGATGAGGTTACTTTGTGCTTACTGAGAGAAATTGTACCCAAAATTCATGATGACAATCCTTCTTGTCAAATTTGTGCCAATGAATGGTGTGAATTAGAAGTATGACTAAAATTTCCCCTTCGAAATAATGGTCTATGTGATTGGTGTAGTGATTCATATGTGAAGACAATAAAAAATGGAAGAAGTATTTGTGTATGTTTTATGGCACTTAGAATGTGGATTGATCTCCATTATGCAAGATGATAATATCATGTGAAGTTAATTATATAGTCTTTAAAATTATGTTAAAGTTCTCAAAGGAGGTATAACATGTGCTAATTACCTAGAAACATCAATCTAGATGCTTGAATAGCTCCTAAGTGCACACATATAGGTCAACAAGTTTTGATCACCATCTTGTATGCCTATATGCACTATTACTTTAGTTTCGGGAGAAAATGGGACAAATTCAAACTTTATATTTGATTGGAGAATATGGAGATTCCTTCTATAAATTCACATAAAGAGAAATATTTTGTTTTCATCAAGATAGAACCAAGAAAATCATGATTTAATGGTCCTTGGGTGTATATTGTATACAAAACCATGAAACTAGGGTTTTGGAAGTCAAATGCTCGAAGCTCCAATATCATCCATTGAAAATTCTTGAAATTACGAGAAACATTTTGTATGGTGGTTGTGATGAAGTTTCCTCAAGGATTATACATTTTCATCCATGCCTCAAGGAGAGTTTCATGAAATTTTATTCAAATTCAACCCTTCTTCAGGTTGAGATGGTAAACATGTTGGAAAGTGAAGTGTGAGTGGTTACACAGGATGCGAAGAGAATAATGCTTGTGTTCTTTGTGTTGAATATGAAAGTAGAGTGCTTGAAGAATGTAAGTTACACTGAAGAGGTTAGGTATGATCAAAAGGTGGATTTTGAATGAGTGATAAAAAGTAGAAGCAATGTATGTCAATGAAGGTTTGAAAAGGAGCCGAATATGAAAAATGAGAACCATATATGACTTGTTTGAGAAAAGACTAAGAAGCGAAGTGAATTAGAGAATTTTTGAATAAAAACTAATGGAGAATGTACAATGAATGGATTGGATTGAGCCTAGAAATTAAGCCAAAGATAGTTGTGGTATAGAAAAGACCAACAAGAGCTTAAATTTGTCAGTTTACAAGATGAAAGTGCAGAGTATATAATGACAATTTAATACTTGAGGTCCAGGTATAAAATATTTAGATGAATGTAGCAGTAGTATGCACATGTAATAAGTGTGGGTTTGGATGTGTGAAAGTAACCTTGTATAGCTGAGAGAAGTTGTTAAGCAGGTAACTAGAAGTATAGTGAATTAGGAGTAGATTTGTGAAGCAGAGAGGAAGAAGCAAAGTGTGCTAATCTAGAGGTCATTATCATTTGTGTAAAACAATGAAATAAGTGTGAATCAATTTTGTAATCAAGTATAAGTTGCAGCTTAGCATATAGAGCATTGTAGCCTCCTTGTAATTAGTAGCTTACTAAATATCAATTTTAGCTAGTTAAAATACAAGGGGTTGAATCCTCCAGATTGAGTAACAACTTGGTTAAACTTAGGATTTGCAGCTCCAAGTTGAGTAGAAGCTCAACCATGAAATCAATGTAACTGATATAGGAAAATTTGGTCCTAAGCCTAGTTCTTGGTTTCAAAGGGGTTTTTTTCCCATTAAAATTGGTGTCTTTGTGTGTACTTCCTTATTAATTGCTTATGTGTGGTTTTATGTGTTAATCATAACTAATTTGAGAAAGTAAATTTGAGAAGACATTGATTCAACCCACCTCTCAATGTCCAAATTTCCAACATATACATGCATGGATAAGGTACTTGAACTCATTTTAGAAAGATTATCATAGGTATGAAGTTCTAGATACTGCTTTCTAAGGTTGATGCATGTGACTATGCAATTCGGTGAATGCATGAGTGTAGTATCTTTTGGAAGGGAACTTTGATAATGTTTTTGGTTGATTTACATGTGATAAAGAGTTAAAGAAGTGAAATTACTTGATTTAAATGTTGAACCATTTTTATTCACCATTGCATGTCTAAGAAAACCTTAAGAAAATTGTACTATGACTATGAATCCATGAATATGATCAAGTCTTTATTTATTTGTTATTGAGATAAGTGTTTGCAATGAATGAAAAATATAGTAAAATATTGCATAAGTTAAAGATAAAATAAGAAAATATATTTCCTTAATAAGGAAAGCTTTGATACTTTTAAGTTGAAGTCGGAGGTTTCAAAACACCTTGCTTTCACGTGCATATAGCCAAGGTTTATTTTTTTGGGATCTTATTCTCATTTTCATGTATTACTAGTAGATCAAGATTGAAGGAGGTGTAAAAATAGAGTCGAAAACATTTTTTTATTTGGATCTGTATGCAAAGAAAGATATAATATTTTTAAGCTCACATCAGCTTCCAAATAACACAATTAGGGTTTTAGTGCTAAATTCGTCATTAGAAACCTTTCCACTTATATCAAAGACCTAAAATTTGGTGGAAAACACCAGAGGATGGTTTAATAAAGTAATATGAAATAATTTAGGACTTTTTTGGGTGAAATTAGTGTTATCTATGGCAAAGATCCTATCTTAGATCAGTATCGGTGAAAGAAGACATAATAGGTAGGGCCAAGTTATTAAGGAAGTGGTATTTGGAGTTGGCATAAAATATTGAATATTTACTAGTAATTATATCTTAGAAAGGGTGTATATGAATGCTTGAATTGATTCTTTAAACCTCGGGTGTATGCATAAAAATGCCTACAAACAGAGTTTAGTCGAACTAGCAAGACTAAAGAGGAAGGAGTGATTGCGAGAGAACCAAAAAGATTTAGTTTATAAAATTTTATATGCACCATATTAGGGGTAAAGGGTGGCTAAAATTGGTTTCAATTTCTTTTGGGGAGCTTACCAATCCTCCCAACCATGAATGTTCCATGCACATTGTTCTTGAGAACTCTATAAGGGTAGTTGTATGCAATTTTTAAGAGGCGAAATAAATATTTGTTTCTTATCATTATGATGGTTGAATCAACATTTTTTTAGCCTGTGAATAAGGGAAAATGTGTATTATGTCAGTAAATGATAAAAGACTAAGATTATTTCTTGATTTGGTCTAGAATAGTGAGAAGGCTAGTGAAGGAAATAGGAAGAAAGGTGAGAGAAATTGATATTTTCATGAAACTTGGTCAACTAATTAGAGAATTGGCATATTTGGAGGTATGTAAAATAGATCATGAGTTTGAAGAATTATATTTTACTTGCATGGCCAAGGTTTTTTCTTGTATGAGATAACCTAAGCTAGTGAACAAGTTATTAAACAAAGTATTAGAATGAATGAAGGGCATTGGTGGTTGTTAACTTGACGAGTTTATCAAATTGTCAATGACCTCTACATCAACATGGGATTGCGATAACATCAACATAAATATGAGAGTAATAGTAAAAACATTATTCGTATGATAAATCCTATGGGAGAAAATTATTAAATCCAAATTGCTTGAGTAAAACAACTTGATTTTTAGTTCATTAATTATTTCCTTCTACAAATTGAGAGAGTATGAGTAATTTGTTTTTTTGTATTGGGTAATGTAAACCAATTATAGGAAAAATGGATTTGTAATTTACTATCAAAATCATGTGTGTTGTCTTCAAACAATTGCGTTTTAGGAAGCTCCACACACACATACACACACACACACAAAAATAAAAATAAAAAAAAAAATGGGCTCATATATCTAGGGAGCCAAATTACTATTGATAGTCAACCACTATTTATAAACAAATGAATCCAAAATTCTATTACTCATTTTTATTCTCTAAATAAAAATAAATAAAAAAAAAGTAAAAATATAGCTATATATTGTCATACAATGTATATATTGTTCCCATTGTCCAAAATATTTAGAAGGCACTTCATATCTTCCCCCTTATGTATTTTAGGTCTCTTTCATTAATATTATGACCACATACACACATAACATATGGGCTCATATATCTAGGGAAGGAAAATTACTATTGATAGTCACCCACTATTTATAAACAAATGAATAAAAATGCTATTACTCATTATTATTATCTACATAAACAAAAATAAAAAGTAAAAATAGGGTTATAGGTAGTCATCCAAAGTCTATATTGTTCTCATTGTCCAAAATATTTAGATGGTTCTTCATATCTTCACCCATATATATTTTAGGCCTCTTTCATTAAAAGATCAACACACACACACACACACACACACACACACACACACACACATATATATATATATATATGTGTGTGTGTGTGTGTGTGTGTGTGTGTGTGTGTGTGTGTGTGTGTGTGTGTGTGTGTGTGTGTGTGTGTGTGTATGTATGTGTATGTAGAGATGGTCACTCATCATCCAATAAATATATAGGGGTAAGAGAGTTATGACATAGTTTTTCATTGATTTCAATATGAATATATTGACTATAGAGTCTTTATAGTGTATTGAATCTTGGGACAATTAGTGCATTACTAAACTAACTCATGAAATATTGGACAATGCTTTGCGAGAATGGGATGGATACTCTATATGTATGACAGACATAAATACTAGTTGTAACTCTTTGTAGAAAATACAATTTGTACAAATGTAAGAGAAGATAAAGTAGATAGTAATATGTAAACAAAGTGTGTGTATGTATGTAAGTGTGAGTAGAGAGGTTAGAATAATGTATGTATATGACGAAACAAAAGTACAATATTTAAGTGTATTTAGAAATATTTATAATATAAAAATGTATATGAAAAGTGAGATATGTGAATTTACAATATAGTCGAGTAGGAAAATTATATGCCTTTGATTTATCTTGCTTAGTTATTGTTATATTGTATATGTTGAATTTGTAGACCTAATTCAAAATTCATTATGCATCTTCATTAACTATTAAAGTTTATTAGATTATATCCACCTTTGTGCACATTATATCTAACTATAATGAAGGAATATTATGAAAAAATAATCACGTACAATATATGTTACTATTTATTGTTTAATCCTTGTTCTAGTTAATTTAACGTCTAGGTGTGGATACCCACTACTCTTTTGTAAGCCTATAATACATACGCTAGAAAATTGGTGAGAAAATTTCAAAATATTACTACAACATGAGGTAAAGATAGCGGAACATACTTACACATAGGTTAGTAATGATTTATTTAGGGTAGAAGATGAGGAGATTTGGTCATCCTTACATAATTTATTATGGCCTTTATAGTCCAATTAATTGAGTGGTTTAGAATTCAATTTCAAGAGTCTATTTAATGGACTAAAGATAAGTTTATGAAACTTGAGAAATTTGGAAAAACATTTAACACCACACTTGAATCATTAATTGTTACATGGGAAATCCAAGATTAGATAATTTTTATAGGAAGAAATTAAAATTTATGGAAGGAAAAAGACAATAGTTCTATAAAGGATCATGTTATTTATCTAAATTATTTTTATTAAGAAGGGATTTGTAAAAAGGCATAGTATGTTTATTTAGATCAAAATAGATATGTGATGATGGGTGGAAAGACATGCAATCCAAAAAGATTTTATTTTTAATATAAGATCTAAATCAATGGTTGAATAGAAATAAATGGGTAAAAAGAAATGGAGAAAATAAATAAAAAATTAGAAGATATTTGGAGATTATTATAAATTTAATAATTAGGAGGATATGATAGGATTAAAGGGTAAGATAATATTTTATTAAATTGTGGAGTATGAAGAGATGCTAGAACACAGTGGTATGTCATGGACCATGGAAAAAATCTAAATAAGCAAAAATGTAGGAAGAATAGAAAAATGGGATTTAATGAGGAGAAGATTAGGTTAATGTAAAAAAATGAAGAATTAAATGGAAGAATGGAAAAATAAAGACTATAAATAGAAGAAAAATACATTAAATTATTTCTAAAAGAGATAAAATTGGGAGGTCAAGGAGTTGTATTCCTAAAGACTTAGAAACAATGTTCACAAGAGTTACATGGCTCAAATAAGGAGCAATGCCACTTCAAGAGAAACCAATAAAATAAATCATACTTAAAGATTAGATGATACTCAATAATCGGCTCTTACCTTACGATAAAAATACTAAGAAATAGCCTAGAGTTAAGAAACATACTCATAGATAGCAGAGGGATGCAAGAGGCCCATACAATGCATAGAAATTTATTGGTGTTTTAGAATAGGGAATAAGATATTGTTAATTTCAATAGCTAAAAAAATAGGAACCTTATATAAATTAATATTAATAGAAAACTAAAAGATAGATGAAAGAGATAGAGGGAAAGTAAATGGTGTAATGAGAGAGAATGGAGTAAATAGATTATATGACATATAAAAATCAGTATAAAGGGTAGTGTCTGCGAGAATAAAATATGGAATAAGAGTAAGGTATAGTAGTAAAATAGAAAGGATGGAGAGGTTCCTTGAGGAAGTGATAGAAATTGATAAAACTATAAGAAGTGATGAGAAAGGATAAGTATAAAATGAATAAAATAGGTATAATTCACCAAGTAAAACCAAATTAAGGATCATCAAAGATAAGAAGTTGTTCAATGAAGGAAAAAACACTAGTAAAGGTAATGAAGAAATATACAATGAAATTTCCCACCCTAATCGGAAGAGACCATTTGAAGAAATGAACCACTCAAACTAAACACCATCTCATTTTATGACAAAAAATGAAAGAGACTTTTAAAAAAGTAATATAAAAGAAGAAATTAAAATTAGTTCTAAAAAGAAGATAGAGTAGAGAAAAGAAGAGATGAAGTAATAGAAGGTTTTAACAAGATACTAGGGACGAGATATGTTTAAAAAGAACTTAAAAAGATAAAGGAAGAACTATATTACATATATACACATTAATAATATGGAGATATGTAGAGTTGTAATAATTAGGTTCATTTTGCTTCATTATAGTCACATATATAAATTGTTTACTATTGATATTTTTAAAAAGAACTTAAAAAAGATAAAGGAAGAACTATATTGCATATATACACATTAATAATATGGAGATATTTCATTTTGCTTCACTATAGTCACATATATAAATTGTTATAAATTGTTTACTATTGAAGTATAGTATTTTCATATAGATAATTGATAAGCATCATTTGAACTTCACATTGGTTTCCTTTGTGTTGGAACTAAATAATATATTGAACATATGCATTATTTGTTTCTTTATCTTACAAAACAATAAGACATAATTATGGTTCATTTTGGTTTGCTACATTTACATATATAAAGCAAAAGTTTGAATAGAATTTACTTGAATTACATATGGAAATATAATAATTAGAAGCATATGTTATAATTGGGTTCATTTTATTTTTAAAGATAAATGATCTAAACATATGAGAAATAACAATTCAATTCATTTATGTTAACTATTATTAATAAAAAAACTAGTATTATCTATACAACAAGTTTTAACAATATTTAATAAAATTCTATATGTAAATTTAATTAAAAATTATATGAAAAATGTGATTTAAGTTCATTTATATATTATTACTAAAGATTATGAACATAAAAATAATTATAATGAAGTTCTTTAGAATGATACTTACCAGTCCCAAATCATTTGAGATGAAATAATTCAAATGTTTCTTATATATTAATAATACAAAAAACCATATTCTAAGATACACATATAGAGAAAGCATGATTATGATTTTTGTCATTCATCTTCAGGTCTTCATTGTGGATGGTTGAAGAGAAAGAAATTCCTAACAACATTAAAGTTGAACAGTTATTATCTTCCTTTTGGTGAATGTGATCTTAAATGGAATATGTGCCTATACCCATACATAAGCCATGCACAATGTCCATGCCTAATCCTATGGCTATACGTATCGATCTAAATAAAATTTTGTTTAGAGAAACAGGAGTGAATGACTTCATCATGATGAGTTAACTACGGGGGCATTTTGGTTAGTCCACAATTTTCTCCCAAAGGTATACAACCACCAATAAAAACATTCAAACTATCATATGAAAGTTAAGTATTATTAGGGATACAATACAAACAAGTTTTCTCAGAATTTTACTTTGGAAAAAAGGGAACTGTACATTATTACAGCTGAGGAGATGTTAGTTCACTGGATTCCCTCCCATGGCAGAATGAAGCAAGGATCTGAAATCCAATTCTTAATATTAAATTTTTGTTTTACAACGGCCAGAGCTTGGGCTGCAAGATAATTTCAAGAGAGTTTGAATCACAATTGCAGTATTTTAAAATATTGCAAAAACTACGAAAAATAGAAGGAAATTGTGTACTGACCGTCCATTGAAGAAGTTGCAGGTTGAGTGGGAAGCAGGTGGTAATGGTCAAAAGCGTTAATTAAAGGGCCACGAGTAGAGCTAGAGTCACTTTGGAGCAAAAATGATAGTTGTTGTGTTTCAGAGGGTAAAGTTATTTCTCTGGCAGACAAATCTCGATGGAGACTAATATTAGGAACCTTGGTTTGTCTATTTATCAAAACCTTGAAAATTCTGGATACATACCCATTGACTTGTTCAATATCAGAAAAATACAACAGCAAAAGGAAAGTTTTGATCAGCTGCGGGGTTTGAAATTGCGGTATGGGAATATACATGGTGTCATTGGTGACCACAGGTGTTTGCATCACAGAAGGTGGAGGAAAGTTTCTGGTGTTTTTTGTGGAAATTGTTTCCACCGAGCTTACATTCTTTACCCCTTCAATTGATGAAGGATAGCACATGCGATCAAATCGGTCTTCAGGATACCTAAAAATAACTAATTGATTGTAAACAATTAGAAACAAGATCCATGGAAGGAAAACATAACATTTATTAGGACTGTAATATTAGAATGATCAGCTCACATGGCCGTGGACTGTGCACCCAGATTAGATCTTCGGAGCTGAATTTTTAAATAGCTTCACTTCTCTTGTTTATTGATAGGACATCTTTGCCAGAAAAATGACAGCTTCTTCTCAGCCAAATTTTCGATAACCAACATAATAGTATGCCCATGAAACTAATGAAAAAAATACCTCTTCTAAGAGCAAAATGTCACTTGTAGAAGTTGCATACCATAATGAACAGGGAATCGCTTTAAAAAGTAGTATTCGACTACTGACATTGATGAAGAAAATAACATACAAAATTTTGCAGTAGCACTTGAAACCTGCAAGACGACAAGGTCTTTAATTTCGTGCTCAAACTGTATTTGAAATTTTGAATGATAATTTTGATGTTGATATTAGAACATGGCAACATAAAGAAGGCTTGAAGGATACCTGGGGTGGAATTTCCAACTCCAAAAATAGAGGTTGAAGAATAAATCCTCCTGCAAGACCAAGCAAATCCCCTACAACACGAGCCATAATCCCAAAGAAGAAATATAGAAGCATTTGAGATACTTTCTTGTTAACTGTATCTACTCTTCTAGAGGCAAATGTCTTGACTCCTTTGAATAAATAAATAGCTTCATAAAGGCTTACAGAGAAAGCAACTGGAACGTGTATCACAATAAACATAGTACTCAAATATTGTTGTTATGGCGGACTTCATAAGGTATCAATCTCAGTAATGCTGAAGATTACTTGAAGAGGGTTATAAATGTGAGGTACCTGTAATGAGTTAAAAACGCAATACTTTACAGAGCATGTCCGTGATTTAGTCTGGATAGGAATCAAAACAAAGTTCCATGCACTCAGACAGGTTTTATTAGTAAAACAGTTAACAAATTATATAACATGTGGGAAGTGGCTTTGGTTACATGTCCTTCCTATGCTACTCAATGTACGAGAAATTCAACATATGCATCTCATTTTGTTCCATATCCATACGTGTTGAAAGTTACCTTCAGGATCTGCAATGCCATAAATGCAAACCACACAAACAATAGCATGTCAATTCTTTCCAACGGATATTAAACCAAATTGATTTGTGCATTGGTTACAAAGGCATGCTTGTAGTTAGCAACTGATTTGTATTCTCCCTTACATCTTTACGCTTCAACTATTGAGGTACAATAAAAGAGAAAAGAAAATAGTTGCAGGGCAAACAAATTTTTATATGTTAAAAATGATGAAGTGCTGGATATATGAAGGGGCTCCTATCTATATTCTATCTGGGGGTTGTTGGCGCCCTATCTATATATACCCGGCCCACCCCACCCCAGAGAAAGTAGATATAGCCGGGTTGGATCTTAGAGTATGCCATATAGTTCTATAGGGTAGTGTGTTCTCTCACCATCAGGTTTATCTACATAGAAAGCGCAGTCGTCCTCTAAAATCAGCGTTCATGCGTAAAAATTAAAAATCACAGAACCTCTACCAATGGAGAATAGTATGGCACAAAAGCTGGAACAACATGCACATGTGATTGATCTATATCCTCCCAGACCTTCAATCGGTCATCGATTGAAAATGCCAATTTAAAAGTATCTACAGCCCTCATCCCCTAAACCTGCATGGTTGCATGCTAATAAAACAGAAATGAAGCTTAAATGGTCAGGTCATGTTCTAAAGTGTTTTAGTATGTCAAAGAGTGGGAGCATCCCTGCAAAATCCATCTGGTACATATACTGCAATCATGGCAATCCCTGATACCACATCTTTTTCAGGCATTCTTTCAAACAGTTCATGTGCATTAGGTATGCTTCCACATTTTGTATAGATGTCTACTACAGCACTTGCAACTACATCTAACAAACCATTAGGCAGTCCCTGATACCACATCTTTTTCAAGCATTGTTTCAAACAGTTCATGTGCATTAGGTATGCTTCCACATTTTGTATAGATGTCTACTAGGGTACTTGCAACTACATCTAACAAACCATTATGCTTTGATGGCTGTAAATGCACATTCTGCTTACTACACACAACCCCTCTGAAGATTACATATCTTCAATTATTGCAGACCTGTATTTTCACGAGCATGGTTTCACAAGGAAAGACAGTCCACTCTTTCATTGCTCACAGGTGATTAAATGGCATTTTCTACACACAGCTTTTCATAAAAAACATATTTAAATGTATGTCAAGTGCAGAGTTTTGATAGATGCCCGTAAAGAGTTTGACCAAGTGAAAGAATGAGACAGTTTCTCATGGAATACAATTATTGCAGCATACAGAAGACATGGTTATCCTCACAAGGCAGTCACATTGTTTCACCATATGCAACAAACAGGTCTTCAACCCGATCAGTTTACATTTGCCAACATACTCCCAGCCTGTGCCAAAATGGGAGCTTTGGAACAGGGTATGGACATCCATCAAAGCATAAAGGATAGAGGAATTTTGTCAGATGTGGTTGCAAATGTCCTGGTAGACATGTATGCAAAATGTGGAACCGTAGACAAGGCACGTGAACTGTTCGACAGAATGCCTCAAAAAAATGTGGTATCATGGACAGTAATGATTGCAGGATATGCCCAAAATGGATTTGTTGAAAATGCGTTATAATTACTTAGAAACATTCATGCAATTGCAATTGGCAGATGTAAAGCCAAATTCCACAACCTTTGTCAGCATCCTCCCTGCCTGTGCCAAAATGGGAGCTTTGGAACAGGGTATGGACATCCATCAAAGCATAATGGATAGAGGAATTTTGACTGATGTAGTTGCAACTGCCTGGTAGACATGTATGCAAAATGTGGAAGCATAGACAAGGCACGTGAACTGTTTGATAAAATGCCTCAAAGAAATGTGGGCTCATGGAATGCCATGATTGCAGGATATGCACAATATGAATTTGTTGAAAATGCACGTGAACTGTTTGATAGAATGCCTCAAAGAGATGTGATCTCAAGGAGTGCCATGATTGCAGGATATGCACAAAATGGATTTGTTGAAAAGGCCCATGAACTGTTTGATAGAATACCTCAAAGAAATGTGGTCTCATGGAATGCCATGATTGCAGGATATGCACAAAATGATTTAACTCAGGTTGTAGATGAGTTGATGATATTTTTATAGACTTCTGAAACAGCCCACTCAGCCAAGTTTAACCAGCTCATGTTTATATAGCATATAACTTTTTATTATGTACAGTTTAAAAATGCATACACATTTAATATTATGTACTGATTATGCATATATTAATTTATTTGCAAGGCAAAACAGTAAATGGAAAAGCACCATAAATTAGGACATATATTAGTAATTTATTTGCAAGGAAAAACAGTAATTTATTTGAATCTGTCATTAATGCAAATTTCACTTAATGTGGATCTTACTGTTACTGTAAGCAAAAACTTGACACAAGCAACACAAGAAATCCACCTGATCTATTGAATCAGTGCCAAACTAGGAGACCCTGTAATTCAGTGGTAGAACAGCAACAGAACAAAAGAAGGAAAATATCTATAACTACCCAGCACATAAGAAAACCTGCGTGAGCATAAACCACCCGCCACATCTGCCGCCCTAGACCCTGCAATGTCCAAAACCCCTGATTTAATCAGTAACAGTGCAGCGCTCCAACGTTTTCCAACTAATTAGCCAAAGCAGAAAATGAAACAGATTCATGCAACAAGCCACATGTCTCCATTATCCAGCAACAGGGCGACGTGGACAGAAAACACCTGCAGCAGATGTCAAAGTGTAAGAGGCAAATAAAACTTTAATTAAATCGGTCATATCTATGCAAAAGGAAGCAACGAGCTCAGGCAATGAGGGATTACTAGTGCACCAATCATCGACGACCCAAACAAAATATTTGCCAATGTCTACTAACAACTACAAGAAATATATACAGAAACATTAGCTTTAATATATTTCACACGAAGCCAAAAGAAAATTAATAGGAGAAGGCGAATACATTAGTATCCTGCGCGGCAGGTACTAAAAATTGTACAAATATAAAAGTATGATGGTAGGAAGGATTTAATGCAAGAGAATGAAACAGGTTTGAGTTACGTATGCAAGGATTCAATGTACTATTGCAGCTTCATGGACAAATATGCAGCCATGAAATATTGTCCAATGATGGAAATCACTTACTTTAGAATTCCCAAAATGGTATATGTAAAAGGTAGCATAGAATAGAATGCTTTCCCTCATCAGTGTATTGTGTAATGGATCCATTGCTTTCCTAATTCGAGTGAGGGAAGTTATATAATAGTTTGGCTTTCACACCTATAAAAAAATAATTAAATTTTCCAACATTAGTGATATATAAAATAATAATATGATAGCTACTTCAAAGAATATAAGAAATATTTATTACAAAAAGTAGACTAAAGAATGAATTACAATGTACAAGAGTAAAAATTGTTTCAAGTTATGTCATTATTAATCTAGTATGTTGTAAAGTACTTTACAAATTTTCACTCAAGTAAATAACTCTAACTAAATGTTTCCAAGAGCACTCATAACTTTCTCATGATAAACCACATATTATTTCTCCAAACTTGGAGAGAATTTTCCTTCCCACATCTTTGTTACAATTATATTTGATCACATTTTCGGACACACTATAGAAGTTCCATATACAAAGAATTGTGTGCACTTGAAAGAATTTCTAAACAAGTGAAAAGACTAAAAGTCAATGAACTCGATAATATGTTTTTTAAATGAATGAAAATGGATAGTAAAACCATAAATTAAATTAATTTAGAGCTTAAAACTCCATATAGAATGACCAATCAGTATTGCTACAACTATTCAATTAGGTCAATGTTAAAGGCCTTGAAGATATCTTATGCAACTTTTTTTTGGATGTTAAAAGTATGCGTTCATGATGTAACTTGTTAGACCCTAAACTTTTCGACCCAAAAATGAGGCAATATTTTGCATCGCGTTATTGTCTACGGTATTGAATGGGCCTATCATGATGCTTAAGTCATTAGGATACACACATATAGAGTTAACAAACTTTCTTACAAGTTATGTTTGTCATTGGTATGTATGGACTATGCTAAGTTTCTCTATATTGTTCCAAATTTTAACAAATGTCTCAAAAGAGACACATTAAAAAAAAGTTCTTCACAAAATTACAATAGTCTTACCTTGCTACGACATTTGAACAATGACATTGAAATCCTTATAATGTCAAATTTTCATTATCACATTATAATAATGATTTATTATTAATATTAAAAACAATTTAATACTATTTATCAAATCATTACTATAATCAATAACAAAATAAAATCATGTTATATAATAAATGTTATACACTTTACAATGATATTATATTACATATAATATATTATTACAAATATTAAAGATATGTACTACTTTTAGAACTTATAAGCATTATCCCATTATAATATTTATTTATAAGAACAGTATAACCCTCTAACAACATATTATAGTATTATAGTGGTAATATATTATAAGATTATAATATTCGTTATATCACATAAGATTTTCACAAACCTTTAAATCTTTACCATATATTTTATTATTATTATCTTTATTATATAATTACATTTGAACTATTATAAATATTTTATGTTATGGATAATGATAAATTTGCACTGTTACATATTATATTATAAAAGATATTATATTATTCCATTAATTATAGTAACCTTTAATATAAAATATAATGAGTTTTCTTTTGTTTTATATATCTATTTTAATATACTAATCATCACGTAGTAATATTTGTATAAAACATATTATATATAAAACACATATTCTATATTATAGTATATGCAATATACTATATGCGTTGAACTACTTTAAAGAATACATCATATATCTTATTTTATAATATATAAACATATTCCTTATAGTAATAAGATTCCGGTAAAAGATATTATATGATTCGTATATCTTGACGATTAACAAAATTGTTGTTTAAGAAGTAAAAGTTGCATGGTGTAACACCCTTAAAAATTTCCCACTCGAGACCCAAGAACAACCTAGGTTTAGTTAGGAAAATTATGGAATAATTTATTTTTTTAAAGTGCATGTCCCGATACAGGCTTAGAAAACTACAATTTTCATAACAATGTTTCAAGGACAAATAAACCTAATAATAAAAGTTCCCATTATAACCATTATTTATTTCACATTATCAAGTTAATAAGAGAGTAAAAATTAACAGGACAATTTTCTCACTACCCCACTTTCAAACTGCCTTATATGCCTCAACCTAATTTTTTCACATGTTTAATGAACTTAAAACTTCTTGAAAATATTCCCATTAGATAGGAAATTTCCTCCCATTTCCATTGATATAAAGAAGTCCTTCTAACTCCTCATATTTCTCAAGTTATAGGTCGGCGGGCCTTGGGAGGAAAATTTTCCCAAGAGTGAGCTTGCGGGCCGTGGGAAGGAATTTTTTTCGAGTGCTGAAGGGTGGGTTACGGGAATAAATTTTTCCTAAGCGTGGAAGGGCGGGTCACATGAAGAAATTTTTCCAGCGCGCTTTTGCGTGTCGCGGGAAGAAATTTTTCCCGAGCGTGGAAAGGTGGGTTGTCAGAGGAAACTTGTGTATTTAGCTTTTTATTGAAAAAGCACTAAAGGTTAAAAATGATCCATGCCTCCACCGACATCTTGTTCCGCCACGTGTCATGCCCGTATTCTAAGTGGGAAAATGAACCGAGTGGGGAAACTTAGAAAGTTTAGACTTTCGTCTAAAAAGCGTGAAGGTTAAAACATAACCCATGCCTCTGCGGCGACCGATGATGCCACATGTCGCCTCTCATTGGTTGCAATTCGGCGGGCCTTGGAGTGACTTAGAACATTTTGACATTAAAATAAAAAGATTAAAGGTTAAAACGCTCTCCTATACCTACGCCTAAGGTCACATGTGTCAACCAACCGTTGGTCATGAAAGCGTGAGGTGGCCTAGAAACTTTAAAAATTTCACCCAAATTGAATTTTACAAGGTTAACATTGAGAAATCAACTACTCCTTCGCCGTCACCTTGTGAAGCCATGTTTCACCAATCATTGGTCAGGGAGGTGGGCAGCGGAGAAACTTTAGAAACTTTCAAAAAAAAATTTAAAATTTAAGTTTTAAAACATGGGCCGCACGCCCGCAAAAGTGCTTTTCCAAGGCAAGGGCAGGGGATCTTTGGTGCGGAGAAAATTAGGATTTTTTCAAAAAAATTTGAAAGCTTAAGTTAAGGGTTGCGAGCCCGCACGCCCATGGAAATGCTTACCAAAAGTGAAGGTCGGGAAAGCGGGGCTATGGGGAAATTTGTTTCAAAATTTCTTTTACTCAAACGTAGATTATTTTTACAAAAAAAGATGGTTTTGGGCCGAGCGGAGCGGTGGAAACTTCATGAATTTTGGGTTTTTAAGGAAAAAAAAAGCGAAAGGAAGATTTTCGTCCATGGTCTCATAGGGAATATTTTAATAATTAAATTTGACGAATATTTTTTTGAAGCCAAAGAAGTAAAAATTTCAAAAGGCCATAACTTTTGATAGGAAGTTGGGTTTTAGCAGAAAATGACTTTCTGGAAAGCTCTCGACGTCCTCTTTGCACTGACAACCTTAAAATTTTGATTTGGATAAAGTTTTAAGGGTCAATTTTGAGAAAAAAAAATTCTATCACTTAAAAAGTGAGCTGGTATTTTTAACTTGCACAATTGGTTCAAATACGCCATTAATTCTTTCTTAACATGCCAAACAGGCATGGAGGATTTCACTTGGGAGATTTTTTTTTAGGATAGATTGCAAGGTTAAATTGTTTGATTGATTTTCAATTCAAATTTACCAATTGTTACACAACAAATTGTCTACAATTTTGCCTTTTCCCAATTTGAAAGGTTCTATAAATTTTCATAAGTATTTTGGTTTGTTTGGGATCATTTTGATCTTCCTTAGATTTTATTATTGTTTCAAATTTTTTTCATAGTTTTACAGGGTTGGTATGTATCTTTTGATGAAAATTTACAAAGTTTACATGTGAAATAAAAATGAAGTTTCTACATTTAAAAAAAACAGAGATTAATCTATTTCTTTTGCCATACTATAAAAACATTGAATTCATTCCATGCTAGTTTTAAATAGTTTTCTTTCCTTCAATCAAAATGTAGAAACAAGAATGCAACTTCTATTTTTCAAATCATGCATTTCAACAAAACAGAGTAATGTATTTTCTTCATACGTATTTCTTTCTTTCAAACAGAAATTCCTCATCATATTTCAACATAGATTTTAAAACAGCAATAACCCCATTTACATAAAATAATACAAATTCTATTTAAATTGATCAAATACAACTTTACAAAATACAGCTCTTTCTCTTTTCCTTTCATTCAAATGCACTTTCACATTTCTTTACACACTACAAATTTTAGTCCATATCTCTTTCTCATTTAAACATAGGATTTCATTTCCAAAACGAAATAACTATCCAATACAAACAATATTACAATTCATCCACTTAAAGTGGGAAAAAGGTTTACAAAAATAAGTCTCATAAAGGATTGCAAAACTCTATCTTGTATCTCAGTTCCAGAACAAAAACATGAAGTTCCTCCATTTTCCAGTTTGAGCACAAACAAAAGTAGGGGAAAGGCAATGCTCTCCACCCAACCAAGACATACAATGAAATGGAGAAGCCACCCTCTTCATTGGCCCCCGAGCCCCAACCACTATGAAATAAGAGATGTATTCCAACACATGAAAAAAAAATGATTCCAAAACACACAAGAAAATTTCACATTTAAAACACAACCCAAAGCAAAATTTGAGTTTACAACCACAGAATAAAGACAACAAAAAACACTCAGGCTTCATCATATAAGCGAAAGCAGCAAGAAACTATGGGGGATGTTGCTTATGCCTCCCAAAGGGGAAATGGGTATCACCACTTGAGAATAAACCACCAAAATATATCATTTCAAAACCCTGACATGCCCTTATGCCTCCCCCAAGTACCCCTTATTCCTCCCATTTCCTTATGCCTCCCCAACCTCTTATGGCACCCCTTAATGAGTAAAGAAATGCAAGCTATTTCTTTTTGCAAGGTGGAACCCAAATCCCAACTCCCTCCACACTTATACCTCCCCATAACACTTATGTATCCCCACAAGAATCCCCATAGTCTTCTCCTACACCATTCCTAGGCCATCTACCCAACCAACCAACAAATAAAACAACACATTCAAACATTCAACCATTCACATAAGCATAAAAATGAAAGAAGAGCATTTCAAGAGCCAAGCTCCTACCTCTCCATAATGGAGTTTGTTCCAAGGTTGCAAAACAACAAGCTTTCTAATGCAAAACAATCCAAGAGATCAACAATCTACAAGCATGCAACAATCTCCAATCTTCTCCAAAAGCAAGAGCTCAAACAACAAAAGAAGTCACCCAAAATGAAGTATCCAAAAGTGAAGCAACCCAAAAACAAGCTAAGGAATTCGAATATATAGAAGAGGGAAAAGGAGGATGAGGTGGATCCATGTAGGATGCCACATCACACATCCTCAACTCCAACTCATAAGTCAACTTCAATCTCCAATACATAAAAAAATAGGTGGGTGAATAAAATGATAGATTACTTACACACTCCAAACAAGCCCACACCCCATAATGATCGAAATTTAAAACATGTAAGAAAGTGTAATTAAAACATCTAACTTGTCTTATAAAAATACATCATGAAGGTCTAATTTTAACTCACCAACCATAGGTAAGGTTGGTATATAAATTTAAGAGGTGTTGGACAAGTTTAACTTGTTTCACAAGCCTCCAAAATCAGCCTCTAAGGAAAGATTCGAATTTTAAAGAAGATGAAGTGTTTCATATTCCAAATTTACTTACATATCTCTTACACATTACTCAAACATTTCTTACAACATTTAATACAACAACCAACAACTCTAATAATTACTTTCTTATGACCCAATTTGATTAATTAATTTTAACAATATGATTACTCATAATATTTATCACAATTTAATAATTAAAGAAAGGGGTAAATGCACCTACTAAAAAACACAAACAACATTAAACAAAAGACCAAATAAAGGAAATACATAAAATCCCTTGGTCACCTTCAAGGTGATCCCCCCATGGAAATCCCTAACTATAAAACAACACACACAAACAAGTACATGTTGGCATGGGACCTTGTGTGAATTCACCTAGAATTCCAATGTTGTTGGTCTCAAATCCCTCGATGTTTGTTGTGATATTTTAACCTGCAAAACACAATTACCTCCTTCGGCCTCGTGGCCATATCAGAACATCCAAAATACATATAAATATAATTCCAAAATCATCTATATATATGAATCAAAACAACATCAAGGCAACCAACAATATCATTTGTAATTTTATCAAAAACTATATGATCATCAAATTAATTCCATTTTCTAGGTCTACTCAATATATCCAAATATCACATGTCCGAACAACATCCATAAATATAACCATGTCAAACAATATATCATCATCAATATATAAAATGTCTCTAATAATCATCATGCATCATATATGAATCAAAGTCAACAATAATCCATGATCTAACATCTAACATCATACTAAATCAAAACTATAATAATGCCCATAATATAGTCAACAATATCATAATCAATATCAAAGGTGTCAAAGGGAAGTGGGCACTACATCCCCCTCCCCTTAGACTTGACTTCCTCCTGGAAGTCACTAGAATAGATGTGGGAACTGAACTCGGAAGAAATGTAGCATCCTCCCAGTAGCTATAGCCTCTCATCATATCTATCCCACTAGCACTCGAACCTGATCAATATCTCTTCCTCGAAGGCCCAGGGTTCTACGATCTATAATGTGAACGGGCTCCACCATCACCTGCCCCTAATCTTGCACCTGCAATGAGGTCCAATCTAGCACATGAGAAGGATCTACAATATATCTCCTAAGCAATGAAACATGAAACACATCATGTACGCGAGACAAGCTAGGTGGCAATGCTAGACGATAGACCAAAGGGTCGATATGCTCCAAGATCTCAAAAGGACCAACAAATCTAGGAGCTGACTTAGAACCTTTCCCATAACAGATAGGGCTGAACATGTGGCCTAACCCGAAGGAACACCTTGATGCCCACATCAAAACTATGGTCAGTCCTATGCTGATCTCACATGTACTTATTCTACCTATCTTGGGCATCTTGTAGTCTCTGTTTGATCAAAACCACCTGCTACTCCATGTCTTGTAGTAAAGATGGTCAAAGAGATACCCTATCCTCTAATGTGACCCAACTAAGAGGTGTCCTGCACTTTTTGCCATACAAAGCCTGAAAAGATCCATGCCTATAGAGCTCTGAAAACTATTATTGTAGGCAAAATCCACCAAGTACATGTACTCCTCCCATCTTGATTGCTGATCCATAACATACATCTTAAGCATGTCCTTCTCAATCTGATTCACCCGCTTAGTTTTTTCATCGGTCTCGGGTGATATGATGTTTTGAAATTGATCCTTGTCCTAAGGGCATGTTGCATGGTAGTCCAAAAATGGGAAGTATACAAAGGATCGCGGTCAAAAATAATCTTTCATAGAATTCTGTGTAACCTGAAAATCTCATCCAGATAGACATGTGCCACTACAATGGTTGTATAAGTGGTCTTCGCTGGAGAAAAATGAGCCACTTTTGTCGACTTATCCACCGTGACCATAATGGTGTCATGGTGGTATCTCGACATCAGTAGCCAAACAATGAAGTCCATGGAAATGGTGTCCCACTTCCACTCCAGTATAGCATGAGGAAAGAGAAGGCCAGCTGGATGTTGATGCTTGGCCTTCACTTTCTGGCACTCTAAACAACGTGACACAAACTGATCCATGTCTCTATGAAGTCCTCTCCAATGATACACATGTTGCAAGGTGGCATGCATCTTCTTCACCCCGCAATGGGCTGAATAGGGTGCATGATGTGCCTTTGTATGAATATCCTCTCTCAAGCCTCCATCTCTCGGGAACATAAATCCATCCTCTATGCTCTGAGAAGGCCATCTACCTATAAATAAAAACCATTGAACTTCCCTCAAGGGGTCTTTGAGACTCAATCTCTACTTTAGCCGCAATGTACAAACTGTCAAGAGGAAGTTGCTGAAGAATCTGCTCCACAAATCTATGCCCACTGAAGTGGCCATAGCCACATGTCTCCATCTACTAAGAGCATCTACAACCACATTCTCCTTTCCCTTCACATTCTCTATCTCCATATCATACTCACAAAGAAACTCCATCTAACGCCACTGACGAGCGTTGACATTGGGTTGTGTGAAGAGGTGGTGAAGACTCAAGTGATCTATCCTGAGTGTGAATCTCTTGACCAAGAAGAAAGTGTCTCCATCGAACCAAAGCATGAACAACTTCCGCAAGCTCAAGATCATGAGTCGGATAATTGAGCTCATAATCTTTGAGTTTGCGAGACTCAAAAACCACCACTTTTCCCTCTTGCATCAATACACCTCCAAGTCCTTCCAAAGAAGCATCCGTGCATATGAAAAAACTCACCCTATGGATCCAAACTTTACGCATGAATAGGTGTTGTAGTGAGGCACTCCTCTAGTGTCCTAAAGGCATACTCACATCTATCTGACCAATCAAACTTCTTCCCTTTATGCTTTGAAGGGAAGTAATGGGGTGCACAACCTTAGAGAAGCCCTGAATAAATCTCCTGTAATAACCTACTAATCCTATGAAGTTGTGCACCTCTATCATAGTAGTGGGTGTTGGCCAATCCATAATAGCTCTAATCTTGGGAAGATCGATTTTTTATACCTTCCCCAAAAATGATGTGGCCCAGACATTGCACCTCTGTATGAAAGAATGCATACTTCTCCAAGTTCCCGTAAAGCTTCTGCTCACAAAGACACTGAAGAACCTGGCAAAGGTGCCCCTCATACTCCTCAAGCGTACATGATTAAATCAAAATGTCATCTAGGAAGATGAGTACGAATCAATCTAAGAAATTCCTAAATACCCCATTCATCAAACTCATAAACACTACGAGGGAATTCATCAAACCAAAAATCACCACTGTGAACTCATAGTGCCCATATCTCGTACGAAAGGTGGTCTCATGAATATCCACCTCCATAATCCTCACTGATGGTATCGACTTAAGATCTATGTTAGAGAAAATGGTGGCTCCCTTCATATGATCAAACAAATCATCTATGCGCGAGAAAGGGATAACGATTCTTAATCGTTACTTTGTTGAGATGGTGGTAGTCAACACACAACCGCAAAGACCCATCCTTCTTCTACACAAAAATCACTGGTCCACCCCAAGGGGATACACTAAGCCGATAAGGCCTTTCTCCGAAGGCCCTCAGTAACTACAATTTGAGCTCACATAGCTCGGGGTGGTCATCCGATAAGGTGCTCATGAGATAGGATCTGCTCCTGGAACTAGATATGTATTAAAATCTATCTCACGTGGGGGTGGTAGCCCAAGTAGCTCCCTTGGAAAGACATCTGAAAACTCTCTCAAAATGGGATGGTCATCTAGTGATGGTCCACTAGACCCATCCTCCGATCGGTCACTAACTGTAACCACATACATCTGACAACCCCATCTCACACACTTTGCTTAAGAATGGAAATGAGTCTCCTAACCCCTGAAATCACTGACTCCACTCCTAGATCATCTGCACAAGATATAGTCTTATGGTAACAATCCATCCTGGCCCTATGTGCAGATAACCAATCCATACCCAAGATGACTCCATAAGAACCCAATGGAAGGATACAAAGATCCAAGGTAGTGGTGAAAGGTCCCAAATCCACTACACACTCCTTCACTAAGGAGTCTACAGAGATCTTGGCTCCAGAAGCCATCTCAATGTCCTAAATAAGACCATGTCTAACTACCACCAGCCTACATCACTCTACTAAAGATGGTGTAATAAAGGAATCAGAAGAACCAAAATCAAATATAATAGAGGTAGGAATACCACCAATGCTACTTGTGGTCTCAATAATTGTACTCGATGCTCATCCCGGAAGTTCTCAATTGTTGCATAAATCCTAAGATTGTGCCCCATGTCACCAATAGTAGACTCTGAGATCTGTGTCTTACCCTTGTTAGGGTTATGTGGGAAGTCTCTCCAAAATGGTCTCAACACACGACAACCAAAAAAGCTGCGTGATCCTCTCCTATGAGTAGTTGGTGCATTCGGTGCTCTCGAAGTTTATGTTGTGGATCTTGATGATCTAGCTATGGTGCTGCTATGGTCTCTACTAGAAAGATCCTCGCCACCAAGACTCTAGCTCTAGGTGCACCCTTTGTCCTCATGGGATCCCTAGGAGGAGGCCCCATACTAGGAGCCCTCTGCATCAACTCTCTGTGAAGGTCCATAAGGTGGCGGACTGTTGTTGCGTTGTTTCTACTCTGGTCTAAATGATGACCGTGATGAACCATGTCCACCATGAGGAGGAGGAGCTAATCCCCTCGATCTACTATATAACATCTATTTGTATGTAGCTCGGGTGGGTCTTTATCTGTTGGGTCTTCCCAGTCTCCTCTGCTATATAGGCCTTCTCAATGGCCTCAGCTAAAGTTTGTAGGCAATGGATCTGAACCACACCTCCAATGTCTAGATTTAGGCCCCAGATGAACCTATGGATCCACACCTGCTCATCCTGCATGTACTCAACATACTGGAGTAGATCTAGAAATCTACTCTCATACTCACCACTTGTAAGAGATGCCTTTCGGAGGTCATGAAACTCATCTATCCTCTATTGTATGAACCTCTATGACAAATATCTGCTCCTGAAATGCTCCTCAAAGAGCTCCTAGGTAACTGTCTCAAAATCAACATGGAGCTTCTACTCCTTTGTCCTCCACCAGACACCTACTCCATCCCTCAGTAGATGGATCGCAACACGAGCTTTCATGTTGCTAGAACAAGGACAGATCTTGAAGCTCACATTGAATCTCAATAACCAGGCATCTTCTTGAAATCCAATTATGTCACCAGAGTAATGAGATGTCCACAACTTTATGATCTCCCTGATGTGATCTACAACTATAGTCTAGCGACCCCTAGGCCTCTCTACATGCTTATCCCTAAGCCTAGGGTTATAAGAGCTATCTATATGTCCTTGAATCCGGTCACCCTATCCCCTTTGTAGTGACTCTTCACCGCCTAACTCCACATAGGAGTTCTCTACTCTATGCTCCTCGTTGTGTCGATGAGATGCATTGGCATTCGTGGATGGCTCCCCATCATGTCTATGCGCTGAATTTCCTCCAACGGACCCTCCACGTAAAAGCGACATTAACATCCCGAAGTGTCTCGTAAAATCGTGCAAGTACGATGGTGATACGATGGTCTGCTACAATATGATCCAATGGTGGACAATCTTATTCTATGTGAAAAGACCCTCGCTTTGGTCCACCCCCCCGCACAAACTAGGGAGAGAGTTAGTTCATTATTCGAGGTTTCATTCAGTTTTCCATGTTTACTAACATATATAATTTTCAACAAGTTTTTTTCTAGATTTAAAAAGTGTGTTGGGTTTAACATTGTACTAGGTTTAAAGTTCATGTCTCAAGTTTTCTAGTGTGCCCAAGGGTCCAAGATTTTGAACCCATGGCTCGATACGAAGTTTAAAGCCCTCAAAATCTCCCACTCGAGACCCAAGAACAACCTAGGTTTAGATAGAAAAATTATGGAATAATTTTTTTAAAGTGCATGTCCTGATACAGGCTTAGAAAACTACAGTTGTCACAACAATGTTTCAAGGAAAAATAAACCTAATAATAAAAGTTCCCATTATAACCATTATTTATTTCACATTATCAAGTTAATAAGAGAGTAAAAATTAACAGGACAATTTTCTCACTACCCCACTTTCAAACTAGCTTATATGCTTCAACCTGATTTTTATCATGTTTAATGAACTTAAAACATCATGAAAACATTCCCATTAGATAGGAAATTTCCTCCCCTTTCTAGTGTTATAAATAATTCCTTCTAAATCCTCATATTTCTCAAGTTATGGGCAGCAGCGGGCCTTGGGAGGAAAATTTTCCCAAGAGTGAGCTGCGCAGCCGTAGGAACGAATTTTTCTCGAGCGCGGAAGGGTGGGTCATGGGAAGAAATTTTTCCCAAGCGTGAAAAGGTGGGTCGCAGGAAGAAATTTTCCTCTGTGCTACGGGAAGAAATTTTCCCGTGCTACGGGAAGAAATTTTTTCCGAGTGCGAAAGGTGGGTCGCCGGAGGAAGCTTGTATATTTAGCTTTTTATTGAAAAAGCGCTAAGGGTTATAAATGATCCCTGCCTCCACTTGATGCCTTGTTCCACCACATGTCATGCCTAACTTGAAGTGGGGAAAACGGACCAACGGGAAACTTAGAAAGTTTAGAATTTCGTGCTAAAAATTGGTGTTATCCAAAATTCACCCCTCAAGGTAATTTTGATAACATGTACCAAATTATTCAGTCCCGAGCAAGTAGATTGATTCAATGCCCAAAATCATGTTTTTGGGGCCCCTTTGGCTTCTCTCTAACTCTCCCATCCAAGGAAAAATCCCAACGAGTTAGAAGAAATGCAAAAATGAAGTCGCAGGCTTGTTTTATTGCATTGCGGGTCTAAAGGATGTGGGTTGTACCAGTGTGGATCGTACTGAGGTTCGTCATACCAAGTTTGCGGCTGAAATATAAAGGAATTGGCAAAGTTGGAACTTTTTGTCCCAGGTGGTCTACGAGACAGTTGGGACATAGGGACGAGCAAAGCCAAAATAGCCGCAGGCAGTAAAAATTGGGAAAAGTGGAAGTTTTTGTTTCGCGTTACGGGACAGTCGGGACAAGTACCTACGGGACGCACAAAGGTGAAATCACCGCACAAAGAGCCAAGCTAAGTAGATGCGGTTGATGCGGAAGTCAACGGCCCTCATGGCCTAGTCAACGGTGGACACGTAGGACAAGGAAGCCTAAATCAAGTGATCCGGATGAAAGTTTACGGGACATCCAGGACACGTGGACTTGATTTTGCCGAAATAGCCACAACAAAGAGAAAAGTCAAAGTTTGACCTCCCGAACTTCAAACGGCCATAACTTTTGACTCCGAGCTCCGATTTTCATAAAATTGGACTTTCTAGAATGAGCACGACATCCTCTATGTCCCAAACAATAGATTTCTTAATTTTAATGAGGGTAGATATATTTAAATAAATAAACATATTCAGCTCCAGTCAATTAATGCTCATTCCCGTCAAATGACAAAAAACACCCGCCAAACCCAAAATAGTGCTCGCTCGCTCGGAAGGTCGTAACTTTTACATTTCTCAATGAAATCACACAAAATTGAAATCTTTGTTGGAATCGTGGCTCGACCCCAACACACGAAATCAAGAAATTTTGGATTTGATGAGAAATAAATAGATATTTTTCATAAAACATGGCCAGGTTCATGACAGTGTTTTATTTGGTAGTTGGGAGTGCAATTAAGAGGCATGATCATCATTCTTTCTCTGTTGTAGCACTTGAGATAGTATGGGGAGCCTTTTGAAAGTAACATACAATCATTTCACTCCATTTAATGCATCTTACAAGTGGTTGAAGGACATATTTCAGGATTTCCATTTTCCCTTTCTCTCTCTCTTCTCTTTTTCTATAAATTGGAGTGTTGGGCTCATTGTAAAGGAGAGTTTTATTGTAGCAAATCTCTGTCAAAATTGCTTTGTGAAGCCAATGTGTTGTATTCCCTTATAGTATAATCCTTGCATAGTGATCCAAGCCCTTGTCTTGTAATAGATTGAACTGTGCAAATGTCATGAAGCAATAAAATACAAGTTTATGGATGTATCTTCCCGCTTTTTTGTTTACAATCTTCTTACCCCTTCAACCTTCATTACAAGAATATTGTGTCTATTTTTATGCTCTTGTAGGGATCCATTATCATTGTGTATGTTTGAGATGTTGTTGTAAATGCATTTTGCTAGATTATGGAGAATTGTCATCACCCCTTCTAGTGTGCACTTTGCTTCAGTATCTCATGCATTGGAAGATTCCTCTCACACCCCTCCTTTTCTAGTGTATCACTGCTTTAGTGTAGGATTTAATTTTCATGCATTCTCTCTCCTTGGTCCCTTGGAAAGTTAGATTAGGAAAGATAGTCTTACTTGCATTAGAGTAGATTGTGGCAGGTAGTTTAGGAGCAAGAACCAACTTTCTCTGGAGGTCTATCTCAAGTAGCAAGTCCCATAACTTGGAGATAGTACCCATGTTATCCAATCACACCGTGAGCTCAATTATATGTACTAGTGTGAACATGAGGGTGTTGTGATTTAGTGATAACAAGTGCGAAGGTTAAAACATAACTCGCGCCTTCACCGACACTAGATGATGCCACATGTTAGGCTCTCATTGGCTATGAGTTGGTGGGCTATTAGAGCGACTTAGAAAATTCTGAGTTAAAAATAAAAAAAGATTAAATGTTAAAACGCTTCGTGCCTCCACCTACGCCTTAAGGCTGCCACGTGCCACCCAACCATTGGTTACAAAGCGGCGGGGTGGCGAAGAAACTTTACAACTTTCACCCAAAAAGAATTTTAAAACATTAAGGTTGAGAAATCAACCGCTCCTCTTTCATCGTCTCATGAAGCCATGTGTCAGCCAATCATTGGTTGCAGAGGGCGGGCATGAGAAACTTTATAAATTTTCCCAAATTTTTTAAAAATTTAAGTTTTAGAACACGGGCCTGCATGCTTGTGGAAGTGCTTTTCCAAGGCAAGGGTGGGGATACGGTGCCACGGAAAAGAGTAGGAATTTTTTCCAAAACTTTTAAAAGGTTAAGTTAAGGGTTACGAGCCTGCACGCCCATGGAATTGCTTACCAAAAGCAAAGGGCGGGGCCACGGGGAAAGTTTTCCAAATTTTCTTTTTGAACTTAGATTATTTTTGACAAAAAGATGGTTTTGGGCCAATGAAGTGGTGGGAAACTTCATGAATTTTACGTTTTTAAGGTAAAAAGCACAAAAGGAAGATTTTCACCCATGGGTCCGCCAGAATATTTTAATAATTAAATTTGACAGTTAGAATATTTTGAAGCCAAATGAAGTAAAAACTTCAGAAGGCCATAAATTTTTATAGGGAACTCAATTTTTGGCAAACGAGGACTTTCTAGAAATCTCTTGGCGTCCTCATTTCACAAAAACCTTAAAATTTTAATTTGGATAAAGTTTTAAGGGTCAATTTGGAGAAAAAAAAAATTGTCACTTAAAAAGTGAACTAGTATTTCTAACTTGCACAATTGGTTGAAATTCCCCATTAATTCTTTCTCAACATGCGAAAGCAGAGGCATAGAGGATTTCACTTGGGAGATTTTTTTAATTTAGATAAAATGTCTGCAATTTTGCCTTTGCCCCATTTGAAAGGTTCTATAAATTTTTCATAAGTATTTTGGTTTTTTTGGGATCATTTTGATCTTCCTTAGATTGTATTAGTGTTTCAAATGCTTTTCATAGTTTTACAGGGTTGTTCTGTATCTTTTGATGAAAATTTGCAAAGTATACAATGAAATAAAAAAGAAGTTAATACATTTCAAAAAAACAAAGATTAATCTTATTCTTTTGCCATACAATATAAACATTGAATTCATTTTGTGATAGTTTTAAATAGTTATCTTTCCTTTAATTAAAAATGTAGAAACAAGAATGTTGCTTCTATTTTTCAAATCATGCATTTCAACAAAACAAAGTAATGTATTTTCTTCATACATATTTCTTTCTTTCAAACAAAAATTCCTCAACATATTTCAACACAATCTTAAAATGATAGTAACTCCATTTATGGAAAAGAATACAACTTATATTTATATTGATGTTGTTGCAAATCGATATCACCCTGGATGCAAATCAAGGTTCTAAGTTGATGTTTAGGGCATCCAGTGTGATTGCACAACATTGAAACCTCTCTCCAAGTGTGGGACTTGCAAGATGAGAGAGGAATCTCCAGATTAGAGGCTGGTTCCTCAAACTCCTCTGATTAGATCTATTATTTACACAACTGCAGAGGTTCAGATCCTAATTTTATCCTAATTTGCAAGGAGACAGGGATAAGAAATGTAAAAATTAAAACTAAACTGATAAGGGTGATACACCAAAGGAGTGGTGAGCACTTCTTGCTCATGAAAATTGACACAAATCAGAAATTGCAACATAAAACATCATGCATAGGTTGATAAGCTATAAACAAGGGTTTGAAATGAAGCAAACAACACATACAAAGGACTAAAAGCATTCACAGAGCCTGCATTGTGATTTTCAACATCAAAATCCTTGTATTCCAACAACAAAGAGGTAGAAAAACCTGTTACAATCCCTGGAAGGTCTGATACTTGCCAAAATCACTTGTTGAAAGTGAAAATAGAAGCTTTCTGTGCAAAAAAAGTGTTCCCCTTTGAAAAATGAGCCAAATCTAGCTTTTACAGTGCATGGGTCGAGCCCAGGAGAGAGAAAATGTGAAAAAATGTGGGAGCCATTCCTCATTGACCAAAATGCATTAAAAACAGCATGGGTGACCTGACAGACCCATCCCCTGACATTTTTGACCATGCTGGAGAAGAATGTGACCCATTTTGCATTAAAATTGGTTGTTGAAACGTCAGTTCTGTCCATGGCGCGTACCAGAAGCATTTTTGATTTTATCCCTCCAAACTAAATCAAAATTCAAAATTTACCATGGAATCATGTAGATAATTTTACCATCTTTCCATTGATATAAAGAACGTGAAAATCTGAGCTCTGGATCGAAAGTTATGGCCGTTTGAAGATTTAGGGCAAAAACAGGCCCAAAACGGATCGGCGGGAAAAAATTTCGAATTTTACCTCTTTTTGCATTTGGAATTTTTTTGAAAATCCCCGCGCTCTGCCACCTCCTGGGACACGTGGCAGCTTCCTATTGGCTGCGGGCTTCCAAGGGGAAAATTTCCCACAAAACGAGCCGTCGAGCCATAACTTGAAAAATATGAGGAGTTAGGAGGAAAAATTTACCTTTCTGGAAAGCTGAGAGAGAGCTCTATCCAATGGTGCCATTTCCAAAAATATTTGAGTGCCTAAAAATCAAAAAATGGAGATTGAGGCACAAGAGAGGCAAGAACACAAGGAGTTAGCCATCCAAAATGAGCAGGGGCACATTTTGGATAACAATTTTGGCGATTCGGAGGGTCATTTGCCTCGCTAGATGAAAATACCATTTGCCTGAAGCAGTCCCATTGGGCATGGAGTCATCAAATTTTATGTTTGGAACCCCAATTGACTTAGAATGTTACAAGGAGGAAGATGGAATATCACCTGATGGAAGCAAGGACTGCAAAACATCTCTAGGGACAAGCTGTGCCAAAGCACTTAGGGAAAGAAAAACTAACCTATAGCAAAACAATGTGCACAAGCACTTGAAGGAATGGAAACCTAATCTAATATTTACAAGGTGGAGAATTTCCCTTTAGAAGAAATGCTTGAGATAGATTCCATTGACTGGAATCTGCAGTTCTTCACCATCCAATGAAGACAATTAGAAAGCATTGTTGTTCTTGCACTTTGTGACCATATATGGGCCACTCCAAATGGCATCAAATTTTGAATGCCTTCCCGGTTTTGCTCTATCTGCATCCCATTTTAACACTAGATCTCCAACTTGGAAAGATCTACTCTTGGCCTTCCTGTCAAAGGTCTTCTTGATCAAAGCTTGATCCTTCTCCATTGCTTGGGATGCCTGATCTCTGATCTCTTGAAGCTCCATCAACTCTGCATATCTCACCTCCATGGGCTCAAATTCCAACAGCTCCAACTGTTTCATGAGTTCCAATGTTGGCAACTCAAGAGACATGGGCAAGATTGCTTCTCTTCCATAGACAAGCCTGAATGGAGAGTTACTTGTGGATCTCTTGGGAGTTATCCTATCAGCCCATAAGGCTGATTTTAGTTTGGTATGCCAAGACCTCTGATTCTCATCAAGAGTCCTCCTAATGATCCTCAACAAGTTCTTGTTTGTAGACTCAGCCTGGCCATTACCTTGAGGGTAATAGTTTGATGAAGTACTTAGGTAGATCCCATTCTTGAAAACCCACTCAGTCACCTTGGATCCAATGAATGCCAATGCATTATCTGAGATTATTGTAGCAGGTATGCCAAATCTGGTTACTATGCCCTCATAGAAGTCTAAGATGCTAGACTCATTTGCCTCTTTGAGCGCTACTGTCTTTAGTCCACTTGGTGAAGTAGTCTGTGGTTGTCAAAATCTATTTGTGCCCTTGGCTTGAATTGGGATTAATGAATCCAATGAAGTCCAAACCCCATTGCATGAATGGCTGGTCAACTGAGATTGGATGTAATGGAAGGGCAGCAAGTCTCTCTTTTCCTGTGAAGAATGCACAATTCTTACACCTCTTGATCCATGCAAAGCAATCACTGAAAATCTTGGGCCAATAATAACCAACCTTCATAATTTTTAGAGCTGTCACTCTTGGTGCAAAATGACCACCAGCTGGTCCACCATGGAACTCTTCCAATACCCTATGAATCTGATTTGTGCTAATGCATCTCAGCAGCACTCCATTCACATCTTTCTTGAACAAAACTCCATCAACAATGGCATATGGGACAACCTGCAATCTGAAGTGTCTTCTTTGGGTCTTGTTCATCTCCTGGAGGGCATAGGCCTGTGCTTAGGAAGTGTATTATACCTTGGGTCCAGCAAGGAGTGGGGACAACATTATTTTCTTCTTGAGTGCCACTTGGCTCATGGCTGTCTTGAATGTCAAAACAACCTCTTCTTCATTGCATACTTCTTTTGCTTCCCAAAATCAGCTGCTCACACAATCCTTTTCCTCTTACCAGCTTGGTGACCTTGATCTCAATGTCATACTCCATGACATGAGTGATCCAACCTGCCCTTTTCTCATTCAAATCCTTGTTGAGGAGGAAGTCTTTAACCCCAGCATGAGAGACCAGCAACTGGACCTTGTTGTTTGAGACTAAATGCTTGAATTTCTTCAAGCTTCGATTCCGCAAGTACATGCTTCTCAATAAAAGAATACCTCATCTCATAGTCATCTAGGATCTCGGTGAAGAAAGCAATTGGCTGCTCATCGTTGTCCTTGTTCTGTTGTACCAAAATGGCCAAAATAGTATCATTACCTCCAAATGCATAGAGGATAAAATCCTTGGAGAAGTCCGGGTTGATGAGGGTTGGTGCTTGAGAGATGGCTTCTTTGATTGCTTCAAAACTTTCCTTGCCTTCTCGTGTCCACTTGAAAGCCATGCTTTTCTTTAACATTTTGGTGATAGGTTTGACAAGGGCTACAAAATCTGGACAAACCTCCAAAAACAAAGTTTATTCTCCCCAAGAAACTATGAAGGGCCTTCTTGTGGCTTGCAATGGTAGTGCTCTTATGGCTTCAACCCTCTCTAGATCAATTGCTAATCCTTCTTTGGAGACAATATGGCCAAGGAGCTTTCCTTCATGTGCAAGAAAGATACACTTCTTAGGATTCAAAGACACTCCAAATCTCCTACACCTTGTGAAGACTTGTCTCAAATGAGAGAGGTGGTCTGCTGCATTTTTGGAAAAAACAGTGATATCATCAAGGTATATCAGCACCATGTTGTTAATCAAACCTTTGAACGCCATGTCCATTGCTCTTTGGAAGGTAGCACCAGTGTTGGACAGCCCAAATGGCATTTTCCTGTATGCATAAGTTCCCCATTTGGTTGTGAAGGCTGTCTTGAACTGGTCTTCTTCCTTCACCATAATCTGATTGTAGCCTGAGTAGCCATCAAGTAGTGAAAACCTCTCGAGCCAGCCACAACTTGCAAGATTTTCTCCATGGAAGGGAGTGGGTAATGGTCCTTGAGAGATGCTCTATTCAAGTCTCTGAAGTCAACACACAATCTGATCTCTCCACTCTTCTTTCTGACTGGAACCAAGTTGGCAACCCAACTAGAATGCTTGATTGGGAATATGATCCTTGACTCAATCAGCTTGTTCAATTCTTTCCTCATGAGAGGCTCCATATGTGGATTGACTGGTCTTTGTTTCTACCTGACAGGCTTAGTATTTGGATCCAATTCAATGGTATGCTGAGCTAAGTTGGGATTGAAACCTTTCAAGTCTTCATAGCTCCAAGAAAACACATCAGGGAACTCTTGACACAACTGCATGAACTCATACCTTTCTTGTTCAGTTGTCATCTTTCCAATTTGCAATGGTTTGTTCTCTTCCACCAAGATGGATACTGAATCCTCTCTCTTGACTTGAATGTTTTCTTTCTCCTTCCTAAACTAATCATTGGGATTAAAAATGGACTCCAAAGTGATAAGTCCCTTGGGAAGCTTGTTAGTTCTCAACTATACCACTTGGTCACCATACTGCTGTTCCAATTTTTCTTGATTCTTAGCTGAGAACTTAGCTTCTTCTTGCAAGAAATGGATGATTTGCTGGTCATTCTCAAACACTTGCCAACTTACATTGTTATCCGGCACTGAAGGCCTCACAATCACGTGGATGTTTGGTCTGTACCTTGTCTTGTTGAATGCTTTCCACAATGTCAAAGGCTGCCCCTACTACTGCAAGCCTGTCAACAGCTTGGTTCTCTTTCCTAGGAATGGATTTGATGCCAAAACCCTCAAAATCTTCCATGAGGTCCCATACCTTGTTCTTGTAGCACTTGAGTAGATCATTCTTGGCAGCATGCTGTCCCTTGACCTAATTTACAATCAATTCACTGTCACCAAAGACTTGCAAGTTCTTTATTCCTCTCTTTATTTCCCAATGCATCCCTTGCACCAAGGCTTCATATTCAACAGTGTTATTGGAGCATGCAAACTGAAATCTAAAAGCTGAATAGTACTTTACTCCTTGAGGTGAAACAAGCATGGCTCCACCTCCTACACCTTGTCTACTCCTTGATCCATCAAAAAACAGCTGCCATACCTCATTGTCATCCTTATAGTTTGGCTTGGTGATGCTAGGGATGGGCTGATCTTCTTCATGTATGTAATAGACCCCTAGCTCAGATTCTTCTACTTCTTGATAAGGATCAAAAGCATGTACCTTGTTTGCCCATTCATCAAGAGTTAGATCCAGGATGCTTCCAACCTTGGTGTTAGCTTCATCAGTGCTTGGGTGATCTTCTTGATCAAATGTTGAACAATTGGCATTGATCTGACTTGGAGTGTAGGGCTCAATGTGGAAGTTTGTAATAGGTTCAGACCTGATTGTAGCTTTGGTTCCATACCTCGTTTTGAACAACATGTGTGACCAATCAGCAGACAAATATCCTCCAATCTTGGCTGTGAAGTCCCTTGACAAGCATAGGGCAAAGAGTGGTGGAAGGTCTATAACTGATACATCTTGTAAAACAACAACATTTGGACATGCATGCAAGGTAAGACTCAAGTTTCTAATCACTCCAACTCAAGTTATTCATGCTGTCCCATCCAAATGCACTACCCCTTTGGATATGGTTTCATACTGGAGCTCTAGCTGATCAGCTATTTGTTTAGGCATCACTGAGCTACTTGCCCCAAAATCTATCATGCAATTGTGCACTAACTGATTTCCAATGATTAATGAAACATAGAAAGGAGTGGGCTTCAACATTTTACCTTGCTTGTCCTCCATGATTCCCTTCAGTGGGTAGCATTTGTGAGCTCTTTCTCTTGCATCCGAACTTGCTTTGATTCAAAGTTCAGTTGGCCATCCTTCATTCATGCAACTTGTAGCAAATCTCTTTGGCCTCGGGATAGATAGGGATTCCCACATTGATATATTTACATTTGTCTTCTTCAAATCTCGATCAATGATACTTGAATGGTGATGAAGGATCTCTTTGCTGTCCCTTGGTTTGCATATTCATCCCTTGCATGTGGGTAGCAACAACTGGTATTTGAGTTGGTCTAGGAGCTGTTCTTGGTTGCCCTTGTGCATTTACAACTAGATTTTGTTTGCCAACCATTTGTGGAGCCATAAAAGGTTGTGGATTGGTTGGAGCTAATGGCTGTTCTTCACCCAAATTCCTTCTTTTTGACCTTGTGTTGGCTGCAACACCTTGAGAGACTGTTTGATTTATGCCACAAAAATCCTCTGCCTGCCAGTTCACAAGTGTGGTGTCATTTGGAGCTGATTGCTGTTGGAATGTTTCTTGTTGTTGGTTGTTTCCTTGACTTCCCTCACCCTCCACACCAAAGAGTTGTCACCATTAATGTTTGATTCAAGGCACCATTGAAACACATAGATTGGTTGTGAGGTTCATTGCATGGAAAACACCAATCATACTCCTGAGCAACATTGTTTTGTGTTGGCACCAATGCCTTAGAGGCAGATATATAGCATTTGGATTATAGGGCTGAAATGGTCTACATTGGCAGAGAGGCCTTTCTTAATATATATTTGCAGGCTGGATTGGGTGGTCTTTGTGGTTCGTATGGCTTCCTGTTAGGCTGAGCTTGGGGCTGATAAGAAGGTCTAAAACCTTGGGCTTGTTGCCTCTTGAGAGTAACCAGCTCATTGCCTAAATTTTACAATTGCTTCATGACTTCTTGAAGCTTATTTGGGGCACTTGGAGATGAAGTAGAAGCTTCATTTGAACTTTGATTTCTAAGAATGGGAGAAGGAGCCAAATTAGGTTCTTGATTGGTGTTTGGGCTCTCTAAACTTGGAAACAATGGCATGGGAGGTCTAGGGGCTAGTTTTCCAGCTTGGATCAAACAATTTTCAGCCCTAATGGCAATGCTATAAGCCATACGGATAGTTATGCCTCCCATGGACTGAATCAACATAGAAATATCAAATTTAGAGCTTTGAGGTAGTAGAGAAAAGAACCTTCCATTTGTTGCTTTGATCCGCCACCGGAATTGTCTCCCAAGTCCTTTGAAATCTGAAGTTGAAATCGCTTACCGCTGCTCATTGGGAGCTCTCTTGATGGTTGTCACCTGCTCTCAAAAGAGACAAGTTGTCTCCCTTCTCTCCAAATTGCTCATGAAGTGCTATACATAGCTGGTTCCACTCTGAATAGAACCGAGGCAAGACTTCTAAACCATTGCAATGCTTTCCCCTTGAATGAAGATGCCAGCAATTTGACAGCCACTTGCATCTCATTGATTTCATGAATTGCACAAAGGTTGGCAATGTCTTTAACATGATCACCTGGAGTAGTCTGATTCTCTCCAGTGAAGTATGGAATGTTCTTCAAGGCTACAATTGGAATTGGATGTTGTGCATTGAGGGCAAGTGGGCTGCTGCCAAGTGAAATTGACATAGGGGTTGTTTTGTGCCATTCTAATTGGCCTTAGAACCCTTGTTGATTGAATGAAAGGCCTACCAGGTGGAGGAGTTGAGAGAGTTCTGTTTGGTGGAGATGGAGACCTTTGGATTCTCCTCCCACTTTGCCTTACTCTTGGAGATAACTACAGATATTCAAACAACGCCTCTTCTTCTCCAGCTCTTGACCTTGTAGTGATTCTTCTCATGAGTTTTCAGGTCTGCACTGCTAAAACCAGCTGATTCTTCTTCCTTGGAGTCACCAGATGTGCAATTTATAGCTCTTTTAAGCAAGAAAATTGCAGCAGATGCACATCAACTTTTCTGCAATGAAAATGAGACCTCTAAGGTCCCACCGGCATGCCAAAACTGTTGTTGCAAATCAGCAACCCCTGATGCAAATCAAGGTTCTAAGTTGATGTTTAGGGCATCCAGTGTGATTGCACAACATTGAAACCTCTCTCCAAGTGTGGGACTTGCAAGATGAGAGAGGAATCTCTAGATTAGAGGCTGGTTCCTCAAACTCCTCTGATTAGATCTATTATTTACACAACTACAGAGGTTCAGATCCTAATTTTATCCTAATTTGCAAGGAGACAGGGATAAGAAATGTAAAAATTAAAACTAAACTGATAAGGGTGATACACCAAAGGAGTGGTGAGCACTTCTTGCTCATGCAAATTGACACAAATCATAAATTGCAACATAAAACATCATGCACAGGTTGATAAGCTGTAAACAAGGGTTTGAAATGAAGCAAACAACACATACAAAGGACTGAAAGCATTCACAGAGCTTGCATTGTGATTTTCAACATCAAAATCCTTGTATTCCAACACCAAAGAGGTAGAAAACCTGTTACAATCCCTGGAAGGTCTGATACTTGCCAAAATCACTTGTTGAAAGTGAAAATAGAAGCTTGCTTGTGCAAAAAAAGTGTTCCCTTTGAAAAATGAGCCAAATCTGGCTTTTATAGTGCATGGGTTGAGCCCAGGAGAGAGAAAACGTGAAAAAACATGGGAGCCATTCCTCATTGACCAAAATGCATTAAAAATAGCATGGGTGACCTGACAGACCCATCCCTCGACATTTTTGACCATGCTGGAGAAGAATGCGACCCATTTTGCATTAAAATTGGTTGTTGAAACGTCAGTTCTGTCCATGGGCGCGTACCAGAAGCATTTTTTTGATTTTCTCCCTCCAAACTGAACCAAAATTCAAAATTGACCATGGAATCATGTAGAGAATTTTACCATCTTTCCATTGATATAAAGAACGTGAAAATCTGAGCTCTGGATCGAAAGTTATGGCCGTTTGAAGATTTAGGGCAAAAACAGGCCCAAAACGGATCGGCGGGAAAAATTTCAATTTTACCTCTTTTTTGCATTTGGAATTTTTTTTTGAAAATCCCCACGCTCCGCCACCTCCTAGGACACGTGGTAGCTTCCTATTGGCTGCGGGCTTCCAAGGGGAAAATTTCCCACAAAAACTCCGCCGAGCCATAACTTGAAAAATATGAGGAGTTAGGAGGAAAACTTTACCTTTCTGGAAAGCTGAGAGAGAGCTCTATCCAATGGTGCCATTTCTAGAAAGATTTGAGTGCTTGAAAATCAAAAAATGGAGACTGAGGCACAAGAGAGGCAAGAACACAAGGAGTTAGCCATCCAAAATGAGCAGGGGCACATTTTGGATAACAATTGATAAAATACAACTTTACAAAATACAACTCTTTCTCTTTTCCTTTCATTCAAATGCACTTTTACATTTCTTTACACATTACATATTTTAGTGCATATCTCTTTCTCATTTAAACATAGGATTTCATTTCCAAAATAGAATAACTAGCCAATATAAACAATATTACAATTCATCCACTTGAAGTGGGAAAAAGGTTTACAAAAAGAAGTCTCACAAAGGATTTCCAAACTCTATATTCTATCTCGGTTCCATAACAAAAACATGAAGTTCCTCCATTTTCTAGTTTGAGCACAAACAAAAGTAGGGGAAAGGCAACGTTCTCCACCCAACCAAGACATCCAATGAAAAGTTGAAGCCACCCTCTTCATTGGCCCCCTGAGCCCCGACCACTATGTAATAAGAGATGTTTTCCAACACATGGAAACAACAGGCTTCAAAAACACACAATCAAATTTCACATTTAAAACACAGTCCAAAGCAAAACTATAGTTTACAACCACAAAATAAAGACAACAAACAACACTCATGCTTCATCATGCAAGCCAAAGGAGCAAGAAACTATGGGGGATGTTTCTTATGCCTCCCAAGGGAAATGGGTATCACCACCTGAGAACAAACCACCAAAATATATCATTTCAAAACCCTGACATGCCCTTATGCCTCCCCCAAGTACCCCTTATTCCTCCCATTTCCTTATGCCTCCCCAACCTCTTATGGCACCCCATAACGAGTAAAGAAATGCAAGCTATTTATTTTTGCAAGGTGGAACCAAAATCCCAACTCCCTCCACACTTATACCTCCCCATAACACTTATGTCTCCCCACAAGAATCCCCATAGTCTTCTCCTACACCATTCCTAGGCCATCTACCCAACCAGCCAACAAATAAAACAACACATTCAAACATTCAACCATTCACATAAGCATAAAAATGAAAGAAGAGCATTTCAAGAGCCAAGCTCCTACCTCTCCATAATGGAGTTTGTTCCAAGGTTGCAAAACAACAAGCTTTCCAATGCAAAATAGTCCAAGAGATCAACAATCTACAAGCATGCAACAATCTCCAATCTTCTCCAAAAGTAAGAGCTCAAACAACAAAATAAGTCACCCAAAATGAAGTATCCAAAAGTGAAGTAACCCAAAAACAAGCTAAGGAGTTCAAATATATAGAAGAGGGAAAAGGGAGGATGAGGTGGATCCATGTAGGATGCCACATCACACATCCTCAACTCCAACTCATAAGTCAACTTCAATCTCCAATGCATAAAAAAATAGGTGGGTGAATAATATGAGAGATTACTTACACACTCCAACAAGCCCACACCCCATAAGGACTGAAATTTAAAACATGTAAGAAAGTGTAATTAAAACATCCAACTTGTCTTATAAAAATACATCATGAAGGTCTAATTTTAACTCTCCAACCATAGGTAAGGTTGGTATATAAATTTAAGAGGTGTGGGACAAGTTTAACTTGTCCCACAAGCCTCCAAAATCAGCCTCCAAGGATAGATTCGAATTTCAAAGAAGATGAAGTGTTTCATACTCCAAATTTACTTACATATCTCTTACACATTACTTACACATTACTTACACATATCTTACAACATTTAATACAAGAGCCAACAACTCTAATAATTACTTTCTTATGACCCAATTTGATTACTTAATTTTAACAATATGATTACTCACAATATTTGCACACAATTTAATAATTAAAGAAAGTGGTAAATGCACCTACTAAAAACACAAACAACATTAAACAAAGGACCAAATAAAAGAAATACATAAAATCCCTTGGTCACATTCGAAGGTGATCCCCTCCCATGGGAATCCCTAACAATAAAACAACACACACAAACAAATACATGTTGTCATGGTGACCTTTGTTGAATTCACCTAGAATTCCAATGTGGTTGGTCTCCAATCCCCCGATGTTTGTTGTGATATTTTAACCTACAAAACACAATTACCTCCTTTGGCCTTGTGGCCATATCAGAACATCCAAAATACATATAAATATAATTCTATAAATCATATATATATATATATATATATATGAATCACAACAACATCAAGGCAACCAACAATATCATTTGCAAATTAATCAACAACTACATGATCATCAAATTAATTCCATTTTCTAGGTCTACTCAATATATCCAAATATCACATGTCCAAACAACATCCATAAATATAACCATGTCAAATAGTATATAATCATCAATATATAAAATGTCTCTAATAATCATCATGCATCAGATAAGAAAAAAAGTCAACAATAATCCATGATCTAACATCTAACATCACACTAAATCAAAACTATAATAATGCCCATAATATAGTCAACAATATCATGATTAATATCAAAAGGTGTCGAAGGGAAGTGGGTACTACACATGGAAAGAATATGTCAAACATCTTACCGACCAGCTTTAGTTCTCTTCAATACCCAAAGCGAACATGGAGGAAGCGTGTCTGGACATATTTTCTATCTTGTCACTACCTTGTCTAATAATACAAACACTTTATTTCAGACTAGAGCATTTCCTGTTAGCATTAGTTTAGTTTATAATACATTGTTGTTATGTATTTGTTGGTGGATAGTTATAACTGTCACCTTCCTCTCCTTCTTCCGCAGCCTTTATATTTGGCTCTGCTCTTTGTTTGGACATAAAATACATTGAATAAATCATTCTTTGTCTTCTGCTATCATTGGTATCGAGCCCCGTAAAGGTCTTGTGTTGTGCGTGGAGGTTTGTGTGAGCCATGTGGGCAGAAGCCTAGCGTGGAGTGTTGGTGAGCCGTGAGGAAGTACCACCAAGGAAGGAGCGTGGGAGTGTTTTTGTTCTTGCATTGACATATGTGAAGACTGCAGGAGGAAGCGTTTAGTTTTGAAACTGTTTTTTAATCTCCTGACATTACTATCGAAGTCGGTTAGAACGACTGCTTCCCTTCTTGCATGGGAAGATTAAGTGCATGTGTCCTACATTTCATCCAAGCGTGACCCTTCTTAGTATCTCCATGACCATTTAATTTTGCTTGGGATTTTTGTTGTTCATGAGTGGCACCAACCTACGTGGATGAAATTTTGGAGACCTGTTTGTTGGCTAGGACGTGGAACTTGCCTACGTCTAGACCAATGACCTGTTGATTTTGACATGCTTGGAAACGTCTACACTTGGAATCGAATCTTATTTTATGCACAGTGTTGACGCCCTTAGATGTTAATGTTGGAAGACAAGAGGTGTTGGGTAGCGAGGAGGTGTTGTTGTGTGATGCCAAGGAGCTAAGTGCAAACCCTTCTAGCGTGATTTCCCTAGCGAGTGCCATGAAGGCACGTACATGTCGTACATTTCGATGCCGAGAGTGTTGCGATCAAACCTTCTACTAAGTCAGCTCTAAGATCCCAAGAGGACACCAATGAAATCTATTTTACCTTACTCAATAAATTATTGAATACGGGTAACTTACTATTTGATGAATTGGTGCGTCAAGGATTGTTTGACTATTTCTAGTTTGACGTGTGTTGTCAATCACGCCAAATCCACAAAGAATTGGAGTGCGGCTATGATGTAGATGATGAACGTGAAGTAGAACGCCCACAGGAGTATCTGTGTCTCACTGCATGAGCTTATAGAGCCCATCTTCGTGATAGGTTCCTTCAGTAAGGATTTGTAACCATTTTTGAACAATCAATAAATAAAATACAATTTTGATTTTTTGGAAATGTCTACACCTCACATTTTGTTGTCGGATGCCCAGTTGCTAAAAGGGAAAAATTTCATCGCATGGAAAACCAAGATGTGGATGATTCTTCAGTTTGAAGATCTTTGGGGGATCATTTCTGGCACGAATGCCCCTCCCACAGATGTTGATCTATTGGCTAAGTATGAAAAGGCTGATGCAAAAGCATTAATGCTTATCACTCTGAGCCTTTCTAATGAGGTTCAACCTCACATTCGGGAAGCAACCACTTCCTCTATGGCATGGGCCGCATTGTGTACCATCTATGAAGCCAAGAATATGATGATGATGCTACATCTTTAGACAAAGCTTCACACGATGAGTATGCATGATGGTGAATCATTCAAAGCCTTCTTGCGGTGTGTGGCCGAGTTATGCGCAAAACTTTTTGCTCTCGGTGAAATGGTGGATGACAAGTTGCTAGTCCCGCTCACCTTGTGAGCTCTTCCTTCCTAATTTTTGACACTGATCACCATGCTTCCTCTGTGCCACTTTGTCAGCCACCCAGAATCAAAAGTAGCATCCAAAGTAGCAACCTTCTGAGTGACCACCACAGTGGCCACCCCAGAAGCAACAGAACAACAAGGTGGATCGATGGTGCCACATTTGCTACATGAATATGCACATGAATGTGAACTGTTTTTACAATGGTCGCAAGCATGGTAACTCTGTGAAGAGAGAACTTCTAGCAAAGGATATTCCAAGAAATCCCAATGGTGTGCTCGTAATCAGAGGTAGAAGGGTCATATTGTTGCTCAGTAGGATGCCTCCTCCAATGAAGAGGTTCCAGACACAACTCATCCAGACATTTTCCTAGTCTCGCAGACTTCGCAGCCATTAGAAAGTGTTTGGTTGATTGATTTGGGCACCAACAAACACATGACTGGCAATAAGAAGTTGTTCCATACTCTAAGTGACCGGCCCACTGGAGATCGGATCACCATCGCAGATAATCAGGAGTATATTGTGGTGGTGATTAGTGATGTCATCATTCCTCTTGGGACATGAAGATGTACACTCATAAAGGTGCTATATGTTCTAGGTTTGACCTCAAATCTCTTGTCTATGATTCAGCTTCTTAATCATCGAATGCGGGTCAAATTCTTTGTTCAGAAAGGGGTCAAGTCCTACATCATTTCCCAGGGAGACTTAGTTATTTCTCAATCATTTATGAAAGGCCATCTATTTACACTGGATGTGGTCACTTCATCTAACATTGCTCTCTCTACTTCAATGGCAGAGTCCACCGCACTACACTATGGCACTTTCGATATGGTCATCTTTCTACCAGGGCTCTGCATCAGCTCAGTGCCAAGGAAATGGTAAGAGGGCTTCCTCCACTCTCCCATTCCTTACCTATTTGCTTGAGATGTCTTGCGGAAAACAACATAGAGGTCCATTCAAACAGAGATCTTATCATTCTACGGAGCATCTTCAAGTTATACACACTGATCTATGCGGACCCCTACCAGCTAGCTTCCAAGGTTTTGAATACTTCCAGCTCATCATTGATGATTACTCATGGAAAATGTGGGTATATTTCCTCTGGAAGAAGAGTGAGGCATTTGACAATTTCCAAACCTTTTACCAACAAGCCACCAGGTAGTCTAGGAAGCCTCTCCTTCTCCTCCACTCAGATCGAGGGGGGGAATTTGTATCGAAGAAGTTCTTAGCATACCTGAAGTAGCATGGCATTCAACAACATCTGACTACACCCTACACGCCCCAACAGAATGGGATTTTTGAGCGACACAACAAGACTGTCATGGAGATGGCTCATTGTATGCTCTCCACCGCCAAGTTGGAGGATCATTTTTGGGCAGAAGTAGTCCAGACAGTAGTGTATCTACTCAACCGAGAACCCACGAAGATCTTGCAGAACAGGACACCGGAAGAGGTATGGACTAGTTGTAAACCTTCTATCTATCATTTGAGATTTTTTGGTTGTACTGCATATATGCATGTTCCAGATGAGAAAAGGAAGAAGATCGATCCAAATACACTGCCATGTCTTTTCTTGGGGTATAGTACTACCTCAAAGGCATATCATCTCATGGATCTTGAGACAAAGAAAATATACGAGAGTCAAGATGTGGTGTGTGAAGATTCATCCTTTGAATCCCTACCACATAATGAAGATCCAGTACCAACCTCGTCACATTGATTTCTCACACATCTAGATGATGGGAAAGATGATTCTTCTTAGAGAGAAGAAGATCTGAGTGGAGACTTATTCATTGATCTAGGCACATTGGAAAACACATCTTCACATCGGTAGAAGCACCACCAACGTCTGAAGTGGGTCCGAATCTACGTTGGGGATGCACACCTGAACTCACTTCCAAGCACTTCTACGGGAGTCAGAACACGAAGTCAAGCCAAACATGAGGTAAATTTTGCACTCATGAGTTCAGTTGTTGATAGCACCGAACCTAACATTGTTTGTGAGGCATTAGACCAACCACAATGGAAATAAGCTATGGATGCTGAATATGATTCCCTAATTCAAAATTAGACGTGGGAACTTGTCGATCTACCTCCAGGTAAGAAATCCATTAGCTGCAAATGGATTTTCAAAACAAAATATAAGGCAGATGGTTCAATCGACAAACGTAAAGCACGAGTTGTTGCAAAGGGTTATGCTCAACAAGAAGGAATTGACTATGATGAGACCTTTGCACCCACTACAAAGATCAAAACCATAAGAGTTGTCTGTGCACTGGCACAGCATAAAATGGATGGAAACTTTAGTAGATGGATGTCAAGAGTGCTTTTTTGAATGGTGATCTCAAGGAAGAAGTATACATGGCCCAACCTAAAGCGTTTGTAGATGAGCATCAACCACACAAGGTATGTCATCTGATAAAGTCACTTTATGGACTCGAACAAGCACCTAGGGCATGGTATATAGAAATTGATAATCACCTATTACAACATGGATTCACTCGTAGCCCCTCGGATACAATTTTTTTATCAAGAAGGTAGGAACATAGATTTTTATTCTGGTTTTGTCGTAGATGATCTTTTGATCACGGGAAGTTCACGACAATCTAGTGGATGATGTAAATAATGAGTTGAAGAAATCCTTCGACATGACTGATTTGGGGATACTTCACTACCATCTTGGCTTAGAGATATGGAAAAATAAGAATCATATCTTTGTCTCCCGATGAAATATGCCAAGACTCTCCTAGAGAACTATGGAATGTCGATTATAAACCAATGTCCACACCTATGGAAAAAGGTTTACAATTATCTAGATTCTAGGATTCACTTTGCAAGTAGATGGCACTCACTACGGGAAGCTTATGGGGAGTCTCATTTACTTGACTTATATTGGGCCAGATCTTTTATTTCTAGTGAGCTATCTTGCCAAATTTATGTAGGAGCTGAAGAAATGTCATTGGATAGCAGTAAAGCATGTGTTGAGATACGTCTCGTGCACAGTTGACTTTGGTGGAGTATCGAGAAGAACACTCGAGTTCTTCTTATAGGGATATCTGAGACTCGGACTATACAGGATCCATTGATGATAGGAAATACACTTCAGGGTATGTTTTTCATCTTGGATCTAGACCTATTTCATGGATTTGCAAGCAGCAAACCTTTGTTGCTCTCATCCATTGAGGTGAATACCATGCCACATGAGGAGTGTGTGCGAAGCAATTTGGTTACATTGCATTCTTGCAGAGATATAGGGATTCCTAAAGAGAAACTCCCATCATTCACCGCAACAATCAAGGTGTGTTGAAGCTTGTAAAGAATCCTATTTTTCATGAACGAACAAAGCATATTGAGTTTGAATTTCACTACATTGGTGAACAGTCTCTTGAACCACAAAATTTAGCTCCAGATCTTACCCTACTAATTCTCAAGTTGCGAGACATTCTCACCAAACCTCTCGACAAAGTGAAGTTTGATTTGTTTAGGGGGTACATTTGTAAGAGCAATGTATTAAGGGGGGAATGTTAGCATTAATTTAGTTTATAATACATTGTTGTTATGTATTTGTTGGTGGATAGTTATAACTGTCACCTTCCTCTCCTTCTTCCCCAACCTTTATATTTGGCTCTACTCTTTGTTTAGACATAGAATACATTGAATAAATCATTCTTTGTCTTCTGTTATCATTTACCACGTTGAGTCCCAAGTTCACTTTTCAAAATTTAGTAGTGGTTGGATAGTTGTAGTATTAAGAACCGTACATAAAATAGATCTCTTGTAAATAGCCGTTCCAAAATTATTATTAGTATGGGTTAAATCAACGTTGTAAGGGGAGATGAATATTTAACTTGATATATTCTCATTTACTATACACCAATTTGATTTCTCTAGACCTATATCTATTCTTGAAGTGGATTGAACTATCTTAGAGAGAAAACCTCTACTGCAACGTTTATTTATTTATTTTTCTAATTGCCCTTTTATTGTGTTCATTGTATGCGAGAAGAAGATGAAGAAGATTGATGATTTGGAGGATCTTCCTTCCTGTGTAATTTATATGGGGAGTCACATAGGCCATACGGCCACCACTAGAAAAAGCAACGCCCCAAAATATAAGTTAACTTTGTTTCCTTTTTTAACATATGCTAGGCAAATTGGTATTAGCTATTTAGTTTTTTTAGTTTTATTTTATATATTTGTATAAATACTTACAATATATATATATATATATATATATATATAAAATTAAATTTATGATTAATACACTAACAAGTATTTGTAAAATAAAATATCTTATTCAATATATATGTAATTATACTATTATAAATATATATACTTGTCTATAGTTTTATTTATTTTGATTTGCTCTCTACATATTTTTTTGAAATACATAAGTGAAGGAAAATTATTATCTTTCTTAACCAAGGACTAGTTGTTCTTAATATATATATATACATATGCAACAAAAAATTGCCAACATTTACCATTTGAACAATTTACGAAAAGGAGACCGAATATAAATTCAGCCAAATGTAACCTTCCTTTTCTTTTAACAAGTGAATGGACTACAACAATATCACTTGAAATGAAGTACCAACACCTATATTATTTTATATTTCTATTGATAAATCAAATACACACTTCACATAATTTACAAGTTTGAATGAGATACAATCATCAACAAGAATCCATCTTCACATGCCCTTTCCCGCACCTACATTTCCTAAATGAATAATACAATTCTATTTTACATGATGCATTTACAAGAATTTGAAACCTTAAAATGTGAACTACAAAATCCCTCCTCTTAGTTGGTGGCAACATGGAAAAACTTTCACAAAAGTGGGATTCCTTATTTTCCTCTACAAATGTACCTATGTGTAAGGCTTCAACTTGATCTCCACCTATTTCTTTCACTTCTAAGCACAAAAAGGTAAGTAGATAGCACTCTCCACCCAACCAAATAATCCAATGAGGGAAAGAAACCTTTTTCCTCATTGGCCCTTGATCCCCAAAAAAGAAACAATGAGGGGTATAAAACAACCATTGGCAACTCTAGATGGCTTCCACAATGACATTTAATCAAGACACTGAACACAATAACACATTTAAAAATTACAACAAATCTAACAAGTTTCCAACATAAAGGCTTCATGTTAAAGCCAAAGAGGATAAAGGAACATGGGAGTTCTTCTTATGCCTACCAAGGTCTTGGGTGTCCACCTATGATCCTCAAAAAACTCCATCACAATACACACAAGTATTATGCCTCCCTCCAAGAAGATACACCACTCTTATGCCTCCCTCACTCTTATGCCTCCCTCAAGAAAATAACAAGATAAACACAAATCATATTTATCAACAAGGTTGACATCCCAACCCAACTCCCTCCTAAAATACCCAATAACATTTCTCTTATGCCTCCCACAAGTTTTACCCACATTCTATTTCTCCCACAACCTAAGGATCAAATCTATTTCCCACAATCATAAGCAATACAACAACCATCATCCACACATATGAGTACAACAAAATAGCAAGGTAAAAACAAAGGTGAAGATCTACCTTACAAATGAAGAGGATTAAACACAAACAAGTTCTAAGCCTTCCAAAATCCTAAGCAAGCAACATCCATTTAAAGATCAAATCACCATTCTCAAGGTAACTCTCCAAAATTACAAGAATTCACCCCAAAAATGAACAAGTAAAGCCTAAATCCTCACAAAAAATGAAATAAATATAAAAGAGGGAGAGAGGGGTGATGTGGCTCCATGTAGGATGCCACATCAACTCTCCTCCATCCCATGTGACCAAGGTCAAACCCAAACCCCAAAGCATAATAAATTGGTGGTTGGGGAAATGACCACCCTCTTACACACTCAACCCAAACCCACACCCCTAAAGGACACAAATAAATACCCTTGTAAGAAAAGTGCAATTAATTTCTCTTTTCCTCCATTAAAACACAAAATAGGACCTAAAATAAGTCCCTCACATCATAGGCCTAGTGGGTGGGTCACTTTAAGAGGTGTGGGACAAGCTTAACTTATCCCATAAGTCACCAAAATGGCCTAGAAGGTAAAAATCCGAATTTCACTTGTGAGATAGAGTACACACTAATCCAAAACAAATTAAATTCATTCTCATCCAACACACATTAAGGATACCAACTCACATTTATTTTCCCCCTTTTGTCACATCCTAATTATCACAAGTTAAACACTTCTAAATTAACTTAAGAGGGGTGCTAAAAAAAATAATAAAAGTGACTCCACATACTAAAAAAAAATACAATAACTCAAAATTAAATAAAATCAACAAGACAAAGTCACAACTTACCTAAGGTCACTATTGAGGCCACCCCCAATGGGGACCTCCAAACAATCAACAATAATACACAACATACAAATACATGAGTTGCCATGGTGACATGTTTCCAATACCCCACATTCCTTCGTTGTTGGTCTCCTATCCCCCGTAGTTTTTGTGCTATAATTTCCTACAAAATCAAACAATACCTTTCTGTCCTTTTGGCCATATTAATGACATCGAAATCATAAAACACGTGCATGTATACATAACAATTTACATCATCGAATATCATAATTAAACCAATGTTAGAATCAAGTAATTCACCAATTGTTCAATTTTCTAACATTTCGATTCTATCAATCCATCAATTTTTACTAAGATCGTAACATCAAAATCATCCAGAAATATCCATAAATTACATCCAATATGTCAATACAGTAGTACTAGTTAGAACATCAAATATTGATATATGAATCAAGCATATAAAATTTATCACAATAGTCACATCATGTCACAAGTATAACACATTTTACTTCCTATCAAATAAGTACAACAAGTGTATGAATCCCTATCTAGCAATGTCTAATAGCTAATACGATATCAGGTCTAAGAATCCAATATAGAGTGGCCGAGAGACATAACAATCGATGCAGAACAAGGCAACTAGTCTAGATCATCATCATATCCTTGAATTCCCATCAAGGCCCACAATACAACCATACAGTCAAAATAATAATTAAAAAACAATTGTATTCATGATGTCCCACACATGTTATTAGTATACTAACTAGAATAAAACAAGAATGTTTAAGATTATAATCGATTCAAAATTTAAAACACGGTTCAATCAATGTTGAAGAGGAGTGGGCATTACATCCCCCTCCCCTTAGATTTGACTTCCTCCGGAAGTCAAGGAAAAAAGGTAGGAAGAAATTTATAACAATAATACAGTCCACAACCTCTTGAGATTTTTTTGCTTAATAAAAGAGTGGGTCTACAAAACCCAAGTTTTGTCCAATACTATTTAATCAAGGAGAAGGGAGAATGTTAGGCATGAATGCTAAAATTTCTTCAAGTAAGGTTGCAAACATTTAATTCTATAGAGTAACTCTACGTGATCAACCAAGCTACAACACATAACATCAAAACGAGAAATAGCCAAAGGAGTCTTAAGAACAACCACCAAAGTAAAAAAAATGATAGGAGTCTAAGAGCTCGGGATGACCACATAGTCACCCATGGATACAACATACTGTAATAACAAAAGTTAAGGCTTCCACTAAGGTTGAGTTACATGTCAAAGTTTGTTAATAAAACAAGGCTATCAATTACCAATCATGACCCTCAATTTTTTACGAGAGGAAAAGTCTACTCAAAGGTCTTAAAAATTTAAGATCACACCTAGAGAGCTTAATAACAAAGAAGAACACCTAAATTATCAAAACATTTACAATCAAGAAAACTATTCATGGGAAGCACTTTTATAACTCGAAAGGATTCAATTAAATTTTCATGGTAATACTAAGAAAAATCATGACCACAAGGTTTTCTATAACTTGATTTTACACTCAAGATCGAACACACAACACTAACCTGATTTAGAACGTCAAACATTTAGATAATATTTCCACTAGAAACTAACATATCAATACAAGAGACACCACTCACTCTACATAACACAATGGGATTTATTTATCTTAAATCCTACTCAAGCTCAAAATAACCATAAAGAGAGCACATGCATAAATCGTAACACCAAAGAGCACTCAAGGGAGCTAGAAGAGAAGAAAAAACAAGATGGGGTCCAACTACAATCTACTAGCGTGTCACACTAATACAGTTAACAAATTATGAAAAAACTTTCACTTTATCTCACCAAGGACAAGGGGGAACAACCAATATCAAGGTTTCCCAAGAAAAAAGAACTTCCCAAAATTCTTTCATATCCTTAACATATGTTGCCTAGATTTACCAATAACTTAGGTCACCAAGGACTAAATCAACACACAAGGAGGTTTCTTTTCTAAAAAAAAGAGATAAGACCTGCTCCTAAAATTCCACAACTCACACTCATCGAGTTACGAGGCAACAAGGGTACGACGACCCAAAACTCCTACAAGGGAAAAACACATATGTCTATGAACAAGGGAGTACTACACAACTAGAACACATCACTATCAACAAGGTGTTTCACAAATCCAGGTAGGAGAGACATAACTAAAGGTTCAATTATACATTGCACTCAATACACATAAATTTTACTCATTTTATAAACCAACTATTAAGTCAAAGTTGTAGTTTCACTTGCTAAGAACTTCTCTTACAAGTTTTCTTAATTAAAAATCTTCCTTCTATTATGACATCACATATTTGTGTTATTAAGGAGCACTACCAATAATGGCATGATATCTCGCCATTCTGTATAGGAGGAAAATTATTTATTTTACTTCTAGGGAAGGTAAATGGACAAAGTTGTCTTTCTCTTTTCACATAGTTTTGTTTCTTCTATTTAACCATTTTCCCTTTTCCCGTGTTCCATTTTATTTATTAAGTTTCAAAATCCAAGCCCCTTAATTAGAGTTTTGTTATGTTTAGGTGAATCATCTTATCAATTAAATTTTAATGAGAAAGAAGAGATCAACCAACATATCACATCATTAATTATGTAAGGACTAGAGATAAATCAATCAATATGCAACACACCAAGATTTCAATAGTTTACCAAATAATTATAAGCATCATTGATGCACTCCAAGTGATTCTCTACAAGTATCAAAGAAGCTACGATGAAAAGGACCATAAAAAAGAAAATTTTCCTTCACAAATCTAAGAGGTTTAAATTGGTTTGGGAAGGAAAACAATGTTTGTTGTTTTATCTCAAATCAATTCTCTTAATAAGACAAGGAGTGTTCCAAACAACACTCATACTTCAACAAGATACCACCAACCAAGCAACAAGATGAAAAGGAAAATTTTTACTCCAAGGACACCACATTTCCCATTAGAAGACATCAAATGCAAGAGGAAAATCAACTAATCTACCCAAACATGGACTCTACAACCAAGAGTTGTAGTTTTTAAAAGAAGGGGCACAACATAAGCACAACTGAGATTAAAATATTAAGATCTACAAAACTAACATCTCTAAGAGCAAGGTCCAAAAGACCCAAAAGCATCCATAAGTGTCTCAACATCTCCCAATACTAATAGATTATATAGGTATACATAACAATTTAAAATGTTAAGGAAATGGTAGATCTATTTATGGTTCATCAAGAGAAAAAAAAGTACACTTAATTAAGCACATTTCCGAATGGGCTTAAATCTAACCATAATTACCAAGATACATACAATCCACCAGTCAATACTTTCTATAATGAAACAAGGAAACCATGATAAAACTTAGCATGCCATCGATGGAACGTCATATCCAAACAAAAAACTTATCCACTAAAATCTACAGTCAACCAAGAGTTAATCCAATTTTAACACAATTCATAAGCCCATAATCAAACACATCTACTCTGACAGGATCAAAGCTCTTACTAGATTGCAAGAGAATCACCACTTCTGCTATTAATTTGCTATCTAGACCGCACAACACAACTAACTCTCTCTCTAGAAAGGTTGAGTAATGAAAAATTCACTCTAAGGTCCTATACACACTCAAGGTTCCGTCCTTCCAAAACCAAGGAATAAATTAAAGCACCTAAGAAGACATTCAGGAACCTAGGGTGTATGCCCATACGACGAAATATCACAATACAAACAAAGAGAACTAGCTCATCAACTTTGTAAGAAAGAATCATGTAACATTTAGCTAAGTAGCCAACAAAATAAATGAGCTCTGAGTCACCAATCAAAATAAAATCCAAGAAATATCGAAATCAAGGAAATGGATAAGTAGCCACATTGCAATCCTGAAAATATCGCAAAAAATAAATAACAAAAGGAGCCTCAGAGATTCTCAATCAAATCATAAATTAAGATGTTGGTCCTTGATAAAATAACACAAGTTTATGAATATAAAATACAAAAAATTTCACACCACATTCACTTGGTAGACCTTCCTGGCCACCAAAGGGAAGTACTACACGTTGAGCCCATTCTAAGAATGTATACTCAAAACTGAATCAAATGTGACACCAAGACCTAATATCCACTGACTCACATGGGGATTAATTCAACAAAGTGAAAACAACACCCCATTTCATCTAAAAACGGAATGAGGAAAAGTTATAACAATTAAATAACTTCTAATTCCCTCCAACTGACTCATGAATGCAAACACAAGCACTAATCCACAAGAGTCGCACCACGCAAATTAGAGTTCCAAACAAGAAGAAATCTCTATGGGGTCAACACATCACATGACTAAAATAAAGAGCTAAGGCTCATCAAACAACATCTTTGCAAGGAGACCAAGTCGTGATACACTAGAAGTTCACAAGGATATCAATCTATTTCAACATCTTTCATTACCTAGGTTTGGTGAAACGTCACTAAGCAAGTACAACAATCCAAACAAATTTATTATTTTATTTTTATTTTAGTCATAGAGGTTCAAGTTTTCTAATTGGTTTTGGGTTCCAAAGATGGCCCGGGGTCCAAGTGCGATCCCACAACTCGATACCAAGCTGTCGAACCCTAAAATTTTTGACCCAAAAATGAAGCAATTGTTTTTATGCATTGCATTATTGTCTATGGTGTTGAACGGACCTATCACAATGCTTAAGTCATTACTATACACACATACTGATTTAAAAATCTTTTTTACAAGTTACGTTTGTCATTGGTATATATGGGCTATGCTAAGTTTCTCTATATCATTCCAAATTTTAATAGATGTCTCCGAAGAGACACATTAAAAAAGAAGTTCTTCACAAAATTACAATAGTCTTACCTTGCTACAACGTTTGAACAACGACATTAAAATCATTATAATTTAAAATTTTCATTATCACATCATAATAATGATTTATTATTAATATTAATAACAATTTAATACTATTTATCAAATCGTTACTATAATCAATACCACAATAAAATCATGTTATATAATAAATGTTATACACCTTGCGATGATATTATATTACATATGATATAATACTACAAATATTAAATATATATACTACTTTTAGAACTCATAAGTATTACCCTGTTTTAATATTTATTTATAGTAACATTATAACCCTTTAACAACATATTATAGTATTATAGTGGTAATTATTATATCACTATTATATAATTACATCTGAACTATTATAAATATTTTATGTTATGGACAATGATAAATTTATACTGATGCATATTATATTATAAAGATATTATATTATACCATTAATTATAGTAACCTTTAATATAAATTATAATGAATTTTATTTTATTCTATATATCTATTTTAATATAGTAATCATCACGTAGTAATCTTTATATAAAACATATGATATATAAAACACATATTCTATATTATAGTATATGAAATATACTATATGCATTGAACTACTTTAAAGAATACATCATATATCTTATTTTATAATTACGCCGAAGGCGTGGCTATGATGCACTTGATCTCCAACGACGACGCAGAGGAGGTTGAGGTGCTTGTCATCTCTTCTCCTGCCGCGTGAATTTCATCATGCCTGTCATCCTCCTGCTTCAGCTGCTTCCTCCCTTTCGTTTCACTGCCAGCGAGCTCCTCCTGCATGCTACCATAATTCGGCTGGTCTGTCCCTTTTTTAGATTTGTTCTGGGTTTTTTTACCCTATTCCTATTCCATCTGCGATGTCACCATTCTGCTGCCACCCGTCCCTGAAAGAATACTGTGCAGGTCCGCCGCCAGTGCCGCACAGGTTTGTCTATTTTCACTGCTTTCTTTCCGAGTCCTGCATTTTTTTAGGGAATTCATGTTTACACATTGCCTTCTTGGTGGATATACCTGTAGCTCGCCTATGGGTTGCTTTTATATTTTTGCATTCTGAGTTGTGCTTATTCGACTGGTGCCTTCATGGTTGGAAATGATACAGTAGAACTGGTATATATTACCTTGTGTATTACTAATGTAGATAAAAGAAGTATTTATTTGCAATTTACCAGTAGATTGATACTTTATAGTTTATCGCTAGAGAACAGGGTGCATGATCATAGGAAGCTGGTTTTTTAAGGGAAACAAGTGCTTTTCAAAATTATATCACAAATTATTTTCAATTATCATTCTCTACGACCACCTGCTCCTTGAAAAATCGAAACAATATTGCCTCTCACGGGACCATGCTATTATAGATATATTTTATGTAATGGATGTAAATATTGAAGGAATTACTGTTCTATATATTGAGATGTAGCTTATTTTAGGGGAGGGAAATTAGACAAAGCTTATGGATAGATTGATTTATAATTGAAATGACAATTTTATTAGATTAATACATTTCTGCATTAAAGATAATTTTTGAAGAAATTTTATTCTCACTACGTAAAATTCTCTAATCAGTTGTTGGGTTGCCCCCATAACCACAGTTTGTATAATTGTATCTTTAATGTTTTGCATTATTTTACAGTTTGTGAAGTATTCCTATTTCATATTAGGTTAGTAATTGATGTTTATGTTCTAATTCTTCATGAAATAATTATATCAATGTTACTGTAATAGTTTGTTTGATGAAACAAGAAAAAGGATCTTTCTGCTTGAGTTTTTCAAGAATCCTCTCGTTTGGATTTGTTCAAAACAGTTCTAGTTGTCTTCTGGTGAGGGGCTGATTGTTCTATCAATGCCCTTCTTATCATTAGCTCGTTACTGGTTCCAAAGCTTCTACATCTTATCTGCATACAGAGGCTAACTCAAAAGCTGCTAAAAGCAACAAATTTCGGCCTTCCAGAATCAAACAATGGATGTCTAAAATCCTGAAAAGATAGCCAAGTTATTCTAGATGAAGAAAAAGTAACTGATGACATAGCTATGCACTCAAAGTGTGCTATGATCTACAGATTCATGGGCATTCAACCATTGATAGGCTCCAAGTACAAATGGGTTGGGAAATATTGGAAGACGCGAGGGGAGTATGATATCGAGAATCTGACAGGTTGTTTCCTGCTCATGATCATCACTAGAAAACCGAATGAATGTCTTTAAGAAAATTGGTAATTTTATCACAGATTATATGTGCATAGAAAAATTGACCCTATAAAAAGCTTCACCAGAATCGCCACTTTTCCAGGATCTGCATCAATCTGAATTTGAATCATTCTCTTCCAAAAAGCATTACTTTGAGATTTGTCTTGATGAAGTGGATCAGGACACTCTTTAAGAATGCATTCCATTTAGACATCCTCGTTAATATTAATGTGGATGTTAAATATAAAATCTTCCAAGTGCACATGAATAAATTTAGAAAGCCAATAAAATGTTCCAAGTAATTACCTTGCAGAAAAAATGGAAAAGGAGAATGCAAAGAAAAACCTAATGAGATGGTTCCAGGACTCAGAGGGTATCTGACAAGAATTTATATCAGGAAAAGGAGGACAATCTATTAAATAAGTATGCTTTTATAGGTGAGGTGATTTTATAGGTTCCAGGCTCTTCCAGCCTTACCAACACAACTTACCTTCCAGATTTCATCCTTTTGATCAAGCGCGGGAGCAAACCAGGCCTTGCCATGATCTACATAAAGTTATAGAGAAGCCAGAGAAAGAAATCAAAAGTAAAACCCAAGAGGAGGGAAAACAAAAATAGGAGTCAAATAAAAGTGACTAAATGGAGGCAAAAACATAACCCAGAAAGGACCCTGAAGTTGCTCGTCGCTCGGAGACTCACTTGGGCAAGGCAGGGGGACGGAAGCTAAAATCAAATATCCAGTCAGCAAGGAGTGATCAACCGATATGGACAACTTAAAAGAGGCAAAGATACAACCAAGAACATGTTCAAACAAAACTACTACAGATATTGAGGTTAGATCACCAATTCTACTAGAAAGGTTAATGAGAAAATAAAAGAAAAACTCTGATCTGCCAAATGAAGATACTTTCATAGAACATCAAGGGGATCACTGCTCTCAAAAGAATCATTCTGACTGAATACCCTGATATTGTTATCATTGGTGAAATAGAAGTGATAAGTCATTACAAAGATCTAGAGTATTGTGAGATTTTAGGACAGAGGCCAAAGTACACTCTAAAGGTTTAGTGATCATGTTGATATCCTCCATGACTGAAAAATGTGAGGGATAATCAAATCAGATATATCTAACAAATATATTGATTTTTTTGTACTCTAACCTATAGCCGCGAGATATTTTTCCGCATTATAATGAGTTTACATGGAACAATAAGGTCTTCGAAGGATTTCCTCATTGAAAGGCTACATAGAATTTTGGGAAGCTCCACTTGTTTGGATCAGACTTTCATGGTAAAATCAGATATTCTCAAGGAAGATGGTTTTGACCATTGGCCTATTAACCTTCTCATCAAGGAAAATATCCCGTTAGGAGAACAATCCTTTCAAATTTAAAGAGATGTAAATGCTCCACACAAACTTTAAAGGAAAGATGGAAGAACGATGTTGACCATTGTCCTATCAACCATCTCATCAAGGAAGATACCTCATTAGGAGAACAATCCTTTCAAAGTTAAAGAGATGTAAACGCTCCACACAAATTTCAAAGGAAAGATGGAAAAATCATGTGAGACATATTGTAGCATGGTTGTATTTTACATTGCACCTACAGACCCAAAAGAACGACCGCACCTGCAAATCCAACAATAATGCAAGAAATACTTTCCTATAAGATGGTTGTATTGGCATTACAAAAAGATTGATACGCAATTTTTACACCATAAAGTGCAAGCAGTCATAATTATGTTGGACCACAACTTAGCATTACAAAATATGAGTAAGTGTGTCTAGGTATGCAACATGACATCTCCTTTTAAAAGTACTCCTTAGATATATTGAACCCCACTATAGAGAGGTGCAAGAAATGTTTACAATGGGCTAAAATTAAGATTAGTACAGAGGCTGAAACATATTCTAAAATATGCATATATAACAGATCAAAAGATACGGAAATATGCCTCCCAATCTAAAGAGGTGTTGATCTCCGGAATTCCTCCATTTGGTATCCCAACCATTGTGCCACTCAAAATGCTTGAAATTCACTATGGAGACTACTCTTACAAAAATAATGTGTAGCATGTTGCTGAAATCTTAAAAAATCTACCCAAAAAGATATAACTCACCAAAATCTACTGTGGTACAGAATTTTCACAGTGACAAGGGGAAAAATTTAAACTCCAAACCTTCTGTGGGAAAGTATAGATATCATCAGCTGCACTACACCCACAAGCTTGCATAAAATATGACAGTGAAATGAAGGCTCTCTTTATTTTTACTCCTCTGGCTACTATTGAATAACATGATTGTTGATTAGCCAAACATAATTGAGAACCATCTAGAATATCTTCCCTTCCGTTGGATTCGAGGGAGATCTCAACAGAGTGAAAGTGATCATTAGAGAGTTTGGAGACTTATATGTTGTTATTAGAATGCTTTAATTTCCCAAGCAGTAAATAATTTGCTTGTGCTCGAGAAGCTTGATATTAGTGCTGAGAATTCTCTATAATTCTCAAACAAATTTACCTTCCCTGTATGTTTACAAAAGGCCAACCTGCACTACTGTCTATTTCCCCACCTTTTTATTCTAACAAGAAACATAAAATACATCAGGGACTTTCCTTCCAATGGGAATATTTAGAGCATAATAAACAATCACTGATCTTTATTTTCACCTAATAGGGAACATACAACTTTGTTTGGAACTTTTGGCATCTCAATTGGTTGAAAGTGTTCTCCTTTGTAGGTTGGAGCCACACAAAAACCATACCTCCCACTTCAATGTGTCACTCAAAGCATTGTAGCTCTACTTACCGTTTCATGTGATTGGTAGCAAGTGGCATTAATCTTTCATGCATGAGGATTTTTTTGCATGAGTAGCTTCATTGTTAACTTCAGTACTTGTGAAAGGGGGTTCACTTAGCCCAATACTTTGAAACATTAGTTTGAAACGTTTTTTCATGGCATTGAAATTTAGAAAAGAAGTGGTTTTAGACTTTCTAGGTCTTGGGTGCATTTGCTATCTACAATAAAGATTCAGTTTGAGATGCAGGTGCCTAGCGTCAGGTGCTAAGTAAAACATAATTTTACAAAAACATTCGAAAATCCAATCGAATAAAAAAATGTATGTATCCCCGAATGTTAATCTCTTTTTGCACTTGCCTTCGAAGCCTGTATTTCTACGCACCAAGAATGGGAGTGCGGTGAAATGGGATTGTTGAACAAGGGATTATGCACATTGCAGACATACCTAAAGATGGCTTTTCAAATGGTAGTTTTTTTTTCTTTGCATGCCATCTATACTAAGCTTGGGATCAACTAATTTTGTGGGAATTATCCAGATTTAGGCTATTAATGGATGGATTGCTAGGTGTTTGACAAAATGTCGAGAAACAGTCCCCATATCACTTACAACATGCACTACCATTTTTAATGTTTTCACTTGATCCCTCGACACAGTCCTCAACTATAAATTAATTTCAACTTGTTTGGCTAATAACTAGCCAACTAGACATTTATTGATTCATTGTATGTTAACCAAGTACCTTATCTACAATGATCGAGAGGACTCCTTCTGTACATGGAGGAGTTGTGAGAGAGCCAGTGTATCTGTAGTATTTCCTACTCCCCAACTTTATATAATGGGATCCACAATTATAAGATTTGGCATAATCTCCACTCTTCCGGAGGCCATTTTTAGTAGTTGGGTGTTCTTGATCTTGATCATTTGTGTCAATTCCGGATGGTGAGGAGAAAGAGAGCTTTGGATTGCCTTGACACCTTCAGACAATGCTTTGCTAATTTGGGCCATACAATTATAAGATCTGGCAAAGTTACCACTTGTCAAGAGGTCGTTTTTTAGTTGTTTGGTGTTTTTGATCATTTGTATCACTTCCAGGTGGCGATGATATTTTTTTGGCATCGGATATAGGATATTGTAAAATAGTTGGAGAAATTTCAGAATAGTTTGACAATGGGTGCTAGTAAGCTTGGAGGCCAGAAGAAGATTGCAGAATAAGAGAGTAATGGAGGTTTGGGTGTGCCCTCCTATTCAATGTCCATTGACATGAAGTTTACTCCCTTGGAAATGGAAGCCCAAGTCAGGTTTGTAAAAACACTTGTTATGTCTGTGCTTGAAGTGCACTATCTATCAAGGCAACATAAAAAACAATATTGTTTACAATGCTTGCAGAGATGTGTGTAGAAATCTGATCAAGAGATGCAGTTGTTTACCTGATACCCACTTCAAGTTGGAGACTGTCTGGTGGAATTACAAATCTTTGTAAATACAACTTTTCATGTTCTGGACTCACTGTTATTGGAAAAATTATTTTAGGCAATGGTAGGCATGGGTTTCAATAGAAGTGCAAAGAGATGCAAATAAAAATGGGAAAATATTAAACAAATACCTTAGAAAAACCAAAGGTAACTTTGAAAAGAGGTCGCTAAATACAAAGACATGTCCCTATTTCCACCAGTTGTTCACCTTGTATCAGACATGACTTCTCCCATCTCCAGCATATGCTAAGTCTGAGAATAGGATAGAAAACCATAAATCCAATCCAGCACCCCTAAAAAATATTCATAAGGATGGCTATCAATACAACATGCTACAGTTATGGCCATGGATACGCAGAAGCAACAGATAACCAAACTTTAACTCTTATCATAGTGACTAGGCGTCTATCCCTTTTATTTGTTGCATACGGAAATGAATTAAAACTTTATGTGTCCTTATGGATCTTTATTGCACTTCATCTGATGGAAAGAAATGAAGGTTTAAACATAGATTTTACTGAATTTAAACAAATTATGGTGTTCCCAATCACAAAAAAAAAAACTACTATATGCATTACACACAATAAAGTAACTAAAATTATAAAACATTCCATAGACACACTAAAATAACAAAACAAAATAACACGCACCCAAAAAAACAAAAAAAAACCATTGTACATCGCATGACATTGCACATACATGGAAAATCCACAACTTCATTACATACCCTCATTTGAAAGCCATGTATATGGGTGGTATATGGCCACTAGGTTATCCATACTCCGTGAGGATATCCTCATGTACGTACATCAACAAAACCTTATATTGTTGTGCATATCTCCCATGCATGCTACATACATCCTTACGGATTTAAAATACCTCATTACATAATGCACAATTATGATTTTCATCACCATTTGTTTCTAACGTAAAAATAATTTCCACTTCATATGTAGGTATCCAAAATATGGAAGACAACTTCTACAACATAGCTATGTCTCTGATAATGACATCAATTACATACAACACGTGTTATTTGAATGTGTAGCAGACCACTACCAAGGTGGAACACGTGTGGCCGAAGCTACAATTGTTACAATGTTTCTCACCAAAATAAATTAGAGTATGCACAACAAATGTTGTAGCAGGTAGCAATTACAATCAAGGATGCCCAAAAAATCCTCAAGGAGAAATTCTATGAGCAGTACTATAAACTCACCCCATAAATAACCACCTAAAAGCAACGTACAACTCTACACGCCTTTGCATATGTATACCAACAATTTTGTAATGTGTAAATATATTTACCATTCTTTGAAATGAAAGCATTTACATTGCATAACAAATATTTGCATCCACCTACCAATAAGCATGGCTAAACTAATTTCATAAATAGGCATGATACACTGATACAATTCCCACACATAGTGTATGAGAAATACAATAGGTAACATATAGACATGTCAATCCAAACAATTTTCTCACTACCATTTAATTATTTCTCCATTTTGTTTTGCGTATAATACTATGAAAAAGTCCACTACATCGTGTTATTCTCAAAAACTACATCCATGCATAAAGTCATAATTTTGCAACTTCTTTCCCATGCACAAACTCAATTACTAACATGTTGTACTGCTAATTGAAATCGACATTATTCAATTTCACGTGGCTATTTTATTATGCTACCATATCATATGCGAAAGAAACTATTTATCTCAATTACTTGATTTGCTTACCCAAGTTGTATAATTTAATTCTAATTCCAACCACTCTCTTTTAAAATTCTCACCACCACTCTTCAATGCAGACCAAATCAAACTAATAAAGACATACACTCCACACACCATTCAACAATTCATGACCTCAACATGTATACGAGTACCTCTGTAATATGCACCACACTTTTGTGAAAAAACCAAAAACTTCACAAACCATTACAAATATTAATCAACATGCTCAGGACCAAGAACCCAAGTCTTTCTCCGTTAGATAGTATTTACCATCATAGCCCATTGTTGTGCCTCAATGGCTCTACCATTAACATCATATGTTCCTACCCCCTCCACACTTTTGGAAAGAGACTTAAACCTAAATGCAGTAATAACATTATTCTTATCATTTTCATGTTGGTAAGGTTGCATTATATAGATTTTTTTAAATTGCACACTTGCTGATAATCCAAGGCATGCATGTGTTGATTCTTGATGAATACTGCAATCTCGGACATTGGCGTGGAGTGGTCTAAAAAACCAAAAAAAAAACTTTGTTCTAGACCTTTATCTTGAATACTTACTTTGTTTTGCCTCAAATTCCAAAGCATTGCACCCCATTAAACATTGAACATCTTGACACCCTTCCAGCGAAGAACTATTATTTTTATCATGTTATCCTTTCTTAAAATTTGGATAGTTGTAAATTTACATGATAGATATTTTAGACAACATTTCTATGGCATATTGCGTTATATGTTATATTTAAATACAACTTTACAACATAGCCCCACAATAGTAATGGATCATATTACTCCTACAATTTTCCATGTCTTAAAACTGACATCATAAATGAAACTTCATTGACATTATCATTTCTAGAAACTCTATAACAGATCATGATCCTAGCAAGTCATTAAAAAAACAAAAAAGATGGCTGAACCATCTAAAATATGTTCTATATCCAAAAAACATAAGTTTGTATTACTTTAACCAAATGTTTGTTTTATACTAGACTTAAATCTCTCCCTTGATCATCCATTTGCAAAAGAAAAGGCTTTAATACAATTTCCTTAAATATTTTTAAATTCCTTATAGGTTATCCCTTTATATAATAGTCATAATTATGAGTTACAATACATCACAAATTCCACATTTAAAGGACTAAATGATATCCAACTACCAAGATTAAATCATGAAACTGTGACATGACTTGAAACTTGTATCTTCACATACAAAACACTTCCAAAAACACCCCTTCCACCAAGTACTCTTTCGGCGTAGACTACTTTGGGGTTCCTAGAACCACCCCTATTGTTGTAGCTTAAGGCGTTATGCCAAAGGGGTTATGTTCCAGTTGAGCGGAGAGGGATGTACCCTTTTCTGAAACCTGCAATACAATGTTTTGAATATGTTGTTCTTTTTATCTTTTTTAATTAGATGTGGTTTGCTCAAACACCATTTGGCAACCTGTATAACAACTGTATTAGTAGTTTTCTGAATTTTGTTTCAATTTCTCCATTCTTTGACAAGCGTTTTGGTCATGTATGACGATGTTTAGTAGTTTTCCATCAAAAGAGAAGACATCATTTTTGATTCTCCAGATCGTCCAAGGATGCAAGAGAAGAGCATACGTGATTTGTCTTCCAAAATCCAAAAAGATATCAAATGGAAAAACAATTTAACTCAATTATGCCAATTTAACCAATTCCAAATCAAATACCCTTAACAATCTCAAAGCATCAAAAGGCCTTAATAATCATTTCTGATTCCCAAGATCGCACCAAGGGACGCGAGGGAAGAGCATACGCAATCTTAATCCTGTAAGTAAACAATGCAAAATATTACCTAATCAAATACAAACATGTAGAAACAGCCTGCAAAGACAAATATATGATTAGATAAACTTGCAAGAATGTTAGCACATCAACACTTTAATTTCAAAAAATGCAAAAGGACGCCTGCACCCCTTTTTTAGTGCTTGCGCGTGGGTTAGGGCGTATGCGCCACCAAAGGTTGTTTTCAGCACACAATGTACCTGCGCCACTTGAGAGATGTGTGCGCCACGAAAACAATATCTGCGCCCTAAAATTGTGCTGCGCCACTCTGTGGAATTTTTAGATCTATTAAACGCTTGCGCCACCAGAGAGATGTGTGCGCCACAAAAACAACATATGCGCTACTATGAGAAAAACAAACAAGAAAATAGACAGAATAGCCGTATTACTAGAAAAATATACCTACGCCACTAAAACCGAATGCGCGCCCTAGTTAGGACGTGTGCGTTGATCTGACAGGTTTCAGAATGTAGTGAAGGTACAGTACGAAACGACGTGTGCACCTGGGTTAGTGTACCTGCGCGCTGGTTAGGGTATGTGCGCCAGGGTTAGTGTGCATGCGCCAGGGGTCAGCATAGATAGAATGAATGACAGGTTTTAACAGTGCACCCGCATCACCAGAGAGAGACATGTGTACCTAAAACCGTGCCTACGCCATGAAAATCGCACTTGCGCTAGACTGCAACAAAAATACACAGTGAAACACAAGAAAACTCACAATATCTCAATTTTTTGACAAGTTAGCTTTAAAATGACAATAACCCATTAAAATTATGGCTATGAACATGAAGTTATACATATCAAATGAGCAAAAATTCTAAGAAAATAGACATTAATTACTACATGTACATATCAAAAGTTAGTCAAAACAATGAAATTTAAACTAAAATGCCATGGGACTGAGGGTCCCACCGGGCATGCCAAATGTGTGCAAGTGTTTCTACAAATTTAACCAAACTTAAAGCAAGAAAGCTACCACCTAAAAATAGCTTCCTAACCTAGTTAAAAATGGGAAATATGCACCATCATGATGAAGAAGTGAGCAAGTCCTACCCTTTAAACATTAATAACTTTGAACCTAATCAAAACATAATGCAAATGCATAAACTCTATTCCCCTTAATTGCCTAATTTAACATTAAAATGGACCTAAATAGTCCAATGGCAATCAAATTATAACTTGCTTGCTTTGATCCATCAATGGATGCTTGGGTGTGAGGCTTAGCTCTTCAAGAATGGAGGATGGAGGGCTCAAGAATGACAAAAGGCTATTAGTATGAAACTATGTGCTTACTTTTGTCTCTTGAGAGATTTAGGTGTAGGTATAAAGGTAGGAGGAGGGCTCTTTATATAGCCCGAATGATAAATGATTAACACATCATCATGAATGTGGGATAAATGGAGATGCAGAGTTAGTTATGGATAAAGGGGGTTTAGATGAGGTTGAGTTAGCTTTAGGAGGGTTTAGTTTGTCCTCAAGTGGCTCATGTGGATAAAGGGGGTGTATTAATTAATCAAGATGATTAATAAATACATGTGCAAGCTTTTATAAGCTTTTAGATGGATTTTAGTGTGATTTAGACCATTAGGAGGGAATTAGACCAATTAAATAGAGATTTATTGATTTAATGAGAAGGGAGACTAATTAATTAATAATAATTAATTAGACTAGATAGAAGGTGTCAATTAATGAAAGGTCGTTAATTAGGGTATGTGTTGGATAGGCGACTTAATTAATTAGCTTAATGTAATCAATTAACGATAATGGAAGAGAAGATGAGCGCTATTGACAATATGTCATCAATTTGCAGGAAATGAGATAATTAGCACAATTTAAGTATTTAAATTACTTAGGTAATTATAGGTGTCTACAAAACCAAATGGAAGTTTGAGCAACATGATGAATAACAGGCCATTTAGGCATTGCTATATTTTCTGGAAGTATCTTTGTTAGTAAAATACAAAGCATGTGCGAATGTGACAACTCTTTTCAAAGTTGGGGAAACTAAAATCCATATATTAGACTATTGATTGTGCCTTTAGTTGCCTAATCCATGCTATATTTTGCATCTTTGCTGCTCTCACCTAATTGTAGCTGCTTTATTAAACCACCTAATTTTCGAAATTAAGGTTTCGAGGCACAAATTATAGCTAACATTTCTACTTGGTCTAAAGATTAGGGAACTATGATCTTGGATCTCTGTCACATCTTAGGCTAGGTGAACTACAGTATCATAATAGAATGTAGTCAACTGAACCTTTTCACAGTTGGCACCTCAAAGAATATTCTGTTAAATATAGTAGCCATGTTCGCTTAAAAAAACGAGAGGATAAAAAGGGGGAAATGTGTTTGAGAAAAAATTTTCAGGATAATATGACATAGAATTCTTTCTCGAGCAAGTATCCCAAAGCTTGTACAACTTCCTTCATACTGAATTTCTGACTTAGATTCATCTAAGGTTGGAGACCGACATCAATATTTATGACCATAAAAAGATACTATAGTCTGGGCCCTTGAGAATGACGCCAAAGGGATCTGGATGTTAATTCTAGGTGGCAAAGGGCTCTAAGGTGAGATGAGAACAGTATTTGCACCGGCAAGATTTGACTTATATTAGCTGAAAGTTGGGAAGTGCTTGTTTTTCTCTCAATGTTGTCTTGACCTGTACTTACTCTTTGGTTTTCTGCTTACCACATTGATTTACTATTTTGTGTAGAGGTCAACAATAATAGTAGTCAAACACCTATTGATAGTGTGGAGTCAATTGCAACAGTGATGAAGGTTGCAACACAGAAGATATATGCTAATTTCCTACTACTTCCTATAATACTATTAATAAGAAATCCAAACTAAAAGTTGTAGCAAAGCAAACGCGTTTTAAAAGTATGTACCGCTCAGTCTATTCTTTTTTAAGGCAAGTTTATGCTAAAGGGTTGAGGGGGTTGTTATGTGAGTAGGGTTGAGAGTAAAATAACCTGTGCCAATCCATCTACATGGGATAAAAGAGAGGAAAACATGCGTATTTTTAAAAACACAGATCAGGGGTGGCAATTGTTTCCATAAATCTTTCCAAAAACTATGTAATTGGTTGCTATGACAGAATAAGAATCAATTAAAAGTCCAAAATTGAAATCAAAGTTGAAGAGAGGTATTACAAGATTTAAAACCAAGGCAGAATCACACAAAAGCTAGGATTTCTATTAAATACAAAAGCCACCTACACAATTTCTGAAAGAGGGCTTACACCCACAAACATAAAACATGTATAAAGCTCAAAGCCCCAATTCGAAAGTTGTATTGATAATTAACAGTCAAAATTACATGATAAATGTAAAATCCAAAATAAAAAACTGAAAAACACAAATTGCAGGAATGTTAAAGAGTAATTTGAATGCACAAGCACATTTTACACATATACAAAAATTTGGAAAACAAATATTTATGTATTAACAAAGGTAAAAATAGTTTGCTACACCTCAAACCAAGAGAAATCATGAAATCCACCATGTTGAGAGTAGCAATTCCGGTGACACGAGAGGGTGGCTATTTGCATCTCCTTGTGGGGCATCACTTAGTGTTGGTGTACCATTTCTATAATCTTCTTCCTTATTTGGGTTACCCCACTAGAGAATAACAACATTACATCAAGCTTCACATTATAAGGTTTCATTGGCAAAGTTGAGGCCTTGGAAGAAAGATTCATTGTATTCTTCACATGTTAATCTACACTAAAAATTCAATTGAAGTTCAGAATTATCCAATGTAAGTAATCCGAGCTTTTTAAACAATCTTTATCGATGTAGCATGTCTAATTCATTTATTCTTTTTCCTAGCTTTTGACAGCCACAATTGAGAATTACAACACTACAATAAGCTTCACATTTTCAGGTTTTCTCTGCAAAAATTGAGGCATCGGAAGAAAGAATCATTGTATTCTTCACTTGCTAAATCGGTGACACAAAATTCTTTTCACATTACGAGTTGTATTAAGTTTGGAATTATCCAACTAAGTCCAAGTTTCTTAAAGAATCACCGTGTGGGATGACCTCTCAACCCACCGAAATGTTGGGTTCATGCATGTCTTATTCTTTCGATCATGAGTTGGAAACTCGGCTAATCACTCTCTACATTTTCTTCAAGATGAAGGATTACGAACTTGCTTGAATATGACGAAACTACATTTTTCTTAAAAAGCTATTAATGTTTCTTCTTAAAATAAGCCTGCCTTGTTTTTCTAAGTAATTACAAAATTGGCATCCCGGAAATGTAAATATATGCTTGAGTCGCTAAACAATTATAGGTTCTATTTGCTTAGTAAATTTTTCCATTTAATATAAACCAAATATTATTGCTATGTAAAAAGGACCAGTTATGTATAATGGGACCTGCACAGTTGGGGATATTTTGGTATGGGTTTCATGTCCAACTTTAATAATAAATATGGGTTATTCCCCATCTTATGTATTCATATATACGAAATATCAATTCAAACTCCTGTTGGAGCATTTTCCTCCATTTTTGTTTCAAATCTGCAGGTGCAAACCATCTTTTGGGTGTGCAGGGGCCCTTGCATTGTTTATTTTTGTGTAGCAAGTATTTCATTTATTAGTGGGTGGTTTGACATGGATTACAATATAGACCATAGCAGAAATTACAGAAAAAAACAAGTTTCAAAAAAGGAAAACAGTTGCCTCGTTTTCCTTTTTTACAATAGACCATAGCAGAAATTACAGAAAAACAAGTTTCAATGAAGGAAAACACTTCTTCATTTTTTTCCTAGAATATTTGACGTCCGATTTCTTCATGTAATGATCCTATAACCGTAATAGTCAATTCAATCCCCTTGCATGTAGATGCTTAGTAATGCTTTTCAGTCCTTTTTTACCACATCCTTTTAACTTGACCCATTGCACTTGAACCCACACCAATTTGCATAGGATTCATTTCAATAGCCAATTTACGGCCCTCTAACCCCACCTTTAATTGCACCTAATGGCGCCTGCTGCTTCACATGTGTCTGCAGCTTCCAGCCATCAACTTGTCATTTTCCCCTGCCTTCCATCACCACCGATTGGCTCCGACGAGGGCAACTACACATATGCAAAACACAAGCACAAACCTTCTCCATGATATCAAGAACAAAAAAACCCCACAAAAGATCAATTCCACTAAAAAAAGAAAACTCCCCAAATTGTATCATAACCAACACCACAACTCCCATCAAAGATTCTAAATAAATATTTCATTCCTAGGAAATGGTTTTTTTCCAAAACTGATAATATTGGAAAGGCACCATCCCACCACAGAGGGTGTATGGTGGAGAGACGATGCAGATTTAGTGCAGCAAATAAAATCTCCTAGCCCCATACGGAGGGTGAAGAGCCTAACCCCAAAGGGAGGAGCAATGATTGTCTTTCTCTTCCAAACCCTCGACCCGATGATGGGGATAGTCGGACGGGGTTGGGAACTCCGGAATATTTCTCTTTCCAATGTTTGGGAGCTAATAGAAGATGAGCAACCAAAATTATATAAGCATTTAATCAGTAGAATGATGTTGGAATACCAAAATTTGTGACTTGAGAACCGTAAATTTCCTTTCTAGAAACTGGCTTTCAGCTGACCCCGACCTTGAACATTTGCCTGTGATTTGAATCTAGGATCTCCAATTAATTACCATAGTATGTTTACATTTGTTTGAATAATACATATTATAGTTTGCTAATATATGTATTCTACAGGCCCAGCTTTGAGTTTGGCCACACCAACTCTTATAGTATTTACAAACATTCATCGTTCATACAACGATATCATACATACATACATATATATATATATATACAAGTTTCTTATGTGGCTATGCTTAAGAACTCTAAAAATGAATAATCTGCATTAGGAATTGTTGACTACATTATTACTTTTTTATATTGACCAAGATCCATCTTATATTACACATGTTTAAATAGGCTGAGCATTAGAGTTACATGGAAAGCTTGAATATTATTTTAGCATAGGCGTCTATTTAAATTACACATGTTTAAATAGGCTGAGCATTAGTGTAATATATATAAACATATTCCTTATAGTAATAAGATTCCGGTAAAAAGATAATATATGATTCGTATATCTTCACGATTAACAAAATTGTTGTTTAAGAAGTAAAAGTTACGCGGAAAGAAGAAGAAGTCAGACAACTTACCAACCAAATTTAGTTCTCTTCAATACCCAAAGCAGAACATGGAGGGAAACGTGTCCTGGATAGATTTCCTATCTTGTCAGCTACCATGTCTGATAATACAAACACTTTATTTTGGACCACAGAATTTACCACGTTGAAGCCCAAGTTCACTTTCAAAAATTTAGCAGTGGTTGGATAGTTGCAGCGACTGGGAACTGTATAAAATAGAGCTCCTGTAAATAGCCGTTCTAAAATCATTATCAGTATGGGTTAAATCAACCTTGCAAGGGGAGATGAATATTTAACCTGATATATTCTCATTTACTATATACCAATTTTACTGCTCTGGAACTATATCTATTCTTGAAGTGGATTCAACTGTCTCACAGATAAAATCACTACCTGGAGCTGTTTATTTATTTATTTTTCTAATTTACCTTTTTTGGTGTTCGTTGTATGCAGAAGAAGATGAAGAAGATTGAGGATTTGGAGGCGCTTCCTTCGTGTGTAATGTATAACAGCGCCCCAAAACATAATTTAACTTTGTTTCCTTTTTTAACATATGTCAGGCCAATTTGTATTAGCTGTTAAGTTTTTTTATATATTTGTGTATATATATATATATAGACACACACTAATTAAATTTATGATTAATACACAAACAAGCATTTGTAAAATAAAATATCTTATTCAATATATATGTAATCATACTATTATAAATATATATATACTTGTATATAGTTTTATTTATTTATTTATTTTGATTTGCTCTCTATATATTTTTTTGAATTGCAAAGTGAAGGAAAATCGTTTTCTTTCTTAACCAAGGACTAGTTGTGTTTGCAAAGTTTATATATATATATATATATATATGCAACAAAAAATTGACAACATTTGCCATTTGAACAATTTACCAAAAAGAGACTAGAACATAAACTCAACCAAATTCAACCTTCTTTTTCTTTTGACAAGTGAATGGAGTACAACAAGATCACTTGAAAGGAAGTACCAACACCTACATTCTTTTATATTTCTATTGATAAATCAAATACAAACTTAATATAATTTACAATTTTGAATGAGATACAATCATCAACAAGAATCCATCTTCACATGCTCTTTCCCACACCTACATTTATTAAATGAATAATACAATTCCATTTTACATGATACATTTACAAGAACTTGAAACTTTAAAATGTGAATTACAAAATTCCTCCTCTTAGTTGGAGGAAACATGGGACATTTTTCACAAAAGTAGGATTCCTTATTTTCCTCTACAAAATGCAACTATGTCCAAGGATTCGGCTTGATCTCTACAAATTTCTTTCACTTCCAAGCACAAAAAAGGGAACTAGATTACGCTCTCCACCCAACCATATATTCCAATGAGGGAGAGAAGCCTTCTTCCTCATTGGCCTCTGAGCCCCAACAAAGAAGCAATGAGGGGTATAAAACAACCATTGGAACCTCTAAATGGCTTCCACAATCACATTTAATCAAGACACTCAACACAATAACACATTTCCAAAATTACAACAAAACCAACAAGTTTCCAACACAAAGGCTTCATGTTAAAGCCAAAGAGGAGAAAGGAACATGGGGGTTCTTCTTATGCCTTCTGTTATGATCCTCATGTGTGGATTTCACTAATGCCTCGAGATTTTGTCTAATGGTTCATTACATTTGGTATCAGAGCAACCACCCATGTTCGAATCCCGCTTTCGTTGGTTACGTCGTGTAGCGGGACCGGTGGGGGCCTAAACGTCGGTGAAGTGAGGCTCGTACTTATGGGAGTGTAGGCGCAAACCCCAGTCGAGTCGCTCTATAGAATCATGGTGGGATGTTATGATCCTCATGTGCAAATTTCACTAATGCCTCGAGGTTTTGGTGTAGTGTCACTACTAGAAGTGAGACCCTTTATCCACAATGGTATCCACAATAAAAAGATATTGTGAAATAAATGTGGATATTCCATAATTTTCTTCTATTCTAAGAAAAAGTAAATGTGGATTTTCTACAAGTCCATGAAAATCAAATCTTAATTTGTGAATTATCCATAATACAAAATATTTATTCTAAAACACTTATTAAAAAACACATTTTTCCACATTCAATAAAGTTAAACTAATTTTTTGAATTGTAGATAAACATAAATCTAACAAGTATAAATTTTACACTATCATTAAATTTTACAAAAATCAAGAAATTAAATTTATTGTATAATATTACTATTAAAGCTCTTATTATTTAAATTTCATTATGAATAATCTACATTAAATAATCTAGGATTGTGAATGATTAAAATATAAAAAAATATAGTTACTATATATACATTTCTAATACAAGTAATTTAATATACAGGGATTAGTTTTCTATTTCAAAAATGATGAGGAAAATTAGATTATAAGGAAAATAGTTTATAAATATAAATTTAATAGTTACTATTTCCGTTAAGTTTTTAATACACAATATCTCATATAAATATTAAGTAATTTTAAACGAAATTACTAAATATTAAACCACATTGATTTTCGTGTTCAATTATTTTTAATGAGAGTTCATATTTTCTTTTTTAAAAATATTTAATAATAAAAAATTAACATAATTTATATTTTAAAATTAATTATTAAATTACAAAATATAAATAAAATATTGATAATTTTTAATATAATTCAAATATTTTAATTAATAAATATTGTATATTGTTAATATGATTCAAGAATTTCATTTAATACTTTAGTTCATTACATAAAATCACTTCAAATTTAATTTTAATTTCATCTCCTTTAAAAAGAAGATTAATAATCTCATATGTTATTTTAAATAATAAAATATTTAAATAATTGGAACTACGGTCTACCTTCCACAACTCATCTATATATTAAAAGATCCACATACACATCTTAAAATATTAGTATCAAATCCTAAAATATCTACAAATATTAATATTAAATCCTAAAATATCTACACCAAACCGTTAATCAGAATTTCAGACCTATAATTTAGTATCACAACTCACACTTGTCATTAAGTGGAGTGTTTTCAGCCATAAAAAAAGCCAACTAATCCTGTGATGAAATTTATGTTTTAACCGAACAAATAAAAATGGAATCTATATATACATACAAAATGGAAACCTCCTAGAAATGCATTCAAATGAAGGAATATGTGCATTCAACTGAAGAAATGTAGGTCAAGGATCACCATTTAAGGAGAATGTAATCATCATTGAGTTCATATGTGATTATTTTTTTATAGCTTATGTTTTATATGATTAAATTATATTAAATGAAATGATATGTTTCTGCAGGTTTTTCAGACTGTATCGAAGTCAGGATCCAAGAAATGAACCTGGTATAAGGAGAATGATCTTCTTGAATCCATCATTTTTTCATTGATAATAGAAATAGATTAAAATTTATTATTTTTAGATTATTTAGTCAATGTTTTCAAAATCTCACACAATTTTTTTGTTCACATGTCCAGTATTTTGAAGTGTGGTATTAGCGATTTATTGGAGAATCTATAACACAACTACTGGATTATTTACAGGCTACCTTCTCCATGAGAGGATCTCACGCCTTTCTCAATTTCCTTGCTGATGTTGTTTGTAAATAATTATAGCAGAGGCTCCAGCAATAGAAAGCATTAAAATTATGTCCCCTTCTTCGTCTGATTCCAGTGGCAGAAAGCATTGAAATTTCATATAATAAAAAATAATCTACAACTCAAATAACATTACAGGATCTCTCCAAATTATGGAAAAAAAACGTTATTCCACAATTTTTCAATAAAAAATCATTGTAATTATTATTACTTTATAAATTAGATTTTATACATTATTTTGCTAATTTAATTTTATAAAATCAAAAAATAAATTTAAATTATTAGAGATATAATTACATTTTACTTATATAAATTACAATAGTTTTTCAATTTAAGAAAATAAGAAATTTATATTCTACAATTGTTATAATGTGATATCTTTTAAATTGTGATTTTATCACAAATTTGTAGTTGGATATATCATGACAATTTATTATTGTAGCATTGTCACAATTTTTATTGTAGCATTGTGACAATCTATTATTGTTATATTTGTGGTAATTACCACAATTTTTCTACAATGCAATGCTTCCACAAAATATTTGTGGGTGGAGTCCACAAAATCGGATTCACAATTTTAACAAAAATATCCACAACAAAATTGTAGAAATATTGTGGATACACCACCCTTTATCTTGTAGTGTGTCCACCCATGAGCCTCCAAAACTCCATCAAAATATACACAAAAATCTTATGCCTCCCTCCAAGAAGATGCACCACTCTCATTCCTCCCTAAATAAAATAACAAGATAAACACAAATCATATTTATCAACAAGGTGGACATCCCAACCCAACTCCCTCCTAAAATACCCAATAACATTTCTCTTATGCCTCCCACAAGTTTTACCCCCATTTCCATTTCTCCCACAACCTAAGGATCAAATCTATTTCCCACAATCATAAGCAATACAACAACCATCATCCACACATATGAGTACAACAAAATAGCAAGGTAAAAACAAGGGTGAAGATCTACCTTAAAATGAAGAGGATCAAACACAAACAAGTTCCAAGCCTTCCAAAATCCTAAGCAAGCACCATCCATTCCAAGCTCAAATCACCATTCTCAAGAAAGCTCTCCAAAATTACAAGCATCCACCCCCAAAAATGAACAAGTAACCCCCAAATCCTCACACAAAATGAAATAAATAGAAAAGAGGGAGAGAGGGGTGATGTGGCTCCATGTAGGATGCCACATCATCTCTCCTCCATCCCACATCACCAAGGTCAAACCCAAACCCCAACACATAATAAATTGGTGGTTGGGGAAAATACCACTCTCTTACACACTCAACCCAAACCCACACCCTTAAAGGACACAAATTAGTACCCTTGTAAGAAAAGTAAAATTAATTTCTCTTTTCCTCAATTAAAAAACAAATAGGACCTAAAATAAGTCTCTCACATCATAGGCCTAGTGGGTGGGTCACTTTAAGAGGTGTGGGACAAGCTTAACTTGTCCCACAAGTCACCAAAATGGCCTAGAAGGTCAAAATCCGAATTTCACTTGAGAGATAGAGTACACACTACTCCAAAACAAATTAAATTCATTCTCATCCAACACACATTAAGGCTACCAACTCACATTTATTTCCCCCTTTTATCACATCCTAATTAGCACAAGTTAAACACTTCTAAATTAACTTAAGAGGGGTGCTAAAAATATAATAAATGTGACTCCACATACTTAAAAAAAAAAAAACTCACAATTAAATAAAATCAACAAGACAAAGTCACAACTTACCCAAGGTCACTATTGAGGCTACCCCCAATGGGGACCTCCAAAAATCAACAACAATACACAACATACGAATACACCACATTCCTTCTTTGTTGGTCTCATATCCCTCGTATTTTTCCATACTATAATTTCCTGCAAAATCAAACAATACCTTTCTGGCCTTGTGGCCATATTAATGACATCGAAATCATAAAACATGTGCATGTATACATAACAATTTACATCATCGAATATCATAATTAAACCAATGTTAGAATCAAGTAATTCACCAATTGTTCAATTTTCTAACATTTTGATTCTACCAATCCATCAATTTGTACTAAGATCATAACATCAAAATCATCTAGAAATATCCATAAATCACATCCAATATGTCAATACAGTAGTAATAGTTAGAACATCAAATACTGATATATGAATCAAGCATATAAAATTTATTGCAATAGTCACATCATGTCGCAAGTCTAACACGTCTGTATTGTCTATCAAATAAGTAAAACAAGTGTATCAATGCCCATCTAGCAATGCCTAATATCTAATACAATATCAAGGTCTAGGGATCCAATATAGAGTGACCAGAGACATAACAATTAGTCTGTAACAAGGAAACTATTCTAGATCATCATCATATCCTTAAATTCCCATCAAGGTCCACAATACAACCATACAATCAAAATAATAATCAAAACACAATAGTAATCATGATGTCCCACACATCTTATTAGTATGCTAACTAGAATACAACAACAAGGTTTAAGATTATAATCAATTCAAAATTGATAACATGGTTCAATTAGTGTTGAAGAGGAGTCGATGACTACACAACCACCCATGCCAATAGCTTTCATTTCTCTTTATTTATCAAATACAATGTGTCTACATAAATCTGATATTACCCATCATGAAAATAAAATGAATTCATTTTTAATGCAAAGTAATTAAAAATATTATTTTCAAGTCTTCGCATTCATATAGTTAATGGAAAATGACAACTAAATGATAAGTAAAATGTGCTTGTAATCTTATAAATTTAATGAAAACTATTTACACTAAACCATCTGCTGAACTTGAATTCATCCATACTTGTTTGTATAAAGAAAGTGTAAAATAAATTGTAATGACATCATCGTGTGAATGTTTTCCCATCATTTCTAACATGTTTTTAGTTTTAATACCATGTATGAATGGGGTGTCTCACTATTATCAATAGGTTTTAGATTTACTGAAAACAACTCACTTTCTTGTTTGCAAACTATATGTTCACACTAGTAGAATTGTTGTCATGTTTTTGAATCATTATTTTTTAATTTTCTAATTTTTTTACAAAATATATATCTCAACATAGCATGTTGTCTCTTTAAATCGACAACTCACCTAAATATCATGATGCAGAGCATAACTTGTGAAGGCCATAACTTTTGACCTGATTGTGGGGATCATCTTGAAATTTTCTAGGGTGGTAGATCTTGATTACGAATATGCCTTGAATTTTTTTGTAAAAATTGTGTAGCTATTTTGGCATACTTTCAGGGCTGGATTCCCTCGTCTAGTGGTCTAAAATTGGCTCTGGAAGGATATCATAAAAGATGAGATACCGGATGGGTTACCTTCAAGTGGGATATATAACACCATATTGATTCGATGTCGGATCGACCCTTCCAAATTAGGTAGCCTATAGGATATGTCTTACATAGATAGAGGAGTTAAACATGGAATCGACATATCTAATACATAAAGGGTTAGTGAGAGAAATCATGAGTCCATGTGTAACTCCAACACTATTTACTCCCAAAAAGGATGGAGACTAGAGAATGTGTATGGATAGTAGGGCCATAAATAAAATAAAAATTAAGTATTTGTTCCCAATTCTAAGATTGGATGATATGATGGATATGTTAGTGGGAACCCAATATTTTAGAAAGATTGACTTGCAAATGAGCACTACCATATCTAATTCCATGAAGGGGATGATTGGAAAATGACTTTCAAAACAAAATATGGATTGTACGAGTGGATGGTGATAACATTTAGGATATCTAATGCACCCAATACATTCATGAGATTGATGAACATAATACTTCAAGTATACAAAGGTAAGTTTTTTTGTGTATTTTGATATTCAATAAGAAAGTGGAAAAATACTTGTTACATTTGAAATTGGTGTTAGAATTGTTACATAAAGAGAGTTTGTATGAAAACTTAGACAAGTGTGGATTTTTTTAGAAAAGTCTAGTTTTTGGGGTTTATTATCTCGGAGGACGGTGAGGATGGATGAGGAAAAAGTGAAGGTGATTTTGGAATGGCTCATTCCAAGGAATGTGAAATAGGTTCATAGTTTTCATGGATTGGAAACTTTTTATAGGAAGTTCATGAGGAATTTCCGTAGCATTGTTTCACCCATAACAGAATGTACAAAGGGGAAGGAGTTTGTATGGACCAAGGTAGCAACAAATAGTTTTGAATTGTTGAAGAAGAAAGTGTCGAGGTACCGAGGTTGATTGTGATGCCTCACATGTCGAAATTAGAGATGTCTTGAGTCAAGAAGGACGACTTGTGGAATTATTCGGTGAAAATCTAAATGAAATTGGGAGGAAATATTCTACTTATGATGTGGAATTTTATACTTTTGTTCAAGAATTAAGGAATTAGAGACATTACTTGCTAGCTATGGAATTTTTACTCTTTATTAACCATAAAACATTGGCTATGTAAACACATATAATAAACTAAATAGTGGGCATGCAAAGAGGGTTTCATTTTTACAATAATATACCTTTGTATTAAAGCATAAGTTGAGTAAGTAGAATCAAGTTGTTGATGCCTTGAGTAGGTGTGTATCAATTTTTATACAATGGAAAATGAAGTAGTAGGGTTTGAGGCAATTAAGGAATTGTATGAAGGTGATCTAGATTTTTATGATGTTGTGAGACAATGTAAGGACCCTACAATGGGTAGTGGTTCTTCTCATTATTGATGCGGGATGGTTATTTCTTAAGGGGAAAATAATTGTGCATCCCGTTGGTTCGTGAGAGAAAATATTATAAGACAATTGCATAGAGGGGGTGGTGTGTGAAACTTTGGTACAAGTAATACAATTGCTCTTGTTGTAGAAAAGTATTATTGGCTGAAGGTAAAGAAGGACATAAGTAGAATTGTAGAAAGATGTAGAGTGTGCCAAATGGCTAAAGACCATGCAAAAAATACTAGATTGTATATGCCATTACCTATCCCTACAAGTCCATGGGTTGATTTGATTATGGATTTCATGTTAGGACTTCCTAACACACAATGAGGGAATGATTATATCTATTAGTGCATTAATACATTATTGTTATGGTATTTGTTAAGGAACAGTTATGTAACTGTTTCTCCTCCGCACCTCCTTCCCACAACCTATATAAAGGCGTGATCCTTGTATTATCAAATATAGCAATATATAAAACATATTTGGTGTGCTAACCATATCTTTTTTGTGGTTGATAAATTCTCTAAGATGGAACATTTCATTTCTTGTAAGACAACTAATGATGCTTCCAGAGTTGCAGATTTTTTTCAAAAGTGGTTAGGTTGCATGGAGTTCCAAGAACAATCACTTCATATCAGGACACAAAGTTTTTGAGTCACTTTTGGAAGACTCTTTGGAGGAAAATGGGGACACAACTACAATTCAGTAGTGGATATCACCCCAAACCGATGGGAACACGTAGTAGTGAACAAAATGTTAGGAAATCTCCGTGTTGCATAGTTGGAGAAAAGCTAAAATAATGGGACTTAGCTTTACCAAAAGATGCGTTTTCTTATAACAGCTCAAGTAAACATGTCAACAGGGAGGTTTCCTTTCCATATTCTATATGGTAGTAACCCCAAGGGTTCCTAGATCTGATTGTGCTACTAAGTGAAGATAAAACTAGTGATGATGTAGAAGCATTTGCAGAACAAAATCTACAATTGCGGGAAGAAGTGATGTAAAAGTTGAAAGTTAGCAATGCACAATATAAAGCAAATACACATTTCATTAGGAGAGTAAATGTATTTTAAGAACGAGATATGGTGATGGTTCATATTAGAAAGGAGAGGTTTTCAAAAGTGGCATATAATAAACTAAAGTATAAGAAGATTGGGCCATATAGGATTATGAAGAAAATGAATGATAATTCCTACAAGGTGGAGCTACACGACAACTTTGGTATTTCACTAGTTTATAATGGCTATGACTTATATAAGTTTCAGTCATGAGGAAAATTTCTTGGATGAGGAATAAATAAACTAGGAGTAGTAGATGTTGAAGAAGAAAAAGGAAAGGGTAATGTGTGTCTTGGACCAAAAGACAATCACTACTAGACATGAGAGCTACAAAAAATATTTGGTGTAGTGGGAAGGTTTGTAGCAGGAAGAAAATACTTGGATTCCAGAGTGGGAGTTGAAGAATATTAACAATGGAAAATTAGATGAATTCCATCAACTGAATTCGCAGGAGTAGAATTCTTTTCAACCAGGGGAGAATGATGCGGGAGCATAACTTGTGAAGGCCATAACTTTTGATTAGACTATTGGATAGTCCTGAAATTCTATAGGATGGTCGATCTTGATTAGTAATATGATTTAACTAAATGTATTAGACATTTAGTTGCCATTTTGCATATTTTCGGGGCCAATTTCCTTTGTCTAGTGGTCTAAAATTGGCTTCAAATGTTTTTTTACTTTTTCTAGGAATTAGAGTTTTAATAAATTTTTCTATGCTTTATAGAATAATTCAAAATTTTGTGTCATCCTTAATTTACAAAGAATATTTTGTAAGAAAAATTTGAGGCCCATCCGAGGTGTTTTGCTACTAGGTAATTTTTTGGCATTTTAGGGTTTTTTTTTCATTTTAGGAATTTTTAAAGCTAATGTGAAATAAAAGGAAGATTGTAATGATGTAAAAGATTAGTGTGGATTCTGGAATGAGAAGAAAACTATTTTAAAGCTTCTGTTTTTTTTGCAAATATTTTGTGTGTGTTTTGGAGGTATTTCAACCTCTTGCAACTGGATCCACATCATATCACCAAATATTTTAGGTCATATATCATATCTTCATGTACACATATATCAAAAAGTGCTTCTACCTTTGAAATAAGCTAACAATAGAGTGGGAGGGACATACATGGTCTTAGAATCTTTAGAGGCATAATGTATTCCATGATAAGGAAATCCTTGTACATTATGTTGTTGATAATATATAGTTAATGAAAAGAATTTCATATTTGGATTCATACATTTTCACAATAAATTAACACAAAAAAATTTATTGATGAAAATATGACTAATTTTATGGGGTGGTAAATGAATTTCTTATATCTATATCTTTATGGGGTAGAAATGAATTCCTTATATCTATAGTCTTAGATGAGGACTAGTAAGTGAAACACAAAGATATATTGATTATATACAATTAAAATTTGCATTAATAACCATATATGACATTTACTTTTAAAATGACTTGTTTTATTGTATGTGTTTCATTTACTTGGATTGAAATTGCTATTAAGGTTCTCTTTTATTAAAATTCCATGCACTCTAAAATAATGGTAAAAAGTGGGATTATTTTATGCATTGACCCAATAAGCATACAAACATTTATACTTGGGGTTATTGTTTTGGAAATAAAAATAATATAATTGTATGAATAATTACAATTGGATTCATTTCAATTTAATATTATTACATGTACTTACAACAAAAGTTTCACCGAGGTTCAAGTGAGTTACATATTCAAATATAGGAAGAAACACATAAAAGTTTGTATTTGGATTCATATATGTTGTAACTAAAAAACTGAGACTATCAATTGTATTTAGATTTGGTGTTGTTGCATATATAAAAGGGTTTAAGTTTTTGTTCACTAAAGTCACATGTATTTATAAGAATTAATAAAAGTCATTTGAATAGTCATATTGCATTCTCTTGTGTTGGAGCTAAATATTGTGTTTATTTATCTTACCAAACAATGAGAATATAAATATGTGTACACTCATAATAATGGTTCATTTTGGTCCATTACAATTAGATGTATAAAGTAAAAATTTAATAAAATTTATTAGAATTACATATGGAAATATAGTAAAAAACATATGTTATCTTTGGGTTTATTTCTATTGCAAATGATGAATAATATGAATATATGAGCAATTACAATTGAAGTCATTTCTATTTTATATTATCGTATATACAACAAACTTTAATAACATTTACTAGAATTGTATAAAAACCTATGAAAAGTTTGACTTGTATGTAATTAAAGAAAATTATGAACATAAGAACAGTTACAATGAAATCATACTTGCCAAACCCGGAAATGAAATTGTTTACAATCTGCTTCTCATAAATGGATAATAATTTTAAAAAAATATAACATATACATGTAGAAAAATATTTTAACTCCGGGGCTGTTAGTTGCCACATAATTTTCTCCCAATGTTAATATAGCCACCAAAAAAATTCAAAGTTAAGTAGGGGGATAAAAAAACAAAACATTGTACAAATATAAAAGTGCGATGGAAGCAAGGATTCAATGCACGAGCATGAAACAAGTTTGAGTTATGTAAGCAAGAATTGAATGTGGTATTGCACCTTCATTCACAAATATTCAGCTATGAATCATTGTCCAATGGTGAAAATCACTTACTTTAGACTTCCCCAAAATAGTACATGTAAGGGGTAGCTTAAAATATAATGCTTTCCCTCGTCAATGGCTCGTCTAGGCTACAACTTTCATGGTAAGCAGTCATGCATTACATAAACGCTTATGATCTGGATTTATGGAATGCAATGTTCTATTTTTCTAAATCATGTTAAACAGACTAATGATGAAATCCAAACGTGTTGATAACTTACAGTAATATTAATCTCTAAATTTTCCAGCTAAAAGAGAGAATAATTGCATTTCAGATTATGAAAGCAAAGATTGAAACAGTAAACTGCTCATAACAGAACCATAAATATGTATATGATTGAACAAAGAAAAGAGAAACGAAAAAATAAATCAATAGGCTAAAGACTTTTTTGTCCGAAGACACTATCTTGCCAGTGTAATGTCAAAGCTGTTTGGTTCTTTCGACTCACATTCTCGGCAGTTCTGATCTGTACATTCTTGATGGTACCTACCCATTAGTAGAGAAATGAAAGAAAAATTATTAGAAAAGAAGTAATATTGGTTCGGCTCGACCAGATAAAATTGTACACATCAAATCGGGTTGAGCCGAACCAACATCACGTCCTTTCTTCTGAATTTTATCAACAAACACACAACATCATGAATGCAGACCGCCTACTTATAATAACTATTCCAAAAACCACTAGCTGTTTGTCTACTACGGAAAATCCCCGGAATTTCGTACGCAGATTCCGCGGTTTTAGATGATTCACACAAACATGGCAGACATGAGGTTGCCGCCCCATCAGAGCACCCGAATTTTTGGAAAGCTCGAAATATGATAGAATATTGGGTTTGAAAAACGTGCGTTTACCATTCCAAAGAACTCCTAATTATTTTGTTGTTCACAAATAATTGTTCAGGATCCAATATAATACTTGTGTGGTGCAAATTATGGTTGTATTATCTTGCGATTATTTTAAACTTTAAAAACTATAATATTATAATTGTTAATTTACGATTCTAGCCTAGATGTGCGTGAGGAAAAACTCTGAAATGTGAATAAAAGTGGCTCACTTTAAATGATTTTTCATTGATTATTATTGTAGAGTTTAGAGTCTCCCGTTATTTTTATAAACATTTATTCACTTCAATAAATTAGTACATAGGTATTGATCCTATCCATTATTAATTAGTGAGATTTTTAAATAATGTAATGGAGTTTAGAGTCTCCCCTTATTTTTTATAAATATTTATTCACTTCAATAAATTAGTACATAGATATTGATTCTATCCATTATTAATTAGTGAGATTTTTAAATTTATGAAAAATATGAGATAGATATCTTGAGATTGATGTGTAATAATAATGTTTTTTTTTATAAATATTTTTACTAATAATAAAAGTATAAAAATGTGTTCATTATATTTTATTTTACTCATATACTAATTACAAGATAAAAAAATAATATCTTTGAGAATAATTGTGAAATAAGAATAAATCATAAAGCATTAGATGCACTAAAATATTTCTTACTGCAAAAGCATAACTCATAAAGTATCACATGCATTAAAAAAATTCTAAAATATTGAAAGCTTAATTTATCCCCGCCGCAGAATGGATATCTATGCTCTGTTTCCACATTTTATCCGAAAAATTAAATCACAAGTGTCGTTCGCTCTAAATTTGGAAAGATCTCATGTTTTATGACCCTATGCTTGCAAAGCATTTCAATTTTTGAATGGTTAGAAAGAGAGCTTGTCGATTAACCTCTGTATGAATCAGGTTTTTGATAGACGTTTCCGCACACTTTTTGTTATAGGGTTTAGCCTCTTTGCGCTGGATCGAAAGGTAATTTTCGTGCCCTTCAAACAAGCTGTAACGTATCCTCGCAAACAGAAAGAGGCGGCATCGTAAGCTAAGAAGACGATGTGGACAATGGAAATGAAATTTTATACACATGCCAAGGTGGAAACGATTACAGGGGGAGGTGGAGACAGATTAGGGATCAAATATCCAATGATGGGAGCACAGCCCTGAAGAACAGCCGCACCCACAACATTCCCGAACAAAGACCCCCATTCAGCAATTCTGGAAAAATAATCCCTTTCACCATCTCTAGCAAAAAGCCTCTTTCCATCTCTATTTAAGTTTTCGCAGTCAGCAGATCTATAGAGGGGTTGCAGATCTCAGATTTTGAGAGGTTCGCAGATATCTACATCGCCATCTTCATTAACATCAGATATGCTTCAGAATCTCAATATTTACGGCTAATTAGATCCATCATCCCAACATTTCCTCATCTTGCGTTTATTTATATTAGGCTTAATTTCATGCTTAAAATGAAGTATCCATCAGCGTTCAAAATTGCACCTGTCACAGCCCTTCCGAGGGCTTCCAACCCGTCAGAGAAGGGCAGGTCAAAATTTGCCTGTAAAAAAATTCAAAACCTGTAAATCATTTGACAAATTGTAAGTGTAATATTTTATTCAAATTGTCAAAAGAAGGGCTGTGTGGAAAAATGGCCGTCAACCACTGTCATTTTAATTTGTAAATCCCGATAAAATATTTAGTTGCAAAGTAAAAAATTGGATATTGGGCAATATGGGATTAAATATACTACAAACATAAGTATATCATTTTTCCAAATTTCCATCCCATATATAAAATCATGTGACAAGTGATGATGCAGATATTTAAAGCACAAGTAAAGTCCATTAGAGTTTGTCATTGTAAACAACTATTTGCATAGCTTAGCGGCTTCTAGGTTCTAACCATAGTGATATTTGGCCATATTTCTCTTGGATTAATCAAAAGGATTAATAATTCAATTTCACTAATTTTTTTCTAAAATGTGATTTTTTTGGGTGAAAAATTGAGATAGTTATAGCTTAGTAGTCGTTGGCTAAATTGGTAATACATCAACAGACAATCGTAAATTTTAGAGCTTAGCGGTCGCTAGGTAACTTTGGCTAGACCATGGTGAATTTTAAGATACAAGCAAATTTCATTAGATTTTGTCATTGTAAACAACTCTTTACGTAGCTTAGCGGCCGCTACCCTACAACCATAGTGATATTAGTAATGTTATATATATGCAGGGAATTTTACAAATTTTAATTTCTCGCTAATAGCGATTTGAATTAAAAAAATTGGTTATTGGCATAAACACTGGGCGAACTGACCCATAAAAGTAACTTGAACCTTTAAAATTTTGGTGAATTAGTCATACCCATATACCTAAATTTTCACAAAATTTTAAAAACCAGAATATTCATGAATTAATGAAGATTAGCCACTAAATTTTTCCCTAAGTGAAACCCACAACCTATGAGATGGAAATAGTGGACAATATCAATTAACCGTGAAGGCTCGAAGTATAAATTAGATAAGCCAAGGATCATATCAATGTCGAGTCAGAGGATCACTACATAGGAACCTATTGACTTGAGCCTAATATGAATCAAATTAATGTTCTTCTCATTTAACATGCACATTAAGAAAAGTGAGTTTGAAAAGATAGTGGAAGGTGTGAAATAATGGCATTCATAGAGGTGGCATATAGAAAATCAAATCTGAGTTTGAGTTAATAGTTATGGATAGTTTGCTTTTATTTTTGTTGTCTAAATGATCGAGCGTCTAGAGGTGCATTAACACACCCTAACACATTTAGACCAGTATAATTGATCTTACTCATTACTTGTGTGCTTAATGTTTTAAGAAACAAACTATTAAGCAACTTTTCAAAATAAATGAGTTAATAAATAGATGACTTGTTTTAGGTTGAGTTTTAAAATAGTGTTATAATAAAATAGACCCTATGTAGGGGGTATAGATATTGTTCTTAGATGTGATTGATGTAAAATATTATATTCAACACGTAATTAATGTTCTTAGTTTTTATAAAACATTCATTTTTTAAAAATGAATATCTCAATTAAAAATGTTCTTAGTTTTGATAAACATTCATTTTTTTAAATCTCTCAATTAAAAAATGTTATTTATTTTTGTGATGTGGTTACTTAATCTACTCTTGTCATGCGAAGTACGAAATATTTATACTATTCATCATCGAAGGATTGGTCCAATATTTATCCTTCACATTGAAATTCAAACTAGCCCTTCAAATTTGATCACCGGTACCCATATGTATTTTCATTTTCCTAATATCTTGAAGGTGCTTTTGAACTCTACTAGTAGTTTTAAACCAACAATATTATATCAAAACAGCTTTTGATTTTGATGGAAATCTTTTCAAGTTCCATTTATTTTGACGCTGCACATTATTTCAATCAGGTCATCCCTTCTTTATCCCTTTTCCAAGCCCGCCAAAAGTTAAAGCACAAGGATGTTGCGCAGAAGATACGAAGGAGCACTACAAGAAAATCAACGGCTAAATGACGACCCTACAAAACAGGTTTGTAATAGCCGCATGCCGCAACAATCTGATTATGATCTCACAGGGTGCAAGATTCACGTAACTAACGTCCTTGCTGAATTTTTTCGGGCATTTTTTCCAAAATATGGTGAAGTTGAAGAAAATCACTAGGGTTTGATGAACATTTAACATTTGTAGGGTTTGCCCTTTTATATATAAGACTGTAGAAGGAGATGAATAGGATCTTGATGAGCCTAAAAGTAATGTTGATAGACGTATATAGACTTTTCGTCTAAAAACCTGTAGGAGCCTTCTAAAGAACCCTTAATCCACCCGTGCCCCCTCCAACTGCCACTCTAGAAGCATCATTGGCATTATTTAGAAATATATCCCACCCACTGAAAATTTTGTACAAATACAAGACTATTTAATAAAAATAACTTGAAACTCAAGTATGCAATACAAAAAAATTTAAAGTAGAAAATGTGGGTGAGTTGATAATGAGGACAGTGTTTTCTAACCCGCTAATTTTTACATGTATTTTTAGCTTTGGTTGTAGCTTGATTTAATACCAATCTAACTCTGGGACCATTCAAAACCTACATTTAATGAATTAAAAGAACAATAGAAAAATTTGAAAGTGTAAAATTATTTGTTCAGTAATTTTTTTTTATTCCCACATAGTTTGAAGGGGTACTTGTGAAACCTATATGAAAATATTCAATGGCTAGTAGACATGAAATGAACTCACTCATATTCAGTGACTAGCACACATAATATGAATAATGACAAAAATGATATACTTAAATAAATGATAAACAATCATATTTTAAAATGATTGCAATTTTTTTTTCTAAAATTGTAGTCTTTAATAAATTGCAGTCTAATAATTCGGTAGACTCCGCACACTTGTTTTAGTGCTTGAGATTTCTTATAATAGGTGTGTCATGTGAACTTGTAACCATCAACTTACATTGCTGAAAAAAGAAAAACCCATTATGAAATTTATTTGCAAGAACAAAGTAATTAGGAAGTTTGATAAGATCTTCTTGTTGGAGTTTTGAAATTTATTTGCTAGAATAAAGTAATTAGGAAATTTGATAAGATCTTCCTGTTGGAGCATTGAGAAGTCCAACACAAGACCATATTGGAATGGATGAAGATCGTAGAAATTCATTCTTGATAGCTCATTGGAAGTGCACTGAGTGCTCCTCTTTTCTACCTGAGCTAGCTGTACTTTAGCAGTCCCATTGACCTGTTTTTGTCATTTATGGACATTTTCAAGACTGCTCTGATATTATTTATTCCTAATATAAGACTCAGTTTGCTGAAAATATATAGGACTGCCTTAGCTAATTCAAATTTGGAAAGAGATTCTTGGTTTGGATATCTCATGCGTATACTAATCCTTACATGAATGACTAAATTGGGTTTTTTGGAAACAATGGAAACACACTAAAGACACGTATACCTTGGGTTTTCTTTACAGAAACTATAATGAAGGAACAAGAACAATATTGGGCTGAAAGAAATATATCATATCACTATATATCTCGTGATTGAATTTGCAAATATGTACAAGATATTTCATGTAGGCCGAGGGCTCTTGGGTGAATTGCTTGCAACATATGACAAACATACCATCCATAAGAATCTTTGGTATTGAGTAAATATTCAGTCCCTAAGATGGAGATCTTCAAGGCCTACTTTGCTAAAGAATGACTTCTTATCAATTGCAATTCTTTCGTTTACATATTCAAGACTGTAGAAGTAAGTCTTTATACACAATGAGAGGCTATTCCTGATAATGAATCATCCTTGTTGTACATAGCTCATGGAAGTTGTTTAATTATGTAGATTATAACCATAATAATTATAGTAGAAACAATATTCTTGAGAATACGAATGCACCATAGGAATCGGGAGGATACAAACTTATATCATGGAGCCCTCCTTTTCTCCCTCCTTACAATCATGTTTAATAGCGTTGTTGAACTGCATTTTACACTTAACATGCTACCTATATTTTTAAACAACAAGACCACCTATATCTTGCATGGTATTTTTTTATTCCCTCCTTGTTGTTGAGTATATTGATATCAACTACCTAGTAATCCATTTTTTCATTTTTAGCAATGATTTTATTTTGGGCATTTTTACCTTAGCTTTAGCTTTGTGTCCTACAAGCCTCTTTTTGTATTTTTCCAAACTTTAACTAAAGTGTTCAAATGTATTAGTTTGCAGAACCTTATCCTCATTGGAAAATGAGTTTTATACTCATCAATAATATTTACACGGAAGTATTATACATGTACAAAGAAGATAAAAATATTTTCATAATGAGTCCTGTCATCATGCATTCTTTCTAGATAATAATGTTAGAAAACTAATACATTGTTTATTCAACCAAATTATTCGGTTACCATTCCTCTCACGGTTAATGAAATTACTTGTATAATTCAGATCATGAGCAGAAATATAACACCCAATAACACAATATTCCAGAATAATGATCTCAATATGCAATAATAATAGCTACGCCACTTCGAGGGGGCAACCTCCAAACCATACAATAATACTCAAATGCTCCAATGCTCATCAAATACTACCTACTAACCTCTATATATACTATTCCTATGTTATGGCCAACACCAAGGCCGACCCACTAATGAAAATATAACATATATGAAAGAAATACATAATGATAAGAAGTTATGATAGCCACAAGTCGGCTATATACATCCAATATAAGATATATGATTAAGGGCGTAGCATGCCCCTCCCCTTCGAAGCAACATTGTCCCCAATGTTGAGAAGATCTGGATGCTGCTGCAGGAAATTTGCATCCTCCCAAGTTGCGTCTTCATTGTCTAGATTTTTCCACTTGATCAAATACTCAGTGATGACCCTTGTCCTCAACTTAGTGCGTGTTTGAAGGATGCATTCTGGTTCCAGGATGATTCTGCCCTCTTCATCAAGCTCTGGTAACACTGTCTGGGTTGATATTGTCTGTCCAATTACCTTCTTTAGGCAAGATACATGGAAGACTGGATGAATTCGAGTAGTTGGAGGAAGTTCCAGTTTGTATGCTACATTGCCAATCTTCTGTAACACTTGATAAGGACCATAATATTTAGGTGAAAGCTTGTTATCCTTTTTGTGTTGTTTTAAGGACATTTTCTTATATGGTTGTAAACGCACAAAAACCCAATCACCGACTTCAAAATGTCTTTCACTGTGATGTTGGTCTGCCTGCTGCTTCATGCGGTTTTGTGACATGGCCAAATTCTCCCTGAGACTACAAAGCACCTCTTGTTGGTGTTGAATATGTTCTTCAACTGCTCGAACCTTTGGCTGGACTCTCAAAGATGAAGTGATAGATGGTGGATGATACCCATATAATGCCAAGAAAGGAGACATTTTAGATGAAGTATGAAAGGAGGTGTTATACCACCATTCTGCCAGCGGCAACCATTGGACCCATCTCGCTTGCTTATCTGATGTAAAACAACGAAGATATCCCTCCAAGCACTTGTTTACCACCTCTGTTTGCCCATCAGACTGGGGATGATAAGAGGAACTACGAGCTAGTTGTGTGCCCAAGCATGAGAACAAGTCAGTCCAAAAATTACTAGTAAAGATAGGGTCTCGATCACTTACTATAATCTTTGGTGTCCCATGTAGCTTCTGAATTGTATCCCTGAAGGCCGTTGTTATTGTACTCATAACAAATGGATGTGATAAAGCACAAAAATGGGCATATTTGGTGAGTCTATCCACCACCACCATGATTACATTTTTACCTTCTGATTTAGGCAATCCTGTGATGAAGTCCATAGACACCTCTTCCCACCTCTGGCTAGGAATAGATAGAGGTTGTAAAAGACCTGGGGACTTAATTGTTTCACCCTTATTTTGCTGACAAACCATGCATTCTGCCACAAACTTTTGTACATCTCCTTTTAACCCTTCCCAAAAAAAATCATGCTTGATTCGATGATAAGTCTTTAAGAAGCCAGAATGACCCCCTACTGGAGAAGCATGGAGCTCAGATAGAACCCTATTTTTAAGGATTGAATTCTTACATAGATATAATCTATCTTTATACCATAAAACATCTCCTTTCCATAAAAATTTTTCTGACATGTTTGGATCTTGTTGGAGATTTTGAATGAGATTTTGTGTACCTAGGTCATTTTTCCATTCAGACCTTGCATCCTCTATCCAATCCTCCTGTAATATAGATATGGCATACAACAATGCAGGCGATTCATCCTTACGAGATAAAGCATCAGTAACTACATTCTCTTTCCCTTTCTTGTATATTATCTCAAAATCATACCCCAACATTTTTGAGACCCATTTTTGTTGTTCTTCTGATGATAAGCGTTGCTCTAAGAAGTATTTCAAACTATCATGATCTGTCTTTACTTTGAAATGTCGTCCCATTAGATATGGTCTCCATTGTTTCACTGCATGAAGTATTGCTAACATTTCTTTCTCATAAACTGGTTTAGAGATATTCTTACCTTTGAATTGACGGCTCTCGAAAGCAATGGGTCGCCCTTCTTGCATGAGTCTTGCCCCATACCATACCATACTGACTGAGCATCACATTCAATAATGAATGTTTTTGAAAAATCTGGGGTGGCTAGAATTGGAGTGGTGCACATGGCCTCCTTCAACTTCTCAAAGGCCATAGTAGCTTGCTCATTCCAATGGAAAGAGTCCTTCTTCAATAAAGTTGTGAGTGGTGCTGCGATGCTGCCATAATTCCTTACAAATCTACGATAATAACCTGTAAGCCCCAAAAATCCTCGGAGATTTTTTAGGGTTTTGGGAACCTTCCATTCAAGCATGGCTTTTATCTTGTTAGGATCCACTTTAACACCTTCATAAGAGACAATATGACCCAGATATTCAACCTCCTTGACACCAAAAGAACACTTAGAAGGCTTTGCATAAAGTTGATGTTGTTCAAGAGTTTCCAACACTTTATTTACATGATGCAGGTGTTCCTCCCATGTTTTACTATAGATTAATATATCATCAAAGAACACTAAAACAAACTTTCGAAGAAATGGCTTAAATATTGAATTCATCAAGCTTTGAAATGTAGAGGGTGCATTTGTTAGTCCAAAAGGCATTACCAAGAACTCATAGTGTCCTTCATGTGTCCTGAAGGCTGTTTTATGAATATCTTCATCCTTGATTCTAATCTGATGATATCCAGAACGAAGATCAAGTTTTGTAAAGTAAACAACACCATGTAACTCATCTAGCAAATCATCAATTACAGGAATAGGAAACTTATCTTTAACTGTGTACTTATTGAGTTCCACCTGTGTCTGGACACATGCGCGGTTGTCATCTTTTTCCGTACCATCACTACAGGAGAAGAGTAAGCACTTTGACTATGACGAATAAGTCCTACTTCTAACATCTCTTGAACTATCTTCTCAATCTCACTCTTTTGCATATAGGGGTACCTATAAGGTCTGATGTTGGGTGGTTGAGTCCCTGGTACTAGCTGGATGGCATGGTCATGGTCTCTTTTTGGAGGCAAACCCTTGGGCATTTCTCAAAAACCCTGAGTGCTCATCTATAATTGCTTGCATATCTGCGGGTATAAATGTATTGGAATGATGTGCTTCCATTGAAAATAGTTGTGCCACAAACCCTTCTGCACCCTTTCTAAGAAATTTTTGCATCTGATGAGAACTTACCATCTGCGGGGATTTTGCTCTTAGTCCTTTTAGTTTAAAATTCCTCCCTTCTGACTGAAATTGCATGAACAACTCTTGGAAATTCATTTCAATGGTTCCCAAGGTGGTAAGCCATTGAACTCCTAACACAATGTCTGCTCCTCCCATGGCAATGGCATACATATTGCTAGTTAGCAAGTAATCTCCCATGGTGAGATTAATGTTATGGCATTTTCCTGAACAACTAACAGTTTTCCCATCAGCAATCATGACTTGACATTCTGGAGCTGGATAAACAAAGCAGTTCAAGCGTACCGCTAACTTATGATTGATGAAATTATGAGTACTTCCCGAATCAATCAATACTGTTACCCTCTGTTTTTTTAAGAATCCAACTACTTTGAGAGTTTGGGGAGTGCTAATACCAGAAATTGCATGGCATGATATTGTTGGTTGGGAATCTCCTAATTCCTCCTCTGGCTCTACCTCTTCATCTTCTTCATTTTCTTCTTCTTCAGTAGGTCCCTCAATGTAGAACAACTTCTTTTCCGCACACTTATGTCCTGGTCCAAATTTGTTGTCACAATTAAAACATAACCCTTTGGCTCTCTTTTCTTCAATTTGTTGAGGTGTCGGTCTCAGCTTTGGCGAGGAATGATGGTGGAAGGGTGCTACGATCTCTGATAATCTTGACAGCCAGTTTGTTTCCGACTTGAAAGAAATTTTTCCTCTGCCCTACGTGCCATGATCATAGAGTTTGAAACCTTATGAGGGTTAAACATACGCACCTCGTCTCGAATTTTTCTTTAAGACCCCCGAGAAATAAGTCATTCAAATTATCTTGGAATATTTTCCACCCGTAAGGAAAGGTTTTGGAATTGATGGATGTAATCTTTGGTATTCTGTTTATCCGAGCTTTGCTAATTGGCTGAAATAATTCTCGACACACTAGAGAACTATAGTGCAATTCTGAACTCTTCGGTGAATACTTGTCCATGTAACATTGAGGCCACTCTTTTCCTTTGAGCACATAACCATCGATACGAATGAATTGGTCGGGTTCGAGATCTGATGATGCCATGGTAACCTTTTGTCCCAATGGAATCGATGAAGATCAAAGAAATTCTCCATCTGGTTAATCGATTGAGTGGATCCTTTCCATCAAACTTATGCATTTCCACTTTTGGAAGCATGTGACGGGCTTGTAGAGTGTTTGTATTTGGATTGGTCATGTTTGCAGATCCACCATGGTTAGTGTGAGTATGATTGAGTTGTGGCTCATTAGGAATGGTATGATGACCCATGATATTGTAGCTAAATTGTTGAATGAAATCCTCGATCGTTGTCGATCTTTTCTACATCTTTTTCTTTGGCCACCACTCTACCTTGAGGTTTCATGACTCTAACTCAAGATAGTGACCTTATGGTCAGTTGAAGTAAACCCTAACCCTGAGGACTCTGTAGCTACCCCTTCTGACTCTAACTCCTCAACTATTATCTCATCCTTATCAGGGGTTTTACCCGGAGTGATGGAATTCTTTTTTCCTCTTGTCGAAGGCCCAGTAGCGATGCCCCAAAAAAGTAAGATTTAAGGATCAAGGTCAAAATTTAGGGTTTCAGATTTCAATAGGAATTCGCCCAAATTTTATAAAACTCAAAGAACGAACTCAAACTGATTTTTAATCTTCTTTTTGGAAATGTAAATAACTTTGAAAAATTCCACAAATTGCACCCTATGTAGCCAATTATGAAAAAACATAAAACCGCTATAACTTTTGCAAAACAAGTCAAAAAGTACTAAAATTTTGAGGGAAGCTTACTTGACTGATTTCGCCACACCACAAAAAAATTTGTAGAAAAATTCGCTACTGATGTTGAGATATGGACGAACCTTCAAAATTAGGGTTTGACGCAGTGTTGGCCGAGTTCAAGCTCTGATACCACTTGTAATGAAATTACTTGTATAATTCAGATCATGAGCAGAAATATAACACCCAATAACACAATATTCCAGAATAATGATCTCAATATGCAATAATAATAGCTACGCCACTTGAGGGGCAACCTCGAACCATCTGATAATACTCAAATGCTCCATGCTCATCAAATACTACCTACTAACCTCTATATATACTATTCCTATGTTATGGCCAACACCAAGGCCGACCCACTAATGAAAATATAACATATATGAAAGAAATACATAATGATAAGAAGTTATGATAGCCACAAGTCGGCTATATACATCGATATAAGATATATGATTATGAAAAGGCCGATGAAAAATCCTTGATGTTGATCACACTGAGCATATCTGATGAGGTGCAACCACACATATGGAATGCAAAAATATCAAAGAAAGCTTGGGATACTCTTTCCACGATCTACGAAGCAAAGAATTTGACAAAAATTTGCATTTCAGTCAAAGCTTCATACCATGAGTATGCAAGAAGGCGAGAAGGTGGAATAATTCTTGTGTCGAATGGTGGAATTATGAGTAGAGATTAGCACACTCAGAGAAGTGGTCAAAGATAAGTTGCTTTTCCTTCTCACACTACGAGATTTTTCTTCCCGGTTCCAAACATTAATCACCACATTGAGCATGTAACGCCCACATTTTACACCCTAAAATACAACAGTGCAAATACTAGAATAATTTTTATTTTTTTAACTTAAATTACTCACTACACAACACCACAAAGGGCTCCAAGAAGATAAACTCAACAACGCACAAGACACTTACATAAGTCATCAAATCACATAGACACACGACAACACCATATACATGTCGATGCCACACTTTTCCCAATGAACGAATACTAGTAATGACCCAACAACAAGAAAAGTGACCCAAGGATTTGTAAACCCACAACACATCATTACCACGATTACATCTTAGTTATGATTAACATTCCAAGACCAATTTTATACAAGGATAATTTTATCCATTTTCTACCTACATATTCTTAAATTCATTTAACTTTCAACTTACAACACCGAATTAAGTTGTCTCTTTATCCCTTACGACAATCTTCATAATTTACATTATTATTTTCCATCTTTCAAATTGCATACAAAGTTCCTAATTCGCTCATTCTTATGTTAAGCTTATGTTTCTCAAACGTTTATTCAATGTTTAAATTTTACCCTTACTACAATAGTGAATCTGAAGTGATGTCAAGACATAAATCTTAGGATTTGAGGCAGATTTAGATTCAAGATACCTTTTCCCAAAACATTTTTCGATCACGATATCCTTATTTCCCATCGTAGTTAAGATATATCAAAAACACACACACACACACACACACACACACACACACACACACACACACACACATTTCTTGAAGTTAGATCACACCAAGGCAATTCATATTCTTTTTAACACAAGTAAATGTCTAATTGAGTTACAAGGACTCCAAGAGTGACATTATTCCTAACCTCGAATCTTGTTTTATTCTTATATGCTTTACTCTAACATTGCACTATGGTCTCATTATTGGCATCACTTTGTAACAAAAGAGTTACGAAAGTACTTGTCTAATATCTTAAAGAAGTACATGATTGGAAGCATTAGAACCATACATGAACCACAAGTGATTTGTTTTCAAAGTGAGATCCCATGTTTCTGCATTTTGTGATTCTACATGAGGAATTTCTTTTATTCTTAATGTCATAAGCGACATAACAAGGAATTACGGAACCAAGTTTTTAGTTTCTTGATTTCTCTTAAGTCAACATCTTTCAAATCAATTTCGTTTGCAAAGAGTTACTTACAATTTTCTACCCACCAGTTAACCTCCAAAACAACTATGGTTTAGTTTAATTCCAATTTACACTCAGGGATCTACACCCTATAATAGATCAAATTAAGGTGAAAAAACATATTTACCCAATAAAGCCTCTGCAAAGGACCCATGCGCTATACTTTCACTAGCCAAGATAACACATTTAGTGAGAGAGGATCTAAAGAGGTCATTAACAAGAGTTTAAGTAATAGTACAACTATTTCACTAGCTCCATTGTGTCATCTGGATCCCACAAGAAAATCATTTGATGAAGAAATTTAATTCTAAATCTAACTTCGGAAGACAAGGTAGTCCACTAGGATACTAAGGAAGTGCTAGTTCTACTTACTCTAGATAAAGTTTGACCGTGTCGCTCCTATCTGTTGGGTTTATGATGATGTCACTAAACATACTGACTAAGACGATAAACCCATTCTTGGGATCTTATTTACCTAAACTAGGAGGTGTCATCAAGTGCAAGGTTCATTCGAAGGTCTCAGTTTTCTATGCTAAGGGATTAACACATGAAGGTTAGTTATGCACGAATTTGAACTAGGGTTGACTGTTTCGTTTGCATTTCTTTATTACATTTTCAAGGTAAGGAAAACATGACACCCCAATTAATTAATCGTCTATTGTTCACTAGAAATACACTACAAGATATTAAATTCAAATTCATTTAACATATATATATAACAACCTTTTTACCATATGTAAATATGAATTAAAATTACACCTATGATTAAATGCACATTTCCCAAGGTATACCTAAAACTAACATCTCATACATATTACCAAATTTCAAATATAAACTTTTCTGTAACATGGAAATACATTATACATATATACATTCTATAATGACCTATATAAATTATAATAATAAACAATGAATTACACCACACCTTTTCTCCATCTTTCTTGCATCCTGCAAAACCATGTGAGCATGAAATTAATAATAAATCGTTGGCATGGCATCCACCTAAATCTAGCATAATTAACTTTTTCAGTTTTCCATTTACATAATATTAATAGTTTTCCTTCAAAAAGGGGGGTTTTAGAGACACATATTTATTTCATTTCATTTCACCTTATTTTGTATCCAAGGAGAGAGAAAGAGATAGGGAAGAGAGAGAGAAAAACATTATTTTGCCAAAATTTCAATTTCACACAATAAGTCACATGATATATTTTCAAACAATTATTTACAAGTGTCAACAAGTTTCCACGATGGTTCGGTTACTACTGGAGGTCCTACAACTTTCTTTGTACATTTTCTAACTAGTTGTAAAAACATTCAATTAAGGCTTGGAGGCTAAGAAACCACTTTCAAATGTTGTCTTCTAGAGAGCAAACATACCATAGGTAAGTTTCTACATGTCCTCCTATACACCAAGAATACATAGGAACTAACGAAATTTAGAACTGGTGAATGGTTTATGATTGGCGGCCAGTTTTCTAAGGTCATTGGTCGTAATTGGCCTGGTTGGAAATGATCAAAAGTTATCTCAAGGCTCACAAAACCACCTCCAAAACTAACGTTTGATGGATGAATGTGCAACAAGAAATTTCCTAAAAGTTCCCCTATATATGGATAATTTTTTAGAGTCGATGAACTGAGAACTGATAGACGCGTTTCAAATGGCGATGGGTTTTTCGGAGCCACCAATCGTAATTGGTCTAGTGTGACCTAGTCAAAAACTGTGACTAGAGGCCTACAAAATGCCTTTGCCAAACTAACCAGGAATATGATTTTCCCAAACCAAGGTTTCAGAAATAGTCTAGTAAAAATACTAGAGGTTTGTGAAGGTGGAAAAGCATTTCATTGTTCAGGGACCAAATGGTGGGTCAAAATGAAAGCCAACTTTTTAGTTTTAAGAGCTACTTAAAAGTACAAAACAGAGTAACAGGGCTCTAGAGAAACGATGAAGAGAGCACAAATGGTCAATTGGGGTCAATATAAAGTTTTATGCGACTCTCCCCATAACAAGGAGCACATACGACACTTGACACCTCTTTTCTAGGGTTCCAAAGTTAGTTTTGTGAGTTTCGAAAATTGTGTTTTTCTAACTTTGTGAGGTAGGAAAAAATGGTTATTTTATTGACGACATCAGCTAACTCTCACCAATACCGGTGGACATGAGTGCCCAATTATGACACTCTAGGTTAACAACATATGAGGTTATGGGATCCATCTCGGTTGATGGTCGAGGTGCAACTTGGTTACGCAAATCAGAAGGTGGTGTTTTGTTTTAAACTATCTATCTTGGTTAAATATCCAAATGTATAATTATCCACATGTTTACTATTTAAGTTATATTGTAAATTAGAGAACCAAAATACAAAAATTATAAAATATTTTGGTAAGGAAACCATGCCTAAGAATGATGAATGAAACGGGGTATGAGGGGATCTAGGTGGTTTATACTCATTATCCGCTGAGCCCACCACTCGACCACATGCCTACGATTTCAACTCTCTGTTATGTTTGTGGATTCTTACACCCAATACTAAAGCTCCCAGGCATTTGTAACTACAATATCTGATAAAAATCTTATTCCATTTGTTTTGATGGGTTCATACCAATTCCAAGGCCCTCATTTTGGCACAACCAGAGGGGAACATTGGAAAACATTATGGGGATCTTGCTTTAAATCTGCTAGTTGCATTTTCTCGAAAGTTTCTAAAGCCTTTTCAACAAACCCATTTTGTGCATATCCTGTAGTCAAATTTTTCTACAAAACCACGTTGTTTTTAAGACAATCTGTCAACAGTTCATGTGCATGTCATATGCCTTCTCCTCCTTTTCACATGTTGTTGTTGAGATCATATCGATCATGGCCATGAAAATAGAGAAATCCCACAAAATATAATCCAAAAATTAAAAATCTAATATGCTAAATAGATAATGAAGTTATAGTAGATGTGGTTTTTTTGAAGCTTTCCCTTGTTATGCCCTAACTTGAAAATATATTAGATAGAATATTGATGCTAACAACACATAGTCTCTATGTTTTCCCATCTCTCTCAAAGATAAGATACATTGTACCCTCCAATGCAGTCCTCAAACATTTTAATTAGTCATGTGCCTTCCCCGTCTTTCGAACTGCTGTGGCTTTGTGAAAACCCCATTTGATTGAAATCCCTTACGATCTGTGGGCACACCCATAACAATTTCAACCACGGTATCGACAAAAACCCCTTTTTAATTTATAGATAGATGTCCTTTTCGACACAAGGATCCCATTATGCGTTGGCAAGAGGATGTAGGATAAAGGTTGTGGAATTTTCTTTACTCCTGTCTATGGCGCTGAAGCCTCCAAGGCTGCTTTAACGAAGCCATTTTGTGCTCATATTGTAATAATTTCCATCCATGAAGCCACATCTCTCTGGAGAACTCTTCTAAACAATTCACATGCCACGTATATGCTCCTACATTTCACATCCATGGCTACTAGGTCATTTGCAAATACAACATCCGAATTTTTTTCTATATCTTCTCCTTATTTTCTACATATAACAACATAACAATAGTAGACAATGGTTTCCTTGTAGAGACAAGGCATGCCTTAGATGCAGAGGATGGTCAACAACGAGGTTTCATGCAGAGGAAGAGTGTAAGACACAAATCTTGTAGAGGTATAAGTGGGATAGAAGGAAAGGGCACTTTCAATGTCATAATCAATACAACAACTACTCGATGCACCACGCAACCCACAACCACTCCTCCTCCCACCACTAACCGTGTCCATCTACCAACTCACCTTTAATTTACGCATTTGTCCAATTCAAAAAAACTATAATTTTTCATTCCTTTTTAATTTATAAAAAGAGTTTAAATTTATTGTTCTTTTAAATTAGAACGTGAAGTAAATTAGGGAATTACAAAGTATCACACAAAATGAGGTGATATTTTCTCGAACTGGTGAATTTTCTACAACAGGAAGAAGCTATTCAAACATTACAAGAAGAGTTTGAGGAAAAAGAGTTGATTTCGAGATAGAAGAAGAGTCATAAGCCTCACAAAGGGCAATAAGAGAAGAAGACACAAAAGGAACGATAGAATACACAAGAAAAGAAAAGTCTCAAAATGTAAATCGATGGTGTCACATCTACACCATGAGTATGCACAATATTTCTAACTGTTGCTACTGAAGGCCACACAAAAAGTAATTTAGGAGAAGAGATAAAATTTGGCCAAGGAGATTCAAAGAAATCAAAGTTGCGTCCTCATGCAAAGAAGCATAAAGGACATATCGCAGCCCAGCTAGATGATGACTCAGATGAATATGTCCTAGAATTAACACATTAGAGCGCACACAAAAATGATTTAATTCTAGTCTTCCAAACATCGCAACCATCAGATAATGTCTGGTTGATTTATTCAGGCACCAACAAGCATATGACATGTGATAGAAAGTTTTTGATTCATTGACCGATCAACCCACTAGAGATCGGGTCCGAATTGTAGACAACAAGGAGTATTTAACAGAAGGAATAGGAAATGTGACCATTCCTCTTGGGACAAGGAGATGTACTCTCACGAAGGTGCTCTATGTCCCTGGCTTGACCAAAATCTCATGTATGTCTCTCATCTATTGAATCACAAACTCAAGGTGGAGTTCCTGATTCAGAATGGCATCAAATCATGTCTAATATCTAAAGAAGGTACGATACTTTCTAGATATTTTTTGAAGGATCATTTATTTGCATTAGATGCAGTTTCATCCTTTGCGCTTACATTATTTATTTCCATAGTAGAATCCACTGCACTTTAGCATTATCGATATGTACATCTTTCTGTTGGCTCCCTCTATCAACTTAGTTCGAAGGAGATGGTATGAGGACTTCCTCCTATCTCTCATTCATTACCTCTTTTTCCTAGATGTCTGACAGGAAAACAACATTGGGATCCGTTCAAGTCAAGTACATTCCATGGCAAGAATCATCTCAAGGCCGTGCATACCAATTTTTGCAGACCCTTTCATTCTTCGTTTAAGGGATTTTATTACTTCGAGTTGTTCACTCGATGATTATTGTAGACACAAAAATTTGGTATTTCTACCCTTATTGCCTATGTGTGCATACTTATTTAATTAATCCCATTCATTTAATTAAATTCCCATCTATTATCCCATCACCTTTAATTCTTATTTAATTAACATTAATTAATTAATTAATCTTTATCCATGCTCTAACCAACTTTCCATTTGGGATGCTTTCATTCTAAATTTGCATCCCCATGCTTTTCTATGATTTTTCTAACCTACCTTTATCTCCAACTCATCCATATCGCATCCCTTCCCACACAATGCTTTAAAGAACCCTTCCAACTCTTAAAAACAAAAAAATCTTTCAATGCTTATTTCACTAAATTGGGACTTACTACAGTCCAAGCAACTAAAAATATAGCCAATATTTGAATCCAGTTTTACTATTTTTGGATTCCAAAATGTCAAATATTGGAATTATCTACACTCCAAAATCACACATATTGGATTCCAATATCGCATATATTGGAATCTAGAATCACATATATTAGAATCCAAAATCACCTATATTGGAATTGTATGTACTCCAAAGTCCCATATATTGAAATCCAAAAATCAAATATTGGAATTCATTGTATGGGCTAATGTCTATTAGGTATTATTTATTTTTGTTGTATACGAACATGTTTCTATTTTATAAGGGCTAGCGACTCAGAACCATTATTTATGCTATGTTATAAGAGCTAATGAATGCTGACCATTATTTATGTTATGTTATAAGGGATAATGATTGTCAACCATTATTTATGTTATGTTATAAGGGCTAACGAATGCCAGCCAATATTTATGCTATGCTATACAGTCTAGATGAAAGTGGGCATTATTTATGACATGTTATGTAACGAACATGTTTCTAATTTATACGGCATAACAAACACATTCTCTTGTCCTCCAATGGTTGTAACAAAGGCCATAACTTGGTGTTAAATTTGACTCCTATTTAGACGTCTTTTATCATTTTATACATCATAGTGGCCACTTTAGGCTAATGAATTTCAAGAGATGTGAGACACTTCTAGGTTAATTTAATATGATGTGATTGAACCTCACTGTAACTAGAGAATGATTGAAGATATTATGAAGAAACTAGAAGAGGGTGTTGATCCAGACTATGAGAATATAATTAAATGTAATCCATCTTTTGATGTGCATGGTAGTGGTGTGAACCACCATATTCTTCGTAAAAGACTCCATAAAAATATATTTAATGATCTTCTTCATCTATCCTAATGATATTCGGCGGTGGGAGAAGAAATATTAGATCACCCTCCTATTCAAGCTCCCCACATCTCACTCTATATGATGCCATCACTGTCATCCCTAGCTGAAGAAAAGGGAAAAGTAGTGAAATCCTCACGCGTCTGGAGAAAAGCTATCAATTATTTGTAGATACTCAAATAATTGGTTATTAGAGTAAAACCCTACAAATAAAAATAAGAATACTTATGCTCACGTAAACTTCTTGTCAAGGTTTTCGAGTTAATATTTTTTAGGGTTTGAGGGTCTGAGGGATCTCTATTCTCTCTAGCCACAAATCTTAAGCAATTTAGGGTTATGGTCTCATCAACTCTTCATATTTTATTTAGATTTAAGTGAATTTAAATAGTAAATTACTATTACAAATAAAATTAAACAAACGTGTTCGTTAAAGTGGATACCTATTAAACGTAATCAACAATGGATAATCTTGTTTGAGAGTGAAGATGTATGACATCGCAGGGAGTCGATCTCTGCATGCATGTTTGAAAAGGAACTCTTATGAGAGCATGTTTCTTAGAAAAAATAAAGATACCAACTCAAGTCCTTTATAGTGAATCTATGTATATGTTCCTTATTTTGGTATGACTTAATTTTAAAAGATAGTTCTTTTATTATGGCATAATTATTATTTAGGGAGCCATATTATAACTCATAGAATAGGTAAATATCCTTCAACATCACAAATCCTTCAAGAATCATATATCTAAAACCTCGCACCGCTCACCATAGAGAGAAAATCAAATAATTGACTTTACAAGATTTTACGCTTTCACATGATTTGATAAGAAACATATTAGAGAAAAATCAAGTTTTTTCTACATTGAAGCAATATTGAACTAAATGTCAAATAAAATATAAATGTTAAGAAGAAGTAAAATACTCCATAGAAAGAAGGAAAGATGCCTGATTTTAAGTCTCATTGCCTTGCTTCTATTTTTTAAAAAGGGTTTGCTTTGGAGTGGACCATTCCACTTAGAGAGTAAACTTTTTTTTTTTTTTTTTTACGTTAGGTAAAAGAGGTTTCATGGGACCCTACCCCATACATAATGAAGCTCCCAAATAGATCATATATTCAATACCAAACCATACAAAAATATAGTACGACCCAAAAAGAATCAAAAGTAACAACCAATAAAGTAAAATAACAACAATAAAAACATAGAACTAACAACACTAAACAATAACCTAACATCAACCACTACTTTTTCATTTTCTCCAAGTTGGCCATCAGAGTGGCCCATTCCTTATCCAATGAGTCAATGTTAGTTCCTAGAGCAGTTACATAAGCTTGAGATAGTTCCATTTTCCTCTTCTTTGATGTCCCCTATAGTTCAAATTTTTTGTAGGCATTAGCCAGCTGTCCGAGAGTTTGAAGGTGTTGTAAAGTGCACTTGATAGTGAGAATAATCCACCGTGTTGATTGATAATTCAATATTTACTCCCTACAACACCACATTTCTCGATCGATTTCCATGACGATCGGAAATCCTTACTAAGCTGCTCATTGTACCCCTCAAAAATATTTAAGAAAGGGGACAATCCCATTCAGTCAAACACCTCCATAGCCTCAGATTTAACATCATTGAGATCCCAAGGCTCAGTGTGAACCAAATCTCCCCTATATTCCTATTAACAACTAAGCTATCATGAAGAAAAAATATTTTTTCAATGCTACACAATGATGTCTATCCTCCACACTAAATGCACCTTTTTACAAAGGGGAATTTTTCCACTTAGTGTAAAAAAGGTGCATTTAGCGTGGAGGATAGAATTTGGCATGCTACACAGACCTAACCACATAACTGCAATACCAATACACCAAGTATTACAAGAACATTAACATCCCCTTAATAGTTATAAACCCCGACGACGCTCACATTACAAGAACATTAACATCCCCTTAATAGTTATAAACTCGGCCGGTTCTCATATTATAAGAACATTAATATCCCTTTAATAGTTATAAACCCCAGTGGTGCTGCTCGCATTACAAGAACATTTACATCCCCTTCGTAGTTATAAACTAGGTTTCAAATACAGAATAAACCCATATTACAAGAACATTATCATCCCCTTAATAGTTATAAATGTGCAACGTAATTCATCATTAACCACCTAGCGTCACCTTCCTTCATCCTTGCGTACCTCGAAAGAAGGGACATGAAATCACTGTGGACATTTTCCTCCCACACTTGACACTTTAAATGAAAATTAAAATTCTCCTACTCCCTTTGTAAGGATGATATCTTTTTGTAATTAAATATAGATATGAAATAAATTAAAACTCCTTTTCTAAAGGTAGAATTATGGTAAATAATTTTAAGAAGAATTTGAATTTCGTTGTAATATTATTCATCATGCTGGAATCCCAAATTCACATAATAATTCATTGCAAATTAAAAATGTTTTCATGATATTTATGAACATAGTGATTGTTGAAGTTTCTAAAAAATTATTTCTTTATATACCTTAAACCGATGTGAACAATGTTTTCAGTAGATAGTTTGAAGTCGAGAGGATAATATGACCTTAAAAATCAAAGTAAGAGAGTTAATACTTAACGCTTGCTAGGTAATGTCAGTGTAGCTTATTGAGGTAAATTAACATTAATCAAATAAGAATTCACCAGAAATAAAAATGTTATGTACACTATTTTTTATATATTAATATATCTATTATCGTTTAAATCCTTTACCGTATTATAAATTTCCTAAAGATAATCACACATATTATGAATATAAAAATTATTAAGATAGTCAAGCACATTATACAGAAAATTGTTGTCAAAAAAATTTAGGGAAAAATTACATATTATTATTTTTAGATTGTTAAATGCTTTTTACTGGAGCTATGAACTGGAGGGTTGATGGGTCCACACCCTACAACTATCCCACATTTTGATTGATGAAAGGCTACATACAAAAACTAAAAATGAGTACAAAATATAATGAGGCCAACATGTAACATGAATAATCAGGCTTTCAAAAACATAGAGCTGTGAATAAAAAAGAGTGGGAATGATAGAGAAACCCTAGGGTTCCACCCAACCAAGCATTGCAATAATATTGAGAAAGGAAAAGGACATGCCAAAAACAAACTTCAAGTACACCATGTGATAAGGAAGGGGCGGGGTAGGTTTTGCATGAGCGTGAAAAGGTCCAGGATGGCATCTTTAGAGATAGACGCCCCATCAAATTGATAGATTCTTTGAAAAGACTGGGTAAATTGAATTAGGACCCAAATTTTCTATTCCACGGCATCACAAATCCTCATCAACCCAAAAAGGTGAAAAATTAAGATTAAACCTTGTTCCAAAGATATAACCGGGAAAAATTGTTTTTATTCCGAGAGAAGCCAATGTCGATGTGCGAAATAAAATTTTAAATTATGTAGATCTAGGAAAACTTGTTCTTTTATTAATCCATGATCCATGATTGTCTCTTCAATCAATTTAGAAAAAATATTTTCTTTCCCAAAATAGAATCGAAAAAATTATTGCAAGCACAATGAATCTTTAACAATCTTAAGGTAGATACTTTAATCCATAAAATGCACAATACATTGTTGGATTTGGAAGCAAAGTATATAATTCAAATACCAATTGTGCGTTTGTGTGTTTTCACCGATCTACACATGTTTTTTGTGCTCTCCTACATTTTTCAACAATGTACATATTTCAGTATAGATTTTTGAATGAATCTTATAGTTTCCATCAAATCTCTAGTATGCTGGGGTTTTGAGAGTAATTTCTTCTTTGACCTCGTGCGACAAGAATCTTGCATCATCGATCAAAAGTATATTGTTTTCACCATATACATTACTATAAATTTCTACTATCTATTGACTTGTATTGGTTTTGAACTTACATTTTTGCCATCCCCAAATGAACCTCAAGTGGGTTTCTCACACCATCTAAATTTATTGATGAACATGCATTTCACTTGTTGTTGAATGCATAAGTGAAGACCATAAGGCGCTTTCAAAATAATTTGATGTATTACTTATCAAGTCAGCACTAAAATCTCATTCAAAGTATTTTGTATTCCTGGATCTACAATCTGGAACCATATTACGAGGGATGTTTTTGCCAATACCAGAAATTCCAAACAACAAACCTTCAACTCCAAAACTAGTAATTTATGAGGCTTCCCAATAGGATCTATAAAAACAACTCAGAATTAATGTAAGCTTCCAAAAGTGATTAAAAACAAGGCATCAAAGTATTTAATCACAACTTAAAAAAACTTATAAAACTATAATATCATCTCAATCACAGTGAAGATATAAATATTGCATACTTTTAAATTTGTAATCTCAACATATAAAATAAAGAGTGACCATATGAATGCAAAAATTAATATCATTGTAATTTTTTTGAAATAATTAATAGTTATATATTTTCTATTTGCTGCAATTTTTGGATGCCCTTCACAACACTCAAACCCGACACAAAGTATCTATGATATGTTTTTGTACAAATTGATTATCAACCACTTATATTTCAAACAAATTTCTTCATTGGATTTCTTCCCCTCCATAAAATTTTCCAGAGGGTTTCCCTCTATTCCAAATATTTTGGAGATCTTTTTCTTCAATTTCATCTTCTACACAACAATGTTCTCTACCCAAAATAATAAATGGTTTGAATTCAAACACTAATTTTTTTTCAAAGCCTTAATCATATTTTCAAATTTGATAAAAGAGAAACAAATTAGACCAAAATCCCACTTCACATTTTACTATCAGTATCTTTAAAAAATCCTTGAGCCCACTTCGCAACTTAAGAGTCTCCTTACCGAACTTGATTGTCAACTATTTATAGGATTTGTTTTTCTCATAGAGAAAACCCTCCAAAATAAAATAATTAAATAATCCTTTTGGCCAACTACATAGAAGTAATTTTTTCTCAATTGTCCACAATTTGATATTAACCAATTCAAATAATCAAAATTTTAGTATGTTAACACTTACTAATTGACACTCCGTCTTGGATTCCATCGCCTCCCCCTCTACAGGTTCTTGTGATGCTCGTTCTATTTAAAAAATAGGTATCAAATCAAAATAAATTTTATGTCAATGTAAAAAAATACGTGAAACAACTCACTCTTATACATTATTGCATAGATGTAGTTGTATATTAATGACCAAGATGACGCGTAAGCCATCAATTCCTGGACTATTTTTGGGTTGACAGGTTATGATGGGCTTAATGACCACTAATAGCCAACTATACATAAGTAATTTTTTTGAACTTTCCGCAATTTAATATTAACCAATAAACCAAAAAAATACTCAATTCAAAATAAATCTAATTAAAAGATGTATGTTAGTGACCGCTAGGGTAATACATATTAAAAATAAACTACTTCGTTATAGGTTCCTTCAATTATGAGGGTCTTATTAATTGTTTTCTTTATAATTGTATATGACCATCATACAATGTTATGTCTATGCTTTCATGCGCAACATGCCAACAACGTCCCCATTTGGCATCAAATCTCCAAAAAAATGAAGTTTTTATTAAAAATATGTAAACAATGACAATCGAAAACATTTTGTAGCGATAAATTTATAAAACGAGTATTTCCCACTCACCTTTTATAGATTCATTGGATGGATGGTCAATGACATCTAGGAAACAAGTTGAATTGGTTGCAACATACTAAGATTGACATCATCTCCTCTATTTGTATGTGGAGAGGAAGAGACAATGTCTTCCTCTATTTTTTGGCTATCTGCATAAATATTGTATGTATCAGTTCAAATACATTAAACTAATAGAATTTTTAAATTGATCTTAATCAACATAATTTTTTTCAAATGAAAATAGTAATGTTGTAAAAATATTTCTTGATCATGCGATTCAACAATAAAAACCTCTAGATAGACCTGAGTCAACCAAATCATGCAATGCAACACTACCATCGTACAACACTATAACTAGAGAATTATTGGAAGTGAGTCAAGTGAACATATGAGACCAAAACCCATAAGATCTCTTGTAAATAAAAGGATGTGTCTTTCCTCATATGCCAATTTCACTTACAGTCATAATTTTATGTGGAATTTCATCCTTCCAATCTATGGCGATTTATACTATATCCCCATCGTCAACATCAAATTGTGCACATTAGTTATTGTGTATATAAGATACAAGATCTTAAATTTTCCACTGCTATCATAAAATCTGTAACAATCTTCCACAACTAATTCCCCTTGTCTTTTACCTTTTGCATGTATTTTTCAATTGTCTCTCTTAACATTTTTGAAGAAGCAACATGTAAGAGCACAATAATTACATAATTTAGTAGACTAGATCTGACAACTGTAAGCATGTCCATTATTGCATTGGAAGTGAGTACACTAGACAAATTGTAGAAATATGTGATCACACATTCTGCATTGAATGGATTAGTTGATGAAATAGAAGATATTTTTTTTGGAGCAGAAGGGATATGCACATTGATAGGTAAAGTCTTTAGTGTCTTCCATCCTTGCTGGAATATTTTCTTCCATTGCAATCACATAGTTGTCTATAATTTCTTGAGCTGTCGCTGGGAGAACCTCTGCCACTTCAACATCAAATTTTCTTTTACCAATTTTTCACTTCCTTCAAGAATCAACTTTTCTTTTTCCTTTATTTTATTCTCCCAAGAGTACACACAATTGGTGGTAGTGAGATTCATGCACACCATATTTTTAAACAATATTTTTTCAAGGCATTCTACCAATACACGATTACATGGATGTTTAATTTTTATATATTTTAGAAATTTTTCTCTCATCCTTTTGTCATCTTTTACTCTTTGGCAGTAAGTATCTAAAGTATCCGTTATGACTCCTACATCAATAGAGTGAGTTAGTCATAATTTCCCTACTTGCACGTTATCTAGTAGAATTGATATCTCCTCATCGCAATTCCTCTTGTAGAACTGAAGTAATTCGCAACGAACCTTGCCAATGAATTTGGTTGAAATTTAGGTTGGTTATCCTTAAAAGGAGAACAAGCTAGCCCACCGAACTATAATGAAAGGAACGATAACCAGATTGTACCAAGCCAAGAACACAGATGCTAATCAAACACCATGATCAATAAGATGAAAGTAATTCACCAGAATAACTTTACATAAAACCTTTGCAAACAAATGAAGAACAATATCACATATTATTATGGAACTCAATGCAATACATTGAGAATGGGCTTTGCTTAAATAGGCAAGGAATAACAATCTAAGAACCATAGATTTAGGAGAGAACTAGACATCAAGGATCTAGTCAATACCATAGATCAAGGAAAGAACTAGTCAATGCCATAGATCAAGGAATGAACTATACCTAACAACTAGATAATATCTCCTAATATCTAAATAAGATAAAAGAAATATCCACACACATAAGTAGGTGAGGATAAATACAATAAAGGTAAATAAAGTACCTAGGTGAACATGAGCTAAGGTAAATATGTACTCTAACACTTGCAAGGTGAAGTAATTCGCCAAGAACCTTGCCAATGAATTTGGTTGAAATTTAGGTTGGTTATCCTTAAAAGGAGAACAAGCTAACCCATCGAGACTTAAATAACTCAATGGTTGTTGTCAATCTAGTCCATATGTTCTTAAGTAAAAATAGAAATGCTATTTTGTTTGGAAGATTCTCGAGACTTAGCCACTTTGAAAATAACAATACATTTCATCTCAAACACTACATTGAAAGTGGAAATAGTATATTTGAAAACACAATAATTTTTGGTATTAATTAACCATACAAGATCTTACAAATAAATAGGAGAGGTTGTTCCTACAATGTAGGAAACAACCCACAACAATACACGAGTTGTTTTAACAACTCGTTACTATAAAACTATATACGTGAAGTTGTTTTAACAACTTCACTTACAAACCAAATAACAATTATAATAATTATGAGTTGTTTCTAAACAACTCATAATATAATAATAAATCAATTACAAATAATGTTAACACTAACATATGCCTAACATTCACCCCCTTAGTGTGAACATTATTTACTGATATCACCCCTTAATGTGAACAAGAAAAAAATGCACCATAGAACTAGAACCAAAATCGTATGCCTCTGCATACTTTTAGGTCTGCATACTACAGGATTGGATCTTGTTGTCTGAATCTTGCTACACATGACCAATCATCTTCACCACAGTGAATCCCATACCAGATGATCACTCTTCCACCAATTCACCTACATACATGAACTCAAAAGTTCCCACTTTCACTTCTAGTGAACAATAGATTTCACTGCCGATCGATGTTAGAAGTATGATAGTCGAAGGATCTATGCAATTAGAGGATCACTCTAGTTTAGCTGCCCTCCTATAGAGTTGTTCTCAGGTTCCAAAATACACATCTTCCTCATTTGAATCAAAACAGGGGAAGGAAACCGCACACCATTTTATTCAACACACACCACATAACTGAAATAGTAGATGGATGCTAATTCAAATAGATGTGACAATGAGACTCAATAACATGCCTTGAATGTCGGATTCCACCAAAAATGCATTCATAAGGCATTTTTTTTTTTGACAATTTTCCTAATAATCACCTAAATGACGATAACAAAATGACACAAATATATTTTTGACACTTTGACTCTGACTATTTTTACAAGACTAATGAATCAATTTTTGACTAGAATTTTGACACATGACTTAACATGAGTTACATGCGACAAAATGATGATGACACTTAACATTTGACAATGACAAGTCTAACATATATAGAATTTAGATTTTACATACTTTTATAATTACTAATTTTTTATTTTTTTACCTCTTTCCACTGATTACCAAACTAAACTACTTATATAAATGACTTGACTCAAAACTAAAAGACTCAAAGAATCAAAAATTCTAGACTTAAAATACATAAAGACTACTAAGTTATTATGACACACTATAAAATAACTTTTATAATGTATAAAGTCACACCTTTGACTGATTTGTCTCCACATAGTATAATTCAAGTTGTCGGATGTTACTTTAATGAAGCGTTGACATCTGCAGTCTAATAATATCCCAAAGCAAAACCTAGGCAGTTTGCACAATGCTAAAAATGACGAAGACCTCTTGATGAGTTGGTAGAGGAAATAAATACAGATTGTTGACTGGTATTTTGCAGATCTCCAAACAACTTAGTCGCCAATCCATGTCACGGTAGCATTGAGATCTCTGACGTCAAATCCCGCATAGAACGCCAAATTGTTTGTCATTTGGTTTTGATCTAGGAAGGATCTAAAGAAATAACATGATGCTGGGTAGTAGTTTGAAATTTGAAAATGATGATGATGCAATGCGGATTGATCAAAATGATACACTTTTCTTTGATCTCACATAGCTCCAACCAATGAAAATGTGAGTGGGAGAATGTTGTTGAAACCCAGATAACAACGAGTAGATATTTGGCCAATCTTCCTCCACACGGGTTCAAAACTTAACACATTGATAAAAATAAAAACAATGCAGCAGTTTAATATTTATTTTGGAAGATCTATTACCATTGATACATGGAACCCATGCAGGGCATAAGTCTGTTATCTACAAGCTCAACACAATTCTGCCGTGAAGAGATCTGGCGAGGAAAGACGTCTTCCTAGTAAGGCTCAGCCATGGTAAATCCAAACGAATTGCATGTACAGGAGCAATAAACGAAGCACTGCCCCTCCAAAATTATTTCAAACTTCCATCTTGCAAAAATATGACAAGTTGTGATACCAAATGAAAACACAGTAGTTTTCTATATCAACCAACCGTATGGGATCTTAGAAATAAATAGGAGAGGTCGTTCCTACAATGTAGGAAATAACCCACAATAATACACGAGTTGTTTTAACAACTTTTTAATATAAAACTATATACGTGAAGTTGTTTCAACAACTTCACTTACAAACCAAATAACAATTATAATAATTATGATTTGTTTCTAAACAAATCATAATATGATAATAAATCAAATACAAATAATGTTAACACTAACATATGCCTACCAATATTTACTCTTTGCCTATTACAAAATTAATTTTTAACAAAAAAGGTGTTAAAATTAAGTTTTGTTACCTTCAAATCGTCGACCTTGAGTTTCCCACTCTATACCTCCAAGGAAATCCTAGGGATCTTTAAATCATTTGAGCCTTACAGTACATCAATGAAATTGACAAGAATCCAATTTTTGTTTACATCGTTTTATTGCTGGAAAATTTTAACAATGACTCACAAGGACCATGTGAATACATAATGTGAGCCTTTTGTAAACTACATCTTAGTATGTAATTACTTTTATTTGGTTTGAGACAAAATTATGTTTTGGGAACAAACGGTATGTTGGCCATCAAGAATGTAGAACTGCACTTCATCCCTTTTCAGGTCATCTGGATCCTCGAGTTGCACAAGTTCCTTTGTAGAAGGTAAAAAGGGAAGAAGAAGTGCATCCCTCAGTGTAGGAATAACATTAATCAACATTGAATAGACAAGAAGGTCAACATTATCATCATGTACATGATGTAATTTATATTCTCGAGGTGCCAAATGGCACCTAGAAACTTCAATTGGAAAAGCATCACCATTGAACAAAAACAATTTTAATTGTTCAACATTTGAAGTTTTTGTTTGCTCAAATATATTGGTCACTTTCTTCAACAACACAACCAATTTTTATTCTTTTTAAGCCCTTGAAACTTTGACTTAGATGGATCTATCTCTAATTTAGACAAATAAGATCTCCTCAATGTTGTAAATAGATTTGCATGTTTTGGTGGAGAAAGCAAAAATTTTCTATTCAAATAATGACAAATAGAAGAGGTTTCCTCGATTCTATACAATTTTTTGAATACCAAATTCATGTTATTATGAAATTCAAGGGAATTTCCATAGCCTGTTTTGTTTGACTGTATGAAATTCCCCAAATTCCAACCATATTTAAGATAAGAGCACGCCTTATTTTCTCTAGAAGCCTTCATTTCCAGTTTCTTGAACAATGAAATTTCGACTCCATATCAATAATAAAGAAATTATTCATTACGACTTCAATATGTTCAACCTAAATACGCAATGTTTTCTCATCAATAACTATTAAATTTAGTATCATACTGACTTCATTAACAACATCCTAACCACTAAAAAAATAACCACAGATCACCATGGTAATTTTCAGGGAATGCATTTCTATAAACCAATCACCGTATCTCCTTTTCCAATCCTCTGATCCTTCAATCAAAGGAATTTGCATGAATGAAGTGCGGCCAATGGAAGACATATTACCTGAAAAAGAGGAATTAAACAAATTAATATTTCGTAAGTAATTGGAAAGGACAAATATTATTTCTCAACAATACATAGCAATGTGATGATGTATCTTGATGTCATTATTATCATAAAGTAAAAGTCAATAGGAATAAATATTTATAGCATAGCGTTCACCATGCATACGTACACCCTCCTTTAGTTATAAAAAACAAGAAATCATTAATAACAAAAATTGCTATGCGTTACACTAAGCAATTTAAATAATTAGTTGCTATTAAATTTGGTTTGTTTCAAGTAGTGAATTTTTTTGATAGAAGTGAAGACTAGCAGCCATTAGCATCTATATATTCCCATCACTGTAAAAAAACATATTTGAGTTACACTACATCATTATGAAAACCTAGAATCCAACATGGGTGATAAGGGTTGAGAATTGAATATTTAATAATAACAAATCTTACATGTTGTGATGTGTTTGGCTGTTATAATTAGGTGCATTTTATAATTCTCGGATGATATATTGTGTATATCACATAATTGAAATTGACTAGTAAAAAGGAAAATGTCTAGTAGCTGCTAGGTTTAATTAGTAATTGAAAGTAATGGTTTCCCGGTATCAAGCCTTAATAGTTTCTTATTTTAAAATTAGTGATCAAATAACAAAAAAATCATGGAAACCATGGTGTCTGCTAAGATCCTTGCAGTGATTAATCTACCTAACGAGTGCTAGGCTTAAGATTACGTGTTTGACTACATGTATTGTATTCTCTTGAATCTACGTTTTGAATCACGTATATTCAGAAAAAGTTGTAAAATTTTTCTTGTCTTGGAGTATTTGTTGTCTTCTCTTGTCTTGGAACATCAAATAAATGTAGTAAGCATCCTCCCTCATAGTTGTTAGTCTTGTAAAATTTAAATACAATAATGGAGCATAGTTAGTTTTCAGTGGAGTCGTGACTAGTCTGTATAAAAGAAAACGAATATCCTAGCGAAGTGAGCAACATCAAGATAGTATGTTAGGCTAGGAATAACATGTAATAGACTTCGAATATTCTTGTATTAATTATGTGTATTCGAAAAGTGGTAAATATTTTTAATTACGTGTATTCAAGAAAGTGGTAAATATATTTCTTGTCTTTGAATATTAGTTGTCTTCTCTTGTCTTGGAACATCAAAGAAAGGAAAATTCTTGGTGACCGCTAAGGTATCAATGAAAAATTTTAGTGACCGCTAAGCCACATCAATGAAAAATTCATTGTCTACATTATCGACAAATATAAGTGTTAGAGCATAATAATAGAAGTACATATTTTAAACTGAAGATGTATCCTGTTCATCTTGGCCCTGCATATTTTCAGAAATTACCCGTTAAACAAAATAGTCCGTAATAATTTACTAAACATCGAGGGCAAAGATGTACATGAACCTTGCTCAAGAATCTGAGATCGAGGCCATGAAGATCAATGTTTTTTTTATGTTTAGCAATTATTTTTTTGATGAGAAGGCTATTAGCTAATAACCTCTACAATAACAAAGGGAATCCATTTTAACGATCCAAAAAAATCTCAACAACTTTGTTGTCATTGTTTGTAATTATTTTATATTAGCTAGACTATCCCTGACAGAGCCAAGTCCTTAAATACATACCTTCGAGAAGGTTGATGCCTTATGTAGTTCTCATTTGATATTTTGTGCATAAAATGTAATCCATATATTTTCATATAAAAAAAAATTCTTTACAATCGGTAAGCATCGTTAGTTAATGAAAGGTAAGCATCGTTAGTTAAGGATGGTAATAAAGATAGACACATAGTTAGGCAAGGTTAGATCATAGTAGAGGAAATGAGCCAATTATCGTGAATCCTAATGTAAGAGGTTACTAGAGCCACTTAACAATCAATTTTTTTTTTTAAATACCATTTAATAGATCATGATTTTTTTTAACATGCATATTTTCTTTTAAACATTTAAATTATGCCAAGAACATATTTTGAAGGGATTTAAAATAATTACTTTTGAATACAAAGGAATTTAAGGCAACCCATTACTGAAGAATAAAATCACCTTTTATGGGTTGTCTATGTGTCACCATTTCATTGGATAATTTATTGATGAGACTTACTTTATTCGCTAGTTTTTATTTAATTTTTAACTTGAATTCAAACACTTAATGGTACTTTATTTCACATACCCACTCACTGTCATTGGATCCTTTCCCCTATCATAAGTAGATCATAGTAGAAGAAGTATCCTTGAAGCTTGTATGGTGTGGTAGCCATGAAAAAATAATGGGTGACTAATGAATAGAAATTTAGTAAAATATTAAATGTATAAATCAGTAAGTTTAAGTCCGGGAACATTATTTTTCCTTGGCTAATTACTCAAATAATAATGTATTAATTATTGGAGGCGAATCCCATATTATTGCTAACATCGTCATTAAAAAGAAGACCATGTCGGGAAAATCAATCTTATCTATAAAGATAGCTACTAAATAGACAGATTTTGTGATAAGATTTGCAATAAATATGTTCATATGCCAAACTCATCACATTTTCCAATAAATGTTGATATTAAAGCCACCGGAAGTTTGTATTAATTTCAAGCATGCGATGGCATATTAACTCCACATATTTATCTTATCGCTGCCTCTCATTTTCACACCTTTCGGTTTCTTTCATGAGATTTCATTTATTCTGTCATGGCTGGACCAATGTTTCCATTCATGCAATTTTTGTGGTTGTGAGTGAAATAGGATTTTATACTAAAGTTTTGTGTTCTTTGTTTCACCGAATCGAGAAAAAATTGGTTACAATTAAGGGAGTTCTTGGAGATGATTATATTTCTCTAGAGAGACGTCGAGGTAAAATCAAGAAGTTTATTTGAAATTCATTTTCATCTTCTTATCGACACCCAAAGAAAGGATTGGACTTTTGAGATGGGTCATCATCGATCAAGCCAACGTATAAGGTTGGAATGGGAGAAGAAATGGAAAAAACCTTGAGTGCATCATGACCCTTTATTTTTGATGCTCACTATAAATAGGAAGGTTTGGTGCATGCAGACATTTTTGGCAGAGTTGTTCAAATGGTTTAATGTTCTAAATCATTTCTTGTTTGAAGTGGACAAATGGGGTGAGACACCGGCGATGGGTGGTAGGTTGCTCCACTTGCCTAACCTAGATGTTATGTCTTCTCCGCTGCAATAGGAACTAACACGTTGGGATCTTCTTCACTGGAAATTTTGTGAGGTGTATGATTGGTTAAAGAGTCAGGATGCTACTTGGAAAAGAGCATCTTTTTCTAGAACCACTAGCGGAAACCATTTTTAGGCCCGTTAAGGTAGAGGTTAGGAATGGTCATGTGTTTCAGATAAATTAGTGCTTCTAAAATCCACCAGGTTGTATCTTTATTTTGGTTTTTGTATATTTTTATCATTTTTATTGTTATCAAATCATACTGTCTAGCTTACTAGTTTGGGGTATTTTTTATTCCCAACCACTTCTTTTCTTGGCATTGGCCCTTGCATTTTTTCACCAAAGTATTGTTGTATCATTCGGTTTTAGAATGATCCTCTCATTGTATCTATAATGTAAAGGGAAAGGGACCCTTCAACCCTCCTTTAATTATAAAATACAAGAAATCATTAGTAGAAGTTTATGTTATGTGTTGCACTAAGAAATTTAACTAGTTAATTGCAATTAAATTTGGTTCGTTTTAAGTTGTCAATTTATTGGCAGATGTGAAGACTAGCGGCACGCTAGTGTCTATATATTCTAGGATATCTTTCCATCAATGTAAAAAAATCTGTATAGATTTTGGTTATATGGGATTGAATGCAAGACAAGAATCATCCTAAAATGACCGCTAATAAACTAAACACAACGGCCGTTAGTCTAAATTTTTCATTTTAAAATATGTGTAAATAATATTTTTAAGTAAATAATATTTCTTCGAACATAAAATAAATAAAGTAAATAATATTTGGTGCACATGGACATTTTTAAATATTTTTTCAAACGGTTTAATGCCCTAACATGTTTCTTATATGAAGTGTTCAAATGGCGTGAGACACAAGTGTCACAAGGTAGGTCACTCCACTTCCCGATTCGGATGTAATGTTTTCTCCAATGTAATAGGAACCGACACGTTGGAATTTTCTTCACCGAAAATATTGTGAGGCATATGATTGGTTAAAGAGTCAGGATACTTTGATTTTAAAGAACATATTTTTCAATATTCTCCAAGAGAAACTGTTTTCATTCCCATTAAGGTGGAGGTTATAGAGGTGTCATCTAATTCAGATAAATAAGTGGTTTAAAAATCCATCAAGTTGTATCTTTGTTTTGGTTGTTATATATCCTTTCCAGTTCCATTGTTATCGAATCATCCTGTCTGTCTTACTGGTCTAGGGTTTTTTCGTATTCCCAACCACTTGTGTTTTTGGCATAGGCCCTTTCATTTTTTCATAAAAGTATTGTTGGATTGTTTGGGTTTTAGATTGATCCTCTCATTGTATCTATAATGTAAAGGGAAAGGGACCCTTCAACCCTCCTTTAATTATAAAATATAAGAAATCATTAGTAGAAGTTTATGTTATGCATTGCACTAAGCAATTTAAACAATTAATCGCTATTAAATTTAGTTTGTTTCAAGTTGTCAAATTTTTGGTAGAAGTCAAGACTAACAACCACTAAAATCTATATATTCTAGGATATCTTTCTGTTAATGTAAAATAAACATCTTTATAGATTTAGGTTAGAGGGGCCTTAATGCAAGACAAGAATTATCCTAGTAGCCGCTAATCTCAAGATTGTGTTATGTTACACCAATGCCACAAAATAATCTACAACCTTATCCGTCGTTATCATTCGAATATCATATGGTGGACTTACAATAACATATTAAACGCAAAGGGTGTTAGGCTGAATTTATTTTTGGAATATATGTAATCACAAAATTCATTAAAATTTGTTATGTTACACGAAGGGAGTATAATAAGCTTTGATCTTAGGGGCTACGTGTAATCTAGAAAATCATTAATATATGTCCTATCTTCAAATTATTTTTAGATGATTTAACACTTTTGACAGAGCTTAGAACTTGGGGATTGACGAGATCCCACCCAATTACAAACGTGAAAGATAATCAATAAACCACGGGAATAAGAAAAATAAAACCAAAAAAACTAATCCGGGACTACAAGCCCATCAAACCCAATATCGACAAAGAAAAAAAAACCTAACCACTAAAGACTAGGGGTAGGAACCAAAAATTACACCTGAGAGGTAAATCTTCTTAGTTGCGAGACATCCTCCCACCCACTAAGACACCTGCAAGAAATGTGCAACAGAAGTTGTATGTAAGTCCTAATTTCCTTCATAGATTGATCACACCAAGAAAGTCCGGGTGATGAGAGCCAAAGGCCAAGGAAAATCTAACTTATCTAGCTAGCTAACTTCACCAAGCCCCTAAAAAAACAATATAAACATCCGAAGAAAACTGCATCAAAACCACATTCTTGGAAGAGAACTCATCTATCATCCTCCTCGCTTCGTCCATGGCCAACCCCTTGTGAACAATGTCAGGAAGCGGTTGACCCCTCCCAAAATCATCCAACACTTCAACCAAGTTGACATGGTGTTGGGGATTAGTGAAGTGGAGGAAAATATCTCTCACCTCGTCAATATTTTTCCTAACCAGAAGAATTTAGGACACGAATCAAGAGGAGAATTCCAAAATAACTCAAACTCTATTTGAATTTCCCAAATATTCCTCACCCAGAATCCTCATAATTTCCTCATAGACAAAATCCGATGTAGCCATAAAAATAATCCTAATACGAGCATGAGAAATGCTCCCAAAAAATTCCATCTCATGCTTCACACCTTGTAGGAAAAGGAAAGGCAACAGAGGGCACTCCATACTCATCTCTTAGAATTCCACACCACCGCCACCACCACAAGCAAATAGAAGAATGAAAAGGACACTAAAAATTAATAACACCTCACTCCCCTTGCTGAAATATTACTTCTACAACATCTTCCCACATGCTATCTTTCCCGATTTGATTGGGCCATCTCTATTAATGATGCCATGGTTAGCTAAGAAATCGGTGACAAAATTTTCTTCTCTATAATTATGGTTTAAAAACCACTTAGGGATTTTGATATACCAATGCAAAATTTTGGTGATATAATAATCCAACTTCTAGGAAAAATATTTTCCCTTTTGAACATCATGTATTACCACTTGGGAATATCCTTCAATTTCCAAAGCTTCACAACCAATGTTGATCGCCATGAGATCTTCCAAGAAATGCTTTTATCATACCGAGCTATGAACATGAGTGGTTGAGGAGAAATTTCTATAAGAGAGACATGGAGGAGGGCTTGGGTCCTTGATGTCCTGCCGCGATCCACATTGAAGCACCCCACTATGTCCCTCTTGGTCCATATGGATAAGTTTAACCCCTACCTCAAGGTGTCTCCTTGGCCACTTATTAAAAGCATCCAATGAACTCAATTGAAATGGAACTCGTTTGATGATTCAAAACTACTTGTAACTCACCAATAACCCAAGAACTTAAGTTCATCCCGTCTTCAAATATTGTTTTTCTATTCGTGTATTTGAATATCCATCAAGTTATTACTAATTTTCATGTATGCAAGACAACAACTATCCTAGCGGCCTCTAACCTCAAGCCTTTGTGATGTCAAGCAAAATGCTAATTAGAATAACATATTGAACCTAGCGTCCGTAAGGATTAGAATTGAACAAAATAGAGGGTATGCTTTAATTTTCATTGGAATTAAATGTTTTGTTCGGAATCACAAGTATTTAGGAAAGAAATGTACTTTGAACAACCACCACTAGCCGTCTCTCTAGTCGTTGAAAATAGTCTTTTAAAATTTAAATATAATTTTGGGGAGCATTCAAAGCACCCCACTATGTTCCGCTTGGTCCATATGGAGAAGTTTGACCCCTACCTCAAGGTGTCCCCATGGCCACTTATTGAAAGCATCTAATGAACTCAATGGGAATGGAACTTGGTTTGATGATTACAAACTACTTGTAAATTTTATATGGTAAACATTGTTATTATACCGGAGCTATGAACGGGAGTGGTGGTGAAGTAATTTCTCTAAGTGAGACATGGAGGTGGGCTTGGGTCCTTGATGTTTTATGAACGATCTGCATTTGAAGCACCCCGCTATGTTCCAATTGGTCCATATGGAGAATTTCGACCCTTACCTCAAGGTATCCCCTTGGCCACTTATTGAAAGCATCCACTGAACTCAATGGAAATAGAACTTGTGTTGATGATTAGAAACTACTTGTAACTCTCCAATATCCCAAGAACTTGAGTTCATCCTATCTTCAAATATTTTTGTCTATTCATGTATTTGAATATTCATCAAGTCGTATTTGAATATTCATCAAGTCATTACTTATTGTCTTATATGTAAAAAACTATCCTAGCATTTATTAACCTCAAGCCTCTATGGTCTTGCAACAATGCTAATTCGAATAACATATTGAACCCAACAACCGATAGGTTTAAAATTTAACACAACAGGCAATAGGCTTAAATTTTCATTTCGAATTCATGTGATAGAATTTAAATATCCTATCAAGCTCAGTGGCCACTAGGTTTAAATTTTTGTATGGAATCACGACTATTTAGGAAATAAATGTACTAAGCAACCACACTAGTGATCACCAGGTTGTTGAAAATAGTCTTTTAAAATGTAAATATAACTGTAGGCCGCATTCAAAGCACCCCATTATGTTCCACTTGGTCCATATGGAGAAGTTTTACCCCTACCTCAAGGTGTCCCCATGACCACTTATTGAAAGCATGCAATGAAATCAATGTGAATAGAACTTGGGTTGATGATTACAAATTACTTATAAATTTTGGATGGTAAACTCTTTTATTATACCATGGCTATGAACTAGAGTGGTGAGAGAACACTTTCTTTAAGAAGGACATGGAGGTGGGTTTGATTCCATAATGTCCACCGAGTGATCTGCATTCTAAGCACCTCGCTATGTTCCCCTAGGTCCAATGGAGAACTTTGACCCCTACCTTAAGGTGTCCATATGGAAAATTATTAAAAGAATCCAATGAACTCAATGGAAATGAAACTTGGAGTGATAATTACAAATTACATGTAACTCACGAATAGCCCAAGAACTTGAGATCATCCTATCTTCGAATATTTTTTTTATTCATGTATTTGAATATCCATCAAGTAATTACTTGTTTTTTTATATTATTGGAAAATAGTTTTTTGAAAGGGACTATACCCTTGTACACCAAGGCTCAGAAGCCAAAATTGAAAGTTAAAGCACAAGAGATGGATCAAAATCCAAATAGAACAATAGAGCCCGACTGCAGAAAATTGTCAGCGAACAACCGACAAAGTAACAACAAAAAAACAACAGAAATACAGCAATCGAACAGCAATGGCATAACAACACCATTGGAAGCAACCTGCTATCCGGCCAAGAAAAATGAGACCCATGTAGCCCAGCCAGCCAATAGCAGAGATAAGAATCATCAAGGTGAAGTGCTACCCTTCAAGAGGGGTAGATTTTTTCTTTTTGCTGACCGTAACCCATCCTGATGGAGCCTTCGCGGTTGGAGAAGAAGACAAAGGAGGAGTATTTTCCTTAGTCGCATTTGTTCCTTTTGGGACAGCCACTTTGTTAACACGAGAGAGATATTTATCATTTTCCATGTTGCCCTCAACAGCTTGTGCATTTTTCATGCTGCTCACAATTTGAGATTCGGTTTCTGGGGCTGAAATGGATTCAATATTTGTATCTGCATTTGAATCTAGTCCCTTTTTTGCATCAAAAATCAGGTGTTTCGGAAGAGCATCTCTCCACCAGCTACGCTTCTCATGTTGATGTTTTTCCATCCCACACTCAGTAGAGGTGTGCCCTAAGCAAAAACATCTTCTACAACGAAAAGGAAGACCTTCATAATCAAGAGGTTGTGACCAAGTTTTGTTTTGCACTCTAAGGTCTATGGTTGCAGGAAGATTTTTATCGGTGTCCGCCTCACTAGGATTCGAGCATAAGTATTATGGGTGTAATTAGTGGTTTGAGAATCAATATAGAGTGTAGTTCCCAAGGCATTGCCAATGGATGTCAAACAGTCATGACTCCAGAATTGGAGAGGTAAATGGGGCAACCTGATCCAAACAGGTTTCCATGAGAAAGATTCTGTGAGTGGGTTGAAGGATGGAAACTAGGGTTTAATGATCAAATATTTAGATTGGCAGGTCCAAAGTTTGGAAGCAATGATGTTTCTATCATCTATTAAAGAGAAGGTTACAATGAAAATACCTTTAGCACATGGATACAAGTCTATTTTTCCAGTTAAAATTGGAGTCCAGTGCTCAGAGATCCATGCATGAAGAATAGGAAGGCTGGGCCATAGTCCCCGAATCTACAAATCAGAGCATGCTCTTTGTAGTAAATCTCAGAGGAAATGACCTCTTCCCCGAAAGTAATAGATGGGGTAATGTCTGCAGGTTTCATGGAAGATTCCTTGCTGTTTAAAACATTTTTGAAGGATGACCCAATATGGCCACGACTAGCATCTCTGTCGAGCTCCAATCTGTCATGAACTGATCCTTCCAACACATATTTTAAATGTCTATTACCAGGTGTTTCCGCACCCCCGGATGGATCTTGTGGTAGATTTTAGCTAGGGTTTTCGCAGCCATTCTGAGGTGGAGGAATGGAGCTCCCTGTAGTGAAGGCAAGGTCGATCCATGACCAGGGTGGAACCTCTGAGATGAGCCCCACAGTTTGTGCCTCCATCTCCCTCGCCTGTCCGTTGAGTTCTTGTCGGGTCAGATTTAGGGTTTGCTTTGGAAGCAAGGGCTCGGGTAGCCACCATGGCACAGGGTGCAAGTAAAGAGTGTGAGCAGAGGGCGTGGGCGCGAGCAGAGGGTGTGAGGGCATGAGTAGAGGCTCGGACGGAGGCGCGCGCGGGGCACAGCAGGGCAGGCGGATCGAGGTCGATCAAGGGTGCACGCAGGGTGCGTAGTAGAGCGACAGAGGCGGATCGAGTAATTACTTGTTGTCATGTATGCAAGACAACAAATATCCTAATGGTCATTAACCTCAATCCTTTGTGATGTCGTAACAACACTAATTTGAATAACATATTGAACCACCGACCGCTTAGGCTTAAAATATGTATAGCGGCTAGAAGATTTAAATTTACATTTGGAATTCATGTGATAGACTTTGAATATCCTATTGATCTCAGTGGTTGCTAGCCTTAAATTTTCATTTGGAGTCACGAGTATTTAGGCAAAAATGTACTTGAGTAACCACTCTAGTGGTCGCTAGTAATTAAAAATAGTATTTTAAAATTTAAATATAATTGGGGAGTATTCAAGCACCTGTTATGTTCCGCATGGTCCATATGGAGAAGTTCGAACCCTACCTCAAGGTCCCCCATGGCCACTAATTGAAAGCATCCAATGGTGTTAATGGGAATGAAACTTGGGTTGATAATTACAAAATACTTGTAAATTTTGGATGGTAAACGCTTTTATTATACCATAGATATGAAATGGAGTGGTGGAGGAGCACTTTCTCTAAGTGAGACATGGAGGTGGGCTTGGGTCCTTGATGTCCACTGAGTGATCCACATTCGAAGCTCCACGCTATGTTCCACTTGGTCCATATGGGGAGTTTTACCCCTACCTCAAGGTACCCCTATGGCCACTTATTGAAAGCATCCAATGAACTCAATGGGAATTGAACTTGGGTTGATGATTACAGACACCTAAATTTTTATGGTAAATGCTTTTATTATACTAGCGATATGAACTAGATTGGTGGAGGAGTACTTTCTTTAAGTGGGATATTGGGTGGGATTAGGTCCTTAATGTCCGATGAGTGATCTCGCATTCGAGCACCTTGCTATGTTCTACTTGGTCCATATGGAGAATTTCGACCCCTACCTCAAGGTGTCCCCATGGCCACTTATTAAAAGTGTTCAATGAACTCAATGTGAATGGTACTTGGATTACTGATTACAAACTACTTGTACCTCACCAATAGCCCAAGAACTTGAGTTCATCCTATCTTTGAAATTTTTGTTGTCTAGTCATGTATTTGAGTAACATATTGAACCTAATGGCCACTAGGCTTAAAATTGAACACAAAGTGGCCACTAGACTTAAATTTTCATTTGGAATTCATGCAATAGACTTTGAATATACTACTGAGCTCAACGACCACTAGGATTAAATTTTCATTTGGAATCATGAGTATTCGGAAAGAAATGTAGTGAGCAACCACCCTAGCGGTCACCAGTCATTGAAAATAATATTTTAAAATTTAAATATAATCACGAGGAGCATAGTTAGTTTTTCAATCAAGTCATTACAATTTTTTTCTCAATGCAAGACAACAAATATCCTAGCAGTGCTAACCTCAACTCTTTTTTATTTTCCTACACATACTATATAATTATCTTCGACCATAGTGGACACTAGGAATATCATGTAATAAACTTTGAATAGCATGTTGTACTCGGAGGCCGCGTAAATAAACTATTGGTGTTGGAGTTTAGTTTAGTTTTGAGTGTTTAGTTGGCTTGTTAATCAATATCTTGAATGTAAGACAAGAATTATCCTGGTGGCCGCTAATCGTAAGCATTTATTATGTTACACCAATGAAGTGGAATAATCTATGACCTTAGCAGCCTCTAGGCTTTGAATATCATGTGATAGGCTTTCAATAACATATTGAACTCAATAGCCACAATGCGTAAAGTTTTGTTTTGGAATATGTGTGTTTTGGAAAACATTTAAATTAATCTTGTCTTTTAATATTTGTTGTTTTGAAACATCAAAGAAAGAAAGTAAACATTCACCCTAGTGGTCTTTAGTCTTATAAAGTAGTATTGTAACATCCAAATATAATAAAGGAGCTTAGTTTTTTTTTCAACCAGGTTGTTACTAATGGTCGTGTATGCAAGGGAAAAAAATATCCTAGCGGCTGTTAATCTCAATTATTTTTATGTTTCACCAATGCTATTTAATAATATTTGACATTAGCAGACCCTACTCTTTGAATATCATGGTAGGACTCGATAAATTAATACGAAATATAAATATAATAATGGTGCTTAGCTCGGTTTTCAAGTGAGCCATCCTAGTTGTATTGTATATGAGTCAACTAGAATCTTAGCGGCCACTAGTCTTTGTTCTTGTTTGAAAAATGTATTCAGGAAACTCTTTAATATTTGTCTTGACTTGGAAATTTTTTTGCCTTGTCTTGTCTTGTAATAGCTAGGCAATGTCATAAAAACGAGCTTAGTAGCCTCTAGTCTTGGAATATGTTATTTTATAATTTAAAAATTGTTGCTTTATAATGGCTCATTTATTAAGTAATTCATTACTAACTATAAATGAAATATATGTTTGTAGATATAATTATTAACATTTATATTTAATAATATTTATGAGTGCATATAATGTGTTTACCTTTTGCTAAACATAAAGTTTTTGTAAAGAAAATGCATTTAATTATTTATTCATGGGAAAATAAATATTAAAAACTATTTATATCAACCCGATAATCAAGTGAGAATTGAATATTGAATAATTAGTCATGAATATTTCTTTCATATTAAAAATTCATTAAAGGAAGTCAAAATGATTATCATTACAATTTATAAAAATAGAATATTTGACTTATGTTTTGCTACTAGATATAGATTCTAGTGCTTTCAGAAAAAATAAATGGATGAAGAAGAATAAAAATAAACAAAAAAATATCCAGAGAAACAGATAGAAGAGGGCTGAAAAGGAAACCCGTTTATGTAACCAAATACTTGAGCGAAAACTAAACATATAAAATGGGTTTTCAGAAGGAATAAATATTTTAAAAGGGATTACAAAATCTTCGGTCATGGGCGGAAAAAATAAATTCGGTCATGGATAGAAAAATGTGGTTTGGACAAGAAGATGGAACACAACCGCAAATGCGCCAAAGGGAAATGTAGGGATGGATTGTGTTGCAAAAACAAGAACTAGGCAAATAGAGAGTGGTTGTAAGTGTCCACCATCAACTAAGTCGACACGTGTCTAGGAAAGTCAGCATGGAGGGGTGGGGTTTGTGAAAATTTTGAAGTTTTTAACTTCAAAATATTAAAGTTAAAATTTGGCCCGAGAGCCCATGACTAATTGGAGGAAGACATGTGTCCAGGAGGCGAGATGGAAGAAGGGGCCAAAGGAAAATTTTATGAATTTTTGCCTTTATGTTTGCAAGGTAAAAATGAAAATGGGCTCGCCTCCCAATGAAACATGGACACATGTCCAGTAGGTCAAATGGAGAAGTGGGAACTTAGAAAAATTTGTTGTTTTTGGTCTCAAAGTTACAAAGGAAATTTTTTTCCTGAAGGCCCATGTCCAATTGGAGGAGGACACATGTCCAAAAGGAGGCGGAGGTTCGAAGCTCGGCGAAAATATTGAAAATCTTACAAATTTTGGCGAAATTTCTCAAAGTCAAAAATTGATCCATAGCCCTGACAGGAAAATTTGGAAGTGTGCCCCCACATCCAATCAGGGGCGACACGTGGCACATTGCAAAGGGAAAAAAGGAGAGCGTGGGCCCACAAGAGGTTTTTGTGCTCGTGGATGGTTGAAGGAAAACTTGGAGGGTCGGCTCCATAGCGAATGGGAGACCGCCACGTGGTAGGGGAGAGAGCGGGTGTTCGGGCCCGCAGAGTTCTTTTTAGGAAAATTTCCTTTTCTCAAAATGGTGGAAAAATTCATCAAATTGGCCTACAGTTTTGGTAGGGCCAACATATGGACACGTGGCAGGTCCAGGGGGCAAGCGGGAAAATTTTCAAAAATTTCCAAAGGTCAAAAAGGGTTAAAAATGCATTTTTAAGATGGGGACCCGCTCCAATCATGTTTGGACACGTGTCCACCTTGTCCAAAGGCAAAAAGGGGAATATCTTGGACACATGGAGGGCTAACATTAAAATTTGATAGTCCCTTCAAAACTATTTTCCCTTAATAAAAAAAAACATTAAAATTTGATTTTTAAATCAATGGTTGCTGTGCGTTTTCATTTCTTGCTACCATTGGAGCTCCAGGAAGCTTGGAATTGTCATTTCTTCACCAAATCACATGAAATTTTATATGGTTTCACATCCCCTCGGCCTTCTAAATGTAATGGCATCATTTTTATGAGCTAATTCGGTGCCCTATGGTGTTTTTGATGAAATTTTTATTCAGGCCCGTGTAAAAACGTGAAAGGTAAAAATTAAAGTTGCAGAGGTAAAAATGATGAAGTAAAAGGTGGAAAATGATTGCAAAAGCATGCTTTGGCATGTCTGAATGCCAAAAATGTGACCCTAGGATGGATAAGGATCTAAATTCATGCAATATTTTAAAATATTTGTGCATCCTGGCATTTTATGAGTTGTTTTACAGTTTAATGTCATTTTCATGAAATGGATAAGGTTTCTTGTAACAAATTTGATCCCTAAGCATATTATTTTCTTGGATGCAAGGATACAAGCTGGCATGAGGTATAAAATGTATTTTTCAAGAATTTTTAAAAGGAGGAGACAAAAGAGAGAAAAAGACTCAGAATTTTCAAGCAAAAAGGCTAGAAGAAATCCATTTCTCTAGAAAACCGCTTGAGAGTCATTTTTATTTCGATTTTTGTATCATATTTTATCATGTTGAGTTGGTTTCAATTGTAAAGCCATCAACAACCTCTGATATTGTTCTTATAGCATTACCCTGCTAATGTATTTGATCATATCTTGGATTATGTGGTGTTATCTCTTGGCAAAATTTGCATATACTTATGTCTTAGAATGTTTTCAATTTATGTTTCTTCTCATGTTGCAATCTTGTGTTTAGGATCTCTTTGATCATACAGGGTCTCACTTCTTGTTGATGGTTTAATGGAATTTGCAATCTTATATTCAGAAGAGCTTTCATCTGATAGAAGATAGATATATTTAAAATCATTTTACTGTCCCTGAATAATGAGACTGTTTGTAAACCTTTGGGTGCACCTTAGGTCATGATTAAATAGGGATTCTTGGAGACTTTGTTGGTATTTTTATTCAAGATTTTGTGGCAGGTTATCAAAGTTTGTGTGGAAGAGTGTAGATTTGGGCCTCCATTTGTGCACATATCCTAGTTGAAGGAGCATTTAAAACCTCTGGAGGTATTTCTTGTTGTGTAGGTGTTACAAATTTCTTGCAAAGGCTCTCAAAGAAGTTGGTAATTCCTAGCTAGTCTTTTCTAAAACATCTCCCCACAAAATTTCATTCAAACTAACTCATCCTACCTATACTACCCCTGCATTGCATTGTGTGTCAACAAAATAATACAATCCTTCCACCAAAATGCACAAAGTATATCAGGGTTTCATCATGTCTTTAGCATCCTTAGCCTTGTTTTGAAAGCATTTCCATCATTTAGTAGTGACAACTCCTTTGAGTTTGGATAATGGATGCTTGATCATGTTTTCACAAGGCCTCTTCCATACCATATGCAAAACACAAGGATATCTCCATCTCCTTTACCATATAAGGGCTGCAATAGAGGTTATCTTTCCTTGGTTGATAGGCACAACCTCAAATAGTGAGTCTTAGATCAAAACCATTTTGAAGGTGCTATCCAATCCCTCAAATCTTGAATGAAAACAATAAGATAGGTGTGCTCTCGCTACAAATGACATACAAACCATCTATATATCCTTGAGTGTCTTGTGTAAGTTCATGATGTTGTGCGAGTTGTGAAGGAGATTAAATCTGATACCAACATGATGAAGAGTAATAAGGTCACAGTGAACACACTATGAGCCGTCCCATCCATTTGTGAATGATTTCATGACATAAGTCTAGACTGAGAAATTATCCAAGTATATAGTGAAGTTAAGTGCGCATATGAGGATATTTATTTGAGTCGGTGTCAATAATCACACAAACCCCTTTCAGTACTATCTTGGTACCATGTATCGAATTATTTCACGTACGTTAATGCCTCTTTCACGTAAGGCCATATATATAGAAAGGGAGAGCTTATTCCATGTACCGTTGGATATATTGGAAGGGTACATATATAGAAAGGTTCGGTATATTGGACCGATGGTATATACCATAAGAGCCAAACCCCGTCGAGCTGATTTCGCAAAATGGGCACCAATGCCCCCAAATGTTTTCTTCCAGATTCACAACTACTCAGAGGAAACAAATATGTTGCATGGAAGACTAAAATTAAGACACATCTTGAGTTTGAAGAGATCTAGACTGCTGTGAATGGTACTCTGACCAGATCAACTACTGATACAACACAACAACAAAAGTTTGATAAAGCAGATCAGAAGGCCAAACTCATCATCTTGTTTGGAGTGTCTAAAATGTGCAGCCCCACATTCAAGATGCTAAAACAACCAAATAAACATGTGATAAATTGGGCATAGTATATGAGGCCAAAAACAAGAATGTCATACAAAATTTGTAGAGTCAGTTACACACACTAAATTTTAAGCAAAATGAGAAAATTGAAGCTTTCTTAAGAAGAGTTGCAGAGTTGAGGGCTTCACTTCTAGCCTTGGGAGAAGTGGTCACAGATGATGCTCTCATTCCCATTATTTTGAGATCACTCCCCTCTTCTTACCACATTTTTGTCACAACACTAAATGTGTCAGATACAACAGTTAGTTTTGATAAACTGGTAAACCTACTGTAACAAGAGGAATCCATGCACAATAAGGATGATGAAGAGGAGAAAGCACTTTCTTCACATCAAAAATGGAAAGGAAAAGGTAAAGGAAAACCTAATTCCTATCAAAATTCCCAACATCAAAATCAATATCAAGGGGAAAAACAACAAAAGAAGCAATGTCCAATTTGTAAAAGAGGACATGACCTAAGAGATTGTTGGTATAATACTTACAAGAAAGGTTCATCAAGTAAATCTAGACCTCAACAAAAAAAATCTTACAAGGGACATTCAAAATACATTCAAGGGCAGAAAAAGGGGAACTAGAAAAGAAGACCCCATCAACAAGGAAATAATGTCAAGTAAGAAGAACATTCAGATAATGTAGACTTCTTGTACACTGCTTGATCAAGTGAACCATCCACGTCATCTAGTGATGTTTGGTATGTTGATTCGGGAGCCACTCAACACATGACCAGCCACAGAGACTGGTTTACCTCAATGAGGGACACACCTTCAAAAAACCATGTTTCATTGGGTGATGATTCTTCATATACAGATTCAGGGGATTGGGAACATTTCTCTACCCCTTGGTTCATGCAATTGTAGACTATCAGATGTCTTATATGTCCCTGGGTTGACAAATAATCTACTTTCAGTCAGTTAACTCCTAGATCACAACCTAAAAATTGACTTTGATACTCATTCTAGCCAAAAATTTGTTTGATTCGAGATAAATACTGAGGCTCGAAAATAGTTACAAAATCCTCCAACGTGGGATGCATGTTCTAGCTTGATTTTTTACACAGAGATGATCAAGAACTTGTGGCTAAGAACTCTTCCTCAACACAGCTGCATCGAGACTTGGTCATGTTAGTTTCAAGTATCTCAAGACACTATGCTAGCACAATATGGTACATGGGATACCATCTCTTCTAAAGGACACAAACAAGTTTCATCAAAACCTAGTAGGAAAACAACACAGAGCTTCATTCTAAAAGAGTACATATCAATCTCATAGTAATATTAATCGGTTCATATCAATATTTGTAGTCCGATGCAATCGAGTCATTTTGGATTTCAGATACTTCATGTTATGTGTTGACGACTATTCAAGGAAAATGTGGATTTTTTGTCTTTTTACAAGAAAAGTGAAGTTTTTAAAACTTTTAATAAGTTCAAAGTAGAAGTTGAGAATGAAACCGGTCATCACATCCAAACTCTTTACTCGGATCGAGGGGGAAATTTACCAAGAATGAGTTCAAATATTACCTACAAACTCATGGGATTTATTGACAAATGAATCCTCCACACACACCAAAACAGAATGGTGTTGTTGAGAGAAGAAATCATACTATCATGGAAATGGTGCAATGCATGATTGATGACTCTAGACTTGTAAAGACATTCTGGGAAGAAGAAGAAAAGAAAACAATGGATTTGTCGAACAAAGTGCCCATAGTTGCTCTTGAAAGAGTAACACCACAAGAAGAATGGTCAAAGTGGAGACCATCTATTGTACACCTTAGAGTATTCGGGTGTAAAGAAAGTATGCACATACCCAAGAAAATAGAAATAAATTGGACATGAAGTCACAGAAACTCATCTTCATTGGGTACAGTGAAGAGACTCTTGGGTATAGATTGATGGATCCAAAGACCAAAAAAGTCTACACCAGTAGAGATATTGAGTTTTTTTAGAAGAAGGAAGCCTAGTCTCCTCTTCTAGAATCACTTGATGTAGATTCTTCACAAATTATAAAAATTGAAGCTGATGTTCCCATAGATGAGGAAAGTGATGATGGGGATGATGGTGTTGATCTGATAGAACCACGACCCATGGGAACAGTTCAATGTATGCCCAAGTGGTGTACTAGCACATTATGAGATGCAAGAATGGATGCTCCACCGGATACATCCACCCCTAGACCATAGACTCATAGTAAAGCAAGAGAAGAAGTTAAATTTTCTTTGATGAGTAGAGTTATTGAGTCTGATGAGCCCTCTACACCCAGAAGCCCTACAGCTTAAAATCTTGGAAAGATGTCATGGAATCTGAATATCAGTCAGTAATGAAAAATAACACTTGGTAACTTGTCGATATTCCACCAGGGAAGAAACCCATTGGATGCAGATGGATATTTAAAACAAAGTATAAAGCAGATGGGATAGTGGACAAGTATAAAGCAAGACTAGTAGCAAAGGGGTGTGCACAAAAATAAGGCATTGACTACGAGGAGACATTTACTCCCATAACTAATATCAAGATGATCAAGATGATCTTTGCTCTAGCTGCACAATTTGGATGTAAAGTTCATTAGATGGATGTAAATAGTGCCTTCCCGAATGAAAATTTACAAGAAGAAGTCTATATGACTCAAACCGAGGGATATGTTGTACCCGGTCAAGAAGAAAAGGTATGCAGACTCAGAAATCTCTGTATGGCCTTGAAAAGGCACCCCTGGCATGGTACATCAAGATTTATGAGAATCTCATATAACATGGATTTTTTAGAAATCCATATGATCCCAATCTTTACCTCAAAAAGTAAGGAGGGGAGATTGTGATATTCGTTGTCTGCTTCGATGATCTTCTCATCACCGTTAGTTTGGTGAGGATGATCGATGCAATGAAGAAAGATATTAATCGATCGTTTGACATGAATGATCTCGCCAATGCACTATTGTCTTGGATTGGAAGTATGACATAAAGAGAATTACATATTTGTTTCTCAAATGAAATATACCAAGACAACTCTCGAGAAATTTAGGATGATGGATTGCACACCACTTACTACACATATGGAGAACAGATTACAATTATCTCGTTCAGATCCATCTCCTAAGGTAAGTGCCACTCTCTATCGGCAGTTGATTGGGAGTCTCATTTACCTGACCTACACTAGACCAGATATCAACTTTGTAGTGAGCTATCTATCCATGTTCATGCAGGAACCCAAAGTGTGTCATTAGAAAGCAAGTAAGGCACATCTTGAGATATCTCAAAGGATCAATGGATCTTGGTCTAGAATACAAGAAGAACAACAACTTCTTCTTGTTAGGATATTTAGATTTAGATCATGTAGGAAATATTGATGATAGAAAATCCACTTCAGGATTTGTGTTCTTTATGGGATCTAGACCAATATCATGGGGAAGTAAGAAAAAAACTTTTTGTTTCTTGTTCTTCCATAGAAGTCAAGTATCGTTTTGTAGGAGAAGCTATCTGTGAAGTGATTTGGCTACATCACATACTAGAAGGACTTGGAATACCATAGGACAAATTGACCACCATGTATGTTGATAATGAAGGTGTTCTCAAACTTGTTCGCAATCTAGTTTTTCATGAAAGAACAAATAACATTGAGGTACAAGTTCATTTTATACACGAGCACATGTTGAATCACAACATACAACTTCAATTTTGTCCAACAAATTGAACAACGAGAAGATATCTTCATTAAATCACTTACACGTGACAAGTTCGAGTTGTTAGAGAGTTCCTCTCCTCATCCATTGAGACAATGCACAATTAAGGGGGAATGTTAGGATAATTCAACCAAATCTACCCCTATGTAATAACATGTGGAGGCACCACACTCACTTGATAACCCGACCCAAAGTTTGACCTTGGAGGAGCATCGAGTTGACAGTTGTCGGCCTCTACTGATTTGTGGACTTTTCAATGGTCCCTCTTACTTTTTAGACTTTGGGCTACATGGCGAGCTCGTGCTCATTTGGGTTTCTACCTTGAGACCAACTCTTGGAGATGTGCCACACTGACACTTGGCATTCTCCGCTGATACATCTATACTTAGCCAATTTTGAAGCCCGCCTTTTAACTTTGTTTTAACCATTTGCTATGTGGAGGGCTGACGCAAGTTTGAGTCTCCACCCTGGGCTTCCTTTCTAAATTTGTGCCAAGTCGACACCTGACACCTTCTTTTTAGTTGAAGAATTTTCAATGCCCCGTAACTTCTTTGGGGCTCTGGACGTATGGAATCCTAGCACAAGTTTGGGTTCCCCTTTTGGATTCACCTTTGGAGAAGTGTCATTAGGACACGTGGCTCCTTCCACTACCTCCTCCATACTTAGTCATTTTTGAGTTTTTTCCCCGAACCGCTTTCAAGCTAGAGGACTTTTCATCTTCGTCATTTCTTCTCCTTTTTGTTTTTGGTTCCTTTGTGGCATCGCCCCTTCTTGTCTGACCCTACTATCTCATAGTTGAGTCTACCTGTAACTTGGAGAACGGATTTAAGACATGGAAACGGCCCAACATAGTCATTTCTATTGTACAGGGTCCCTTAGTCTCTCTTGGCCCCTACCCCCCTCATTTGTCAATTTCCCTCGCTACCATTTACAGTTTCGAGTGAGTTTTCTCAGGTTCCTTCTATGCGAGGTCATGGCTGATCCAATATTTGGCCCAGCGTGAAATATGAATAACACTACCTACATTAAAAACAAATGGGACATCGACAAAATTTTCTTTGTGGACTCGCATGGAAAAATGACAATTTTTAATTTCTCGCATGATAAAAATCCATTTAGAAAATAAAAATGAACGTTACGAAACAAAAAAATAAATTTTAAGAGAGCTATATACGTCTCATTTATTATTAATTTTTATCAAGTGTGAATTCGATATTTTTAGCTATAGTCAAGCGTAATTCCAAAAAAATCAAATAAAATGTGGCATCTTGCAAGTTTGAACCAGCTTAATTACACAATTATATAATTGACACATTTATTAAGAAATTTTTAATTAATGACATAATTAACAAATATTTTTACCTATAAAAATCGGAATTATTAAGTTAGAATCATTATCCATTAAAATTTTGTCACATGGCATGGATTTTCTAATATATCTCATGATCGTTGATATTTTGGATTTATTTACGCTTTAATCTAGAAAAAACTAAAAGATAATTTTATGATTCACCGTAATTTGAGAGTACCTTATAGATAGGAAAGAAAATAGTGACCGCTAAGCTCCATTACAATGATATTTTTACAACACCAAATTCAAAATAATAAATAATTAGATTTGATTGGGGGTTATGGTATTCTGTTAAGAACATGTTAATGAACAACTCTGCATGTCATATGTTTTCCGTCTATTTTTTAGCGAATTCGAGTTGTCTCTAGCCTCTATAACTCCTAGGTTTCATTTCCAAGAACGTAAATAAATATCTTTACGCTTTTGTTCACTAGAATTTTCATTAACTATAATCTTATCTTATTGACTATACATTCCTTCCACAACCAAGTGTGGCACTACACACAATTGAAATATTTCTCAACTTCTATATTACTCAAAGTATGGACCACCCAATGTTTTGGTGAATATTCTTATATCATTTTACTTTTTAATAGAATATAAGATGGTATTCATAAATAAATGACACAATCAATCCCAAATAAGTAAATTAAAAGTATATGTAAAAATTATTGTGATTACTCAAGGACCAAATATAGAATTTTTTTTTTCAATTATTATTAATAGTTTGAAGATTAAATTGTGTAGTATCATGATATTGATTACCAAGGTTGCCCCCGACTATAGATTATGAACCCTATTCCCACCCAATGTAAATTAATAAATGTATGAATTGATAAATTAAAGTTGTGGAGCATTGTTGGCTCATTGCTATTGAATTGAATAGTAATGAATTAATTATCAAAGGCGACTCTCATATTATTGCTAACCTCACCATATAAAAACTTGTGTGAATAAATTTCCTTTTTTACACTTTCATTAATTACATATTGGACCTTAAATTTTATATATTTGGAGGGGTACTAAAAAGGTGCATTTTATATAAAATAACGTGATAAGATTTGAAATAAATATGTTGATTTCTCGGACTCATCACCTTTTTCAATAAAGGTCGATATTAAAGCCCCTAAAGAAGCTTGTATTAATTAAAAGCATGAGATGACATAGTCAATCCATATATTTACTGATCCACTCTTATTTATTTTCACACCTTTCATGTTTATTTCAATGGATTTCAATTTCTCTCGTCATGGTTTATCCAATGTTACCTTTCATGTAATTTTCTGTTTTAGTGTGTGAAATGAAATTTTATACCAAAATTTTTCATTTTCATTTGAAATCCATTTTTGAATTGAAATAGAGCAAGACCTGTAAATATTGAGGGAGTTCTTGAGAATTATTATATTTCTCTAGAGGGACATCCGAGGGTAAATGCGGAAGTTTCTTTAACGTTTGTTTGTCATCTTCTTATCATACACCCGACAAAGGATTGGTCTTCGGAGATGGGTCATCACCGGATCAAGAAAACTTATAGGGTTGGCATGGAAGTGGTAATAGAAAAAACACAAGTCTATCATAGCCCTTGCTATTTGAGGCTCATTATAAACATAAATATTTTGTGGATGTGGCTATTTTTTTGGAGTTGTAAAAATGGTTTGACATCCCAATGCGATTCGTGTCTAGTGTGGCTAAATTGAGTGAGACACCAAGGGTGGGAGATAGTTCCCTCCCTTTCCCGACCTAGATTATATGTTTTGTCTCTTTGTAACATGAACCAATGCATTGAGATATTGTTCTTCAAGAAGGTTTCTAAGCATATGTTTGGTTAAATAGCCGGGTTCTCTGCTGGAAAAAAGCATCTTTTTCTAGAACCCTTGTGGAAACTATTTTCATCCTCGTTAAAGTGTGGGTTACGAAGGTTTCATCTGATTTAAATAAAAAGTGTTTTTAAAATTTTCAAGCTATAACTTTGTTTTGATTATTATATATCCTTTTTAGTTGCATTGTTACCAAATCATCTAGTTTATCTTATCAGTCTGGTTTTTTTAGATTCCTAACCACTTTTGTTATTGGCATATGCTCTTAAGAATTTTTCACCAAAGTATTGTCGTGTCATTTGGGTTTTTAGACTAATCCTCTCATAGTATCTATAATGTAAAGGGAAAGGGACCCTTCAACCCTCCTTCATTCTAAATATCAAGAAATCATTAATAATTTTTTTTTGTGTGCCTGACAATGAAATTTCAATAATTAATCGCTATTAAATTTGGTTTGTTTGAAGATGTCAATTTGTTGCTAGAAGTGAAGACTAATGATTGCTAGCATCAATATATTATAGAATATATTTCTGTTAATGTAAAAAATAATATGTACAACTTTAGGATAGAGGAGCTAATAGTGGTTTGATGGCTATCTTCCCATCACTTAAAAAAAAATTGAGTTACACTACATCATTGTGGAAACTTGGAGTTCTTTTCTTTCAAAAGCTACGAAGGTCTTTGAGAAAGGAATACATTTAATTCTCTTTCCCTAATAATAGAAGATAATGTAAATGGATCTATTTTTTTACGTAAAACCTCTCTCCTACAACAATATATCTAGGAAATTCCTTTCATTAAATTTTTTTCATGTTTTCTTCCATATAGTTCTAGATATAAACACAAATTTTCTCTGTCTACCAGTTCAATTTTGTTTCTTATGGTTTTTGGATATCACCAATTAACTGATGCAAGAAATAGTAGTTGTCTTTTAAATAGCTCAGGTTCCAGAGATATTCTTCTATTGTTATAAAAAATTTGGAAAAATTGGATATGTATGATGTTGTTTAAAAAATTATGTCCCAATGCAAAGAATAACATCCATATCAAAATTGGAAATTGTTTGCTTTGGTTAGGGTTCACTACTACTATTGTGCATAGATATAGCTCTGCACTGCTTCTAATCATCCAAAGGTATTTTTAAAAGTCTCTACAAATAACATGGATCAATGTGTTAAAACTAACATGGAAAGACATGATTTCATATTGTATAGATTATTAGATGAAAAATCAGAAAGCAATATCATATTACAATTTTTTTATTGACACATCTATTTGTTACATTTGGGTTCTCCAAGGTTGGTCATACTACACATGAACATGGCTCTTTACATATACGACGACATAATGAAAATAAAAAAATCTTAAAGAGAAATATGTAATTGGCTATGGTGCTACAAGAAATCTTTATAACTGTGATATAAATAATTCTAAACCAATTACTATAAAGATAATGTAAAGTCACTACCCACTAAGCTTGTTTGCATTTGAAACTAATGTGGAAACAATTGGAAGCATCAAGCATCGAATGTTGAGATTCTACATGGATGTTTGCTTTCTCCACTTGGAAACTTGATGTTTTATGATTACATGGTAAACGGAAGTTTTTGAGACATCCTACATGGTCAGTAAAATTATTATGTTATGAAGAAAAATGAATCATGACATTGTAAATTCAATTTTGAAATAGAAGTGTCCAATCAACCTCTAACATTCAAAGTAAAATGGATATTTGGAAAATATAACAAGTGTTTTATTAATTTTTATTTTCCTATAGGATCATCAAAGAAGATTAAAGTAGACTGGAATGATCAGCTAAAGATTTCTCATGGTTCTGAAGAAGGATAGTCATATCTTCATTATGAATGTAACTAATGAATTGTTTACAGGGATGTGAAGACTTCTAACATTCTTTTGGATAATAATTTTGATGCAAATTTGTCCGACTTTGGCATTTCTGATTTCATTTCCTTAGCAAAACACCACACCTCTACCTATGTTATGGATACAATTTATTGCATTGACCTAGAATATGCAAGAACATCAAGGTTGAATAAGAAATATAATGTATACAGTTATGGGATTGCTATTCTAGCATTGTTGATGGGAAGGAAGTTTTGGCCAATAACTCAAATATGTCAAAGTTGTTAAGATTTATGTTTGTTAATTTTCATTTGGAGCTTACACATGCGTTTTTAAAGTATTTGTAAGGTTTGTTGTCGAAATAATCAAATGTGGATGGAATTGTCTTTGAAATTGATGGGTGAACCCATATTCTATCAAAATCAGACTACAAAACACTCATCGAAATTGTTGATATAGAAGTTGCAAATACTTATAAGAAAAAACTTCCAGTTGGCCTTGCTTTGTACCAAGAAATGGCCATTTGTTCAACCCACCATGCATGATGTTTCCAAAGTTCTAAGTTCGACGGTGCTAATTCCCGTTACTTATGTAATTTCCTAGTATCCAAACGAAGCAACTGACTCCTAGTAATAATTATAGGAGGTATTTGGATGGATATGCATATGGTAAGCACAATGATGTTACAGGGAGCACAAGTTAATCTTATAGAAGGAATTTATTTGTGAGATTTAGTGAGGTAATTTCACAAAACATTTTTTGACTGGAATGAGACTTGGATAGTGTTGTGATGGGAAAAAAACATCCCCTGGAGTCCTCTCTTTCCCGGGGTCTACTTTTCTCAATGGCTGAGCTGATTTTCAAGTAAACAATGACCAATTTTACCTATTACAGTCCATATTTTTTCCATAATAATTCAAACCACTTTGAACCCTTAAAACAGATAAAAGTGTGCCCAAATTTATTTTAGAAGGGGAAATATTGGGTTTTGGGAAATTTGTTCCTTTTCCACTTGCCGAATAGGATTGTTTTCGTCATAGCTAAATCAATCCACTTCTGATACTAGTAGTAGTACACTCTTCTATTGTTTCCTTCTCATAAATACTAGTCTCTACTTTGATATCACCTCCACTGCTACTTTACTCAACATTACTTTTATCCAAACCGATAGTTTCATTCTAGAGGCAACAAATGTATTCATGTTTTGTGAAAATAAAATTGTCCACAAAAGGAAATTACTCCTCGTATAAGATGTACAACTCGTATTCGTATGATTGTTTAATAAATTTTAAATGTAAATATAGAACCTTTCAATGTAAAGATATGACAGATTAATTTTGTTATTTCTTGACTAAAAAAAAATACAATTATGGCACAATGAGTGTTTTGATTGATTTAAACTATAAAATAATGGTTCAATGTATCTATGAGGGTGTAAGAAAACATTTCTCACAAAATATTTGCTTTCATTGTGTCATGAATTATTTTATTTTCTTTCTCACGGAAGTGACTCATTGTTTATATGGAGAATAGAACAATTTACAATCATAAATTCTATTATCTTGTAGAGTAATAGAATTTGTGATATACATAAACTCCAAACTTTATTGTTTTCTTTTAATGATTACTTAGAGATATAGTTTATAATAATAAACACTATTGAGCTTGTACAATATAAAAAAATAATACTTGAGTTTTTACAAGGTATATTTTGGGGTGAGAAATGTAATTTTATTATGAGTTCCATCAAAAGTCAAAATAATACCACTAGCATTTAAGGCCAGTGTCAAATTTAAGGATATGTGCATGCTAAAGATTAAAAGTGTGTGCATCACACTTTAAAAGTTTGATATTCATGCTCTGAAAGTGTGTGTGCGAGACTTCACACTTGCAAGGTGTGAATGAAATGTCAGGTTCACACTTTTAGAGTGTGAGGCTTGGATTATTCAGAGTGTGGGGATATCACTTTGAAAGTGTGAGGCTAAGACTTTTCATAGTGTGGGGATCACACTTAGAAATTGTGAGGCTCTTGGAAATTCAAGAGCGTGGGGATCAAACTTTGAAAATGCAAGGCTCTCGGACTTTAAAAGTGTAAGCCCCAAACTTTCAGATTGTGAGGCTCGCATTTTTAGAGTGCGAGGCTCGTGCCTAAATACAACGGGATCATGAATTATAATAGTTGTCAGCATCTAACCTTACATTGAGGATTTTTCACTTTCATTTAATACCTCGGGCTCATGACTTATAAGAGTTAACAACCGCTCACCTTACATTGAGGCTCATGACTTATAATAGTTATCAACTACTCACCTTAATACAATGGGCTCAACAAATAATAGTTAGCGTCTGCTCATGACTTTGAACTAGCTTTTGCAGGAAGTTATTGTTAATTTTTTTATTAATCCAACAGCTCATGCCTTATAATAGTTAGTAGTTGTTAGCCTTACATACTCTCAACATTGAAAATCTAAAAAATGGAAAAATTGGAATCCAATAATAGCCAAATTGGAATCCAATAATAGTGATATTGGAATCCAATAATAGTGTTATTGGAATCCAATAATAGTGAAATTGGAACTAGAATAATTCCAATAATGACAATATTAGAATCGATATTGCTACTAATGGGTTCTAATAATAGTAATAATGGAATACAATATAGAAAAAATGGAATCCAATATACGCAAAAATGGAGATGGATTTCTTCCAATACTTGAAATACTGGAGTCTAGATTTACTGGAATATGTCATGATTTAGTGAAATAAGCATTTTTCCCATTGGGGAAAATTTCCCCATTGTCGGTGGTGACCCATCCCAGTCCACGTCGACCTTATAAAACTAAGTTAAATCCTTCCAAAAAGGGATCAGAAGTGAGATGCATGCAGATTCTGGAGCTTCCTTGTGACTTGTGAACTCTCTCTCATGCCTTAACACTCCTGCAACATCTACAGACCTCCCAGACCTCCATCGAACGTGTTTTCATCCCTCATGATCATCTTTTGTGAGATTATCATTGTTTTTATTGCTTTAATCATATTTTTATCAGTTGTCCCCGTAGGTAAGTGTGCTCATTATTGCTAGATTATGAGATATGTCATTTGGACCATGATGTCATATGTTGCCCATTATTAAAATGCGTGATAAGGAAGAATATATCTTGTTGTTTCACCTTATTCTAGATCATTTCTTTGAAGTATTGACAAAACAGATAGGGTAACTTAGCGTAGGAGGAATACCTGTTTTAATGCTAGTTGATGGGTTGTTGTACACATATGACTTCGAATCCACAGCTTGATCGTGAGACATTCCTTTTGGCTAGGATGAACTACCTATAATAAAAGTAAGATGACTTGAAATAATTAAACAATATGTGTAGTGAACTGCCTAGCGTGTGCTAGATCCGAGAAGTGTGATACTTCCTAGATGGCATTAGTCCACTATTTTAAACAATTTAATGCGGTAAATAAGGAAAATCCTATTGTAATTTGAAATGATTTAGGTATCTCACTTAAAAACAATAAGAAATTGATCTAATCTAACAGGATAGGTTCGAATAGGATCTGAAGGTCAAATAACTGGTTCTGGGTCTCTGCAGTGACAGAGGTCTCAGGTAGATCATAGGTGAATGAGGGTGAGAGGGAATTAGGTGGATAGGTCACTATTCTGGTTGTATGGGAAAATATAAAGACCGATTTCGGTTAAGGGTGACCAACGGCAGTTGGGTATAAATGGTGCCGGTTACTATGGAGTTCCGGGAATGCCACAAAATGAGATTTAGGTCTCCTTTATGATTGCATAAAGGACTTTGGTTGGTCAGGATGAGGTATTGGGTGATTTAGGTAGGATTTGGTGAGATTTTAATGGGTATATGGAGGGGTGAGTGTTGGAGGAGGTCAATGGGTGGCAAGGTAAACAAAAAATGATAATAAAATGGTGAAATGGAATGAACCAGAGAAGTATAACATTTACTTACTTGGATTCTGGTCCTAGATGTCTGTAAGTGAGGGACAAAGGTGTTGATGAGAGGTTTGAAGGTTGCAGGTGATCACCAACTAAAGAAAATCTTCTGCATGGGCTGCATGTACATTCCTCTTTGCTTGGTTAGATCAAATCATTGTTGGGATGGCTGTGTAGGAAAAGATGCTTCATCTCCTTCCTCGTGTGCGTGCTCTCGCTAGGATTCACTCTCGAAGATGTGATATCTCTGGAATGTGCTAATGTTCACCAAATTTTTCCATCTTTTTCCAACCTTCTGCCAACCTTGAGAATAAGGTTGTTTTGGGATTAAAAGGGTAACCGACGGTGGTTCCATCTTAACCGATGACAGTTAGGGGTAACCGGCGTCGGTCAAGGTGGGATTTCCTAGGTTTACTAAACTAGGGAGATCATCTTGATTTCCTCAAATCTCGTACTGTTAACCCATAGATTAGACTGGGAGCTTCTTGTAAGCATGTGGGAATGTGGTTAGAGAGAATGTAGGCATTGATTTTTAGGGTTTAGGTAAGTCTTAGCTAGTTATGGCAACTTACTAAGAATAGGTTTTAGGGTGAGTTGGCTTGATGAGGTGTCTAGGTGAAGTGTATGTGTGGATATTATTTAAATTAAGATATTTAAATAATAAATATGGTGAGGATAATGAATTAAATTAATTAAATTAATATTAGTGGGGTGAAGAGGGCCATGGCTAGGTGAATGTGATGAAGGGTGCTTGTTTGTCGAGGGACCAAAGGGGAGTGTGACCTAATTTTAGTGTCTACATTTTGTCCCCTTTTTTACGTAGCTTGTATTAGTAAGCAAAGCTAACAAAAATAAGATGTGGTTGCCCCATGTGTGGGTGAAGGTGATCCCCCTCAAACCAGGAACTGACGAGGTAGAAGGTAGAATTAGTGAGTGGTTTGATAAAAGGTAAATGTGATGAAAATGAAGGTGAGTAACAGGGGAAAAAAGGAGCCATGTCTACACGAGTAATCTAGGTAATGGGTCTGGGTCGAAGGTAGCAACACTTAAATGCATGCACAAGTATAAATTGTAGCACGCTAATAGGTTGAAGAGCAGGCAAACTCTACATCATCTAAAGTCGATAGGTTTATCCAAACAAGGTTAAAGTGATTCCAATATCTAAGGCATAGGATATGGTCAGGAAACATAACGTAGGTTAGGTACAGGAACATTTAGGTATGTTCTAGTACACCAAAGGTAGGGTCGAATAAACGAGTCACGTCGATAGGCTAGGTAAGGTCTTTAGGTCAACAACACAAGTAGCGAAAGTGTCGTAAGGTATAGTGAACACATGAGGTCAAAGGTTACTAGCGATGGTCCAGTCCAAATATCTAGGTCATGGCATGGGTAAGGCCAAGGTAGGGGTAAAATAATGAGTCCCCAAAGGAGGAAAAATGGAGGTAGTAAATGATGAGGTCAGGAAAGGTGAGGTAAATGATCAGAGTGAAGGTTGGGTGAGGAAAAAAAAGGAAGTAGGGGTAGGGTAAAAGGGTAAAATTTAGGGAAATGTGTAGGTGATGGTGACCGATGCCGGTCATGGATAACCAACATTGGTAGAGGTAAACCGATGATGGTTAGGTAGGGCATGCGACTGATGTCAATCAAGGGTAATCAATGTCGATTAGGTTGGGTTTGGTATAAAAAAATCCAAGTTTTTGGTTATTCATTTGTTATTTTGTGAAGTGATAAAATGACAAAAAAGAGAGAAAAGAGAGAAAAGTTTCCAAATGAAACAAAACAAAGAGTGGTGGTGTGATTGACAAGGGATTGGTTGGTGAGCAGTGGGTCCACATGAGTAGTGTGAGAGATTTGATAGGTTAGAGGTTGCGGTATCAATTTGTTGATGGTGGAGGCCGAGAGAGGGATCGGGTGAGCCTCCCGGTGGATGTGACATGCCACCGAGATGGTGGCAACGTGATGAGGTAAGTGCTCTACTCTATGTGTAGTTGATTTAATAGATTAGAGGAGTATTTTATTGTTGGTTGTAGGTTTTGTTGGTTTTTCATTTTTGTGGGTGTTTAAAAATTGAATTTGGGAATGGGGGATAGTTGTAAGAGGAATGATAAGGTAATAAATGGGATAGCGGGGGTGAGTGGAGGTCCTAGGGTAGTTTAGGTCATTGTAGGTGGGTAAAAGGGGAAAGGAGAGGTTTTTAGAAAAGGGAGGTTTTGGAAATCAAGGGTTTTTCTGCGACAAAGGCCGGCATTGGTCAAGTTTGGTGGTGTCGGCAGTCGATTCGTGGAACCAGATTGGTCACAAAATAGGTGACCGATGTCAGTTAAGGGGTGACTCGAGGTCAGTAAGGGTGAACTAGTACCACCACCAAACAGGTGACCAATGCTGATTAAATGGTGATCGAGGTCATGTAAGGGTGAACCAAGATTGGTGACCAAACAGTGACCGATGCCGATTAAAGTGTGACCAGAGGTCGGTTAGGATGAACCGGTATTAGTCGGATTTTTGGTCACAAGGGTCCAAAAGTGATGTGGACTAGGTAGTTGAGATGAATAGGGTGAAAATAGTGTATAGGAAAATGCTAATGGTTGAATATGGATGATACATGTAAATTAATGTTATGCTTGTATTAGATGCAAGGGAGAGTGCAACTACATATGCGGGATATGGTTCCAACTCTACTGGTGATAGTGTGCGGTGTAGTGACCCCAACGGAGCTGCAACATGTGAAGGTATTTAGGTTTTGGACTTCATCATTATAGATATGTAGTCAGAAGCCCTGTTTGATGGTCACGCTCATTGATAGACGAGACTCCATGACCAACACGTTCCACCTGTCGACGGGTGAGATTACTATCACCATGGAGGACGTGTTCTAGATTCTTCGGTTACCCATATTAGGTGCCCAAGTTTATTTTATCTCCTCTGATGCTTCAGAAGAGCTAATTGTGTCTATTTTTGGAGAGGGGATGGCTGTTATGAGATTCCATAGTGCCAGCTTGAGCTATGGAGAGATGTACCTAGCCCGTCCTAGAGGAGACGAGGCTAGTGGTTCTGCTGATGGAGGTAGTGTGATGCTATGCACTACCAGATGCAGAGGGTGGTTGCTTTCCCTGATCACTAATGGGGGTACTCTATGACATGATGGTGGATGAAACCCACTTTTCTTGGGCACCAGTATTCTTGGTGCAAATATGCACAGGAGTTTTGGGCATATCGGTGGTGCAAGTTCAACCTATGTTGTATGTTTTTACTACACTGACTGGGCCTACGAGCACATAGTTTGTGTGTGGCCTATAGGTATGCCCCAAGAATATGCATTCCCAACATGATTTTTGTGGGTGGGGTATAGGAGATGGGTGCTAGTGATAGGAGAGCGGAGATCTGAGAGGCCCACACATGATGTGGCCCATTTCTAACGATTCTTGGGGGTTTTCCAGAGTGGACATTATCTGGACGACATATGTTGGATTCCCCTCATATAGGCATATGCATGAGTAGCTAGCTGAGCTTCAGCTAGAGAGATGGATACATGGACGTCATGCCAAGGATGACAAGATGATCCCAAAGAGATGCAGTCCGATGGCAATTCGGCTAGTACAGACACTCCTCCGCCCCTCCCACAGATCGAGAGATGATGTGGAGAGGTCCTTACCTCTACCATATTCTACAGTGCCCACAGGGTAGGAGGAGTAGGCAGTGGACCGGTGGATAGATGAAGTCAGTGCAGTGCAGATAGGTATAGGTATAGGTAGTGGTGGCGGCTCGATTCACGAGCCATACCACCCAGACCCAGAAAACGGATCTAGCTACCATTACGGTGCAGAAAGATGCCCTACAGGGGTAGGTGGCTACTCTCATTACCTAGTTGGGTATACTATAGACATAGCTGGAGGGCTCGGAGGTGGAGGTAGCAGAGCTACACGTATAGGTGGCTAGTCTGCAGGCCGATGGTTGATGGAGGAGATGGAGATGGAGAGGAGGGGATGGTCAGGTGGCAGCCTTACAGGCTCATGTGGCAGGTTTACAGGGCCAGTTGGCCATAACCCAGGCATAGATTGGGGTCTTATAAGCCCAAATACAGCACGAGGCAAGGGGCACCACCACAGGCACCGGGAGTAGGTCCCAGTTCACAGGTAGGCACAAGGTAGGGTCCCGCAGGCAGTACAGGGGCCTAGACCTATGGGACCACCACAAACCATGCCTATATCTAGGCTACGGGATGCCCTAGGTGAGGCTAGATACTATCAGGACCAGCTGATGGCAGGCTAGGATAGACTTCATATCCTATGCTGAGTACATGGCACAACAGCATCCAGTGAGAGGACGAGATCCCGCACTCACAGTGTGGAGAGCACAGGGGGTCAGTGAGCTCTGAGGCCCGATTAGGTAAAGGCTACCAACGTGCATGGAGACTAGCTCCAGGTGAGGTGCCAGCAGGGACCCAGGAGGCCAAGGGTATAGGTGATATAGAGATGGAGGACATCCACCGAGATGTTTAATATGCGGTCACCTGATTTTTGATGTATGATAGTTATTTTGTGATTATATACCGGCTTGCGTCTTTGAGAGATAGTGAGGATGTATGAGTGATTTTTATATTTTGAGCATATACCAGCCTACGTGCCGAAGAGATTTTGTATTGATTCATTATTTTATTGTATATATGAGACTGGCCTATGTGCCGATGACATTTTGTATTGTATATCGGCCTACATGCCGATGATTTTGAGATGATGGACATGATGAGATAGCCATGTATATTTGAGATACACATTGATTTATATGATGAGATACATGTTATGATTTGATTTGTTGATGTGTTTATGAGATATGAATTTGTTATTTTGATATGGATGGAAATTAGGTGAGTTAGGCATGATGGAGTCAGGTTGGTATAGGCATGGATCAATTCAGGTTATAGGCATGGATTGAGTCAGGTTATAGGCATGGATTGAGTCAGGTTATAGCTATGGATCGAGTCAATTTATAGGCATGGATGAGTCAAGTTATAGGCATGGATTGAGTTAGGTTATAGGCATGGATTGAGTCAGGTCAGTTTAGGCATGGCTGAGTTAGGTTAATAGAGGCATGGTTGAGTTAGGTTGATGGAGGCATGGTTGTGTTGAAAGTAAGTGAAGTTGTGAGTCAATATTTCATGCAATGAATGATAATATGGGTCATATGTTAGATCTGGTATAATCTATGCATATGGATGATAGAGAAATGGTAGGCATGTTAAATGTATGTTTGTGATAATATTTACAATATGAAACAACTTGTTATGTATGTGGTTTAATTTTCAATTTTGGGTATAAAAGGAAACTAAGTTAGGTGTAATGTAAAGTGAGGAACATGGAAGATGAATTTTTAGGGTAGAGGATGGTCAAGCCAACCTCCAAGGGCCCCATGCCCTTAGAGTGTTACCTACATAGTCCTAGTGAAAAAAGGACCTTGGGCGATGTAGTTCTCCTATAAGCTAGGGAAGAATATGAGGAGGTATGAAAATGAGTTGGTAGGTTTTTGGGCATGTTGTGGGTTTAGGTTTGTTAGGTGTGGGTAGATTATAGGTAAAATGATGTAGGTGAGGGTGATTGTGGTAAAAGAAGAAGATTACCCCAAAAGTAAGTGTCGAGGACCAAGTCCTATATAAGGTAATCAAAACGTAAACAAAGATGGTTAAAAGATAAGAGGGGGAAATAAAGCCACCTGATTGGGTAGGATCATACCGAGTAAATCACACATTAGCAGAGGTGATGAATGTAAGACCCTAAATACATTGCATGATGGACTGTTCTATGGTGAAAAGTAGTCACATGATCACCAAATGTCTAAGTTCCAAGAAGTCCCTTGAGGCAATAGGAAATGGGAGTGGGAATTGTAAGAAGGGTGAAAGGTAGTTAATTTTTATGTGGTATGAGGTAACATGCACTTTGGGCAAGAGAACCTAGGTCACAATGGGCAAGTCCATGAAAAAAGTTTGAGTGTGTTGACTTATAGTTGAGATATAGACCGATCGATGCAGGAAGCTTCATTACTCTCATTTTTTTAATAAAAGCTTTATATAGCTGTCCTTCTAGGAAGCATTCTATTTATAACAGCAATTGTCAATAGGAAGATGTCCTTTTGAGGGATTCATCATATTTTTAGTAGAAGTTTTACTCAAGGAGTTTGGTCCCATGTACGGGCCTTGAATTCATGGACAAGACTAAGGTGGAGAATAAGACTCTTGTTCAAAAGGCAAGGTGAAATGACCGTGGGATCTTATCTAAAGGTAAATGAAAAGTATCCATGAGAATCATGCTATGTGAAATGCTGTGGTACACATATTTAAGAGAAGATAACAAGTGACGGGTAGTCACATGATTCTTGTTTAATCATTGGTGAGGTGTATGGAGTGAATAGTACTCAAGGGACGAGCATGGAAAGAGACAAAAAGTGAGGTAGGACTACAATTCAATAATATAATGGTTGAGGATGCAAGGCGTTAAGGGGTTCAGGTTTGGGTTTACCATCGAGTGATGATAAATGGTAAGCACCTGATCCATAGGTATGAGTCACGATGTATGGTCTAAGCCAACTAGGAGCAAATTTACCCCGTTTACTTTTTTCTACTTTGGTTACGTGTTGATTTTCTTTCAGGACATGGTCACTGACTTGGAAGGTTTGTTCATGGACATGTTTGATATATTTTTGGTAAACTTGAAGGTGATCCAAAGTGTTAAGACGATGTTCATCTAATAACTCTAGCTATGCTAAATGGTCCTAACGAAAGTCATCATCATTGAGCATGTCATGGAGAGATATGCCGAGTGAGAGGATTTGGAATTTGAGAGGCAGGACTACCTCTGTACCATAGACTAGAGAAAAAGGTGTGGCTGCAGTGGAAGTGTGAATACTAGTGTGGTATGCCCATAGGGAAAAAGGAATGTGCATATGCCAATCCTTCCCAATATCATCAACCACTTTCATAAGAATTTTGTTTAAGGTTTTGTTAGTGGATTTGGCTTGGCCATTGGTTTTGGGTAATAAGGTGATGAGAAACTAAGCTGAATGTCAAGGCATCGCAAAGTTTTTGCAATGTTTTGTTTTTGAATTATTTTCCATTATCAGTGATGAGGCGATGAGGAACACCAAAGTGAAAAATGATGTGGTGGTTAATGAACTCACATATTTTCTCCGCTTTCATGGAAATGAGTGGTATGGATTCCACCCTATTTCTATAATATTCAGTGGCAGTGATGATCCATTGATGGCACTGGGAAGAATGAGGATTGATTTCTCTGACAAGATCCAAACCCCATTGAGAGAAGGGCGAAAGGTCTCGAGCGACCTGTAAGGCATGACTGGGTGTATGATGAAGATTGGAATGTTGTTGGAATTTTACACAACATTTGATGTAGTCACAACAATCATGGTTAAGGGTTGGCTAGTAATATCCTAGGCAAAGAATACACTTAGCAACAACAAGGCCATCAAGTGAAGTGACATCCACACATGCCATCATGAACTTCCTTACCGGTATAAGGAATTTCGAACTTGTGGGGCATCGTAAGAGAATACCGTTAAAGTTGCGCTTATAGAGGAGGTCCCCTAGAATGACATAACAAGATACCTTTTTAAGGAAGGTTCGTTGTCCATTATGGGTGAGATCAGAAGTAAGATGTAGAGAGAAAGATAGTCGAAGTATTTTTGTACCAAAGGTCACTCGGGTCGAGGGTGATGGTTCCGATCAAGTAAAAATCATGAGGTAAATAATAAGGTGATTGGAGTCGTTTTATGGTGACAAAGATTGTAGAATTGGCTGGTGAAGTGGGTATTTAGGAAGCTAAGCGAGGCCATGGTATCTCGCAAACTTGTTGGTTGAACGTGGCTCAAGGGTGTAACAATCAAACATGGTTAAAAGTATGTGTACATGATGTTTATAATTTTTAGGTATCTCGTTATGACATTAGTACAAATCATTGACTTGGTTTACGACCAATTGAGAATCACCAAAGATGTTTATTGATTTGACATCTAGGGCGTAGGAATCTCGGAGACCTAGTATGAGTGCTTCGTATTCGTCAATATTGTTGGTACATTAAAAATCTAATTTGAAAGATAAAGGCATGGTTTCACCCTCAAGGGGAATGAGGATAATACCAGCCTCACCCCACACTAACACTTAGAACCATTGAAGAAGAGTGCCATTTGGTAAGGGAGTTTATTTAGGGTAAGAGTAGCAATCAACTCATCCGGAAAGTCAAAATTAGAGGGTTGATCCTCGGAAATAGGTGTGTTGGCCAATTGGTCAGCGATAGCTTGGCCCTTAATGGACTTTTGATGAATGAATTCGAGGTCAAGGTCAACTAAAATCATAATCCATCATGCAGCACATTGATTTTGATAAGGTTTGGTGTACATGAAGTGTAAGGGGTTGGTCTTGGTCACAACATAGGTTTTGCAGTTGAGTAGGTAATGATGGAGTTTAGTGGCAATGAAAACTAAGGCTAAGAAAAAATTTTCAAGGTGTGTGTATCGGGTTTCATAGTCTAAAATAGTATGGCTTATGTAATAAACCACCTTCTCCCTGTGTTGTTCATTTCGATGAGCGAGCATGGCTCCCAAGGAGTGACACATAGCAGATATGTATAGGTAAAAAGGTTGATCGTCTTTAGGTGGAATGAGTATGGGTGGTTGGAGAAGGTATTGTTTTAGGGCCTTAAAATCATTGTGATAGTCATCATCCCATTTAAAGGAGACATCCTTCTTGAGCAGATGAAGAAATGGTTGACATCGATCGACAATTGTGAAATGAAAAAAGCGAATAGACTGCAACTTACCTTGTATGCTATGGAGTTGTCTAAGGTTGGTGGGTGGAGGCATTTCTAGAATGGCCTTAACTTTAGCAGGGTCAACCTTTATACCACGTAAGGAAACGATAAATCCTAGGAGATTTCCTAAGAGGATCGCAAAGACACACTTCTTTGGCTGAAGGCGAATGCAATATTTAATGAGATGGTCAAAGATGGTTTTGAGGATGGCAAGGTTCTCGAGCAGCGTTTATATTTGGCCAAGAGATCATCCATGTAATCTTCCAATATGCGATACATGATGTCATGGAAGATGTAATTCATAGCCCGATGATATGTGGCACCATGGATTTTTAAGGCCGAAAGGCATGAATTCCTGTAGCAAAACATCCCCCAAGGGGTGATGAACAAGGTTTTTTGTTGATCTTCTAGGGCAAGTAAAATTTGGTTATAACTTAAGAAGTCATCCATGAGTGATAGCATCTCATGGCTAGTGGTAAGGTCAACTAGCTGGTCAATACCATGTAAGGGAAAGTCATCTTTTGGACATGCTAGGTTGAGGTCACGGAAGTCCATGTAAATACGGAGTCTCCTGTTGCATTAGTGACAAGGACAATGTTAGAAATCCAACAAGGATAATCAATGGGTAAGATGAAGGAAATGAAAAAGAAGGCACTGAAGTTCCTCTTTGACAAGAAGGGAAATGCGAGGGTGCATTTTCCTTAGCTTTTGTTTAATGGGTTTGGCATTGGGAATGGTTATGATATTATGGACCATTGTGTTGGGATCAATATTGGGCATGTCTGCATAAGCCCAAGCAAAATCGTGGTTATGATCTCTAAGAAAAGAAGTGACGGCTTCCTGTTCAAGAAATATATAAAGATTGTCTAATCTTTAGGATGTGTGGGTAGTCCCGAGTATGAATGTTGATCTCAATAGTCAATTCATTCAACATGGTTTGTGTCTCGAAGGTAACGACCGATGAATATGAGTCTTTTGCACCATTGTAGATGAGTGTGGATTCATCATCCCGACATTGAACGACTTTAATTATAGGTGTATCGTCATCGATCATTTCAGGATACAAGAAGGGAAAAGTGGAAAGGGCATCACCCTCATGTTGATAACTTAGAGGCCCCAAGGAAATGGTGTTTATGAAAAAAAAAAGTTAGGAGGGATAGATTCAGGATCCATCGACTCCGTTAGTGAGGGTGGTGATGAAGGTGGAGTGGGTGAACAAGGTGGAGAAGAGCTAGTGTCCTTAATGATTTCAATGTGGGCTTGTTTGGTAGGTGGTTCAAGAAAGCCGATACCACTATGGTCATTATGTTTGCGGGTGGTACATAGAATAACAGTATGGCAGTCTTGCTCGTAGAATACAAAACCAAAACCCTTCCACACACATCGGTGTAGGAAGGTGAGGGTGAAACAATGATTGGTAAGTGATTGGAAGTCAGTGGAAAAGGGGAAATTTTGTGGTGGTGGTTCGGTGTGTAAGTGGTAGTATCAAGTCCCCCATAGGTGAGACTAATATGGAGACAAGGAGGACCATAAAGTAGGTGTTCTCCTATGTGGTGATTGTAGTGAGGGTGTTGGTGAAGGCTTCCATAGTCTTTTGGAGTAAGGAATGTGTGACACTATATAGATGGTACTCCCCGCAGTGAGGCGTTGAAAAAAACCTTCCAAGGATCAGTGGTTGGTATGTAGGTAGTAGCTGGAATGGATGATGTGTCGGAGGTCGATGCGGAGGTGGAGTTAATGGATTGGGAAGCTGATGGGTCAGCCATGGAGGTTACAAAGAAGGTAGGAATAGAGGAGGTATGTGCGGTAGAAGCAGCGGTAGTCTTTGTAAGTGGAGGTGTAGGTGAAGAAGTAGCGGCTATCTTGGTAAGTGAGGTGTAGGTGAAGAAGTAGTGGTTGTGGAGGTAGGTTGGTTTAATAGGTATGAGCACATCATTAGGTCGGTAAAGCATGTTGCATGTTTTAAAAGGTGATGGTTCAATTTGGAATGGTATATGTGTGTCCTTCGTGTTCAAAATTTACACAACGATACAAAGAGGAAGGAACACAACCCATGAAACAAATCTAGGGTATGTCAAGCAACAGTTTATATTAAAATTCCCCTTCCAAAATGTAAAACAATTACTGGAATGGTGTGGAGGATAACGGTGCCTAATGTAGAGGTGATAGCGTCATTGAATGAATGCAACACGACAGGATGTTTATGCATGCAATTTTCATGTATGTGCATTTGAGAAAATACATGGGATGAAATGATGTTAATGCTAGTGCCCCCATCAATCATCACATGGCGTACTCATATGTCATCAATGTGGATAGAGATGAAGAGGGATGGGTCTGGGTCATCGTTTTGGTGTGGTGTGATCTCTGCTTATGAGAAGCTAAGCGAGGCTACTTGGTGAATAGGGTGGGGTGAAGATGAAGGTGGTAATTTGGTGAGAGAGGTTACATGATGGGGTGTGATAATGGAGGCTACGGGTGTAGGGTCATTGGGTAAAACCTCAATAGATTGCGAGAACCTCTATGAGAGCATGATGATGGAATTCGACATTTGGATGAGGTCATCCAAGGACATTTTGAGGGGAGACTCATGTAATTGTTTGAGCATGGTGTGATGTGTGACGCTGTTAGAAATGGGGTACATAGGGCTGTGGATAGTGATTTTAGGTATGGGTGCAGATGGTATGTTGGGTATAGGATTGGTTGGTGGGTCAGTTGCCTTTTCTTTGCCCTTATCCTTCTAAGCACATGTAGTGATGTGTATCATGTTGATTTGAGGGGATTTGTGAAATGGAGAAGGTATAGGGTGAGTGGTATAATGACACAATGGGAAAAAACCTACCGGAGGAGAAAAACCATGTGAGGTGAGTTGGGTGCAATGAAATTTGGGTGGTGGTGTGGCAAGTTCTTTGATGCAAACCATGTTAATTTCAAATATTGGGGTGGCTCTAAGAGCTGTGAGGATGGAGTTTGTGGTTGTTGAGTGGGAAGTGTGGGAATGGGTGTTGGTGAAGCAGGATCCTCATTGAAAAGGTCATTGTTGTCAAATTTGGCTTTTGGAGGACACAATTAGATAAGCATGGTTTTTAAGGCCTTGCAGTTCTCCACATTGTGCCCTTGCACATGATGGTATGCAAAAATTTTAGTATCGTCAAAACCTTTTGGCTTGGGTTTGGGGAGTCATAAGGTCCGAGTGGCGGCAATGTGATGACATAAGTCTCAAGGAGGTTGGTTAAAATTTTGGCATAGGACCCTACTAGAGGATCATAATGGGAATTAAATGTGGGTTTGGGTGTAGGTGTGGTTCATTGTCGAGGAACAGTCTTTGGAAGAGGAGGAGCGGATCTAACTATGGGTTTGGGTGCTTTGGCATGCTTTTGGGTGTTGGTCATGCTTGTTTAGGTAGGGGTATAGTAGATGGACGGGTAGGAGGGTGTGTGGTTGTTTTGACTACCTTATTGTGGGGTAGTGGAGTTAGGTCGCACCTTCTTGAGTAAAGGTGATATGGGTGTATGAGGTCTAGAAGGAAAAGAAGATGGGGGAAGAGGGTGAGTTACCCATAGAGATAACAGGTGTTGTGAAGGTAGATGACGCAGTCGTGTTGGGGGTGTGAGAGATAGTGATCGAAGTGTAGTCGGTAGTGAAGCAAAAACTCGAGGGTATTAGTGGTACGGGTGGTAAAGATGATGCAGTGTGGGTGTAAGTTGTGTTGGGATTATAGGTAGGTTAGAGGTTTGTGAGGAAGGAATGGGTTGTTGTGTTTTTGGTTTATTGATGGGTGGAGGTTTCTTGACCATGTGGGAAAGCCGAGATCCTAATATGAACAGGACATGTGCAGTGTGATTGGCACAACCAGGGTATGAGTTCTATGGATTTGGTGCTTTTTCTTGGGTGTCAGAGTAGGTGTGGTGTTGACTTTGGAGGATGTAGCTAAATCCAGTTTGATAGGTGGATGAGTAAGGCTGGTAGTCGGGGTGACCCCTAAAGTGGTAATAGGTTTAGTCAAGGATTGATGTCATAGGTGTGGGTTTAGGTTTAGATGTAGATTGGGCTTTGGGTAAGGATGTGGTTTGAGCTATGACAGTGTCATGGAAGGATTTGTGATAGAGGTAGTTGTGTGTGGTTTGATTGGTTGAAATATTTTTATTAAACGGTGGAGGTATTAGTAAGTGAAATCTACATCCGCATTGAGACAATAAGAAAAAGGCATCCCCATAGTAAGGCTCTATCCACATAATCTAAGTGATCAGCCAAACATGAGAATGACACGTATGTGGGTGGAGTTGATGAGGAATTAATGGAAATTATCGTAAAATGTGTCTTAAGACGGAAATTGGCTAGCTTCACTTCCGTGGGGTAAGAGAGCCAAAGTAGGTCTCCGCATGATTTTGGGTAGGTGATGGAGAATACTCACCAAGAGACAAAGGTATCTCAACTAGGTCTATGATGGGAGCTCCTCTATAGGTGGAGAAGATGATGGGTGCTCCTCATGGGTGAAGGAGGTAATGGGTGCTCCTCTATGAGTGGAGGAGGTACTATGGGTACCGGTTCTCTAAGTGGAGAAGCCAAAGGTGAAATGGTATCGATGTTAGCGGAAGACTCCTCCGTAGGTGATGAAGGAGATGAAAGATGTTCCTCTATGGGTGAAGGAACATAAGAGGTTGGTTGTTATGTAGGAGGACTTGGGCTAGAATTTCCTCTATGGAATGAATGTGAGGTAATTGGGAGGTGACAGGTATGTCATTAAAGATAGCGTGGACCTCGCGGGTATGGGTATCATGAGTTGAGGTCTCACCGGTTTGATCAAACAAAGGGGCATGGTTGCGAAATGGTTTCTTGAAGATGTGTAGGTTTTGGTTGGCATGTGCATTAGGATTATTCACAGTTAACTCACCTTTCTTGAGCATTTCTTGGACAATATTTTTGAAAGTGATGCGATTTCCGTCACTATGACCCTTTACTTGATGATAGTTATAGAAGTCATGTTTTTATACCATGTGGGCATGGGGCGAGCAGTGGTTGAAACCAAAGTGTGTGGTTTTATAGGTGGAAGGGTAATGGCCCCGAATTTGATAAGATTTTCTATGACAAGAAGAGTAAGGTTCCCAATTGGGGTGTATTTCCACTACTCTCGTCCGAATTGAAAAGTTTGGATGAGTGAGATATTAGATGAGGGTAGCTTGATTTGATGGATGAGTCAATGGCTGGCCTTGAGTACCAATGCGTTAGTGTTTCCCTTAGCCTTTGAATATTTTTTTGTGGTTTGGAAGAATAATAGGTATCATTCGACTTGATTGCTGAATTATTATTGCGTAATTGGATTTTCTTCTCTTCGATGACCCGAATCTCTAACTTTCATGCCATAGTAAATGCTTCATTGAATGTTCGAGAAAGTTTGGACCTGCAAGGTTGGTGAGATATTTTTAGCACAAGAAAATGTGAAGATCTCAATGAGTTTTGTTTGTGATAGCTGGAAGGTGATTTGGTTGATCAAGCTACACCAATGAGTACAAAAATCATGATAGATTCATCCTCATATTGACGTGTGGTGGTAACCTTCTTGATGATATTGATAGAGAAATGATCCAAGAAGCCTTGGGCTACCTGATTGAATGAGAATATGGAGTGTCTAGGTAACCCACTATACCAATATAATGTAGGTATAGTCGAGAGACATGGGAAAAGTTCTCAAGATCAAGGCATCATCGTGAGTGATTAGATAACACCCATGTTTGAACGACTGAAAATGCTATTGTGGGTCTTATTTTCTATCAAACGATTGAATTTAGGAATTTCCAAATGCACGGGGGTATGGGCGGATAGGAATGGATGGGTGGATGGGCTCGTTGCAAATATCGTCGTAGGTGAGAGTGTTGCGGGAGCTGGAAACCGATGCCTCTAATGTTTGCATCTTATCCAACATCAATTTGATTAGGTTGTTGGTAGGTTGTGATGATTGGGTGCCTCCTGTAGTGTGAGAGGGTTGGTTTTGGCATATAACGGGGGTGGCACTCCAATGTATGGTGCTGCCATGTAGGTTGAGTGAGAAGAAGGTAGTGAAATAGGGGGTACATACCCTAAGTGAATAATGGAGGAAACATGAGGCAGCTAATAGTATGTATATGGAGGTGGAAGGGTCGTGGTAACCCTAATGGCAATAAGAGTTAACGATTGTGGAATGGAAGGGACCATGTTCAAAAAGGGGTAGGGATCACAAACATGGGAGGTGGTAGTTTAGCTATGGGTATGAGTGAGACATTAGGGGTAGATGAGGTTGTGTTTTGGGTAGTTTTCGGGTATGGTGGATGTGGTGGGGGTAATGGAGGTGGCAGACATGGCAGTCATAATGGGTATAGGACCTAGCTGTGAAACAACTAGGGGTAAGGTAGATGTGGGTAACATAGAGCTAGATGGGGCCGATGCAGGAGTGGGAGCAAGATTCGGGGGGATAGATACGGGCATGCCATATATCAACTAACCCGAGGCATCTTGAGTGGATGAGTGGGAAAGGTAAAATTGCAAGGCGGCATGGTTTTGGTCAAGGATTCATGTGAACTCCTCATCTCTAGTAGTGATAGTGATAGGTTGGATGGGATCCATGGCTGGTGATAAAATGGAAGGTGGTGAAGGACTAGGTGGGAGTGGTTGACAACTGGCGTGAAATATGAGTGTGCTTGCTTGTCTTCAAGTCAATACCATGTGAACCAGTACTAATCGATTAGGGCTGATTCTCTGTAAATGACATAGAAAATAAAAGGAACAGATGAATCTGATGGTAAAAGTTGGATTAGGTACCAAATGGTGGTTGGAAAGTGAAATAGGCTAACCGATTCCGGTTAAGAAAAATCCCGATCGGGGGTAACCACCGCTACCATCCAACGTAGAAAATGGTCAGTGAGTGAAAAACCAGGTAGAAAGTTGAATTTGACAAGTATGCCAAATCTGATGGTGTTTTATAGTGTCAATGGGAATGATGGCAATGACAAGGACTGATGAAAAGTGGAAGAAAATGAATAAAATGTCATTTTGGGTAGGTTAATAAAAGGACCTAGAACTGACGTCGGTTGGGTATAACCGATGATGGTCAAAGGGTAACCAATGATGGTTACTATGAAATTGAAATAGTGATGAAAGAAAAGTGGTTGTGAATTAAAATTTGATGTAGAATCAAACCCAGAATTCTAAGAATGATGATGATATGGCCTAGAACACTCAGGTGAAGTTGGAATACACCAACTGTGATGAGGAGCATGTAAGGATGAACAAGAAAAATGAAGAACGTGATCTCTCACCTCAAAACACAAGCCAAGCAGAAACACTAAGAAAAATGTGATCCTAGGAGTGCCTTTTCTATTATGTTTGTTTAGCTTATGCTATTTAAGGATTGACACATGAATTATGAAATAGATTTTTTTGTGAGGATGACTTCCTATGAAGGAGGAGATCTAAAAGGTGAGGTTTTAAGTATGTTATGGTTGGGGTGGGCTTCACTCTAAAGTATGAATCGATAGAGCAGTGAGCTAGGTGCCCACTATGCCATGATCATGTGATCACCTACAACTTCTTCCAGGTAAGATGTTGTTTAAGAATGTGTGTATTTTCAATTTTTGTGAGGTTTGGTAAGACTCAGAGAGAGAGAAAGAGAAAGAAAGTGCTTTCTATGGTTCGTTTTGTCAACCATCAACTGGTCATGACTTCCAGATATAGGTTTCCCTCAATTAATGTGAGCTAATGTGATAAATCAGAATGGAATGCACTTATTTTTAAACCAAAATCAAAGTGTGAAGTTGGATGACATAATAAGATGAAGAGGAAGAGGGATTCTCTTTCACTACAATGTAGAAAATATAAAGAAATGGTTCTTTTTAATTACACCAAAATAAAGGTTTCCTTTAGAGAACATAGAAAGAAAAGGTCGGTTACCAAGGAAGAAAATTAATGTGTATGCTTTTCAAGGAAAAAAAAACACACAAATTTTCCTAGGAATGAATATAATGCAAGGAACCCCGGATGGATCCCACCGAGCATACCAAAATGTTTCACCTGATTCTAGATCATTTCTTTGAAGTATTGACGAAAAAGATAGGGTAACGGGTGTAGGAAGAATACCTATTTTAATGTTGGTTGATGGGTTGTTGCACACGTATGACTTCCAAATCCACAATTGATCTTGAGAGCTTCTTTTTGGCTAGGAAGAACTAAATATAATGAAAGCAAGACCACCAAAAAGAATTAAAAAATATGTGCAGTGAATTTCCTAGCATGTGCTAGATCCGGGAAGTGTGATACTTCCTAGATGGCTGTCAGTCCACTTTTTAAAACAATTTAATGTGGTAAATAAGGAAATTCCTATTGTAATTTTTAATGATTTAGGTATCTCACTTAAAACACAATAAGAAATAGATCTAATCTAACATGCTAGGTTAGAATAGGATCCAAAGGTCAAATAACTTGTTTTGGGTCTCTGAAGGTCTGACAGAGATCTCAGGTAGATCACAGGTGAATGAGGGTGAGAGGGAATTAGGTTGATAGGTCTCTGTTCTTGGTTGTATGGGAAAATACAGAGACTATTTTCAGTTAAGGGTGATCGACGGTGGTTGGGTATAACCGGTGTCAGTTGTTGTGGAGTTCTGGGAATGCCATAGAATGAGATTTAGGTCTCATTTATGATTGCATAAAGGACTTTGGTTGGTCAGGATGAGGTATTGGGTGATTTAGGAAGGATTTGGCAAGATTTTAATGGGTATATGGAGGGGTGAGTGTTGGAGGTGTTCAATGGGTGGCTAGGTAAACAAAATATGATAATATAATGGTGAAATGGAATGAACCAGAGAAGTATAGCATTTACTTACTTGGATTCTAGTCCCGGATGTCCGTAAGTGGACATAGGTGCTTATGAGAGGTTTGAAGGCTACAAGTGATCACCAACTAAATAAAATCTTCTCGTATGGGCTTTATGTACATTCCTCTTTCCTTGGTTAGATCAAATAATTGTTGGGATGGTTGTGTAGGAAAAGATGCTTGATCTCCTTCCTTGCATGCATTTTCTTGCTGCGATTCACTCTCGAAGATGTAATATCTCTATAGAGTGTGCTAATGTTCACCAAATTTTTCCAACCTTCTTCCAACCTTGAGAATAAGGTTGTTTTTGGGTTAAAAGGGTAACTGACGGCGGCGGTTACGCTTTAATCGACAACAGCTTAGGGGTAACCAAAGCATTAGTCAAGGTGGAATTTCCTAGGTTTACTAAACTAGGGAGATCCTCTTGATTTCCTCAAATCTCGTACCGTTAACCCATAGATTAGACTAGGAGCTTCTTGTAAGCATGCGGGAATGTGGTTAGAGAGAATGTAGGCATTGATTTTTAGGGTTTAGGTAAGTCTTAGTTAGTTATGGCAACTTACTAAGAATAGGTTTTAGGGTGAGTTGGCTTGATGAGATGTCTAGGTGAAGTGTATGTGTGGATATTATTTAAATTAAGATATTTAAATAATAAATATGGTGAGGATAATGAATTAATTTAATTTAATTAATTAAATTAATTTAATTAATTAAATTAATATTAGTGGGGTGAAGAGGGCCATGGCTAGGTGAATGTGTTTGAAGGGTGCTTGTTTGTCGAGGGACCAAAGGGGTGTGTGACCTAATTTTAGTGTCTACACTTTACTTTGTAAAATTTTCTGGTCCATGACTCATGATACATAAGAGTGTAGGTTGATTGATTAGATCCATGATTCCATAGATATTAGTATGTGACAGACTAGAGTATCGAGATAAATCTAAAGGTAAAAGTGAGCACCATGATCGTGATCGCATTCAAGTGCACAATGATCGAACGAAGGGCGCTTTGAAGGAATTCATGGTAGATGTCGAGGATACCATGGTGGATCCGGGGGCCGAGGCCATTGTGGTTGAAAATGTGAGTTCCCTCATGGAATGTGTTTTACATGTCGATATCCTAAGCACTACAGTGCAAATGTCCTCATAATATTACTTGTTAATTTTGTGGGAAGAATAAAAATTATGATGAATTCTTAGAATTATATGAGCATATTAGCAAGAAGAATAAATAGGAGAACAAGAATGCGGGGATGGTTAGAATACAACATGTTGTGGAAAATCAGTGGATGCCAAAGCTGGCACCGAAATGTGAGGTATTACCTATGAAGATTACTACATGCGCCAAAGAGGCATTACAGTAGAATCCTACCATCACCAAAGATGAAGTTTTATATGCAAGGTACCTAGATCCTGCACATCAAAAGGAGGTTTATTATGAAACCATGGAGATATTCATAAATCTTCAAGGTGAAATATAATGTTTAAAGGAATAATCGGGAAGTTAGAAGAAAATAAGGAAGTAGAGATAGTCTAATCAGATACTGATGACCTAAAAAAGGTATGAAAGATGTTGTGCCAAGAGAATATCATTCCATTATTAGGGAATTGGATAAAGGGAAACACTCCATGCACAAGTATTGAGAATGGAAGGAAGATCTTGCATGTTATTCTTCCCCTTTATAGTTTGGATTATGATAAGGAGACCACTCTAAATGTTGTTGTGGATGGGTGAATCTTGAGTAATACATTGATTTATACAAGCGCGAAAGTGAATGTGTTTACTTTAGATACATGGGTACACATGGGTAGAACACCATTACAGCCATCCTTTAATGTATTATTTATGGCTAATCAAACTAAGGCCACTCCCATATGAGTTTTAAAGGATGCATTCATTACTACACAAGGAGCCAAGTTCACTGGGACTTTGAGGTCATAGCACTTGCGAGAAGCGAGACAACTTCCCATCTCTACTTGGGCACCCTTGTTATGCAAATAATGGTAATTTACCCAACAAGGGGTATACAATTTTTGAGAATAAGGAAGAAAGAGTAATTATCCCTTTGACAGATGGGAAATCTACACCTTATGTTGAACCTTTGAGTGAAGAAGACCTAAAAATAATTTATGTATGCACCATTCATGACCTGAAAGTACTTGACCAATCTAAGGAAGGAATCCTCTAGTTGGAAGATGCATAGTCTATTAGTGATACTACAAGTATTGATTGTGACAATTGGGCACATGACACCTATGAGATGGTTGGGCATGAATTAAGAAGCACATTTACATGAAGGAGCGAACCTCGATGCATTTAGAGGAGAGTAACAACCTTGTACCTCGGTACACTAGAGAAAGAGAACCTACGGTATTTTTACACGCCATGGAGAAGCAAAGGACATATCAAGTGGAAAGATGAAATATGTTAGTGTATACCTTGTGTGGGATAACAATGCACTAATGGATGGTTCACATAGATAATCTCATAGAATGGAATAAATTCATAATTTCTCTAACCACTCATTTCTTCAAGAGTAATGTGCCTACTCAAATCTACATGTATCATGGTAATCGACCTATTCAAAGAAGTGTGAGAGACTTTGGACAGAGAGGTAGGAAGATTTACCACCTTCACTATAGGTAAACAAGATTTATTCCACTTTACAAGGCTGCACATGCGCTCGGTATGTTTATGCAGAGCTACATAGGGAGACTAGAATTGGTAGGAATTAATTGCAAGAATGACCTAGAATTTTGACTACTTCTCTACTAAACCTCCAATGGAAGAGGAATTAAGGGTCATAAAGTGCTTAACTATGGGAGAAAGTGTAAAGGATGAAGAAATGATTCAGGAGTCATTTGGTGAGGTAGAATTAGGAGTGCATTTTGATGAAGTAGATGAGATAGATGCCACACTACTTAAGTTATATTGTTGTGAGAAATAAACAGAAAAATGTTCTACATAGTGGATGACGAAGAAGTATAAAATCTAGATATATATCATTCAGCAAGTACATGCGAGGTGTTAGATAGTGTGGATAAGAATGTGTGCGCCTATCATGAACTTATGAATACCAAGAAAGTGAAAATTTGCATGGATGATGAACCTAAGGAAGAAATAATTGGGGATTATTGGTTTGATTATGAAGTGGAAAATATAATTGAGTTACTACAAGATTTTCAAGACTTATTTCCTAGGGGATACCATGAGTTAAAAAGAGTGCATGAGTCATTAGGAGAGATGAAGATTAAGCTAAAGGAAGGTGTGTGCCCGGTCAAGAAGAGACCTTACAGGATGAGCCCTAACCCGCATGTAAAATTTAAGGAATAAATTGAAAAAATGTTAAAATCTGGTGTCATCAAGCCCATAGAGGAATCGAGTGGGTTAGCCCCATGGTGATCGGTTTATAGAAAGATGGTCGATTAGGATTCGTGTGGATTACAGGGAACTAAATCATGCACGTGTGATTGATCCTTTTCATACACCTTTCATAGAGGAAATATTAGAAGGCATTGTAGGGTGTGAAGTTTATTCTTTTACAGATGAATTATCTGGGTATCATCAAGTTAGAATTGCGTAGGAGGATCAAGAGAAGATGACTTTCACCACTGAATGGGGAATTTTTGCATATACTATGATGCCCTTTGGTTTGAAAAATGTGCCTGTTGTATTTTCATGCATATTTGTTCAAGCATTCCAAGATTTTATTCACAACTTCCTACAGGTTTACTTGGATGATTGGATGGTATATGGACTTCTTAAGGATCATTGTGAAAATTTGTGCCTAATTTTTGAAATATGTAGACAATTAAGCATCTCTTTAAACATCAAGAAGTGCATTTTTTCTACACCTTTTGGAACTTTGTCAGGGGCACATTATCTCGTAAGGAAGGTTTTTAGTGGATCCAGCTATGGTTGTAGTTATTGTAGGCCTGGAAGAGCCTACCAGTTAGAGTGAGGTGCATGGATTCTTGGGTCACAAAGGGTATTATAGAAAATTTATCAAAGGATATGTGAGTATTTATGCACCCCAATAAGAGTTACTAAAAGGAAAAGGGATGTTCTATTGGGGAGAAATGCAACAACACGCATTTGAGGTGTTGAAGGAGAGACTTAAAATAGTGCCTATTTTTCATTTTCCTTCATGGAACCAACTGTTTCATATACATGTAGATGCCTTTGGCATAACCACTAGCACCGTGTTAGCTCAACCTGGAGAGGGTGTTATAAATCATCCTATCTATTTTTCTATTAGACATTTCACTCCTATAGAGTAGAATTATACAGAACAGACAGTGTGAGTCCTTGTCGATGATCTATGTGCTTTGAATAAATTCAAACATTACTTCTACCAATACCTTTTGTATTTTATACTAATCACATGTGATTAAAATACTTGGTAAATAAGCATGTTTTATAAGGGTGCATATGTCGATGTGTGATCTTATTCCAGGGATTTGATTTCACAGTTGTGGTAAAACCAGGTAAAAGTAATTTTGGTCTAGACCACTTATCAAGGATTCAGTTAGGGGAGGACATGCATACAATTGAAGATAAAATGCCAGATGCATAGTTGTATAGGTTACATCATGCACCTTTAGAATTAGAGGATATTTTTATCTTTTTATGCACGAGTATGAAGACAAAAGGGATGAAAGAATTGGAGAAGAAATAACTTGTAATTCACGTGGTACCCTTTATGTTCACTAGAACATGAGTGTACAGATATCATGGAAGAGGCTCATGGTGGTATTGCAAGTGGGAACTATGCAGCTGATGCCACCATGTGCAAGATTCTACTTGTTGGATTATGTTGGGAGACCCTGTACAAGAATTGTAAAGAGTATTGTAAGGCATGTGATCATTGTCAGCACCTTGACAATCTTGGGAAAAGAGATGAAATTCCTTTGAGGCCTATTATTAGTGTAGAGCCATTTAAGAAATGGGCTTTAGACTTTGTAGGTCCTATTTCACCAACCACATGTATAACTAGGTCACACTATATCATCACTTGCACAAATTATCTTAAAATATGTGTAGAAGGAACACCTACAAAGGATTATACAATAGCTACAATAGCCAAGTTCTTATGGGAAAATGTTTTACTATGTATGGATGTTTGCTTTGAGCTTGAAAAGTAATAGGGGAACACACTTTTTGAATGATAAAATCATGATATTATTAGATAAATTTATGGTTGCGCACCATAAGACTATAACTTATCATCCTCAGGAAAATGGTACTACTGAGGCCTTCAAAAATAAATTGAGCCAGACCTTGACAAAAATTTGTGATGTTTGAAGGAAATATTGGGATGATAAAGTTTCTATTGTGCTTTGGTCATATAAAAAAACTACAAGAGGTTGAATAAGGCCATACCCTTTCGGTTGATGTTTGGTGCGAAAGCAATTCTTCCTATTGAATTCATGTTACCTTCTTTGTGTATTACACACACTAAAGGTCTAGCTAATGAGAAATCATTAAAAGAAAGAATTGATAGGTTAATATAGTTGGATGAGAGGTGTGCCATACATTTGAGTCGAAGTAGGAAAAGGCCGGATAGAAGGCATGACATGACCAACACATTAGGGATAAAAAGCTTGAGGTTGGACAGATGGTACTAATTTATGATTTTAAGTTTCTACGCCATCCAGGAAATCTTAAGGTGCATTGGTTGGGACCATATGTTATCACTCATATACTTGAATCAAGTGCTTACCAGTTAGAGGCGCTTGATGGAATGTGGTTACTTGGTTACTTTAATGGGAGTAGGCTGAAGCCATACTATAAATAAGTCTTCTTGGTGTTTGTAATAAGGAAGTGTTGTTATTTAGTATAGGTTTCCATTTATGTATTTTATTTAATGTATATCCTTCTTCATCACTATGTTGTGTCAATTTAGTTTGATGTTTTTTGTAATAAGCACATTTACACACTGGAAGCTAATTACAATTTGAATTATTTTTATGCACAAAGGACTACACATACCATTAGTGTGGGGTGGTTGTTATTTATTATTCACAAATGGGTACACATGAGAACAAAACTGTTACAAGTGTTATTCAAGTATGGAAAGGAGTTGTTAGAAAGGAGATTTCTTCTAAAGAAGACCATAGATGGAAATGAATGAAGGAATAATATAATGCAAGGTAAGCAACAACCATGGAAACTACTATGGGAGGGCACAGTGGCAAGGTACTTTGGCACACGAAAGTGCACGAAGACAAGTCTATAGCCAAAGGGTAAGAAGGTGTGCTATAAAGTTATATATGGGGCATGAAATTGTACCACTCGAAAAGTTTTAGAAATTTTTAAAATGGTCAATTAATGAGAGGATTTTGTTAGGTGAAGGAGAAATAAATGCACTAAATTTTTGAAAATCTATATAAGGATGTGATGAAAGTTAATTTTTACCTTTGTAATCACAATTATTCAAGCAAGCTAAGTGAAACCGAGCCAATTGAATCATATTGAGGTGTAGAGAGTTGCGAAACAAGACATGGAGAGTAGATTTGTGCATGGAAAAGGATTGTGTCCCCATTGGTGAAGGGTTTGAGCGAAGCGAAGTGTTGAGAAGGAGCTAGGGCACATAGTATTTACCTAGGGTTTGAAATTACTTGACACTCGAAGACAAAAGGTGGGATTTTTATGATGAAACCGAAGAAAGCACCTACAACAGGGAATAAAAGGAATGAAAAAGTGGAAGTTGAGGTTGAAATATCTCTCGAGAGAATTTTTTTAGACACGCAGTACCTTAAGGAGTAATAGTCGATAAGATTGGGATTCCCACATATGTAGATGTAAAGTAAGTGACTACAACTACCTCACCACCGATAAAAAGGGAGATTTGGACTCTTTTCGAATAAGAAGAATAACAAGCACATGGTGGAAGACATGTCAATGTATAAAGATGTTTTGGGAAAAGTTTCTTATGAAGGTAGGATTGTATCAATTGTATGATCTCCCATATTTTGGAAAACATGAACCTCTATACCAATGGCTTATGACCGAGTTCATGAGGACATCTTCTATTTTAGTGGAAGGAGGGTTAGGCTCACAACAACCCTAATTGTGACATTAATAGGATTGAAGGGAACATGGACAAACATTGTTAGTGATTTGACTGATAAAGTAATGATTATAGCCATAAGCAAGGAGTTGGGGTATACCAAGGGTCCATACGGAATGGACATCTACAAATTAAGGAAATACCTTTTGGTGCGAGTAGTCACGCATATGCTCACTAAGATGAATGACTAAGAGAGATGGTCAGAGGTAAACACCATCAAAGAAAATGTACCAGGAAGAAGTGTACAATTTAGTAGACAATATTACGAAACCATTGTTGAGGAAACATACACAAGAGAAACGATAAGTTTTAGCTTCATACTCTTATATCTTGTATTTGTAGAAATTAGACTACCCGATGGGCCAAAGAACATAATTTGGGAATATCCCACTAAGAAGAAGTCCCTCACGGAAAGGTTTGAGAAATATTTATATGAAGGATCAATGAGTGGCACGTTTAAGAAAAGGGAAAAAAATGTGGTATGACCAACTTCACGTGGTGTTTGAGGAGGAATGACATATTCCAAAGGAACTACCTTCGATAATAAGCAAGGAAATACGGTTCACGGTGTATCAACATTTCGAATCACATAGTTTTCCATGAAGGATGGGATATGGAGTCCATGGTGCAAGCTGACCTATGCCTTCACAATGTGCTACTTCTAGGTCTCGATTCACATATTTAATGATGCACACTGTTGTCGAAATTCAATGTAGATAAGGTAGATTATGACTACCATACCCTCAGGAAAACATGTGTATATCTAGGTCGGTCTTCCTACATTGAGAGGATCATTTCAGATGTCATAACTATGAAGCCAGTAAGTTTGGCTATTGGGGAAAGTGGAGCTGGGCTCATATATCTTCATCTTAAGCCTCGGTTAGAGAATAATAAGTATGTGGAGAATGAGTTCATGCTCCTGGGGATGCCTAAGGGAAAACATACAATGGAGAATGTGCCAACTCCAAAGCCTATTGTGACCATACAAATAGATGAGGAAGAAGAGGAACATGAAGAAGTGAAGGCTTTGATAATTAGAGTTGGAGGCAACCCACGAAAAAAATGGAGAATGAGCGCACGAGATAGAGCACCATAGGTGCAAGAAGGAGAAGAGGAATTGGACATGGATGTAGTCCTCAAGAGCATCGGTGTAAGAGGGTATTTAGAATAATAAGGACCCAAGGCATGGGAACACCATAGCCTATAAGAAGATCACCTCGACTCTCCCCTCAGAAAGAGGAACCGAAGGAGAAGAGAAGGAGAAAGCTAAATATGAATGAGGAGAGCACTCTTGGAACCCCAAAGTATAACCAAAAGATGTGGAGGAACCCAGAGATGAAGAAAGGAAAGATGAAGAGGAAGGGCTGAAGGAAGAAGAAGAGATTTTAAAAGAGCAACCCAACATGCATGTTACCACACAGAGACAAAGAAGGGACAAATCTAAACCTTGGTGCTCGAGTTTCTAAGGGTCCAAGAACAAAGAGAACAAGTGAATAATATGTTGTGCCAAGTATGGGCTATACTAAGGACAAAAGAAAAATCGTTCACACCCGGTTTCGAGAGCACAAAGGCCTTAAGGAATTGTATGGATGAGAGCTGATGGATCTAGAAATGGCCACCACATGAACAAGGAAAAAATTATCCTATTCCATGCAAACCCATATGGATGAGCTAGATTTCAATGTGTGTGAGGAATCTTGTGTATCAAGGAGATTGAAGAAGGCACCCTAAAGCAGACACATGATAGTAAAGCCTACTCTAATGTCTGATGAGAAGGTGAAAAATTCCTTGGTTAAGGTATCTACAAAGGTGGAGTGGAGGAACATTGATAAGGTTTCCACAACTAGAGTGCTACTTGAAGATAACAAGGAAAATACTTTAGAAATAACATGTTTAAAAAGAGAAAAGGACCTAGAATAGAAAAATAATGAGGGCTTCATTAGCATGGAAGAATAAATTAGAGATTATGTTACGTAAGCAAGACCTCATCTTAAATCTAAGGTACTTGAGAAGTTTCCTTTAGTTATGCATTATGTATGCACAATGGTTGATTTAGTGCTAGAAGATGGGACAATTCAAATGCCGGTTCCAAAGGATCCCAAACAAGAAGCATAAAGAGAAAGGGCCTTCGTGGTTAGGAAAATTTCACATTATGAGGTGTTGTTCCAAACTCTTAAGGATGAAATGAAGAAAGTCACCTAAGCTCACGAATATTTGTGCAGCACCAAAAATAGTGATAAAGACTTGAACTCTGGTTAAAGATAATGACATTTTGAAGGCCATGAAAGATGAGACACTAGGATGCATAGAAATATTAGTACTAGTGAAACTAAAGCACGAAGCCCTTGCAATAGCCCAAAACCCAAATAAGGAGAGAATAGATGAGATTGTGAAACTCATAGCATAGAAGATGGATCTTACGGAAGTAATGATGACTGTTATGGCCAATATTGTCCAAGTACTATAGAATTAAAAGGAAAAGATTACTCAGGATGAGTTGGAAGCCATTGCCACAGACATTCCAAAGAAAACAAGGACCGGGCTGGATGACTGGTAGAAATTGGAGGCTAAGATTAAAACAAAATATCTAGAGTTGATCCTCCCGGTTGAAGAAGAGGGTGCTACAAAGTAAAGGTCTATTCTTTTGTACAATGATTATTTACATTCTTTCCATTCTTATTCTTTATTTGGGAACATTAGAAAGAATCCCCATTGCCAGGATGGTAATGTACTTTAGTTAGGGGTAATGTTGAGTAGAAAAATATTGTTATAAGGAGAAAAAAACAAAGAATATGTGCATGGGAACAAAGCACACTTGATGGCATGGAAGGATAGGAAATGGAATGCATGCTAGGACAAGATGATTCGAGACTTAGCCATTTTTGTGGATGCGGGATATTTTTTGGAGGATAGTGTGTGGAGTAGACATCGAGATGGAGACTTGAACGAAACAAAAATTATATTTTGGGAATCAACAATTGATAAACGTCATGCATTAGCTTGAGTTAATAATAGAATTACTTCTTCTAGTTAACTATAGGATGTTTATTATTAGCGCACTTTCATGTGTGCATGTTATTATAAAGGCGCATGGTTATTATTAACATGTGACTTATTTTGGGAAGTGCGTAGGTGGTGGAGGGAAAGTTCCCACCCCTATAAGTATGTATTGAACTATGTAGTTTAGCAGTACTAAGCTATTGTAGAGTTATGCTATTAGATCTTATATATGCATGACTTATGGTGATGCTTTGTAATGTAAGAAGCTTCTATGTATTACAATGTTTAATGTAATGGAGTATATTGGATGGATAATGGTTTTAAACATGACTATAACTGGTTCTTGTATGGTTAATCTTATTATAGTTATTTTTTAATTCATGATTCTCTAAGATCTAGATCTGGTTAGGCACTTTGTGGAATGTTTATGGTTATTTATGGTTCTGAATATGTTGTATCTTCATCACACTAACATCCTGCACAAATAACTCTAAAGAGGGGCCTGGTACCTTTGTGTGCTTTAGGTGAGCACTCAACTCAGGTTGGGTGATGTGCTAGTGCACTTGGGTTTTATATAGTAGATTATAGGCTACATCACTCAATATTTCATTGTTGTAAGGGTTGGTGTGAAGTTCACCTGATTTGTTCTTAAGTTTTTCTTCAATTTCACTCTTACTAAAGGAACCTAAGTTCACTATTTTTTTACTAAGCTTGAGTATTTATCTTTGTATGACCTCCTCTTCAAAGGTGTGAGGATCATATTATTTGTCGCATTAAGGAGAAGGAAATTCTTTGGGTCCATGTTGGACTTTAACTTTGGTGAATCCTTAAAGTATGGTATTTAGAAACCATCTATTCACTTTGGCCCTTCACCCTCAAATTTTTCTTACGAACACCCGAAGTGGAAGCATATCCTCCATCAAAAGGATTTTCCATATCGATAAGTGGAGGTATTTGTAGTTCTTCCTCCTCTTTGTTGTTTTTATGGCTACTTCACATTCTTGTGGAAATATTGCTCCTACTTATAGTACTCGTGTGAGTACTTGAACTCTATTATAAAATATGATTTTTTCAAAGTGAGCTAGGTCAAGGGTATGTTTCTCTTCAGATGGGTTAGAATCAACACCATTATGGTCAATTAACACTTTTGTGTCTTTAACCTCCTAAATGCGGGGACCTAAGTTAGAAAAAGGGTTTAACTCTGCTTTTACATTCAATTTTCTTAGGTTCCATTTTGTAATGGGTGACATCACTAGTCTCTTTTTTATAGGTTTTTTCCAAGTGTAATCAACACATAACAAACCTAGGTATAATGTGGTATAAGTTATTTTAAAGCCTCAATGTTTCTCTAATAAATTATCTAACAAATGATGGGTCAAAGAATCAAATAATCCAATGATTTGTCCTAGATATAATTCTACGTAATCATTATTACGCAAGGAAAAATCATGCAAGCATAAAACTAGTCAATCAATCAACTTTTTACACCTTATGTTTTTCAATGGTAGTTCAACAAATAGATGATCGACTCGATCTCAACATTTATGTCAAGTTCAATAATGAACATGGCATAAGTATTAACAATGGGTGGATGTGATTCCCAATCAAATAATACTACAACCAGTTTTGAAACAAGAAAGTCCTAAGCCCTAAAAGGTAGAGATTATATACATAAGGAATGTAACAACACTACTAAGGTATGTTAACTAGGTTTCAAGAGAAATTGAGGTTCTAGAACAAAAATAATATAGCTACAATACAGGAACAATGTAATCCCCACTTTTCAAGATATGAGGTAATGTTTGAAGTGAAATTAAGAGTAAGTAAACTAAGGATTTGTTGAAGTGTAGGCAGTGTAACACCACAATACAGACACTTAGATCATGTTCACAAGGAACAAGACATAAGTATAGAAATTGTGTTGATGTAATGCAAACTGTTGGTGCTTATTTTGATCTCACACCATTTTCCCTAATTTTCCTTCGATTTGCATGTTATGAAACATTTTATCTCTCAATGTGAATGCTCTAAAGATTTTACCTCCATTTGAATGCCTCGAGTTGTTTGTAGAATCCATTTTCATGCCCCTTTTTGAAGAAGTCTCCAAGTTTGCCCTGTTTTTGCCCTAATTTCTTCAAAATCCATGGGCTCTGCCATTTTTCCTATTTTTCCTCGACCATGGAAGCTTGAGAATGATAAATTTATATTTTTATGCCTTTGAAAATCCAAATCCATGGTTGAAAGATGCTTGGAACCATGATTCACTTGGTTTTGTTTCAAAAAAATTCATCCTTAGTGAAAAATCGGTTTCTAGGCATGAATGGTGAATTTCTGTGTTTTTGACGGTCTGGCGGGCATATTTTTCCTATCAAAATTATTCCTTAGCATTCAACGGTCATGTGGCTTCTTTTGGTTGGTCGGGGATGGCAAGAAAATGTTTTAACTTGTTTGTTTCTTTTTCGGCAAAGAGTCAAATTTGGTCTCCTAGCTCCGCTCAAATTTGATTGGTTCTTTTGGTGCTTACGTGGCTTCTTCTAATTAGATGGGGCATGATAGGTTTGTTTTTGAACTTTTTCTTTTTGGATACTTTGGAAAAAAATTGAACCCACCCCATGGCCCCACTAGGCTTTGATTAAAGAAAAATTTAAGCGGTAGGGAAAAAGTCTTACTTTGAGCCCGCAGAAGGACGCGTGGGAAGGTTAAAGGTAGAGATGCATGCCTTCGGAAGTAGGTTGGATAATTTTCCCTTTTGCTAAAATGGAGTAAAATTATAAAATGGAACCATGCCCCCACCAAATCACTTTGAAGCCTTAAGGGTTCTTGAAAATGCACCATGAAGACACGTGGAGGCTTCCGCTAGGTCTTCCCATACTTAGTCTTTTTTCAAAAGGTTTTGAGAGGCATGGGACATGTTGAGGGATGACGCATGTTTGAGGACCGACCCTTGAATTTTATTTTAAAGAAGCACCAGGAGGAAACTTGGAGGCCTCTGCTCACTTTGCTTTTTTCTTGGACCCTGACACATGGCGCCTTCCACTGAGCTTTAAGCCTTCAAACAAATTTTACCGAGGCCAAGACACGTGGTGAGGTCGTGCTCATTCAAGGTCTCAAATTTTTGGGACCATCTCAAGATGCACCATTGTGATGCGTGGCAGTTTGAAAATTCAAAGGGGTGGGGAAGCGGACCATTGAAGGCAACTTGGATTTTTTACCTCTTGTCATCAAAAGGATTAAATTATCAAAATGGCCTGCAAGCTTGATAAGAAGGAGGTCAAAGTTGGCTTTGAAAATGTCAAGAGGCGGGAGGTGGGCCATTGGGGGCAACTTGGATTTTTTCCCCTTGATATTCAAAAGATTAAAATCATCAAAATGACCCGCGGGCTTGATAGAGAAAAGTCAAAACTTACTCCAAATGGCGGGGTGTGGATTTTCGGGGGTAAATTGAAATTTTTTTCCTTTTATGGAAAAAGGAGTTAAAAGTGAAAAAGGAAGCGTGGTTCCTGTTGGGACCCACATCAGATACTAGAAGTGGAAGGGCTGAAGCTATGGAGAAAAATTGAAAATTTTTCCCTTTTCCAAAAAAGAGGTGAAATAGCAGAATTTGGCTGCGGTTCCTTTGGGACCCACCTTAGGACATGTGTTAGGATCATTTCTCAAGGGTGGAGGTGCGGAGAAAAATGTGAAAATTTTACATTTTTCAGAAGTTGTAGAAGGAGAAAAGGAACCCACAGACCCATTTTAAAGTGGATCTCCCACATGAATGGTCTAAATTCAAAATAGAAATCAATGGTAGTTGTGCTTACGTATTTTATTTTTTGCCATTTTCACTCCATAGCTCTTGAATATGTGAGTCTTCATGATTTCTCAATATTTCTTCTATGCCAATTAGGGAAGGGGAGTTAAATTGATATCTAAGTTTGGTGAGAAAGATCTGTTGATGTCTTTTACCATTAGGATGAGATTTCACCTCTAGGTGGATCTGATATTCCATTTTCCTTCTCAGGAATGCAAAGAACAAAATTTGATAGATTAGGGGTGGAAGTGGTTGGCGAGTAGAGGGAAGATTCATCTACTAGAAGGAGTTGAATGCATAGATGTTCAAAGAGATCCACCCCGAGCACTGAAATTTTTTTACGAGATCGATTAAGGGAATCATGATCGGGACCATGGCGAGAATTGGTGTAATCAATGTTTGGATTTTGGGGTGAAAAATTTGTTGAAAAATGTTATAAATTGCATGAATTTATCGTATAAATGGTTAGAGTGTTAGAGGTCGGGACTAATTTTTCTAAGAGAAAAGCTTGATATAACCCATCCTTATGAGAAATCATCTAAAGAAACCTATTTATCTCCTTTGTGTTAAATTTGATCATGTTAAGGTGGTTGCGAGTGTACATCCATTGACAAGCTCTGAGAATGTTCTAGAAACTTTCCCCTGCTGATAAATTTAATCAAACTTGAGTTAATCTGCGTTATTTTTGGAAAAAAATTGTGTTTTCTTCATTCTAAATGTTTGCAAGTATTTTCTTATTCTGTTGCAATCTTACATTGAAATCTTTGTGAATCACGAGAATATATTATCCTTGTGATAGTTTGGTGGCATTTTCAATTTCATTTATCAGAAGAGCTTTCATTTGAAACGTGAAATAAACAAATTTAAAATCACTATGACTCCTAGAATGATTATAAGATTTTTGTTATCCTTTGAGGGTATCTTAGGCATGATGAAACAGAGGTTGATAATGTTTAGTTAAGCTTTGAAATTTGAGCCTTCATTTTGGATCCTTGAAGTTTGTGTGAAGAGCACGATCCGGGCCTCCATTGAAGCACATATTCTGTTGAAGGAACATCCTAGCTATCCCGAGGCATTTTTTGTTCAAGCTTTCCATTTTTGTAAAAATTATCAAGGATTTGGAGAATCAAGTTCATTTCGCCTCACCTCCCACCAAAAATTCATATAAAAACAACCAATCATACCTATACTACCCCTATTTTTCATGTGTGTATACAAATGCATGATTTTTACTACCAAAACATGTAGAAACAATCAATTTTTCATTGTCTTTAGTGGCATGAACCTTGCTTAGAAAATATCTCCATTATCTAGAGTGACAACTCATGTGAGTAAGGTTTTGTTGCATTGATCATATTTTCTTCAAGGTCTTCTTAAAATTTTCACAAGGAAGGACATCTCCATCTCTTCCACAAACAAAAGGCAACAAAAAGGGTTCTCTCACCTGGCTAAAAGGCACAACTATAAAGTAGTGTGGATAGTCATATCCTCTTGAAGGTGCTACCCATTTCTCCACATCTGAGTGACAAAGAGAAAGCTGCATTTCATCCCTGGCTACAAAACAACACACTACATGCTCTGCTTGTCTCTAAGCTTCCTACCAAACATGTGATGTTACTCAGCTTCTAAGGGAGAATCAATTTGGGTACCAACATGAACAAGATAAGGCGTCTAAGGGAGATCAAAATATGAATCAAGCCTAACTACATTGATAATATGTTTCAATATGGATGTGATACATAGGGCCTACTAGAACGTAATGACATACCATTCACACTTTCAAATCTTGCATTCTGATAGTGCATCCTGGTCATGCAAGAAGAATACAAAAGTGGTGGAAACGATTATTTCTAGCGGTATCTATGGATGTTGTTTCTCTTTTGTCCCTAAATGGGCAACAAGATGACAAAGGTGTAGATCAAGTGATGATGAAACAAACTAAGTATAACTTTTATAGAGTTTTTCCTTACCTTAGGGTAAGTGAAGAACCATGTAAAAGTGACACATTGTAAGTCAGTGATGAATAAAAGTTAATTTCAACTTAAGTGGACTCTTTCCTTGTTTGAAATACAATGTTTCAACTCCAAGAAATTCATCACTTTGTGAAATCTCTATAAAATATGATGGCTTGATATGGAAAAGCGGGTTCCAAGACAATATGGCTTTCCTAGGGGGTTCTCTCAACTAGTTACCAAAAACATCTTTTTTTGAGCTTGATTTACAAAGAAAATTACACTGAATAATTTTGGAGTATCTCGACTTTACTTTACCCCCTTCAAATATGATGATAAATGAATGTGTTCAATCGTATCTTTCACTGGGGTCACAATGGAGAATGTTTTGGTGCTAAAATGACAATGGAAAATATAGTCAAGTGCATAAGCTGATCGCTTCCTATTTCATGCACGATGTTACTCAATGGTGGACTACTTTAGAGTTCTAGGACCACCCCCATTGTTATAGCTTAAGGCTTATGCCAAAGGGGTTATGTCCTAGTTTAAAGTGGAAGGGTGTACCCTTATCCAAACCTACAAATCAAGTGTGTTGAATATGGTGTTTGTTTTATCTTTTAGACTTAATGTGGTTTTTAAACTCTTTTGGCAACCTAGAAACACGTTAGATTTGGTTTAGATCCTAATTTCTTTGACATGTGATATGGACCTATATACAATGATTAGTAATTCTCGAAAATGATCAAAAATCATATAAAGGAGATAAAATGTCATTTTTAATTTCCTAGATCATCCTAAGATGCAAGAAAAGAGCACACACAACGAACTATCTCACTAAACTTGTGAAAAATGGAAAACACTTGACCAAAATGTTATAAATATGTTCTTTCTAACCAACTTTGAAGTTAATTTCTTTTTTAAAAACCTTAGTGAAATATTTGTTAAAGCATAAAATAAGGTATTTCAAATTATTTTTCATTACCAAGATCATGTAGAAGGTGTGAGGGAAGAGAATACACATTTCAAAATCTCATCAATAAAAATGCATCATTCACTTAACTTAACTAAGAAAAGTTAGAACAAAACTATGATTATTTATCAAAAAAACCTGTAAAAACCACCGAGTTAGTCACAAAAACCCTGCAAAAGTGTTAGATATTTCAATACAATTAACCCCTCCAAGTGTTAGAAAATAAATTCATTTTAGACATCAATGCATGTGTGCCCCTTATGACATGTGCACGTGGGTTATAACTTGTGCGCACTCGGAATGACAAGTGCATGACTCTATGGAAAATGACAATGGAAAATTACACTTGTGCATCCTAAGAAACAACCGCATGTAAGTTTTAGCATGTGCCTATGACAGAAAACATGTGTGCATGCAAGGAAAAAAGTTGAGTAACACAAAGTTTATTTAAACACCTACACGTCTCGAGAGACACTTGTACATAAATTTTAGCATGTGGACACGAAAAAAATCATATGCGCATGCAAGGTAAAAATATGAGTTAACACAAATTTTATTTAAACACTTGCACGTAGGTTTTAGTATGTGTGCGTGAAAAAAATAATATGCGCGGGTCCATGAAAATTCTTGATAGGGGTCAAAATGCAATGCAACAAGTGTGCGGATAGAGAGATGAATGTGTGTCCTTTCCAATAGGTGTGTGTGCTATTAGATAGGTGCATGTGAGTTTGGACGTGTGCACATTGATATAGAATGCCTACGCGTAGGCCTAAAAAATCACCAAAAATCATGAATTTTTTTTGTAAAACTACAAAGAAGTAAGGATTTAGCCTTTTAATGTAATTTCTAATATATACCCAATAAATCAACATGCAAAAGGAAGATTTACTACTTCTAAGTTAGTAAAATGCTTGAAGCCAAACTAGTTAACCCTCAAAATGCATGAAAATGGTTAGAAACTAAAATAAAAATCTTGAAAAACATCCATTAATGGACTATGGACTAAGGGTCCCACCGGGTGATGCCAAATGTGAACAAGGAAAAGTTAGAAAATCTATGGAATGAGGAAAGAACACTTAATAAGCCCTAAAATATTTAACCAACAAGACGATGGACCATCAAGATAAGAGATAAAAAAGAACTATTTCTTTGCATGCATATATAACTTGAAATAAACAATCAAACCTAGCATATCTAAACAATTCTCTACTCTTTGAAAGCTATGAAAACATGAACCTATTAAAGATTCTAGCAATCAGTTATGATCATTTGATTCTCAAGGTTTTGAGAGTGAGAGCTCACCATTAATGGCTACAAGACCATATGGTTCCTCTCATTTACCCAAATCTTGAGTGAAAGATGAAATAGAAAATAAAATAGCTCAATAACAATGAATAAATATCCTAATCCTAACAAAAATACTATAGTTTATCCTAAAGAGAGGAAGTGTTCTTAGAAATGTGAGGGGGTACATCTTTATTTCTAGGTTTCTAATTTTAAGGAAGGGATGTTTTCGGTGCATGTGGGACTAAAGGTAAGTCCAAAAGGTGAAATCCAAATGAAATGAAATGAAATTTGGAAAGTGAGTTGCACTTTTATCAAATCAAAGCAATATTTGAATAGGTTTAGAGGCTAATTAATCTTGTGGGATTAATTATGGGTCCCAAATAAGCTTAGGAAGCTTTGTGTGACCATCAAGAGGGGGTTTTGATATATTTTGGAAGCGTTGGAAGCGGGAGTTAGCTAATAAGAAGATTTATTACTCAACCGTAAGATAAAATCTCGCAATCTAACCTCATCACCTAAACCTTACACAATTATTTATTAATTACCTTATAATTGATAAATCCACATCACCTTACCCGCCACCTCACTTTGCCACCTCATCATGACCTAGCCCTAACCTAAACTAACCTAATTAGGACCCATGACTTGGTCTAGACTCACATCCATAACTAATGCCTCCTTACTCGCACCCAAAGCCGACCTTCTAGCCACTTGACCAAGCCCATGGCCCGATCTCTCGGGAGAAAGCGGGAAGGTGGGCTATTTTACTAAAAATAGCCTACTTTTTCCTTACCGATGCCGGTTCCTACTCGACCACCGTCGGTTACGCAACCGCCATCGGTTCCCTGTAAATGGGCTCCCCAAACCAAAACAACGGATCGGAATTTCATTTTGGGATCAGTCGAAGGATTTCTGGATCAACAGAGAGCATTGGGAGCGAGAAACAGAGTCCAGATCTTCATTTAATCAAGCAGAGACGAGTGAAGAAACCAGAAGTGCTTGCAGTAGAGGATATCAACTTGCATCTTCGCCAAAACCAGTAAGTCACATCTTGCATGTCCTCTGTTATAACATTTCTTATGCTCTGTGAATTTCAGTCCTCCTAAATCCGTCTCTGAATCTACTACCCAACGTGTCATTGCATCTAACTATTATTCTTTTGCTTCTAATCATCCCATTTCCTAATATCATCCATAAACCAGCCTTACAAAACACCATAGCTACCAAAAAGATCCTAGAACCCACCGGTATCGGTTATCAGTAACCGGCATCGGTTATCAGTAACCGGCATCGGTTCCTCTGATCAAAACCAGAAAACCAGCCTTTCCCCTACCCAGTTCAACGAAACAATTTAATTGATATTTTGCAGTCTTTTGTGTTAATTCATATTAGCAGGGGAACTGACCACCTTCGAAAGGAAGTTTTATATTTCCTGGGCCCAAGGCAGTTTCCTCATTTATTGTTTAATCAAAATCTTGTGGTCTTGTGTTCTTATTTGCAGGTAGTCCTTCCAAGACAAAAAGGAGTTCTCCGCATCAACCTTGATCTTTCTCTACGGTACGCGCACACCATCTCGACATTCAACAGGTATTCCTCCTAACCCTAACCTCATCTGTTTCTAAAAGGAATGAAAGGATAGAAGCAACTCTATTCCCAGGAAGTGAAACATTAGAGTGAAACATTTTGGCACGCCCGGTGGGACCCATTTTGGGTTTCTTTCTCTTGCTTATTTTCATTTTAGGAAGCATATTTGCTGTTGCTGCTTTTGTTGTATATTTTCGTAAAGAATTTGTCTTGCTTTCCTAGTTTCGCATTAGTGAAAGTCATCTCTCTTGCTTCATCGAACATAATTTTCGATTTGGGTTTAAAACACATGCATTGCATTCACTTGTTGTTCTTCATTCTAGTGAACATAGATTAAGTAACGCAGTCGTACACGTGGGGGTGATATCCACGGTATTGACGGAAATTAACCCTAGTTTCAGCACAACACATACCGAATCACTTCACATTAACACAACAGCTCAAACATCCCCCTTTTCCATGTATTCCTCACTTAGATTGAGGTAACCTTATAAGCCAAAACAAACTTGACATTTCCCCTAGGTCTTGTTGTTTAGGATTCCGACATCATCTTACGTCTAAAGGCATAAGCCCACGATAACTAAAATTAACCCTAGGATTAGTCTCTGGATTTGCGTGTGCATCTTGCTTGTTTTCAAATTCTGTTTTCTCTGTCATACTTTGTCTTCTGTGATCAATAAGTTGATAAATATACTCAACGTTGCTAAAAATCAAATTAGCGACCTTTTATATCTTCTTATCCTAGACTTTTGACACGGCATCGGTTAAGGGACCGGCGTCGTTTGCTCTTGTGACCGACACGGTTAGTTAAACCGATATCGATTCTTGTCTTCATCGATCCACGACAAACCAATGACTTGCCAAATTCATCATTACGAGGTTGTTTTTGTTCTTGATAGATTGAAACTTTCTGTGTGTTCTTGTCCATGGTTGTCATCACTCGGAAGCAAGCCGCCGCCATGGTTTCACATGCACTCTGTGTCTTTGCTGAATCACCCCCTTCACATTCATAGGGAACCCTACGGACACCGGTGAGATCCCCCAAATTCTGTAGGAGACAAGGACTTTGCCAAATTTCTGGATGCTAATCCCAGTACTGTATAATACTATTTGTCTCATGCCCTTGACCGTACGCCTGATGGTCAGCTCCTTGTTGGCATGCCTATTAGTATAGCTGCTCATTTAGCTCCCACTCCTCCTACGATAACACTTTGCCTTACTTCCTGCATCTCTAGCCCCGTCTCCCAATCCGACGGCTTCAGAGGTTCATACGACCCCGATTAGCTTTCCTTTGGTTAATCTTGGACCCCACGTATCGTTACCACCAACTGCCCCTACCTCATCTCTCTTTCAGACCACTCCATTCATGACTTACTCTCTGCCACCTATTCACCCGACTTTCCTTCTCAGCTTTCCTTCTCAAGCTCCGCCTTATATGGGACATCCTACCTTTTCATTCCCATACACGTATCCAGTAACCTCAACACACCTTATATGGGACATCCCTATTCTGTTGCACCATCATCTCATCCAACCACAGATTTCATCAAACAAATGATGGACAAAATGCAAAACCTGGAGGCTTCGGTTTCGGGAAGTCGTAGCGCCTTGACATACGAGCAAGTTTGTCGGGAGCCCATTCACCCTTCTGTCCCCCTTCATTCATATCCTCCTCAATGGGAGTTGCCAAAATTTACTCGTTTTAATAGTAAAGAGGATCCTCAACAACACTTGCGATCATTTAGACATGCTTGTTATTTGATTGCCCATGATGACGCCTTGTTACTCCGCACCTTCCCCATGTCCTTATCAGGACCCGCCTTGGAGTGGTACAGTGCTTTAACCCAGCACTCGATCTTCTCTTTTAACCAACTAGCCCAATCTTTCTTGGATCATTTCTCCATTAACATTGCCAAGAAAGTATCTATCACCGACCTCTATGCCATCCGACAATTTGAAGATGAATCTATCGCAGATTTCGTTGGACGATGGCGGGGCCTTATCAACCAACTTACGTATGCCTTGCCTCAAACCGAACTTATCGAACTATTTACGCGGGCCTGCGCTAAGCACATCTCCCCCTACCCTCCAAATTCAAACTTTCCGTACATTCGACGAGGCCTTTACCATGGCTCGGAAACTAGAAATTCGAGCCTTAGAAGAAGAGAAATTGCGGTTGCGTAACAAAAACCCCAATTTCCGAACTCCTGATTCTACCAACAAGCCAAACACCACCACTCCTCACGCGTCCACTTCTTCTAAATCAAAAGGAGCTGTCCACGCGGTAATGGTCAAATCTCAAACACCGTCCAATACTCCACCGAAAACCACTTATAAGTACAAGGCCGAGCCCACCAATTACACTCCCTTGGGAGAAACTTATGGCGTCATCCTGGAGAAATTGCTCAAAGCTGGGGCTATCACCTTGCCCCCTGTTAAACCTCACTCTGGGTTTGACTCCACCCACGCAATACCTTCCTGGTACAAAGAAAATGACTTTTGTAACTTTCACCGCGTAAAAGGACATAGTCATGAAAACTGCAAGATGTTGAAAAACATAGTGCAGGAAATGGTTGATGCGGGGGATATAACCCTCGATAATCCTAACGCCCCTGCTAACCGAAATCTGAAAATTTTCAACAAGCCATTCCCGAATCACTCGTCCAACAGTAACGTAAACCAAGATATCTTAGCCGAGGAGAGTGTTCATGAGATCCATGCAGTCTTCGATTCTCAGCCAAAAGCCTCTATTGAAAAATTTTTGAATCAAGCCTCTCCACCAACACAGGAGTCTGAACCTCCTTCACCACCATCAAGCCAAAGTGAAATCATTCCTTTACCCATAAAAGAGTTAACTGCCTGGACTTCTCTTCTCATCGATGAGTCTTCTTACACCACATCCCTACAAGACTGTGAGCGGATGTTATCTAATTTATCTATTTCCCAAACGTCCCCTTCTACTCTTGCTTTGCTGCACAGAGGAAGGCTCACCACTCCTTTTGACATCCTTAGGCGAGAAATCTTACACCGACATCACCACATTCTTTAAACATGATGGATCCCCTCAAACACGCCCTCCTTACCTATTAGTCCCTCATCGCCTAAATCTTTTCAACGACCAGGTTGACCTCTTAACATCTATTGATACGATTGCCTCATCTACCTCTGTGTCACACCCACGGTGGTGGAATTACAACCCACCTTTCTTCCGTACAAAAATTACAAATCACACACAGGAGTGTGTCATTCCACGAGAAGATAGACGAGGCCCTATGGGAACGTTTGAGTACCCCTTTTTCTACTCAAATGCAAATGGTGATCTGATGTCTCCACCATATACCCGAAGTGTTTACGAAGCTTAAAATGCCCCTGTTCTCACCTTCACCCCCTCACCTCTACCAAATGCCCCGTCCACTTCTATCAACTTAACCGAGATCTTCCCCTATTTGGGACCTCACCAATGCCCGATCTAACGCACCCGCCTAAGCGACTCGATCTATCAAAAATAAATCCGTCCCACCACCTAGGAGACAAACTCAATCCGTGCCCCTATCACAATCAAAACCATCATCGTCATACCTACCTTCCATATTGGGACCCCATCCCTCTACCTTACATCAATATATCATACCTCCTGCGTTTTCTTCAAAACAACCTATGCCTTCCGCACCCATACGAAATTCCGGGTATAGTATAGCACACCGTCACTCCGCGTATCTGTCCACTATCGACCCTAAACAAATTCCATCATCAAAAGATTTGTTTTCGGTCACTCCTATTTCCCCGTGGTTGTTTTCTGATACCACATCATCTGCGGCCTCATCATCCAACATAACTTCTGCGCCAAAGAAATCACGTTTAGTGAAAACCACGTATCAACACCCCTCGGCTAAACCACCACCGTGCGAACCAACCATGCCCAAACATTACCAAAACCCGCCTGACCAATACCCTCATCCTCTTCCGATTTTGACCCACTCAAAGGATCTTACGCCAAAATCCTTGCTATGTTGGTGGAGAATGCGACCATTTCCCTACCTCCACTTAGACCTTATGACCCGTCTAAACCCCGACCTATGGGTTACGATGAGTCTAAAATCTGCGCTTATCACTTTTGACCGGACATGATGTGGAGGGATGCAAAGCTCTAAAAACCATCCTTCGTCGAGTCACCTCTCCCGGATAGAAAGATTAAGAAAGACAACTTACGAAGGGAGAGACCTTTAGTTTCCATTCCCTCTCCTATACCATCTGTCCCCGCCTCACCAAGATCTATCATTATTACTGACCCCACCTCTTGAAGACCATGAGTTATCCCACCATCTTCCTCATCTCGGGTCTACGAGATTAATATGATTAGTGTATTCGCTTGCTCGAGGCGAGAAAAACAATGGGAAAGCAAAAGAAAACACACTGCGGCATCTCTTTCTCAAATCAAACATCCCGATTGCACCACCACCTAAAGTGGTCATTCGCGGACCCGCCTATCCGTCTCTAATGGCATTGCCCAGAAAAATATGATTAAACGGCTTCACCATCACCCGTAAAAATGACATTTTATGATCTCATTCGGACTTGAATCTCATCGACAAGCTCTCGTTGAGATCCTTGAGGATAGAGGTTTTACCTAATGAAACCCTGCTGTCGCCTCCATTCTAACACCCAATCACGTTGCTTCTCTCACCCAGACAATCCATCTCCCCACCACTTGTCTCTATACACAAAGCTGCTGCAGATCAGTTTCTCTAAAGATGAAATTGTTGACTTTGGTACGAGAAGACCACGACCACCCCCTTTTCATCTCCGCTTACGTCCGGGACATTCGAGTACGTCGGGTTATGATTGACGGGGGCGCTAGCCTAAACATCATCTCTTCAAAAGCCTTCCAACAAATGAATATCCCTTCTAGTTGCATGTGTGCCAACCCCATCATGTTGCGGTCATTCAATGACGCTATTACTTCTACCTTAGGCACCGTGATCCTCAACATTCGGGTAGGACCACGTACTTTACCCGAACTCTTCTATGTCTTGGAGGGAGAGTTCCAATATAATATATTGTTGGGTCGTCCTTGGATCCGAGCCATGGGATGCGTTCCCTCAACATTACATAGATGCATAAAATTTGAGTACGAGGGGAAGTCCTACACCGTAAAAGCTGACCCTCCCCCCTTTAAAACCTGCAATATGTTATACCGCCCTAACGATGTGCTTATACCAATCAAGACACCCATACATTCAACCCAACCATCCTCTTCAAATGTACCTCAACCATCCACCTCAACCGCGCTTACGCCTTGGTGATGAAACCACCATCGCAAAACCACTTCCCTTCCCGCAGACTAACATTCCAACCTCAGGCCCTTAGTAGATGTTTTTCGGCGCCTTACGTTGGGGAGTACCGCCTATATAACGTTAGTTCTTTCCCTACCCGCGAGTACGGACAATTACATGCACATCCCACCTACGGCCGTCGCGTGGGGAGGTAATCTCTTACGGACCACCCCATTGCGCACTAACCTAACGTATGGGGGTGTTGACATCCTCCATTACCCACTGAACCTCCTCTTGGTGTGGTTCCCTTCCATCCGATTTTCAATACTTGACAAATCGTCGTTTATCCCTCACCTTCTTGACTCGTTGTGTGCGTGGAAGGCTTTGGTTTTGGCCTTTACGAACAAGGCCGACATACACTCATTCCGTGACTACCCGTAAACATAATGATCGCGGTGGTCTCGGTTTTCCCGAAACACCTACACGGGAGACACCTCTGTCAGTTTATCTGGAAGAAGAAGACGTCGCCCCTACCAAATCCATCATCACCCACTTTGCCATCATCACCCACGAATCTATAGACCACTGAATCCATCCCTCCTAACTTTTTTTTTCATAAATGCTATCTTCATAGGTCCTCTCACTTATCAATGCGATAATGAGGACCCATCTTCTCTTCCCCTTACGTATCCGGACATGATCGAAGAGGATTCACCTTTGATTAATGTTGTTGAATGCGGGATGAGCGACTCCATCCTCACTTACCTTGGCGCGGATGATTCTTATATTGAACGAGCCTTACCATCTGAAACCCAAACCATCTTTGAGCAGATCTACCATAGAAATCAACATCCACACGGAGGGATCCTCACATTGTGAAGATTGGACAATCCCTTAACACATCGAGAACAAGCCGCCTTTACTACCTTTCTCCGTGCTCATGACAAGCTTTCGCATGGTCTTACGCCGACATGCCGAGGAATTGATCCTACCATTGCCGTCCATAACATCACCTAAACCCGATTCCAAACCAATCAAACGAGAAATTGAGAAAAATGCATCCACGCATTGCTCTCTTGGTCAAGAGGAGCTCAACGACTCCTTTACTGTTTCCTTCATCTTGCTATTGACTATCCTCATGGATTTCTAACATCGTACACATCACTAAAGCGACGGGGGACTTCGGATATGCAGTTTCGGGATCTTAACCTCGCGCCCTAAGGATGACTTCCCCTTACCTAGCATTGACCAACTTGTTGATCTAGCTGCAGGTCATGAGATGCTCTCTCTCATGGATGGCTTTTCGAGGATCTGACCAAATTTTGGTTGCCCTGCCGATCAACACAAAAAACTACCTTCATAACTCCTTGGGAACCTTACATTATCGTGTCATGCCATTTGGCCTTAAGAATCTTTGGTGCTACCTATCGGCGGGCTATGACCTACATTTTCATGACATTATGCACACTATCCTTGAAGATTATGTCGACGATCTTCTCGGCAAGTCTAAACATCGTAGTGAACATCTCGATGTTTTAACCATTATTTTTGATGCTTTGTTACAATATTACATGTCCGCCTTGACCAAAGAAATGTGTCTTTGGTGTTCTTTAGGAAAACTTCTTGGCTTTATCGTCTCTTTGCGTGGCATTGAGGTCGATCCATCTAAAGTCAAAGCTATCCTAGAAATGCCCCCACCCAAAAATCTCAAACAATTGCGTAGTTTAAGGTAAGCTCGATCTATCCGACGTTTCATCTCCCACTTTCGGATCGATGTCGACCTTTCCATCACCTCCTTAAAAAGGATATTGCATTCCAATGGAGCGAAGAATGTCACCAAGCCTTGAAGCTCTCAAATCCTATCTCTTGCGACCACCCGTGCTTATCCCACCCCAAGACGACCGCCCTTTCTACCTTTACCTTTCCGCCACCGACCACGTTGTAGGAGCCATGCTTGCACATCGTGACTCTGAGAATCGCGAACAAGCCGTTTATTATATAAGTCGTACTTTGGTGGACTATGAGACTAGGTACACACATATAGAAAAGTTATGCCTAGCCCTATCATTCGTGGCCACCAAACTCCGACACTACCTTCTAAATCACAAGACTTTCGTCATCACCAATACAGACCCCATCCATTACATGTATGCCAAACCTCATCTGAACCAACGCATTGCCAGATGGCTCATGCTTCTCGCCGACCTCGACCTTGAGTTTGTCCACCAGAAATCAATCAAAGGACAAACCATCGCAGACCAACTTGCAGAAGCTCCTTTACCTGGGGAACAATTTACCAATTTCACATTTCCCGACGAACTCATCGCTACTCTTTCCCTCACGGAGGAGTCGTACCCAATGACCCTCTTCTTCGATGGATCTAAATGCCATCGTAGGCGGCGGAGAGCCGGCGTTGTTCTCATTCCTCTCGATGCCTGAACCTATGCCTCTTTCATTCGACTCGATTTCCCTTGCACTAATAATACGGCGGAATACGAGGCCCTTGTTACAGGTCTCAGGTTGTTGCGTTACACTTAGGCATCAAATCTATCAACATTTTTGGTGACTCTCGATTGGTAGTCAATCAAGTTATGGGCGTCTACCAATGCAAAAATGAGGAACTTCAAAAATACAAACACTACGTGGATTCACTTCTAGCCTTATTTACTCACTATTCTATACAAACCATTCCCGCTCCACTAACAAATTTGCGGATACTATGGCTTGCTTACTAGCCTCATGAAATTCCCGCCTGCCTTGACTGACTCTGAATTATTCGTTGTGGTCCAACAACTTTTTGCCCCATCTATTCAACCCCGGTAGTTTGTATGATAAATACTTGTGTCTACTAGTTCACGGGATACAGGTACCACCAATTTCACGACTACCTTACAATCTCTGTCCTCCCACGACCTTACTAGTAGCAATGAGCGTGCTTTTCTTAAAAGTGTTTCGCGTTATGTTGTCATGGGGGGACTCCTCTATAAACGTGGCTTTGATGGCATCCTCCTTCGCTGTCTAACTGGCGCGGAGGCCACTCATACCATCCAACAGGTCCATGACGGTATTTGTGGTGGACATTTTAGCGGCCTTGCCGTGGCCAAACGAATCCTTCGCCTTGGTTATTATTGGCCTACTCTCAATAACGACTACTACGAATATGTTAAGCGTTGTGTTATGTGTCAACAACATGCCAACCTTCAACATACTCCTAGCCACCCGCTCCAGATCGCTCGAGATCTTTGGCCCTTCTCACAATGGGGTTTAGACCTTATTGGTGAGATTCACCCGACCTCTTCACAACGTCACCGTTGGATAATCACAGCGACCGAATATTACACAAAATGGGTGGAGGCTATTCCACTCATTTCAATCAAAAAAGAAAAAATTGTCGAGTTCATTAACCACCACATTATCTGTCGTTTTGGTGTTCCTCATCGCCTGATAACAGATAATGGAAAATCTTTCAAAAACAAGTTGTTGCAAGACCTTTGCGACAACTTTGGTATCAAACTTAGCTTCTCATCACCCTACTATCCACAAGCCAATGGGCAAGCCGAGTCCTCTAATAAAACACTAACCAAAATCCTCATGAAAGTTGTCAATGAATCCGGAAGAAATTGGCACGATCACATTCCCTTTGCCCTTTGGGCTTATCGTACTAGCATTCGTACCTCTACTAATGCCACACCTTTTTCTTTGGTATACGGTACCGAGGCTGTTTTGCCTCTCGAAATACAAATACCCTCCCTTAGAATATCTCTTCAGGATATTCTCACCAACGATGATTTCCGCCAAGAGCGGTTAGCCCAATTGGAGCTTCTTGTGACGCGTCTTACGGCTCTTGATCACCTTCAAATCTATCAAAAACGCATTAAACGTGCTTATGATAAGCGACTTCATGAGCGTACTTTTAAGGTTGGTGATCTTGTCCTCAAAGAGAATCAACATGTAACCAAACTAGAAAAGAGCAAACGTGGAAAATTTGCTCCCGATTGGATTGGGCCTTATATAATCACTCACACCTATGGATCGGTACTTATCGTTTAGCTTAAGCAATGGTAAACTGAGCACAGAACCCCTAATGCCTTACATCTTCGACCATTCTATTGTTGAAATTAGTGTTATATCACTTCTTATCTACCTGCTGCTCGTCCCTTGAGCTCACTTACCACTACATACACTCTGTTTCCTACACCTCATAATAACAATCAAGCTCACATAGTTTGATTCTCACCTCCCCTTGATGATGCCTTCCCCTTTTTAGTCTAGTCCATGACTTCAAAGTATTAAAATAAGCCGTATTCTTATGGGATTTTCTTGAGTCAAACTTCCTACTAAACTAGATGCTTCATGCCAAAAGAACATCTAGTTATCTAAATTATATATAGACTGCTCCCTCGAAGGACAGCTATATGCCAAAAACTATTGATGCTATTATATATATAGACTGCTCCCTCGAAGGACAGCTATGCATTTAAATCATATCTGCTACTATAAATAGACTGCTCCCTCGAAGGACAGCTATACACGATCGACCTTTATCGAAGCTTCTCGCATTGATCAGCTTCGTGAAGACCTCAAGAATAATACAATCAATATCCCTTGTAGACTTCCCGCATCGATCAGTCTACATTCAATAAAATAAAAGCCTCATTCAAAAGAACTTTTGAGTCATGGACTTGTCTATTTAGGGTAGGTTCTCTTCCGTCAGAACACTCACTTTGTAATAAGTTCTCCGTACCTCAGCTATATCATCCACCTCACCTCACCATTTGTTTCACTCAGGGACGTAATGTACACTCGATATATTGTGATCACACACTCTTTTCACCTATTGACTTCTCGTCTATGCATGCACGGTACCTAGGGCTCCAGCTCGTTCTACGTTGTGTGGTTTGTTTAGCTCTTTTCATCTACGGAGCACTCTTTCTGCTTTGCCTCGCATCTAGGATTGTGTGTTGACCTTAATCAGGACACGATTCCCTACTACTTGGGTAGGCTAACTTTCGCTTCCCTTATACCTTTTACAACATCACCAATTCATTACCAACACCATCAACCTTACCTTTACTAATCTTAATATTTTTACCAACCAACCAATTGCCTAAACCGTACCAAATTGCACAGATTCGCCTCTCCCAGATCTAAGGAGAACTACATCGGTCTGAGGCCCCTCCTTGCTTTGTGCAAAGGGCTATGTAGGCAGCACTTCGGAGACATGGGGTCTCCCAAGGTTAGCTCGACCATCCCCTACCATAACCTATCATGTGTGGTAAATATAAATATTTTTGTGTATTTCTATTTAATCACATTCCTCTTTATCCTTTTTCAAAACACCGAAAGTCAAAACGAAAACATTCTTATTATTATAACTCAAATCAACATACATATCTCGTTTTATTTAGATGTTAAACAAATACATCTTCTCTATCATCGACACGCAGGTCGGTACTCTTATTTATTCTTATACCTTGCTAACATTTACTCAGACCCTCACGCCTCATCCCGAACTAGGTGATGATCGTGATCGTCGACCCCTCTCGCCGGGCCTCTCTGTCCTCAAAGGTACCACGGCTATTGGTACCGCCCACTGATCTGCCAATCTCTCCTGTAACATATGAATACGCCCTCTCGCATGGAGGACTCCAGCCTCTAGTCTCTCCGCCCGTGACTCATGACCACTAACAATCCTCTTGTCTCATTCACTGCGTTTGGAGCTGCTTTGACCAAGCATTGCGAGATGATCCCTCTCTGCTGTAATCACAGCTATGTCAGGGCGCTCACGTACACCTCGCAGTTCTGCTACCCACCATAATCTATAGGCCTCTGTCGTTCCTGCATCCATTACCCTGCGATCGGCTGCTACCTCTTCAGGCCTTCTGGAGGTGTTGGCCGGGGAGGTGAGAATGCTGCCTCGGCGTCGATCCTCATATATGGTCTATAAGCCAGGGGTATATCCTGCACAAATCCAAATTGTCGCCGCACGCGATCTATAGGAATCCTCTCATATTCACCTGGCCTGTGCCCCGCGATCCACCTCATTCGCTCTACACCCCTTAACTCCTCAGCTATGCTCTCTGTTACCATATAGTTCCGTAAGGCCTCAATGAGATATCCATGACCGTCACTCTCTCCCATACCTGCTGTAATACTCAATGTCACCCATCACGGCACGAGATCTTGCCTCTTGTTACATCTGGACCCATCGTCGAATCCCGACCTCAGCCTCCGGTCTCTCTCTGCTGCCTGGAGGATTGGCCTATTAGTCGCACACAAACAATGTGCTCATAGGCCCAACAGATGTAATAAGTATGAACAATCCGGCGTCGTCTGTGATTTCACCTCTGACCCATAAACCCTGTATAGCTCATGCCAAATATGCGGTGCCCATGCAAACGTAACGTTCCTTTCTACCATCTCCCGGATAACACACATCAATGCCTTTGGAAATCTTCCTCCTTACGCCTCGGTAATGCATAATACCCTACCGCTATCATTAATATCACTTTGCTAACCTTGTCTCCTCGGGGTGTCTTTGCATACATTACCCCATACGTAAAGGATAAACCTCGTTGTGTCAAATCTCGTGCGTATGGACCAAATCTTTGCTTGTTATCGCTCCCAGTGCCGCTAGGTAGTGCACGATATCTTGGTTCTCTGTAATAGGGAGTCTCAAAATCTGAAACACATCTTCGATATTCTTGTCATCTCCCTGTTGGCGGATAGAAGGTATTTGTCTCGGGATTCCATCTCTCGATCAATGCTGCATGTAACATACCATGATTACGTGCGATTCGTGAATAATAAGCGGATTCCACTTAACCCCAAATGATTTATCAATGTCCATTCGGTTTGGTGTTACATCCGCTCGGATTAAGCAACGCGGCTTTGCACACTATCATTCATCCTCAATCCCTCCTCTGCTGCATACACCAAAACAACAAACAACCATTCATCAAATCGGGGTTTTTCAAACATTCGGAAATTCCTCCGATGCTTAAACGGTATCGGTTATACATAACCGATATCGGTTGATGCACCCGATACCGGTTACCTCTAACCATACCGGTCACTTTATCAATTACATACATCTTGCCTAAAACAACCACCTACGACAATAAATTGCTCGTTTATTCCTCTCTGTATACACAGACATACCCGAAACCCTTGATTACCTACCACGTAACACTCACCTCATTTATAACCCTTGTTATCATCTTTTCTTTCTCATATCTACCCACATACTCTCCCCCATCTTATTCACAAAACATGCAAAAATCAAATCACAACCAAAACATTTACCTCTTGGGTTGCAGTAGCTTGAGGTGGCCCTTGTCTTCCCTCTTGTCCCTGCCTGCTGGATGTTTCTCCTCGTCCTGCCATTATCACCACTCTTTTCAAATTCACCTTTCTACTTTCTGAATCTCCGATCGCATTCACCTTCCCAGTCTCTTTTCTTATCACCCAAATCTCTCATACAATTTCCTGTCTCTTTTCTCCTTATCACTCAAATCTCTCATGCAAATACCTGTCTCAGTCGTCAAAAAGCGTCGCGTTCGCGTATTTAACCTCTTGCATGGCTCTAAAATTAAAACTTAAGTTGCCACCCTAGCTTTTCTATTTTTAGAAAAGCTCATACCTAAATAACCGGTATCGGTTACTTAGCGATATCGGTCTACATCGACTTCTGATATCGGTTCCTTAACCGATATCGGTTACACACCTATCTTTTCTCAACAACGTTCTTTTCTTCATTTCTCACCTAAATTTTTGTCGCGCCCGCCTCTTTTCCTGCATAAACAACACAATTTACCACATTTGTTCATCCACCACATATAGCATTACACTTTCATTAACATCATTTATTTTATACAAATACACAAACCATCAACTACGGATATCAAGAAACTATCAATCTATACATCATTTGGATCCAACTCATCAGTTACATATATCACAATGTCACAAAACCAACAATTCATCACATAACCTGTCATTCATATATACGTGCAAAAACAAAAACATCAACATCATCCATCTATCAACATGTCAACTAAAACTTATCATACATTATATATTACCAACCATTAACAAAATATTTAAACACATTTTGAACACTGCATGTGGATCAAAACATCGTCTCTATATATATACAAATTTTCAAAAATACAATGTGCCCTACATCGGGGCCTCTGTGATCTCATAATCCACCAAAGCCGGCACGCGAGGCACACATAAGCTTCAAAAAAAACTCGGCTCGGCTCGCGGGCCGGTCCCTCGTATCAAAAATAGATATATACTCGGCTCGAGGGGTATCCACTATCTGACCCCTACTCGGCTCGCGGGCGGTATCTGATAAATGAATAAATGAATACATGAATAATACATAGGCACGCGAGGCCTCTGTCAATACACCCGGTTCGCGAGGCCGGGTGCCCATCTATCAATACACCATGTGCAGGATCTCTCGGCTCTCCCCACCGCCCTCGGCACCTCTCCCGGTGGTCCTGTGGTGCCTCTCGCCTCCTGCCCTGCTGTGACGGACCCACCGGTGTGTGGCTGCCCTCCTGAGACCTCTCGCTCAGGAGGTCTCTGCTCTATGTGCCGCATAGGGGGATGATAATCAGCCCGGTACCATCAAGAATATCTGATAGTATCGGGCCTCCGCTCTAGCCTCCATATACACTCTCGAGCCACCGTAGTAGTCTTGGGGCTGGTCCCGACACCTCTTACGGTGCCCCCAGCTGTCTGCTGTCTTTGGTGCATTTGGTGGTGCTGTGGGTGTGGTACTGTGTACACATACTGTGCATGCACAGGCTGTGGGTGTACATGCTGCATGTGCTTGGTGGTTTTGGTGTGGTCTTTCTTTGTTGCTTTTGTGCACATACTGCACTGCTGTGTGGTATGTGTCTTTGGTGGTGGTCTTTGCACTTGTGCTGTGCTGAGCTGGGCTAGCTGCCCCTGTAAGACACCTATCTGTGCCTGTGCTGCAGCTAGCTGCCCCTGTAAGAGCTGCACCTGACCCCTGAGCTGATCTCTCTCTCCTATCACTTGCTGCCAGTCATGGTACATGCGGTGATCTTATCTGGCTCTCTCTGCCCAGCCCACCACACCCTGTATGCTCCCGTGCACCCAGCATCATCTACACCCTCACCTGCTGGCCTCTCTGCTACCCAATCTGGATCCAAAGGCTGTGGTGCAGGCAGTGGGGCCTCTACATCATCTCTCCTGTACTGAGGAACGGGAGGTGGCTCGTCCTGTCGCAGCCCCATCTGCCTGCGTACCCTCTCCAGGGGTATCCGCTCGTACTCTCCTGGCCTCCGATCCTGCTTTATCCGAATGTGTCTTTGGATTAGGCGCAGCTGTAAGCGGGCTCCTCTGCCGGGATGGTGACCTCTGTAGGGTCTCCATCTGATAATGTCTCTTTGTAAGGCCCTCTGTGCAAATGTCATAGTATGCCACATCCCGACTGCCATATAGCGCTGCGTGGTGGCCCACGACCCCACCACCTCTGAAAGCCATATCGGTATATGACTGTGGCCACAGGCTGCTTTGGGGTAACCCTCTTGGCTTTGATGCATCGATGTGCTCGTATGCCCAACAATCTGACAAAAAAATGTAGAACAAATACCAAATCGCCTCCTCGTGATAGCCCCATAGCTCCTGTATAATTGCACCGGATATCTTTGGTGCCCGGGCGTAACAGTGTGCTCCTCCACCATCTCAGCGGCACCCCCATCAATGCTCGTGGGAGCGGCCTCCCTCTGAGTCAGGGAGGCGAAGCGGTGATCCCACCATCATCAACATAGCCGGTCGTGTCGTGTCTCGTGTCGATCGCGCACGGTACATGTCACCGTGCCGTGCCGATACTCGCGCTATGGTGGTAGGTCGTATGCGCAGTGCATCCCCAAAAACCTGCGGTATGCTGTCCATGGCGATCTCTGAATCTACAGAAGAAGGCCTCTCCCTCGATAGGTAACAGAAGGATGCGATACACATCCTCGATGTGACGGTCATCTCCCGAGTCGGGAGATGGAACACATTGGTCGCGGATCCCATCTCTCGATGAGGGCGACCATCGGGCTGTGATCTCTCTCTATCGCTCTGTACCTCTGGACTCCACCGAGTCCCACCTCACGCATGATGGCCCAATGAGCCGCAGATACGTGTGGCCTCATCCGCACCAACAGCGGGGGCATCCTATCCCGCATCGTCAACTGGTGACGTGCCTGCAAAACCAACCCACATCCTTAGACCTACTCTTTATTACAACATCTTTTATCATCTAAACACCCCTTTTTATCCCCAGACCATACCACTGACTCTCTACCCCCCCCTCTGTGACCTACCACCCTACTGAGCCCAAAACCATCCCACCCAAAAACCAAAAAAAAAAACCCCAAAAAAACCCAACCAAACCCCAAAACCCACAAAACCCTTCCCCCAACCTCCCAAAGCCCACCCCCAAACCCCACCCCCACCCCCCAACCCTTCCCCCCCCACCCAACCCACCCACCCACCCCCACCTAACCCCCCCCCTACCCCCACCCACCTGACCCAAACCCCCCACCCCACCTCCACCCAACCCCACCCACCCCAACCCACCCCAACCCACCCACCCTTCCCCACCCCAAACCCATGACCCACCCAAACCCCCCAAACCACCCACCCCCCCCCAAACCCAAAACCCCCAAAAACCCAAAAACCACCCAGGCCAGCGCCGGCGATACATGGCCAGAGCGCGGTCACCAACAAGTCTCCTTTCCCTAAAATTGTGCGACCGATGCTTGGTCGCTTTGTGACCGACATCGGTCCTTTTGTCTCTCCGGGCCGAACCCCGCGCGCGGCCCCCAAAACCCATTTTTACCTATTTTTCCCATCTACCCACCCAAATACCTAAAAACTTACCCACCTACCCACCTTAGCCTATCTAGCCTATCTACCCTCTCCCTTTTTCAAATCATTTCCATTTTCTCATTATTTCCTAAAAAGGTTAATTCTACCCAAACCCCCAATTTAGCATAATACTGACCAAATCACCAAATTAAAGAGTTTGAATCTACCCGAGCGACGACACGTCGTCGTGGTGGGATGGGTGGTGGCGGTCAGTGGTCCGGCCCCTCCGGCTCCTCTGCTGTGCCATGGCTCCATCTGATCTGCTTTGGGTCCCCGGCCAATCAAGCTGCTTGCCTCCTCCTTAATCGGGCCCACTATCAACTCTCTCCTTGTCAATAGCTCCACCTCACTCAATCAAGCCTCTAATCCCAACTCTCCACGTCAGACAAGTCGATTTGGTTTGCAAATAACAAAAGTGACAATGACAAGCCGTATTTTTCTTTTTATAGGTTTTTCGCCTTTCACCGATATCGGTTTCATTTTGCCCTAAGGAACCGGTATCGGTCCCTTAACCGATATCGGTCATGCAGAATCGACATCGGTTCTCTACCCAACTTTCACCCCATTCTTTGCCCTTATTTACTCCTTGCCTCTTTTTCACCAATATCGCCTCTATCCACCTTTGCTGCACACCATTTGTTCACTTGTCGGCTGACCTAAGGCCTCAACTACCTATTCACCCCGACCCAGGCCTCGGCCTACCTATTCGGCCCGACCCAAGGCCTCGACCTACCTGTTCGGCCCGACCTAAGGCCTCGGCCTACCTACCAATTTGGCCCGACCCAAGGCCTCGCCTACCTATTTGGCCCGACCCAGGCCTCGCCCTACCCATTTGGCCCGACCCAGGCCTCGCCTACCCATTTGGCCCGACCCAAGGCCTCGGCCTACCCATTCGGCCCGACCCAAGGCCTCGCCTACCTATTCGGGCCCGACCAAGGCCTCGCCTACCTATTCGGCCCGACCTAAGGCCTCGGCCTACCAATTGGCCCGACCCAGGCCTCGCCCTACCCATTTGGCCCGACCCAGGGCCTCGCCTACCCATTTGGCCCGACCCAGGCCTCGCCCTACCTATTCGGCCCGACCCAGGCCTCGCCTACCAATTGGCCCGACCCAGGCCTCGGCCCTACCTATTTGGCCCGACCTCGGCCTCGCCTACCAATGGGCCTCGCCTACCCTTTGGCAGGCCTCGACCCCAGGCCTCCCAAGGCCTCGCCCTACCATTTGGCCCGACCCAGGCCTCGCCTACCCATTGGCCCGACCCAGGCCTCGCCGCCTATTTGGCCCGACCCAGAGGCCTCACCTACCAATTGGCCTCGACCCAGGCCTCCCCTCACTATTTGGCCCGACCCCAAGGCCTCCATTTACCCTTCTGGCCCGACCCAGGCCGCAACCCAACCACTTGGCCCGATCACGGCCGTACCATTCCATCCCTACCCATCCATCCATTTTACACTTTTATCCACCCATCCGGTAGTTTTTGTTGAATCGAGCTCACTGTTCGTGTTTTAGCATGATTAGGGTCCTTGACTTGATCATCGACCAACTTTGCCTAGACCTGGGACCGTGACGTTTATCTCAACCAAACCAACCATTTGAGTGCTTTGCCGAACATGCCTAAACGTTCTGTACCTCACCTGTTATATACCACAGGAGCTACTTCCTATGCCTTGGATACCGGATTATATCACCCTTGTTTGGATAAACTATCGACCTTTGCCTACACATTCTTTGGTTTGCTTGTCAAATCATGTACCCTCGTCGTCTTATTGCATTTCAACATGCGTCTGCTTCCTTGGACCTACCCCACCACCTTACCATCCTCTCTACAACATGTACCCTTTATCAACCCTATCCATGATTTCCCGTTCACTCAATCGGCGATAGATTTGAGGGGGATTACCTATATCCTTAACATGAGAAACCACTTCATATTATTGTCATGACTTTTTTACTGAGAACAAGCTACACGTGATAAGGGGCTAATGTAGACACCAAATTTGTGTCTTACGACCCCTTGTGACCCGCATCCCATCTCGCAATCTAACCTCATCACCTAAACCTTACACAATTATTTATTAATTACCTTATAATTGATAAATCCACATCACCTTACCCCACCACCTCACTTTGCCACCTCATCATGACCTAGCCCTAACCCTAAACTAACCTAATTAGGACCCATGACTTGGTCTAGACTCACATCCATAACTAATGCCTCCTTACTCGCACCCAAAGCCGACCTTCTAGCCACTTGACCAAGCCCGGCCCATCTCTCGGGAGAAAAGCGGGGAAGGTGGGCTATTTTACTAAAAATAGCCTACTTTTTCCTTCTGATGCGGTTCTACTCGACCGCCGTCGGTTACGCAACCGCCATCGGTTCCCTGTAAATGGGCTCCCCAAACCAAAACAACGGATCGAAATTTCATTTTGGGGATCAGTCGAATGATTTTGGATCAATAGAGAGCATTGGGAGCGAGAAACAGAGTCCAGATCTTCACTTAACCAAGCAGAGACGAGTGAAGAAACCAGAAGTGCTTGCAGTAGAGGATATCAACTTGCATCTTCGCCAAAACCAGTAAGTCATATCTTGCATGTCCTCTGTTATAACATTTCTTATGCTCTGTGAATTTCAGTCCTCCTAAATCCGTCTCTGAATCTACTACCCAACGTGTCATTGCATCTAACTGTTATTCTTTTGCTTCTAATCATCCCATTTCCTAATATCATCCATAAACCAGCCTTTAAAACACCATAGCTACCAAGAAGATCCTAGAACCCACCGGTATCGGTTATTAGTAACCGGCATCGGTTATCAGTAACCGGCATCGGTTCCTCTCGATCAAAACCAGAAAACCAGCCTTTCCCCTACCCAGTTCAACGAAACAATTTAATTGATATTTTGCAGTCTTTTGTGTTAATTCATATTAGCGAGGGAACCGACCACCTTGAAAGGAAGTTTTATATTTCACAGGCCCAAGGTAGTTTCCTCATTTATTGTTCTTGATGTCTCAAGGTGGGTAACAACCTAACTCAACCTCGTATGGTGGTGTTTCCGGATGCCCGTGACATAGATGGAAGATGTGTGATATTGTGCTCCATGAAGAAAATGAAAAAGGCTTCTTCCCTATAAGAAATCCTATGAATCAAAGCATTTAAACAAAGTATAATGTTAGTACAAATAAATGGGTACATTGTCTCAAAAATCTAGTCCCCGAAGCCATGAGACTTCCTTTAATGGATATCAACCTACTCACGAATCAATTAAGTTTTTATTGATAATAATGTTGCGATATAATATTATAATGTTAAAAATATGACCAACTAATGTCACTTATTTAGGTGGACATATACATAAGAGAGTGATGACAAGCATAGAACCAAAGATTGGATTCTTGATCCATGTACAAGATCTTAGAGAAATTAAATCCTATAGAATTAACTAGGTGTTCTTGCTTCAGTGAAATAAGACTCGGGTTCAGAAATGAAATCCTCGGCAAAGAAGTCTGACACTTCTTCCTGAGTATCGTAGAGATGTGCAAGTGTGGTGTCGGTGTCAGGGATGCTTATATAACTATTGGTGTCGAACTTTAATGCAGTGTGGTAGTCCTCCGGTATGTCTAAACCAGATTCATAGTTATACACATATTGTACAAGGTTTTCTTGGAGCCCTTGAGCCTCATAATGCGCATCCCAAATGTGTCGATTACTTCGTGAATATGCTAAGTTAATTTAAAAATGGCCTCTATACAATAAAATGGTGTAACCTAGATGGCATAAAGTTCTAAATCATGAAGAAGCTCAACTGCTCCCAGTAAAAAGGATGACGGATAATGGGAAAAGAGTAAATTCTAACAACAGGTGATTGTTACCTCCTAAGGCAATCAAATCACCATGCTAGGAAAAATGTTATAAAATGACAGTAGTAAACAAGAATGGTTAGGTAGATTATAAGAAATATGTAATAAAGAAATATTGACAAGAATCACTAGCGATTAGGCTAATTGTTGGAAATTGCTAGTAATTTTAGCATTCTACAAAAACAGAGACAAAAACTTAATTAAACTATGATTTAAAGGAATTTTTAGAGCATATATGACATGATAATTATGATACGAACAATATTACCTACCAATAATGATGGAAACTGATGAAAATACAATGATTACCTTGTGTGAACGACTAAATTAGATGATGGATGGATGAGAATGGTTTTTCAATGGAAATGGACGATGTGATGATCAAGGAAACAATCTTGACAAAGTGTAATGATGATGAAGATTTTTAGGGATGGTTGATCTCTGGTTTGTCCGAAGAAGATAAAATTTTACCTACAAAACACCAAAATTTCTCCACACAAGAGATCAAGAGACAAAATTTTATAAATCTCCAAAGATCAAGAAAATCATCGCTATAGAGAAAATCACTTGTGATTGAGAAAATCATAGGCGGTCGAGAAAATATCCAGTCATTTCAGAAATATTGGTTAGGTGTCTAAAAGGTGTTATTTTTCTTCTATTTCAAACTCAATTTGGAGGATTTTGAAAGGATTAAGGACGATAAGTGGGAGATATTTGAACTTGGACCAATTTAGCTATGATGAGGATGTGAATGATTTTAGAAGGTTTTTATTTTTAAGTTATTCCTAAGTAGTTACATGTGGAGAGGTGTTTAGGGATAAGTTAGGGGTGGTAGTGTGATATTTATGGAAGGTTAGTAAACTAGTTAGTTGTAACTAGTGGAGGTGTCTGAGTTAGCATGGTGAGGTGTGAGGATATTTATCCATTTTAATTTAATTAATTAAACTTAGGGATGTGGTGGTGTGTACATTAAATTAGTTTAAAAGGGACCAATGGGTGGTTTTAATGTCATGAGGTGTCATAAACGGTTCATTTTATCATAAATGAGTTTGAGAAAATGAGAAAGAGGGAGTGTACATTTCTAATGTCTACATTTGCCCCTTTTTGTCTGAGATTTTTTGGCAAATCATTAAACAAAAATAATAAGAAAGGTTGTGCCGGCATGGGTGATTCTACTGTTGCAAAATACAATGAACACCAATGTGTTTTGTTTTAAAAGGATACCCAGTTGAAGGGGACACAAAGTGGGGTACTAGAGAATCAATTGATAGGGTGGCCAAAGGGCTCGATGCCTGTGGACGTATGACTCTTACTAGGTAAATTTGAACAAGAAAACCAAGTGATGGGGGCCAAAGGGCTCGTCTCCCATAGATGAATGGTAAAATCCCAATTTTTTCCTATGTTGGTTTGATCAAAGGTTTTGAAGGCTAATACCTTTTGGAAACATGGAGTAAAAATGATTTGGTTTCAGAAATGTAGACAAAATGGCCAAAAAGGCACCAATCATGGGTGATTGTAGCAAATTGTTAGTGATTAGGGAAATCGTTGGCGATTGTGTCGTATAAAAAAGGGGTTAAATAACCCAAAGTCAGTTTTTACCACATTTGTGACTGTTTAATGAAAGAAATTTTTTTAGAGTGAGTGTGAAAATGTGTTTTTGAGGTGAAAGAGCGTGGAAAAATGGCATCCTCAAGCCGGAAGAGAAAGCCCATGTTAGCTGAGGTATGTTTCTACTCGTTGGTTTTTTTGTGATTTTTTAATGTTTTTAATGATTCAATGACATATTAGGGAATGTGGATGCCTTAATTTGTGTTTATTAGGGATCATCGCGATTCATCCAATCGCTAGCGATTGGGGAAAATCGCTGATGATTCACCTATGACAAAACTATTTGTATTTTTGATTCAATGTTTGTTTTTGATGCATGGTGTATGTTTAGATGTTGGTGTTGGTGTCTATAAGGTGATTTTTTTGTTTTGATTTTTTTTCAAAAATAAACATTGGTGATAGTATTAATGTTAGTTTTGTGTGTTTGTGTCTTGTAGGTGGATGCAAAGTTGACTATCTAAGATTGTATACCTCTGATGTTGGACAAGGTCCAAGAGGATCTATTTGATGATGACTAGGAGAACTTGGAGGTAGTGGGGTTTGGTGGCATGAGGTTTTATAGGTGGATCCATAGATGCTGCAGTTTGATACTAATGATTGTTAGAGAGGTGGAACCCTTCCACCAATACTTTTTGGCTTCCTATAGGGAGATCACTATTACCCTAGAGGATGTTCATCGATTAAAAGACTACCAGTTAGGGGACATGCCATCTATTGTATCACAAATGAGGAGAGGGATGACACTATGTAGAGGTTGTATGGAGGAGATGTCCCGGATATGAGGTATCCATTAGGAGAATTTGATTACTAGACACTATATGAGACTCGGGAGAGATTTTTGTCCATAGGGGAGCACGATGGTGTTGGGTATTTCATGTTTTGCATTGCCAGATTTAGGAGGTGGATAGTTTCCATGGATGATGACTGGTGTGGTTGTAGAGATAATGGAGCACCACAAAATGTTTGAGTGGGATCATACTTTGTTAGCTCAAACATTCAAAGAGTTGTTGGCTTGGACTACCCACGTATTTATGATATTGATGTCATATTTTCATCACAAAGTTGGGCACATGAGAACATTTCTATTTCTCATCCATTGGGGCTGCCATGTGTCATTGATGTGATACATATGGGTTTCATGAGGTGGAGTCAAAGTCTTGGTTGGGCTAGGAAGGCCAAAGGGCCTATTTATTATAGGGACTTGATATCGAGCTTTAGGTGGGTGATGTGATCTAGAGGCCATATGTGGATTTTCATGATTGGCCTAAGTTCCCTCAGGACTTATTGTGTTTACAACAAGACATTTGGATTTAGGTAGAGGTGGGGAAGATGATTTGTTACATTTTAGCAGGGTCGGGAGGTAGTTTTTCCTTGTTCAAAGTATACCCGAGGATATGGTTCAAGATGCACTGCAGGATGGGGACACTGAGACTCCATAGACTATGGTAGTGAGGCCTATATTTATGGATGAGTAGCCAGTTCTATGGGTCCTAATGAGGATGGTAATATCATTATGATTGATTATGCAGGGGTGACCCCATATTTTTTTGCATCGTAGGCCCGATCGTTGATGAATTTTGAGAGGGTCAGGGAATAAGAGAGGGTTGCATAGATACTCATATAAGTGCGTGATGGAATGGTGGGTGGAGCACATGAGCCAAAGGAGAAGAGAGGTGAGGGTGATGACGTTGTATCCACAGCTTGTTGTATTAGTGACAGGTGAGAAGGCCATATTGAGATGGATATAGACACCGCTCGGAGAGAGCAAGATGACCTAGTGGTAGTTTGGGATACCCTCTTTATAAAGAGGAATGGATTGATCATAGAGAGGGATGGTCTGATGGTGGAACGAGATACCATGATGGGACAACGATATTTTTTCCAAAAACGACTCACACAAGTATTTTTTATTGATACATGTACAAGGGTCACCTGCAGATTACATTGAATAATGTCTTGGGGATTACGAGACCTACTATATCTCGGCATAGAGTTATCGATGATGGCTCGATCTGGTAGAAAAAGGGGAGCATCTATAGAACCACCTTATGGCATGGTTTTGGTAGTGTAATATGATATTGTATGGGCAGAGACATAATTTTATGTTGATATTGTCATCAATAATTATCCCGATGTTATTTTGTATCCGCACCACATGGATGCCGAAGGAGCAGCTCCAATAGTGGCAAGACCTAGTGCTAGTGTGGTGAGCATTAGGATGGAGAGAGTAGAGGGTGGTGATGTTATAGGTGAGATATCCTCTGCGAGTGTTCACATGGATGATGGATTGACAGGTTGGAGGCACACCCGCCATCGGAGGAGAGGGTGGTGGGATCACAATACTAGGAGATGTTGATTTTACCACTTGATTTGTATATGATGTTATAGGCTCATTGAAGCCCATTTTTATCATGGATATATATATATATATATATATATATATATATATGGCTTGTACTTTTGATTTCTTCATGATGTATGTTGCATGTTTTATTTGAAATGTGTTGATGTTTCAAATAGATTTAGAATTTTTAATTAAATGTATTTTGATTTGATGTTTAATATATTTTGTATCTTTTAAAATGTGACCAATCACAATATGTTAAATCAAGAAATGTAACTAGACAAGACGTAGTAAAAGTGGAGAGAATGCCCCACTAAATTTTTTTAATATATACACACAATGGGTTTAAGATAACACTTGCACTTGTAGCCTTTCAAAATGTTAAATAAGACCATTAATGGACACTTTATAATGTATTATTACTAGAATAATGGAAAAATGGGGGCCTCTTGGGTGTATGCCATTATGGAAAAAAATTCTCTTTTAAATGGGCTTATAGAGAATTAATGCCCCAACTTTTATAATATTTTGAAGTAAACTGATCAATGCAGAAGCTTTCTTATAATGGGAAAGTTGATCGATGTGGGACTATTTCTTGGATGCTTTTTGATTTTAAGTGGGAATCCTTATATAGATATAAGTAGCCATCCTTTGAGGGTATGGTCTACATTTTTGACTTTTTGATTTGAATGGTTGTCCTTTATGGGATCAGTCCATGATTTTGATAGGTAGTTGTCTTTCGAGAGAACAATCTACTTTTTGATAATTTATATTTTATAAATAGTTTTCCTTCGAGGGACTAGTCTATTATAACAATACATAAGCATCCAATGAATTTACTATTTTTGTCCAATATTAAGGCGTAGAGACCCTAACAAACTATTTCAAAGGAGGGGATGAGTATAAACTTGACCTACACCGGGTAGATAAGTGGAATTTATGTAAAGGAAGAATTTATTTGTAATTATGGAATAATTGGTGTCATGATGATCAATGATTTAATAGTAGAAATGTCACAAGTGAAAAGAATTCAAGGGCTCTACCTCAGTTCCCAGAAAGAGAAGCAATTTGATATGCTCCCACCCATATTTGTGTATGATAATATAAGGGACAATCCAATTGGGGGAAAACATTATGCATTTACTCTACTCTAACATAGTAACATTTTGATTTTATTTAAGTACAAGATCACCAACCTTAAAATCATGTTCCTTGACATGTTTTTTATATGTTGTGCTAATGCGTTGTTGATAAACTTGATGATGTTCTAGGGCTGCTAGATGCTTTTCATCTAACAATTCTAGTTGTGCTAAGCGATCCTGATCGTATTCTTCTTTGGGGATGAAATCCTTTAGAGATACATGAATTGACGGGATTTGAAATATAAGAGGCACAATGGCTTTATATCCAAAAATGATTGAATAAGGTGTTACACTAGTAAGTGTGCGATACTAGTTAGATAACCCCATAGGGAAAATAGGATATGGATATGTAAGCTCGCATCATTTATAGTTTTCATTAGAATGTTGTTAAGTGTTTTGTTAGATGCCTCGAATTTGACCATTTTCTTGAGGATAATACAATGATGAGAATCTTATATTAATATTAAATGTATCACAGAGCTTCTCAACTTCCTTATTTTTGAAGGATTTTCTATTATCTATGAAAAGTGCTTGCGGGATGCCAAAACGACATATGATATTCTCGTATATGAAGTTAACGATAGGTCCAAATTTTGTTAAGGTCAAAGGAATATCTTTAACCCACTTAGTGATGTATTTAGTTGCTATGAGTATGGAGTGATGTTGTTGAGATGATTTAGGATTGATTGCACCAATGAGGTCCAACCCCTATTGAGAGAAAAGGCCATAGCTCTTGAGCGGGCTATAGTACTTGACTAGGGATATGAATGAGATAATAATGGCTTTGGCATTTAATGTACTTTCTTATATATGAACAACAATATTTGGTGATATCAGGTCAGTAATAACCTAGCCGTATGACATGTTTAGCGATGGCATTACCACTAAAGCGATCACCAAAAATACCATCATGGAATTCCTCAATTTCTATGGTTGATTCATGTGATTTGAGACAACATAGTAGTATACCGTCAAGTTTCATTTATAGAGGATTCCCCTATGATGAAAAAGTGAGCGACACGTTAGAGAAATGATCACTTAATGATTGTGACAGATATGGTGGGATTTTAGATTTAATGAGATAATCATATATCTATGTGTACCATAGATCAGGTGGATTTTTGTCAATGATGTTGATGAAAGGTAGCTCATTTTGATGTGAAATATGATCTAAGAATTTGACTATTATATACATTTTAGTGTTATCTTTCAATATTTATGTTTCAGATGGAAGGAGGGATCGAAATGATGCCATAGTGTCTGAAAATCTATTGGAAGATCATGGGATGGCTTAGATGGTGTAATGATTGAATGCACTAAGGAGAAAGTTGACGAAATATTTATATTTTTAAAGGAATTTAGTTTTGCATTTGTATTCTCCTTTGACTTGACTGACGACAAGTTTTGAGTCTTCGTAGATATCTAGGACTTTGAAACCTAAGAGAATGGAATTATTTGGACTCATGATCAAGGCTTCATATTATTCTATGTTATTAGTATACTCAAAGTAAAGTTTAAGTGATAACAAAAGTGGGATGTTCTAGGGTGGTATGATAGTGACTCTGGATCCTCCTCCTTCTTAGCACTTAACACTATCAAAGAAGAGGGTCATTTTAATAAAGATGAAATCAAATTCACCATTATCAAATTCGTTCATGCTGTTGATGAATTCATTAGGAAAATGTTCATGAGGTTTTTTATTATCTTGGAGGGTGTGTCTGTGAGTTGATCCGTAATGTCCGACCTTTAATAGATTTCGAGATATGATTTTAATGTCAAATTCAATCATGAGCATAAGCCATAAAGTTATGCGCTCATTGTGATAAGGTTTAGTATGCATGGATTTAAGAAGATTAAAACTAGTGATAACATACGTCTTATGATTAAGGAGGTAGTGTCAAATTTTAGAGGTGGAAAAATATAATGCACAACATAACTTTTCTTCTTCAATGTAGCGTGTTTCATATTCATGGAGTGTGCAGCTAATGTAATATACATCTTGTTTGTGACCTTGATTATCATGGTGGGTGAGAATTTCTCCTAGAGCATTCTCAAAAGTGGATATGTAACGGAAAAATGGCTCCCCTACACACGGTGGAGTAAGTACAGGTGGTGAGAATAGGTATCATTTGATCACATTGAAGGATTTCTAGTAATCAAAATCCCAATAAAATTCTATATCTTTGTGAAGAAGATGGTGAAAATTTTAGCAACGGTCAGAGAGTTGTGATATGAGACATTGAATGGACTACAATTTACCTTGAAGGCTGCACAATTGCTTAAGATTGGATGGAGGAGGAATTTCAAGAATTTCTCTAACTTTTGTTTGATCAACCTTGATAGCTCGGATGGATATGATGAACCTAATTAACTAAAAATAAGGTTTTAACTATTCTATGACCTAATCTAAATAGAAACTAAATGTTCTATCGAAGAGCTAGAACTAGATAATTTTCTTTTGAATCGAGTTAATTAAAATAATATAAATGAAAGGAATATGTTACTAAGATGTAAATAACTTACCTCACTGTATGCGGTGGACTATCATGATCGGTATGTGGATTAGGTAGGCTATGACCGAATGACTTCGTGGAAGGGAAGGATCTTATTGTTTTTCTATATTGGGGCTCTTTGGGACACCTGTCCTGGATTTTGGGGGTGGGAACTATGAAAATACTCAATATCTACATTCGGTAGTATCACAAGTAGGTCTAAAACCCCGTCTATCTCACAGTTGGATTCACCAAGTGAACTGAATAGTGACCTATAAAACAAAAGGTTAGTGGGGTGGGACCGTCCTCAATCTCAAAACTAGTGGAATTATTATTTAGCGTTGCACTACATTACAGACCTTGATGTAGTTCTAGTGCATGTGTGAGTAATTTTGTGTCTAGGGTTCCCTAGCGCCAATGACACGGTAATAAGGGGCAATAACTAGATGTAAAATGCAAAATAATGGATATAATGGAAAGAATACAACCCTTTCCCTTTGTGTTAGTGTGATGTAGTTGTGATGGAGATGTAGAAGAAGCCCAAATGTAGTTCCTTTCCTTAGTAGATAGCTTCCTTGATGTGTGTGATGTCCTTCATTAATGGAGTGAGTAGGCTTTTTTATATAGGTATATCTTGCTCAAATTTCAACACTAGTGACTTGAACCGCCAACTATGACCTAGGGGAATACACAGGTGACCGTAGGACCGAGCTTAAATAAATCAATTAATACTATAAATCATGATGACATGGGAACCTAAAATCATAGATGGGGCCTGGGGTGCTATAGTGCAACCTAGGCACCCCAAATTAAACTAAAAGATGTCAACCGTGTTGACTATGACATCTCGAGACACTATAAGAGATGGCCAAAACTATAGAGATAACTCGACAACTAAACTAGATAGACAACTAGGATAATTGACTCACTGACCACAAAAACCCTAGAAATAGGTCACTAGTGAATAATTTTATCATGCAAGATCCATATATAAATTAACATACCCAATGGTATAAATGTAATACTAAATATGTGAATTTTTTACTACATTTTCTCCCACTTTATGTTGGTAAGAAATATTGGTAGCATAAAGTAGACAAAGATGTGTACCTAAGGAAAATCAGAGAAGACAAAGATGTAGAAGAACATGCAGATGTGTAGTAGAAGCATGCAAAACCATAGAACAACGAGTCGATCCACGCAACGCAAAAGTGTAAGTGTTGTGATGAAGCGTGGAAAATGAAAATGATGATTAGATGATTTTGTACATGGTTAAATATTGAATAGGTGGGTAGGGAGTGATCAGTTCCCAACCCGAACACTTGTAAATGAAAGGGAATGATGGGAGGATTTGGGTGTTTTGATTCCAAAGGAAGAGTGTACGGAGAAAAGTGTGTTATTATCCAAGATTTAACTACATCCCCAAGATCTAGCCATTGTAGATGGACTCAGATAAAAAAAGGTGATGATTTTGGATCCAGATGAATTTAGTTTAAACAATTGACCCATATAGGAGTGATAAGGGGAAAGGAAATCTTTCCCCCACTTCATGGGTGTCTCCGTAATGTAAAGGATTACAAGTTAGGTCATGATGAAGGAGACATGATAGAGAATGATATGGCTTCCAAGTTAGGTCATGAGGAAGTGAACGCGATATAGAATGAGATGGCTTAAAATTTAGGTCATTTGGAAAAAAACACAGAGTATAGAATAAAATCCCAAGTTATGTATTCGGGAAAAGAATGGTGAATGTAACTCCTAAGTTAGGTCATCTAGGAGACTGATCATGGATTTAAATGCTCTGATTTGAATGTGTTGGCTTTTGATTGGTTATTTCTAGTTAGTTACACATGGTGATGTTTTATGGTAATTTCCCCTAGGTTAGGTCATTAGAGGAAGATTTCTAGGAGTTGATAAGATTTGATGTAAGATGGTTTTTAGTCATTTGTTACCCCCAAGTTAGGTCATTATGGGGAATTGATAAGGTACAATGTGTAAAGGCATTTTTAGAAAATGTTACATGGTTGTTGCCCCCAGATTAGGTTATTAGGGGAGATTGATGGTGAAGTGTCATGGTATAAGTTGTGAGTTGTTGGATTCATTATTTTGAGATGCGCAATAACATAAGGGGGATTATAGGGGGACCCCCAATGATATGCCCCCCTTTTAGTGAAAGAGGGAGTGGTGAGTGAAACAGATCAACCGAAAGTAATGAAAGAGGTTAAAACATGGTGGTAATGAATAGAAAATATCAGGATGGTGTATAACATGTGTGAAAATTGTATAGTATAGTGGTAGGTAGAATTATAAAAATAATACTGCAAATGGGGTGCAAATTGGAGTAAAAATGCTCAAGATATGACCAAAACAGGTTGTTGTGTGTATTAGTGTTGATGATAAGCGCAAAATTTAGGCCATAGAAAAGTTGGCCTTTGTAATGGGCTTATAAATAGGAAAGTGAGAAGGTAACTTATCACTTCATTTTTTTTGATACAAGTGTAAGCAAAGGGAGTGAGGATGCCTCAAGCAAGACCACTTCGTATGACCTAGTTTGAGAGAGTAATGACTTTCATAACGTCACGTACTATTGTGGAGTTTGTAAGTGCATTCTTTTGCTAAAATGTAGGGTGGCATAGGTTGTTGAGTTGAATTTTTGTGTTTTTGAGATTTTTAGTTTTCTCGGCGTTAGGGACTTGGAAAAAGTGGTGAGGGCACTAGTGACCCCTAGGACTAGAGTTCCTAGATCCCGATGCCGCTTCTACTCCGGGGTGCCCCATTCTAGATGTTGCATTCCCTCGTCCAGAAATTTTTGTCTTTTGGGTATTGCTACATAATATGTTGAGTAGTTGTTTTTATCATACAAAGTGTTCCAATCATTGCGTTTTTTTTTTTGTGAAGTGAAGAGGGATATCCACTCAAGGAGTTTCGTGGTGGTCGAATCATAGTACACTACTCTGATTGGGTTTTTCGGATGAAGAGTGGAATGTGATGGATCGGGCCGGTCTGCGACATATAACATAGATGGGGAATGTGCCCCAAAATATGCCTCTATTGATAGTGTTGTGTTAGAGATGGTGTGTAGGCACATGCACATTTTGGTTACCTATAGGAGAGATAACAATGAAAATGGAGGATGTATATTACATACTGTGGTTGTCAGTGGTTGGGGAGAGAGTACAAGTGATGGGAGTAGTAGATATGGAGCGGAAGATGTGCTCGGCTAGGTGATATTTTGCTAGGGCACAGGTTCCTATGGAGGCCCATATCATTCTAGATGTGATATTAGAGTCGAGGGTTCCACGTTTGTAGAAGTTCATTGTAGTGGTGATAGCATCTTTTATAGTAGTGGAAGGAGGGGATGTCGAATATTGTATAAGATACATGACATATGTCAATGGATAGAGGAGGATGGAATGAGATATGTGTTGGCACAAAGTGTGTTGGACCACATATACAGGGGACTTGTATCGCTTTATGCAAGATGAACATGGTAGGAGTATAGGGTCCACCACATTGCTACATGTATGGGCATATGAGCACATATCCATTGTGAGGGTAGTTGGAGGACCTCGAGGAGAGTGGATGCGGTTTGAGATATTTGCGTGGTCTTGGGTGAATATTCATGGTAGGAATATGGAAACGGATAAAGTTAGAGCATTGATAGATAGGATGGGATAGGGCTCGAGTCAATGACATGGGTAAAATATCATGAGTACGGGGATGGTTTGAGGATGCGATATAGTTTCAATGTATTCGAAAACCATGTAGTTAGATGACCAATTTCAAAGGTTTAGTGGAGTTGTTTCAGTTGAGAGAGTCCCGCGGTAGTTTGGGATGGCACTAGATGTTCCCGAGAGCCATATATGGCTACGATCCATGAGAGATCCTAGGAGGACTAGTGCTAGGATAGGGACCATAGTAGATTAGTTGGTACCATAGGGGTTAGATGTGGTAGACCCAAAGTGATAATAGCTATGGATAGTGATGATGCAGTGAGTATGGAGGATTTTCGAGCATGGTGGGTAGTACATTGATGGGTATTTATATACTCAATAATTTGTGTGTACGATGGAGTTACCAAGGAGAAGCGGGAAGGGAGGCATCCCTAACCCCGTAATGGTGGCGATGTAAGATTGTAAGTATATGTGTATGCTAATGTGGTTAATGAATTTTTTATGTTGTTTTTATACGTGGTTAAATAACATGAGGTTTTATGTTATTTATACATGGGATTCCTATTACTCATTGATAGTAGACACATCGATCCACATGTTGATGTGAAATTTACCTAGCGATGTGTTATACGGGAGATACTAGAGTGCTTGGACAACATCGTGGGTGAGCATTCCCGTTTGTTTGATCCAAAGAGCATAGCATTGGTGATATGCATGATGATTCTTAGTGAGAGGTACAAGGCATGGGAGAAGACTCATTTCCCCAAGATGTAGTAGGTGGTGTCCTTTGGCTCGGATGTGTGTGCCTGATATGTAGATTTGTAGCATTAGTTCTTGGAGAAAACATGGATATTGTGATGTTTCAAAAACAGTGGAGAAGTTTCGGGGCCATGAAATATAATGCCACGTTGGTGGTGAGGTGTCATGTTCTAGGGTTTTTGTGATATAGGAGAGTGAGAGTTATGATGAGTTGTGATAGTGATGATTGGATATGATCTAGGGCCTTTCCCCTATTATGAAACATATTTTTATGATGATGATTATATTAACGATATATGTATGGTCACCTATTTTGATATGTATGCCATCAATAATTGAGATGTTTTGTTATTTTTTTGTAATGGAAATCATATGGTTGTATGGTTATTGTTCTACTATGGTTATTGCAGTGTATGTGATGAATATAAATTTTTATGATGATGTGAGTAGTGGTAGATAGAATATGATGATGTAGATAACAAATTTTATTTGATTGATGAGATGAATAAAGTATGTAGTGCATAGGTAACGTAATGGTGATAATAGGTGTGAAAATAGATAGATGTATCATAATAAAGATATGAAAATGTAAGATAATGGTAATATGATAAATTGATGAAAGTAGGAGGGGGTGTATTAACTATTCCCCCAAGTGTATATATGAATAGGCTCATGGAGTAAGACCCCTTAGTAGTCAAGGATGAGTCGCATAAGTAAGAGTGCATCATCCCAAAATGATTGAGGTGCACTAGTTAAATGAAGAAGTGAGTGATAAAAGGTTCTTAAAACTAATCCCTCAATTGTCATGTAAGAACCATAAGAACAAAAATGCATCATCGGGATATAAGGTGATAACCAACGACCAAGATGAGGGATGGAGGATGAGTGTATGGACCAAATTGTGTGTCATATGGAGTGACCATGGGATATGAAGAGACTGGTAGAAACCCATGGGTTGGATGTGATGGATAGTGTGAGTGAGGCAAACTTAATGAATATGGAGGTAGAAGAAATGGAGGTGGTGGACAGCGAGCATGTGACGGTGGTGATTGAAAAACAAACTAAGCACCATGCATAGGAGACCTAGGGGTTATATGACTACACTGTTGTGGTAAAGGAGACAATAATTACTCATGTGAGGAAAAATATACAACACCAGTGTCCTCTAAATGTTGTAACCACTCATGTAAAACAAGATAATCATTGTCACGATGGCCACTAATATAGTGGTAATTATAGTAATATTGATCATGTTGTCATTATAACCAGTGTGGAGGGTGGTGGTGATTGGAAGGAAGCCAAATTAATCACTGAATAAGTAATATATGCAAAACATCATGAGTTCGAGAAGTAGGTGAAAAGCACAAAGGCTCATGGTATGGTGGTGAAGTAGTAGTAGTGGTAAGTGCTCACAGAGATAGAGAGACATGTGTAGGAGATGGGGGAGGAGAATGAGGTTGTTTCTTGTGTACTTTGGGTTGAGTTAAGGTTTTCTTTGGATTGTCAGTGAGGATGTGAAGTAGGAGTAGCATGGTGTGTTTTATTTTAGTTAAAGGTGGAGGTTACTGAGGTTGTAGAAGTGGAGGTGTAGGTGGAAGAGTAGAGGGCCTAGTAATTGAAGACACAAGGAAGACTCTACCAGAGAGAAGAAAGCGAGTCCCGATCTATATCAATAACCTTGTAACAAAAAAGGATAAAGGACTCACAATTATCATACTATAAGTCTTTCTTTAGAGGAGGAATAAGACCACAAAAGAAGATGAACTATTTTTCCAAGTCACTAGGATGAAAGATAAGTTGATGTATGCATGCATTAAAGTGTAAGATGTAATCCTAAATAGGTTCAGAAGAGCCCTGATGGAGAGTGGGAATGTGATCATATGTGACCCTAGGACAAGTATTGATAATAAACCTATGAAGTAAGGCATCCTCCATGTCGTAGAAAGTGCTAATAGAACCAAAAGGGAGATGTGTGTAGAATGAAGTGTATCATAAACTAGAATAAACCAAAAGGCCTTTAGTCTATCATTTGAATAGGAGACCATAAGAGTGATAATGTACAATATGAGCATGAGGGTCACCGTACCATTAAAGAAAGTAAATGAGGGCATGGAGAAATCCTTAAGAAAGTTGAGTTATGAATTTTTGATAAGAAATATAATATAATATAAAAACACCGAATAATAAAATAGTAAAAATTCAATTCATTTAGGATAGCAATTACATTCATAAAGTTTACATTTATAGTGTTTGATATCATACAATGGTGGAGTCAACAAATCATCTTCAATCCCTCATATAACTTTCCATGAATCTCTCAAACTTATCCTTAGGATATCTCTCACATCCCTTTATTATCTCACACACCAAAATAGCTACATGAGTTTATTCAACAACTTCAGTCACATAAAACTATTAACTATATTATTAATATGAGTTGTATTAACTCATTATTAATAATATTACAATTTATTAATCATCGTCACAATATATTTGTAACATTTGTTGGAACATAATAACTAAGTGGTCTAGCCAACCCTTAATGTATATGGGTCCATCACTAATAGATAGGTTAATATTTAATAATATGAAATATTTCTATTTCTATTATTAAATATGCTAACCTAGATATATAGTTTAGGTTAAATATTTAATATCATGAAATGATTATATTTATAATATTAAATATTATAAACCTAGGTTTATGTGTCAACCATTTTAGGTTGAAAAGGTGGGTCGGGAGACATACCCAATCACCTTATATAAAAGGACTCTAGACCTCATTTGATATATTCGGAAATATATCAAAGGTGTGAAAATCAAGTGATTTGGTTTTACCCTTAGTAAATAGGGTTTCAAAGAAGAAGGTGATCTTACTAGATGTAAAATAAATTATTTGAAGTAAAATGTTATTTTCAAAGTGGTTTTTAATTTTAAGCCCCTAATTTTTTTTGGGGGAGATGTAATATGATATGATTCTTACTTTCATTTACATTTTGTAAATTATATGGAATTAATGTTTGTTTGGAGATTGATGTGTGCATAGGTGAAAGGGGCTTCAAATATTTACTTGTGTGAAAATCACATACAAAAAGAAAGGATTTATTACTATATGAAATAATTTTCATGTTTTCTATAATTTCAAATGTTTGTAGGTTAAATATTTTGGAAGGTAAATTCATACCCGTGTTCTTTGGTCCCCTATAAAAGGATTCGATTTAAAAACTATAGTTTATAGTTAATCTATAACTATATCCTATATAATTTGAAAACTACATTATTATTTTTAAATAAAAATATATAGAATATAGAATAATGTTTATATAAGAATTTATATAAACATCATATTAAAATTTATATAGTTTTGGAAGTAAACTATATATTAAAAGCCTTAAACCATATTAAAATTACATGGGATTGAGGAAGAGTCAATGACTATATTCTAAGCCTAAGTTCAAATCATATTTAAACTTAACTTATAAATCTAGGTATATATAGTTTTAAAAAAGAAACAAACCTAAGTTTAAATCATATTTTATATATATGGTTAGTTTAAACCGCTTAAAATATAAATTTTATTAGATTTGGTTTATATATGTTTTAAAAAAACCCATGTGCTTACTTTTTTAATAAGGGGAACTGTGTTTATTGCTTGGCCATGAAGGGATTACTTTTTAAATCTTAATACTTATGAAATAAAACCTAACATGTGTCCCTAACCATTTATATTATCCATGTAAGGGGCGGCACATTCATTTATATCTTATAGTTTATAAAAACTATATAAATAAACATATTTAAATGTTTTCTTTTATATAAGAGTGGGAGTGGAGAATAAACTAAGATAATATCTCAAGAATTATATAAAATATTTTACAATATTTTTATAGTTTTAAATGTGTGCGAGGTAAAATTAAGAGTAAATGAAGGGAGGAGACAAGGTTCATAAAAATAAGGATTTCAATTTATTTCATTGGTTGGGTGAAATTACTTGTCCCCTCTGTAAAATATGCAGGTTAATCTATACTCTCATAAATCTACTTGCACCTGATAAAATTCTTTTAACCTAGTCTATGTCCTTTAAACCCCTTTAATAAGGGTTATGTGTTTTTTTATATAAAAATACTATAATTTATAATTTTATGAACTATATGTTGTTTTTTATTTACATTTTATAAACTATATACCTTTTTTAAAAAAGTGTATATATTTTTACATTATAAATGATAATAGGCTATTATAATGTATTAAAACATAATCTTCTTAATATTATACGAAGAAGAAATTCTAGAATTTCACATTCGGAAATACATAGCAGTTTTGGCTTCATTAAATTTGATGGTTAAATGATCATCATGGTAGATCAAACATAAGACAATATGACGGCCATTTAAATGTCAAATTTAAGCTCGTGGGGTTTTAGGAAAGTTTCATTGTGTTAAAATTGACAGTCAAATGACCATCACGACAGACCAAAAAATAAACCATTATGATGGTCATTTAGACGTCAAATTTAAGTTGGACAGATATTTGTCTATATATATTTTAAAAAAATTGATGTTGTTATGCTTTTTTAGGGGTTTCTTCTTCACTTATATATGGCCGAAAATATTTTTCATATAAATCTAGGTATATTACAGAGCCCTTTATATTGTGGGTTATTATTTTGATCATGGGAGGTTAATTCGATGCATCAGAATGACATAATTAGTTATGATCAAATAGTTTCTTTAGATCTATAAAATTTAGATTTGATTCTATTAAAAGTGTTGTTTTTATTATCGATATATATATATATATATATATATATATATATATATATATATATATATATATATATATATATATATATATATATATATATATATATAACTCTATGGTACATTGCATATTATAATAGGGTGTGTTTTACTATTTAGGAAAACAATGACGTCCAACTATTTCTGTCTTGACAAAACCTAGATCCTGAATGAAACCAACTACAACATTTGGGTCAAAATATAATTTATGGCAAGGAAACTTTGGACGATTGTTTCTAGATTTGAGGTTGCTCCCATAAGTCATAAAGTAACCGTAGATAACATGAATGCATTCTTGCAATGAATGCAGAGGTTTTTCTATTATTTTACACAATGTGGATGACACATACCTTCGGCACATTGGTAATATCAAACATACGAAAGAGGTATGAATATAAGTAGAATCCATGTGTGAAGGATACTTGGTATATCAAGGATAGTAATGAGATTATAATAGATGAAGGAATTAAAAGAAATGGTCTATATTTTTTTTATTATTTCTCTTCTACATTTTGTTTTATATCTCAGGGTTTGAATAATTCAAAACTATGGCATGAAATGTTAGGATATGTTAATTATCGAAGCTTATATGAAATGTATAGATATAATCTAGTGAAAGGTTTACATGTGTTGTTTTCTTCTCTTGAAGTTAATTCATTAAATTCTTCTAAATGATGGTTTTGATTCTAATTTAGTCAATGGTCATGATAATGTTTTGCTACTATAGATGTTTCAAACTCTTAGCTTCCTAGATAAGAAATTAAATTGCGCTAAATCTATGTTAGAAATTTTAAATCCTATTAAACTTAGGAAAATGACCACAAGTCATCATATGTACCATACAAAAATTAACTTGTATGAACATGAGCCGTGAAATGTTATAGGGTCTAGGTGGATATATAAAGTAAAATATAATGTTGATGGTAGTATTAACAAACATAAAGCTAGACTTGTTGCTAGAGGTTTCACTTAGAAACCTAGTATTGATTATGTTGAGACATTTCCTATAGCTAAAATGAGTATTGTTAAGGCCTTATTTGCAATTGCCGCTCAATTTAGGTGGGAAATCCACTAAATGTATAAGAAAAATGATTTTTTAAATTACAATTTAAAAGAAGAACTTTACATATTTCAACCTAAAGGATTTAAAGAAAATGGTAAAGAAAACTATGTTTGTAAGTTGAAAAATCCTTGTATGGTTTAAAACAAGCTCTTAGAGCTTGGTATGCAAAAATTGTTTCCTTCTTTAAACTATTAGGTTTTGTTAATTGTTCTTCTAACAATGATATATTCATCAAGCAATAAAGCTCGCATATTATCATTATATGTATATATGTTGATGATTTTCTTATGTCTCATGATAATTTTGATTTAATTCATATGATTAAAGAGAAATTGAAGAAGTACTTTGAAATGAATGAGTTAGGTCTCTCACATCATGTTATTTGTATCACTGTATTTCATTCTATTGTTATTTTTTAAAACAAAATATGCAACCATTGTATTGAGAAATTTTCTTATGATTGATTGTAAACCATTTTCTACTTTAATAGAAGTTGGAATAAATATTGATCTTAAATCTACATATGAAAAAGGTCGATCCTATTTTATATACGATGTTTGTTGATAGTTTGATTTATCTAACTATAACTAGATCAAATTGTTTCACACGAAATGTTTCAACTTTTGGGAATAGAGTTACTTCTATCCTTTCATTCCTTTAAGAAATGATAAGGGTAAGGGCTAGGAGGAATACCTATTGAATGACGAGAGGGTGTGCACGTACCGTAGAGAAAGATCAGATCGACTGTGAAGAACTCCTTTTTGTCTGGGAAGGACTACTTGAAAGTAAGAATACAAGACCACCAGATTTTAATTAGACAATAAATGAGGGAACTGCTTTGGGCCCAGGAAATATAAAACTTCCTTTCAAGGTGGTCAGCCTCCTCGCTAATATGAATTAACACAAATTCTAACAAATAAGCTATTGTCCAATTACAATTTGTTTACCTTGTTAGAACAATAGAGAAAGGGCTGGTCTTGGTTTAGAATCAAGGTGACCGATGCCGGTCACTGTAACCGGTACCGGTTGGTGCTAACCGATATCGGTAGGGGCAATGTTTTAGGGGCTTTTGGTGAAGGTTGGTTGTAAGGTGGGTGTGTTGTTTTTATAAGGCTGATGAATGGGTGGGATTAGGTAATGGGGTGATGAGAAGGACTCAGAGAATACGGGGTGTTCTTGGGGTAATGTAAGGGTGGAGGAATGACAGTTAGATGTAGTGTGTTGTTTGGGTAGTAGATCTATGAATAGACTTATGATGGTTGTGATTCGAAGTTCAAGAAATGTTATTAAAATAACGTATAAGACTTACTTACTAGTTCCTGATGGAGATTGTAGGTTCTTTGGGACTGTGATGACGAAGACAAGGCTCAAGTAGGATGATATGACAATCCAAAATGAGCTATCTCTTCTCCTGATACTCGGATGAGTGTCACAAGGCTCTGGTTACTTAGTTGCAATTTTTGGGCTTGATGTCCTTCTCTGCAAACTCTTCTTCTTTCTTTCACTTGTCTCTGTTCAGCCAAGTAAATTTTCGATTCTTCCAATGATTTCTCCTTTTTGATCCACCAAAATCCCACCCCTTGTATTTGGTTGGGAGTGTTCATTTACAGGGAACCGATGGCGGTTACGTAACCAACTGGCGGTTGAGTAGGAACCGTATCGGTCAAGTCAAAGTGGGTTATTTTTAGTAAAATAGCCACTTTTCCTCTTTTTCTCCCGAGGGATTAGTTGCATGGGCTTGGTCAAGACATTATGAGGTTTGTTTTAGGTGCGGATGAGGAGTAATTAGTCATGGGTGTGGATGTTGACCAAGTTATAGGTCTTAATTAGGTTAATTTAGGGTTAAGACTAGGTCATGATGAGGTGGCGAAATGAGGTGGCAGGTATGGCGATGTGGATTTATTAATTATAAGGTAATTAATAAATAATTGTGTAAGGTTTAGGTGATGAGGTTAGGTTGCAAAATGAGATGTGGGGCACAGGGGGTCGTAAGACACAAATTTGGTGTCTACATTAGCCCCTTGTTGTCGTGTAGCTTGTCTTTGTTAAAGCCGCACTGGTCAATAATAAGAAGTGGTTACCCTGTTAAGGGTATAGGTAATCCCCTCAAATCTATCACAGATTGAGGTAGCATGAAATCGGGATAGGGTTGATAAAGGAAATGGTGTTGAGATGATGGTAAGGTGGTGGGGTAGGTCCAAGGAAGAAGATGCACATTGAAATGCAAGTAGTGCGACCGTGGTACATGATTTTGAAGAGAAAATTAAGCAATTCATAGGCAAAGGTCGATAGTTTATCCAAACAAGGGTGATATAATCTTGTATCCAAGGCATAGGAAGTAGCTCCGGGGATATAACGGGTAAGGCACAGAACGTTTAGGCATGTTCGGCAAAGATACGAATGGTTGGTTTGGTTGAGATAAACGTCACGGTCTTGGTCTAGGCAAAGTTGGTCGACCGATCAAGTCAAGGACCCTAATCATGCTAAAACATGAACATGTGAGCTCAATTGAACAAAGATCTACATGATGGGTGGATAAAATTGTATTTTGTTGATGTTGGCGAGGTATTTAATTGGTGTGGCCTTGGGTCGGGTCAAATGGTTGGGTGCGGACTTGGGTCGAGTCAAATGGGTTGGTTACGGCCTTGTGTCGTGCCAAATGGTTGGGTGTGCCTTAGGTCGGGCCAAATGGGTTGGTTGCGGCCTTGGGTCGGGCCAAATGGATGCTTGCCTTGGGTCGGGCCAAATGGGTTGGTTGCGGCCGTGGGTCGGGCCAAATTGGTTAGTTGCGGCCTTGGGTTGGGCTAAATTGGTTGGTTGCGGCCTTGGGTCGGGCCAATGAAGTTAACAAAGGGTTTTCAGCCAAGGTGGATATAGGCGATGTTGTGAGAAAGGGAGATTAGTAAATAAGGGTAGAAATTGGGGAAGAGGTGGGATAAAACCGATATCGATTGTCTATGACCAATATCGGTTAGGTGACCGATACCGGTTCCTTAGGGCATAATATAACCGGTATCGGTTATAGGTCGGAAACCTATAAAAAGAAAAAATACGGCCTGTCATTGTCATATTGTCAATTTGAAAACCAATTTTAGTTGTCAGAGGTCTTTTGGCGAGATTGTTGAGTTTTTCGGATGAGGTGGCATTATTTGAGTGGAGAAGTGAGTGATTGGTAGGCCCTAGCAAGCAGGAGGCAGCATTTGATTGGTGGAGGACCCAGCAGAGGAGTTTGAGAGCCATGGCACAGCCAGGAGGAGTTGGAGGTGCTGGACCAGTTGGAACACCACCAACTATCCCACCACGACGACGTGTCGTCGTACCAGTAGGTTTGAAACCCTTCACTGTGTGAATTTGATGTTGTTAAGCTATATTTGGGGGTTTGGCTAGGAATCCATGTTTTGATAAAATAATGAATAAATTGAAGTTATTTGAAAAATGAAGAGGATAGATGGGTTAAATAGGTCAAGGCGGTAGGGTGGGTAGGTTTTTAGGGTGTTAGGGTGGGTAAATAGAGAGAAATAGGGGAAAAATGGATTTGGGGGGCCGCGTCGGGTTCGGCTCGGCAATTTTTTAGTGACCGATGCCGGTCACTAAGCGACCGGCATCGGTCAAGAAGTTTTGGGGTAGGGTGGTTTTGTGGTTGACCGGTGTCGGTCGTACATCGACCGGCGTCGGTGGAGAGGGGACCGGTGTCGGTCATTGGTGACTGGTACCGGTCCCTAGTAAGGATTTTCTATTTTTGTTTGGTTTTGTTGTGGTTTTGGGTGTTTGGTTGTTATTTGGGTGTAGAAGGGAAGGGGTAGAGGTTGATAGGAAGGTTGGTTGGTCGGTGCGGGGGAATGGGGCGGTTGTGTGGTCGGGTGGTTAAAAGGGGGTATAGAAGGTTAAAGGAGTTGTTGTGATAAAGAGTAGGGCTAATGCAGTGAGTTGGTTTTACAGGCACGTCAGCAGCTGACGATGCGGGATAGGATGCCCCCGTTATTGAGATGGATGCGGCCACACGTGTCCACAGCACAGTGGGCCATCATGCGTGAGGTGTGGCTCGGCGGAGTCCAGCGTTATAGGGTGATAGAGAGGATCACAGTCTGATGGTTTCCCTCATCGAGAGATGGGATTCGGCGACCAATGTGTTCCATCTCCCGACTGGAGAGATGACCATTACATTGGAGGATGTGTATCGCATCCTTAGATTACCGATCGATGGAGAGGCAGTCTTCCAGGTGGATGCAGAGACAGCCATGGATAGCATCTTACAGGTATTCGGGAATGCGCAACCGCACACTATTGACTTATCACAAACAAGCAAGCATCGCGTATGGGGATATGTATCGTGCCCACCGACATGAGACATGGCTTGTCGTGTTGATGATGATCAGCATTACATGCTTCGCCCTCCCAGACTTAGAGGGAGGCCGATTTCCACGAGCGCTGATGGGGGTATTACACGAGATGGTTGAGGAGTATACATGTTATGCTTGGGCACCAGTATACCCGTGCGATTATACCGAGAGCATGGGGCTACTGCATCGGATGAGGCGATTTGGGATTTGCTCTATGTTTTTGTTACACTGCTTGGGCATATGAGCATATCATATGCATTCGACCAGTAGGGCTGCCCCAGCAGCTAGGGCCACAGGTGATTTATAGATATGGCTTTCAGAGGTGGCTGGGGGTCGTGGGCCAGCCACGAGCAGTTCTCGCGGATGGGATGTAGCGTATTACCGGCATGTATTAGAGGGCGTGACTGCCCTGGATATTGTATGGAGGCCTTACAGAGGTCATCAGCCCCGTGGAGGAGCCCGATCACAGTTGCGGTGGATCCAGTATACATTCTGGATAGCGGGACAGAGGCCGGGAGAGCATGAGCGGATACCCCTGGAGAGGGTACGACGGTAGATGGGGCTATGACAGGATGAGCCACCTCCCTTCCCTCAGTACGGAGGGATGATGTAGAGGCCCCACTGCCTGTACCACAGCCCGTGGACCCAGATTGGGTAGCCGAGAGGCCTGCAGATGATACCGTGGATGACGCCGGCTGCACGGGATCATTTTTGGTATGGTGGGTAGGAGAGAGAGCCGCGAGGAGAGCACAACCCGCACAGCCAGACTTGGCGGCGGTGATAGCAGAGAGGGACCAGCTCAGGGGCCAGGTATAGTTATTACAGGGGCAGCTTGCTGCTGCACAGGCACAGATAGGTGTCTTACAGGGGCAGCTAGCCCAGCGTGTAATGTGCAGCCATAGCCACACGGCCACAGAGCCCCACCATAGGCACCACCAGAGTACCACAAAGACAGCACCACCGGTGGCACGGCCACGAGCACTATATACACCACAGAGCACCGCACGAGGCACTATTATTAGGAGTCGGGGGACCAGCCCCAGCAGCGATGGTGGCACAGCCCACTATATGGAGGCGAGAGCGGAGGCCCGGTATTATCAGGATGTTCTTGATGGTACTGGGGCTGACTATCAGCCATATGCGGCACACAGAGCCGAGACCTCGCATAGCCGAGATCCTGTGGGGCCCATGCGGTGGGTCCATTACAGGGAGGAGGTGAGAGGTAGCACAGGGACCAGCAGGGAGACAGGCGGAGGGCGGTGGGGAGAGCTGAGGGATCCCTGCAGAGGAGATAGTTTGTGTTTGTACAGTGGATATGGGCACCGGTCTACGAACCGGTTATGTTTATAGAGGCCTGCGTGCCTACATATGATGTATTCATTCATTTATTCATTTATTGTATATACTGCCTGCAGCCGAGGTGCACGATTGTGGTTATGCAGATTGATAGGTTTGATACCGCCTCGCGAGCCGAGTATATTTTGATATGAGAGACTGGCCTGTGAGCCGAGTTGAGATTATTGACAGTTATTGTGGCCTGCGTGCCGGATTTGTATTATTATGAGATCACAGAGGCCCCTATGCAGGGCACATTGTATATTTGAAACTTTTGATATATAGATATGATGATTTTGACCCACATGCTGTGTTTAAAATGTTTTAAGTGTTTTGTCGATGGTTTGTGATATTTAATGTATGATGAGTTTAATTGACATGTTGTGTTATGAAATGTTGTATGTGTTTTGTCACTGGTTTGTGAAATTGAATGTATGTAGCTGCTGAGTTGGATCCAAATGGTGTATAGATTGATGGTTTTTGATATCGTTTGTTGATGGCTTGTTTGTTTTTGTAATATAGATAGATGATGTTGATGAAATTGTGATGAGATATGGATTTGATGAAAAATTATAGATAATGGTGTTGTTTATGCAGGAAAAAGGGACGGGCGCCACAAAAATTAGGTAGAAAATAAAGAAAAGAACTATGTGTAAAAAAAGTATGTATGTGACCGATATCGGTTAGATAACCGATGTCGGTAGGCAATAAACCGATATCGGTTAGCTAACCGATACCGGTTATTCAAATATGAGCTTTTCTAAAAATAGAAAAGCTTGGGTGGCAACTGAAGTTCTTATTTTGAGCATTCTTATTTTTAGAGTCATGCAACAAGTTAAATACGTGAATGCGACGCTGTTTGACGACTGATACATGTGATTGCATGAAAGAATTTGAGTGATAAGGAGGAAAGAGACAGATGAAGTGAATGTGGGCTGAGATTCAGAAAGCAGAAAGGCAAATTTGAAAAGGGTGGTGAACATGGCTGAACGAGGAGAAGCATCCAGCAGGTAGGGACGAGAGGGAAGACAAGTTCCACCTCAAGCTGCTGCAGCCCAAGAGGTAAACATTTTGGTTGTAATTTGATTCTTGCTTGTTTTGTGAATAGGATGAGAGAAGTGTAAGTGGGTAAAGATGAGAAAGAAAAGGTGATAGGAAAGGGTTTGGGATGGGGTGAGTGCTATGGGGTAGGTAAGCAGGGTGGTCACGTATGTTTTTAGGTATAGATAGGAGTAAACGGGCAAAATAATTATCGTAGGTGTATGTTTTTAAGCAGGGTGTATATTTTTGACAGTGACTAGTATCGTTTAGAGATAACCAGTATCGGTTGGCAAACCGGTATCAGTTATCTATAACCGATATTGGTTACTGTAGGAGTTTCTAGAATTTGAGAAAAAACCCGTGGAGATTTGTTTTATTGAATAATTATGTGTCGTTTTGATGTATGCAGGCGAAGCAGGGTTAAGGATGAATGATACTGTACCAGCATTGTTGTCACGAATCCGAGTGGATGTAACACCAGCTGAATGGGCATTGATAAATCATTTGGGGTTAAGTGGAATCCGCTATTATTCAAGAATCACACGTAACCATGCTATGTTGCAGGCGTTGATTGAGAGATGGAATCCAGAAAGGAATACCTTCTATCTGCCAACATGGGAGATGACAGTCACTTTGGAAGATGTGTTCCGTATGTTGAGACTCCCAATGATAGGAAAAATAGTGTATCAGGTGTTGCCTAGCGTGGGGCGGGCAGCGATAACAACAGTATTTGGTTCAGCTGCATGAGATTTGACACAGTGAGGTTTAACATTTACGTATGGTACAATGTATGCAACACACCCTGAGGAAACAAGGTTGGCCGTGCTATTAATGATAGCGGTGGGGTATTATGCATTACCGAGGGTGGAGGGTGGAAGATTTCCAAAAGCATTGATGAGTGTTATTTGGGAAATGATAGAAATGAGCGTTACTTTTGCATGGGCACCTGCATATTTGGCGGAGCTATACAGGGGTTTATGGGCTTGTAGATGAAATCACCGGACAACACTGGATTGTTCATTTTTATTACATTGTTGGGCCTATGAGCACATTGTTTGTGTGTGACCAATAGGCCAACCCATCCAGTCAGGAGAGACCAGAGTGCAGAGGTTGGGATTCAGATGATGGGTCCAGACAGAACAAGAGGTAAGATCCCAGGCCGTGACGGGTGACACTGAGTATTATAGGTAGGTATGGGAGATGGTGATGATTGCAGATATCTGTTGGAGGCCTTACAGGAACTATATGGTAACAGAGAACATAGCTGAGGAGTTGAGGGGTGTAGAGTGATTGAGGTGGATCACGGGGCACAAGCCAAGTGAGTATGAGAGGATTCCTTTAGATCGCGTGCGGCGACAATTTGGGTTTGTTCAGGATATACCTATGACATATAGACCATACATGAGGATCGATGCCGAGGTAGCATTCTCACCTCCCCGGCCTACACCTCCAGAAGGGCCAGAAGAGATAGCTGCCAATCGTAGGGTAATGGATGCGGGAACGACAGAGGCCTATAAAGTATGGTGGGTAGCAGAGCTGCGAGGTGCACGTGAGCGCCCTGACATAGCTGTGATTACAGCGGAGAGAGATCGTCTGCAGAGTTTAGTTCATCAGCTCCAAATGCAGGTGAATGAGACAAGAGGATTGTTAGTGGTTGCGGAGTCACGAGTGGAGGGACTAGAGGTGAGATACCTCCATGCGAGAGAGCGTATTCACATGTTACAGGAGAGATTGGCAGATCAGTGGTCGTACCAATAGTCGTGGTACCTTTGAGGATGGAGAGGCCCGGCGAGAGGCGTCGACGATCACGATCATCACCTGGTTCGGATGAGGCGTGAGGGTCTAAGTGAATGTTATCGAGGTATAAGAGTAAATAAGGATGCCGACCTGTGTGTCGATGATAGAGAAGATGTATTTGTTTAACGTCTAAATAAAACTGAATATGTATGTTGATTTGAGTTATGATAATAATAAGAATGTTTGTGTTTTGACTTTTTTGTTTTGAAAAAGGATAAAGATGAGTGTTATCAAATAGAAATACCCAAAACTATGTATATTTACAACACATGATAGGTTATGGTAGGGGATGGTCGAGCTAACCTTGGGAGACACCATATCTCCGAAGTGCTGCCTACATAGCCCATTGCACAAAGCAAGGAGGGGCCTCAGACCGATGTAGTTCTCCCTTAGGACTAGGGAGAGGTGAATTCAGGAAATTTTAGGTATGGTTAGGCAATTCATTGGTTGGTAAAAGTATTGATATTGGTAGGGTAATGTTGTTGGTGTTGGTAATGAATTGGTGATGTTGGAATAGGTATAAGTGAAGTGAAAGTTAGCCTATCCAAGTGGTAGGGAACCATGTCCTGATTAAGATCAACACATAATCCTAGATTTGAGTCAAAGAGGAAAAAAGTGCTCCGTAGGTGAAAAGAGCTAAACAAACCACATAATAACGTAGAATGAGCTTGAACCCCTATGTACTGTACATAGACGAGAAGTCAATAGGTGAAAAGAGTTGTATAATCACAATATATCGGGTGTACGTCACGTCCCTTGAGTTTTGTTGTTTTAACAAATGGTGAGGTGAGGTGGATGATGTAGCTGAGGCGCAGAGAACTTGTTATAAAGTGAGTATTCTGACGAAAGAGAACCTAACCTAAATAGACAAGTCCATGACTCAAAAGTTCTTTTGAATGTGGCTTTTATTTTGCTGAATATAGACTGATCGATGCGGGAAGTCTACAAGGGATATGTATTTTATTATTCTTGAGGTCTTCACGAAGCTGATCAATGCGAGAAGCTCCTGATAAAGGCTGACTGTGTATAGCTGTCCTTCAAGGGAGTAGTCTATTATATAATAGTAGCAATAGTTTGGCATATAGCTGTCCTTCGAGGGAGCAGTCTATATATAATAGCAGCAATAGTTTGGAATATAGCTGTCCTTCGAGGGAGCAGTCTATATATAATTTAGAGAGCTAGATGTCCGTTTGGCGTAAAGCATCTAGTTTTGTAGGAAGTTTGACTCAAGAAAATCCCATAGGTGTTGAATTAAAAATGTGTCATTTTAATACTTTGAAGTCATGGACTAGACTAAAAAGGGGAAGGCATCTTTAAGGGGAGGTGAGAATCAAACTATGTGAGCTTGATTTTATTTTGAGATGTAGGAAACAAAGTGTATGTGGTGGTAAATGAGCTCAAGGGATGAGCGCAAGGTAGATAAGAAGTGATATAACACTAAATTCAACAGTAGAATGGTCGAAGATGCAAAGCATTAAGGGGTTCAGGCTCAGGTTTACCATTAAGCGAAGCTAAATGATAAGTACCTGATCCATAAGTGTGAGTGATTATGTAAGGCCCAATCCAATTGGGAGAAAATTTTCCACATTTGATCTTTTCTAGTTTGGTTACATGTTGATTCTCTTTGAGGACAAGATCACCAACCTTAAAGGTACACTCATGAAGTCGCTTATCATAAGCACGCTTGATGTATTTTTGATAGATTTGAAGGTGATCAAGAGTCAGTAAGATGACGCTCGTCAAGAAGCTCCATTGGGCTAACCGCTCTTGGTGGAAATCGTTGGTGAGAATATCCTAAAGAGATATTCGAGGAAGGTATTTGTATTTCGAGAGGCAACACAACCTCGGTACCATATACCAAAGAAAAGGTGTGGCATTAGTGGAGGTATGAATGCTAGTACGATAAGCCCAAAGGGCAAAGGGGATGTGATCATGCCAATTTCTTCCACTCATTGACAACTTTCATGAGGATTTTGGTTAGGGTTTATTAGAAGATTCAGTGTGACCATTGGCTCCGTGGATAGTAAGGTGATGAGAAACTAAGTTTGATATCAAATTTGTCACAAAGGTCTTGTAACAACTTATTTTTAAAAGATTTACCATTATCTGTTATTAGGCGATGAGGAATACCAAAACGAAAGATAATGTGATGGTTAACAAACTCTACAATTTTTATTTTTTGGTTGAAATGAGTGGAATGGCCTCCACCCATTTTGTGTAATATTCTGTTGCTGTGATTATCCAATGGTGACGTTGCGAAGAGGGTGGGTGAATCTCACCAATAAGGTCTAAACCCAATTGTGAGAAAGGCCAAAGATCTCGTGCGACCTGTAGTGGATGGCTAGGAGTATGTTGAAGGTTGGCATGTTGTTGACACATAACACAATGCTTAACATATTCATAGCAGTCATTATTGAGAGTAGGCCAATAATAACCTAGGCGAAGGATTCATTTGGCCACGGCAAGGCCGCTAAAATGTCCACCACAAATACCATCATGGACCTGTTGGATGGTATAGGTGACCTCCGCGCCGGTTAGACATCGAAGGAGGATGCCATCAAAGCCACATTTATAAAGGAGTCCCCCCATGATGACATAATGAGAAACACGTTTAAGAAAAGTGCGTTTTCCAGTACTAGTAAGGTCAGGTGGGAGAACAGAGGTTGTAAGGTAGTCGTGAAATTGGTGGTACCAGGTATCCTACGAATTAACAGACACATTATTTATCATACAAACAATCAGGGCTGAGTAAGATGGGGTAAAGAGTTGTTGGACCAAGACGAATATGTCAGGAGTCAGTTGGTGAGGCAGGAATTTGCGAGGCTAAGCAAGCCATAGTATCCACAAATTTGTTAGTGGAGCGGGGAATGGTCTGGATAGAATAACGAGTAAATGAGGTCAAAAGTGAATCCATGTAATGTTTGTATTTTTGAAGTTCCTCATTTTTACATTGGTAGATGCCCATAACTTGATTGACTACCAATTGAGATCACCAAAATATTAATAGATTTGACACCTAAGTGTAATGCAACCTGGAGACCCAAAACAAGGGCCTCGTATTCCGTTGTATTATTAGTGCAGGGGAAATCGAGCCGGAATGAAAGAGGCATAGGCTCAGCATCAAGAGGAATGAGAACAACACCGGCCCCTGCGCCGCGTTGGCATTTGGATCCATCGAAGAAGAGGGTCATTGGATACGACTCTTCCCTGAGTGAAAGAGTGGTGATGAGTTCGTCGGGGAAATTAAAATTGGTAAATTGTTCCCCAGGTAAAGGGGCGTCCGCGAGTTGGTCGGCAATGGTTTGTCCTTTGATTGACTTCTGGTGTATAAATTCAAGGTCGAGGTCAGCAAGGAGCATAAGCCATCGAGCGATGCGTTGGTTTAGATGTGGTTTGGTATACATATAATGAATGGGGTCCATGTTGGTGATGACAAAAGTTTTGTGATTCAGGAGGTAGTGTCGGAGTTTGGTGGCTACGAATGATAGGGCTAGGCATAGTTTTTCTACATGTGTATACCTAGTCTCGTAATCCATGAGAGTATGACTTATATAATAAATGGCTTGTTCTCGATGCTCAGAGTCACGATGTGCGAGCATGGCTCCTACGGCATGGTCGGTGGCGGAAAGGTAAAGGTAGAAAGGGCGATCGTCCTGTGGTGGGATAAGCACGGGTGGCTGCAAGAGATAGGATTTGAGAGCTTCAAAGGCTTGGTGACACTCTTCACTCCATTGAAAGGAAATGTCCTTTTAAGAAGGTGATGGAAAGGTGACATTGATCCGAGAGTTGGGAAATGAAACACCGGATAGATTAAAGTTTACCTTGCAAACTACACAATTGTTTGAGGTTTTGGGTGGGGGCATTTCTAGGATAGCTTTGACTTTAGATGGATCGACCTCAATGCCACGCAAATAGATGATAAAGCCAAGAATTTTTCCCAAAAGAACACTAAAGACACATTTCTTTGGTTAAAGACGGATAGAATATTGTAATAGGTGATCAAAAATAATGGTTAAAACATCGAGATGTTCACTGCGATGTTTAGATTTGCCAAGAAGATCATCGACATAATCCTCAAGGATAGTGTGCATAATATCATGAAAAATGTAAGTCATAGCCCGCTGATAAGTTGCACCAGCATTCTTAAGGCCAAATGGCATAACACGATAACAGAAGGTTCCCCAAGGAGTTATGAAGGCAGTTTTATGTTGATCGGTAGGGGCAACCAAAATTTGATTGTATCCTGAAAAGCCATCCATGAGAGAAAGCATTTCATGGCCCGCAATAAGATCAACAAGTTGATCAATACTTGGGAGGGGGAAGTCATCCTTGGGGCAAGCAAGGTTAAGGTCTCGTAAAATCCATTCATATCTCGAAGTCCCCCTGTCACTTTAGTGATAGGTACGATGTTAGAAATCCATTGAGGATAGTCAATACGCAAGATGAAGGAAACAGAAAGAAGTCGTTGAAGCTCTTGTTTGACCAAGAGGGCAATGCGTGGATGCATTTTTCTTAGTTTTGTTTGACTGTTTGGAATCGGATTTAGGGTGATGTTATGGATAGCAATGTCGGATCAATTCCCTGGCATGTCAGCAGACCAAGCGAAAACTTGGTCATGGGTACGGAGAAAGGTAGTAAAGGTGACTTGTTCTAATGCGTTAAGGGATTGTCCGATCTTAACAATGTGAGGATCCTCCTCTATGTGGATGTTAATTTCTATAGTAGACTCATTCAACATGGTTTGAGTTTCAGATGGTAATGCGCGTTGAATATAGGAGTCGTCTGCACCAAGGTAAGTGAGGATGGAGTCGTCATCCTGGCACTCAACAACATTAATCAAAGGCGAATCCTCTTCAATCATGTCGGGATACAGAAGGGGAAGAGAAGATGGGTCCTCATTATCACATTGATAAGTGAGAGGACCTAGGAAGATAGCATTTATGAAAAAAAAGTTAGGAGGGATAGATTCAGGGTCTATCGACTCTGTGGGTGACGATGGCAAAATGGGTGATGATGGTTTGGTAGGGGTGACATCATCATCTTCCAGGATACAACTGACACGAGGTTTCTCCGGTGTAAGTGTTTTAGGAAAACCGAGACCACTACGATCATTGTGTTTGCGTGTAGTCACGGGAATGAGTGTATGTCGGCCTTGTTCATAAAGACCAAAACCAAAGCCTTTCCAAGCACAGCGAGTCAAGAAGGTGAGGGTGAAACGACGATTTGTCAGGTATTGAAAATCAGATTGGAAGGGAACCACCCCAAAAGGAGGTTCAGGGGTAACAGAGGATGCGTCGACACCCCCATACATTAGGTTGGTGTGGCAATGAGGTGGTCCGTAGGGGATTACCTCCCACACGCGACGGTCGTAGGTAGGATGCACATGTAACCTGTCACTCACTCCGTGGGTATGGAAAGAACTAACGTTATATAGGTGGTATTCCCCCAGCGTAAGGCATTGAAAAACATCTACTAAGGGGTCGAGGTTGGGATGTTATCTGTGGGAAAGGAAGTGGTATTTGTGACGGCGGTTTCATTGGTTGAAGGCATGGGTGCGGTTGAGGTAGATGGTTGAGGTGTGGTTGAAGTGGATGGTTGGGTTGGATGAATGGGTGTCTTGACTGGTACAAGCACATCATTAGGGCGATACAACATATTATAGGTTTTGAAGGGGGGAGGATCAGCTTTTACGGTGTAGGACTTCCCCTCGTACTCAAATTTTATGCATCTATGTAAGGTGGAGGGAACGCATCCCATAGCCCGGATCCAAGGGCGGCCTAACAACATATTGTATTGGAACTCTCCCTCAAGGACATAGAAGAGTTCGGGTAAAGTACGTGGTCCTACATGAATGTTAAGGATCACGGTGCCTAAGGTAGAAGTAATAGCATCATTGAATGACCGCAACATGATGGGGTTGGCACACATGTACCTAAAAGGGATGTTCATTTGTTGGAAGGATTTTGAAGAGATGATGTTTAGGCTAGCGCCCCGTCGATCATAACATGACGCACCCGAATGTCCCGGACATAAGCTGAGATGAAAAGAGCAGGGTCAGGATCTTCAGCACCAAAGTCGATAATTTCATCTTCGAGAAACCGACATCGCCGGCTTGTTGTCAGAGAGAGACAGTATGGTCGGGAGATAGGTTGTTTGGTGAGTGAAGCAACATGATTGGGTGTTAGAATGGAAGTAACAGAAAGGTTTCATTAGGTAAGACCTCTATCCCTTGAAGGATTTCAACGAGAGCTTGTCGATGAGATTCAGAAGTCTGAATGAGATCATACAGTGTCATTTTTACAGGCGATTGGTGAAGCTGTTTGATCATGGTCCGGTGGGAAATTCCATTAGAGACGGGGTAGGTGGGTCCATGAATAACCACTTTAGGTGGTGGTGTGATCGGGATGGTGGACGAAGAAAGAGATGCCGCAGGTGTGTTTTCTTTCGCTTTCCCATTGTTTTTTTGCCCTCGAGTAGCAACACTAATCATATTGATCTCGTGAATATGAGAGGAGGAAGACGGTAGGGATAGGTCATGGTCTTCGAGAGGTGGGGCTGTAATAATGATAGATCTTGGTGAGGTAGGGACAAGTGGTATAGGAGAGGAATTGAAGCTAAAGGTCTCTCTCTTCGTAAGTTGTTTTTCTTAACTTTCCTATCTGAGAGAGGTGACTGACGAAGGATGGCTTTCAAAGCTTTGCATCCCTCTACATCATGTCCCGGTGTGCGGTGGTAAGCGCAGATTTTAGACTCATCATAACCTATTGGTCGAGGTTTAGATGGGTCATAAGGTCTAAGTGGAGGTAGGGAAATGGTCGCATTCTCCACCAACATAGCAAGGATTTTGGCGTAAGACCCTTTGAGTGGGTCAAAATCGGAGGAAGATGAGGGTATTGACGGGGTAGATTCTGGTGATGACGTGGTATGGTTGGTTTGTATGGGTGGTGGTTTAGCCAAGGAGTTTTGATAATGGGTTTTAACTAAACGTGGCTTCTTTGGCGCAGAAGCTATGTTTAGCTGGTTAGATGATGAGGCCACAGATGATGTGGTATCAGAAAACAACCACGGAGAAATAGGAGTGACAACAAACAAATCTTTTGATGATGGAATTTGTTTAGGGTTAGTAGGTGGATAGGATACGCGGGGTGACTGTGTTGATGTACCCTTGGATCACTGTATGGGTGCAGAAGGCGTAGGTCATTTTAAAGAAAATGCAGGAGGTATGATATATTGATGCAAGGTGGAGGGATGAGGTCCCAATATGGAAGGTAGGTGTGATGACGATGGTTTTAGTTGTAATAGAGACATAGGTTGAGGAGATTGAGTCTGTCTCCTAAGTGGATGAATGGCTTTATTTTTAGATAAATCAAGCCGCTTAGGTGGGTGTGTTAGACTGGGTATTGGTGAGGTCCCAAGCGTAGGGGAAGATTGGGTTAGGTTAATAGAGGTGGATGAGGTATTTGGTAGAGATGAGGGGGGTGAAGATGAGAACATAGGCATTTTAAGCTTCTGTAAACACTTTGGGTATATGGTAGAGGCATCTGGGTTGGTCATCTGCATTTGAGTAGAATATGGCGTACTCAAACGTTCCCATAGGACCTTTCTATCTTATGGGGAATGACAGTCCTCACGTGTGAATTGGAACTTTTGTATGGAAGAAAGGTGGGTTGTGATTCCGGTCCATTGTGGGTGTGATACAGGGGGTAGATGAGGCACTGTATCAATAGGTGTTAAGAGGTCAACCGGTCGCTGAAAAGATTTAGGTGATGAAGAACTAATAGGTAGGAGGACATGTTTGAGAGGATCCGTCATGATTAAAGAGTTTGGTGATGTCGGTGCAAGAGGTTTCTCATCTAAGGATGACAAAAGAAGTGGCGAGCCTTCCTCTTGTACAGCTAGAATGGTAGAAGGAGATGTTTGGGAAATAGATAAATTAGATAACATCCTCTCACAGTCTTGCAAGGATGTGGTATAAGAAGGCTCATCTATGAGAAGAGAACTCTGGGCAGTTAATTCCTTTATGGGTAAAGGAATGATTTCGCCTTGTCTTGATGGTGGTGAAGGAGGTTCGGGCCCCTGCATGTTAGTGAAGAGGCTTGATTCAAAATTTTCTCGATAGAGGCTTTTGGCTGGGAGTCGAAGACTGCATGGATCTCATGAACACTCTCCTCGGCTAAGATATCTTGGTTTATGTTACTATTAGAAGAGTGATTCGGGAATGGTTTGTTGAAGATTTTCAAATTTCGGTTAGCAGGGGCATTAGGATTATCGAGGGTTATATCCCCTGCATCAACCATTTCCTGCACTATGTTTTTCAACATCTTGTAGTTTTCGTGACTATGTCCCTTTATGCGGTGAAAGTTACAGAAGTCATTTTCTTTGTACCAGAAGGTATAGCGCGGGTGGAGTCAAACCCGGAGTGAGGTTTAACAGGAGGCAAGGTGATAGCTCCGGCTTTGAGCAATTTTTCCAAGATGACACCATAAGTTTCTCCCAAGGGAGTGTAATTGATGGGCTCGGCTTTATATTTATAGGTGGTTTTTGGTGGGGTATTAGACGGTGCTTGAGATTTGACCATCACCGCATGGACAGCTCCTTTTGATTTCGAAGAAGTGGATGTGTGAGGAGTGGTGGTGTTTGGTTTATTGGTGGAATCTGGAGTTCGAAATTGGGGTTTTTGTTGCGCAACCACAATTTCTCTTCTTCTAAGGCTCAAATTTCTAGTTTCCAAGCCATAGTAAAGGCCTCGTCAAATGTGCGGAAAGTTTGAATTTGAAGGGTAGGAGAGATGTGCTTAGCACAGGCCCACGTAAAAAGTTCGATAAGTTCAGCCTGAGGCAAGGCATATGTAAGTTGGTTGATAAGGCCCCGCCATCATCCAATGAAATCTGCGATAGATTCGTCTTTAAATTGTCGGATGGCATAGAGGTCGGTGATAGATACTTTCTTGGCAATGTTAATGGAGAAATGATCCAAGAAAGATTGGGCTAGTTGGTTAAAAGAGAAGATTGAGTGTTGGGTTAAAGCACTGTACCACTCCAAGGCGGTCCTGATAAGGACATGGGAAAGGTGCGGAGTAAAGAAAGCATCATCATGAGTAATCAAATAACAAGCATGTCTAAATGATCGCAAGTGTTGTTGAGGATCCTCTTTACTATTAAAACGAGTAAATTTTGGCAATTCCCATTGAGGAGGATATGAATGAAGGGGGACAGAAGGGTGAATAGGCTCCCACAAAATTGCTCGTATGTCAAGGCGCTACGACTTCCCGAAACGGAAGCCTCCAGATTTTGCATTTTGTCCATCATTTGTTTGATGAAATCCGTGGTTGGATGAGATGATGGTGCGGTTGTGGTGAACGGAGGCAAATTGGGCCAAGGGCCTCCACTAGACAATGGTGGGGTTAAGTGTTGATAAGGTATGGAGGATGAATATGTTGAGGTGACCGAATAGGGATGTCCTATATAAGATGTTGAGGTCACTGGATACGTGTGTGGGAATGAAAATGTGGGCGGAGCTTGAGAAGGAAAGCTCGTGTGGATAGGTGGCGAGAGCAAGTCATGAACGGAGCGGTCAGTAAGAGAGATGAGGTAGGAACAATGATCCAATGGTAATGACATGTGGGGCCCAAGATTAACCAAAGGAAAGTCAATCTATGTCGTATGAACCTCTGAAGCCGTTGGATTGGGAGACGGGGCTAAGGATGCAGCAGGCAAAGCGGAGCTATCAGGTGGAGAAGGATCTAAATGAGCAGCTATACTAATAGGCATGCCAATAAGGATTTGACCATCGGTCATACGGTCGAGGGCATGAGACAAATAGTATTGTACAGCGCTAGGATTAGCATCCAAAAATTTGGCAAATTCCTTATCTCCTACAGGAATTTTAGGAACCTCGCTGGTATCCGTAGGATTCCCTATAGAATGTGAAGGGGGTGATTCAGGAAAAGGCACAGAGCAGGCATGTGAAACCATGGCGGCGGCTTGCTTTTGAGTGATAACAACCATGGACAAGAGTACACAGTAGGGTTTCAATCTATCAGGAACAGAAACAGCCTCAGAATGTTGAAATTGGTAGGTTGCTGGTTTGTCAGGAACTGTAAAAGACAGTAACCGATATCGGTCTGCTAACCGATGTCGGTTAGACTATAGCCGACGTCGGTCAGTTAACCGATGTCGGTGTAATAAGACTGGTATAAGAAAATATAAGAAGCTGCTGATTTGAGTTTTTAACAATGCTTAGTACATCTATCAAATTGTTCTGAAGTGATAACTGAAACAGTGTATGACAGAGAAATAGAACTGAAAACAAACAAGATACACAAACAAATTAATAGACTAACCCTAGGATTAGTGTTTATCAATTTGAGCTTATGCCCTTAGATGTAGAATGATGTCAGAATCCTAAACACAAGACCTAGGGGAAATGTCAAGTTTGTTTTGGCTTATAAGGTTACCTCAATCAGTCGGAGGAATACCGTGGAGAAGGGGGGATGTTTTGAGCTGTTGTGTTAATTATGAAGTGATTCGGTATGTGTTGTGTAGTGAAAGTAAGATTAATTTCCTGTCAATACCGTGGAAATCACCCCCACGTGTACGACCTGTTACTTAGTCTATGTTCACTAGAATTGAAAACAACAAGCAAGAATGTAATGCACGTGTTTTAAACCCAAATCGAAAATGATATTCGATGAAGCAAAAGAGATGACTTTCACTAATGCAAAGATGTAAAAGCAAAGCAAGTTCTTTTACCAAAATAACAAAATACCTTGTGAATATCTTTAGAAGAAGAAAACAACAAGTATGCTCCCTATATGAAAGCAAGCAAGAGAAACAGAAACCCGAAATGGGTCCCACCGGGCGTGCCAAAATGTTTCACACGGAATGTTTCAACTTTTGGGAATAGAGTTGCTTCTATCCTTTCATTCCTTTAAGAAACAGATAAGGGTTAGGGCTAGGAGGAATACCTGTTGAATGTCGAGAGGGTGTGCGCGTACCATAGAGAAAGATCAGATCGACTGCGAAGAACTCCTTTTTGTCTGGGAAGGACTACCTGCAAGTAAGAATACAAGACCACCAGATTTTAATTAGACAATAAATGAGGGAACTGCCTTGGGCCCAGGAAATATAAAACTTCCTTTCGAAGGTGGTCGGTTCCCTCTCGCTAATATGAATTAACACAAATTCTAACAAATAAGCTATTATCCAATTACAATTTGTTTACCTTGTTAAAACAATAGAGAAAGGGCTGGTCTTGGTTTAGAATCAAGGTGACCAACCGGTGCATCAGAATCTTAACGTATCGGTTGGTGCTAACCGATATCGGTAGGGGCAATGTTTTAGGGGCTTTTGGTGAAGGTTGGTTGTAAGGTGGGTGTGTTGTTTTTATAAGGCTGATGAATGGGTGGGATTAGGTAATGGGGTGATGAGAAGGACTCAGAGAATACGGGGGGTGTTCTTGGGGTAATGTAAGGGTGGAGGAATGACAGTTAGATGTAGTGTGTTGCTGGGTAGTAGATCTAGGAATAGACTTATGATGGCTGTGATTCAGAAGTTCAAGAAATGTTATTAAAAGAACGTATAAGACTTACTTACTAGTTCCTGATGGAAAATGTAGGTTCTGGGACTGTGATGACGAAGACAAGGCTCAAGTAGGATGATCTGACAATCCAAAATGAGCTATCTCTTCTCCTGATACTCGGATGAGTGTCACAAGGCTCTGGTTACTCAGTTGCAGTTTTTGGGCTTGATGTCCTTCTCTACAAACTCTTCTTCTTTCTTTCACTTGTCTCTGTTCAGCCAAGTAAATTTTCAGATTCTTCCAATGATTTTCCTTTTTGATCCACCAAAATCCAACCCCTTGTTTTTGGTTGGGAGTGGTCATTTATAGGGAACCGATGGCGGTTACGTAACCGACGGTGGTCGAGTAGGAACTGGTATCGGTCAGGTCAAAGTGGGCTATTTTTAGTAAAATAGCCAGCTTTTCCTCTTTTTTCTCCCGAGGGATTAGTTGCGGGCTTGGTCAAGTCATTATGAGGTTGGTTTTAGGTGCGGATGAGGAGTAATTAGTCATGAGTGTGGATGTGGACCAAGTTATAGGTCTTAATTAGGTTAATTTAGGGTTAAGACTATGTCATGATGAGGTGGCAAAATGAGGTGGCAGGTATTGCGATGTGGATTTATTAATTATAAGGTAATTAATAAATAATTGTGTAAGGTTTAGGTGATGAGGTTAGGTTACGAAATGAGATGCGGGGCACAGGGGGTCGTAAGACACAAATTTGGTGTCTACACAAATATTTCATATACGGTAGGAATTACTTCAAGGTTTATGTAGGAACCTTTTTAGAGATCATTAGAATCTTGTAAAAATAATTTTTATATATTTGAAAGGAACAATTACTTGGAACAACAAATATAATCAACATTCTCCATTTCTTCTACCGAGGCAGAAGTATAATGGAAGAAGTAAAAAGTCATGTGGTGTAACGATTGTTGGTAGAGAAACACATGGAAGATAAAGGAAGTATTTCTCTTATGTGGCGATCGAGTTGTATTACTCTTGATTAAGAATCCAGTTCAACATCAAAGGATGAAAAACATTGAGATACATATTGTTAACATTATTAATTCCCAATATACAATCCCCTAATGTGGACAAGGTAGAAAAAGTAATCACACTTCCTTCTATAGCTTTTCGCCCATGGTGCTCATGATCTAGATGATTCTATAGGATAGACAACAACCTCAACAAGGATGGTTTTATAGAACAACCAACAACCTCAAACAAAGGACGGTTGTACATGACAACCAACAACCTAAAATAAAGTATGGTTTTACAGGATAAACAATAACTTTTCCTTTGTGCTTTTATTTTTACACTATGTCTTTCCTTCAGTGGGAATCATGTTTGAATAAGTGATTGACAAGAGTTCATTGATTGACCTTCACCTCCTTTTCCCCGTCCTCTATGAATCATGTTGCTTACTCAACTAATTAGACATTGAAGATAAAATTTACACTACCTTTTTTCGATACATCTTCCCCACAAATCTTCTCTTTGGTTCTGAAATTCCAAAGTAGGGGTCTAGAGGCAACAACCCCCAGCCCCAGGGTCAAGGGGCAATTCCTTGCAAGGTCCTGTGGCTATGCCCAGGAATGCTTCCGTCAAGGTACAGGGTGGGGTTGAGGGGTAGAGCCCCCAAATCCAAGCCCATTTTCCTTCTTTGAATTCATCAAAAATATCATCAGAAATATAGTATTATTCACATTATTCTCCAAAAACATTGGACATTGGGTAACACCAAAAATGCGTCCCTAACGCAATTTTTTAGTTTTTAGTTTTTAGTTTTTTTGATGATATTTTACTATTGACTTGACTTGAGCATACATATTCTTTTACTTTAACAATGAAAACAAAACATTTTAGACTCAACAATTTATCACATTGGCTATGTAAATTTTTATACAAAATATAAATAATTTACAATGACATGACTCGATAAGTTGAATAACAAATTATGACTCATAGAAAAACATAATACAAAATACTACTTAAAATAATTTCTTGGTTGTTTGAATATTGGATCAAACAACTTTTGAATCTTTTGACTTAAAACATTTACGACTTGACAATAATAATTGAATCTATTTTTATAATTATATGACTCAACTTTTAAACAAAAACATCCTAACTAATCACTAAAAACAAAATACTAGGTATGCACAAATAACCAAACAATACTAACGATGGGCTTTTGGTGAATGGATGTGGGAGAGAATAACATATATACAAAAGTGAGAGATAAACATACACAACGATGAAAGGCATGCACCGAGTCAACTGGATGCTTCTTCCCTAAGATCCATATCACCATATTTGTAGAGCTAGAATTATATACTTCAACGGATCAAAAAACTAGAGCAATTGTGGAATTATTAACGTATTTCAGGGAAAAAACCGTAGCTTTCATTCACTTTGTGAAAATATTCGATGCACCAAAAAAACAATCTTCTAATATTGAATCCACGTGTTGGATGGGAACTCCACTTCAAAATATTGTGTTTCTCAGGGAGGAGGTTCCAGTTGAATCGTTGTCAGTGGTGATAAATGAATGCATTGCAAACCACAAGGAGTGATAAACACCTTTTAAACACTCAAAGGTGATAATTAGCTTTGATAGATATTCTAATTTTGTTCTTAAGAAATAAAGAATCAACCAAAATCTATTCATTTGTAACAAGAATAAAAAGATGATTCCTTCAATCGAGGAGGTGCTTAAACGCTCGGGTCTATGTTTAGAAAAGATTGATTGTAACGATCTAGCACTTTAAACATTGGAAAATATATGAAAAAGTCAGTGATTGAGTTATAGATAGAAACTCAATGTATTTCCAGAACTGGTGGATGGTCTTCGAATATATTAGTACACACAGGAGAGATTCGTTACAAATAGATAACACAAGAGACAAAACATGTCTTCTATAGTCTCCAGAACCGAAGAATTTTCCAAAATTCCATTGTTCTCGCCCAAAAATTTATAGTCCATCGTCATAGAAGCATAATTGATCTGCGCTTAGGTAAGAATAAAAAATCTATGCTCTCAAAACCTTATCCTTCTCTTATACTACAGATAAAAAATGTAATATAATATCAAAACACCAAATAATAAAATATAGAAAATTCAATTCATTTGGGATATCAATTACATTGATAGAGTTTACATTTATAGTGTTTGATCTCCTACAATGGTGGAGTCAACACTCATCTTCAATCCATGATATCACTCTCCATGAATCTCTCAAAATGATCCCTAAGATATCTCTCACATCCCTTTATTATCTCACACACCAAAATAACTACGTGAGTTGTTTATTCAACAACTTCACTCACACACAACTACTAACTATACTATTAATATGAGTTGTATTAACTCGTTATTAATAATATTACAATATATTTGTAACATTTTCTTGGGAATGGGATTACCATGTAAGGATTTTTATATAGACGTGTAGTAAGCCATACTTTCTAAGGTGGGAGAGTGAAATCGAGACTGAAGTTGTCCTACAACATGTATGAGTGATAGGATGTCTTGTGATTGAATAGAAGAAGATGGAAATATGGTATTAAGAGGTTAGAGCTTTCCATCTTGTGTTATCATAGGTATATCAAGAGGGGAGATAGTAGGCTCTAAAGCTAAAGATTTGTGAGAGGAGTGTGAGATAAATGAGCTACATGAGAGGATGAAGGGGAAATATTACTAGAAGTAACATGTGGTGTGGGTGAAGTAGGAGAAGGAAGTGTAAATAAGGTAGGAGTAGAATGAGAAGAAACAACATGAGGCGGAGACTCATGCACTACGATAGAAGAAATCACATGAGAATAAGAAGATGGAAGAGGTGAAGCACTCTCTGTAGTGTATAAAGAAGAGGATTCCTTAGGAATAATAGCCGAAGTGGTATGGTTAATGTTAGCCAAAACACTACTATCAATGGGATCATCAAGGTAATCAGAATGTGCCGATGAACTAGAATGGGATGTTGGGGAAACAAAATGAGAAGTGGTAGGAGACATGGGATTAGCGATGGGAGTGGCCAGAGGAGAGGTAGGAGGTAGATTAGGTTGGGAATTAATGTCTAATAGATCATTAATGACAGATGCATCTAAAACATCCTGTTTCGCATGAAAATGGTTTCGTTCCCGAGATAGAGTTGCTTCTATCCTTTCATTCCTTTGAGAAATAGATAAGGGTTAGGGTTAGGAGGAATACCTGTTGAATGTTGAGAGGGTGTGCACGTGCACTGAGAGAGAGATCAAATCGATTGCAAAGAACTCATTTTTATGCTGGGAAGGACTACTGCAAGTAAGAATACAAGACCACTAGATTCTAATTAGATGATAAGTGAGGAACCGCCTTAGGCCCAGGAAATATGAGACTTCCTTTCGAAGGTGGTCAGTTCCCCTGCTAATATGAATTAACACAAATTCTAACAAATAAGCTATTGTCCAATTACAATTTGTTTACCTTGTTAGAACAATAGAGAAAAGGCTGGTCTTGGTTTTGAATCCCGTGACCGATGTCTTTGATCGATGTCACCGGTGTAGGTTGATCATAACGATATCGTAGGGGTAGTGATTTAAGGGGTTTGGTAAAAGGTTGGCTATAAGATGACTATGGTGTTTATAAGGCTAGTAAATGATTGGGGATGGGTAACGGGGTGATAGAGAAGGCTCAGAGGGTATGGGAGCTATTCTTGGGGTAGTGTAGGGGTAGAGGAATGATAGTTAGATGGGGGGTGTTACCGGGTAGTGGATCTGGGAGTAGACTTGTAATTACTGTGATTCAGAAATCCAAGAAATATTATTAAAAGAACGTATAAGACTTACTTACTAGTTCTTGATGAAAAATGCAGGTTCAAGGACTGTGATGATGAAGGCAGGGTTCAGGTAGGATGGTCTGACAATCCGAGATGAGCTATCTCCTCTCCTGATGCTTGGATGAGTGTCACTGGGCTCTGGTTATTTAGTTGCAGTCTTGGGCTTGATGTCCTTCTCTGCAAACTCCTCTCTTTCCTTCACTTGTCTCTGCTCGCCAAGTAAATTCTGGATTCTTCCAATGACTTCTGATTCGGATCAATGAAAATCCCACCCTTGTTTTTGGTTGGGAGAGGTCATTTACAGGGAACCGATGGCGGTTACATAACCGACGGTGGTCGAGTAGGAACCGGTATCGGTCAGGTCAAATTGGGCTATTTTTAATAAAATAGCCAACTTTCCCTCCTTTTCTCCCGAGAGATTAGTTGTGGGCTTGGTCAAGATATTATGAGGTTGGTTTTAGGTGTGGGTGAGGAGTAATTAGTCATGGGTGTGGATGTAGACCAAGTTATAGGTCTTAATTAGGTTAGTTTAGGGTTAGGACTAGGTCATGATGAGGTGGCAAAATGAGGTGGTAGGTATGGCGATGTGGATTTATTAATTATAAGGTAATTAATAAATAATTGTGTAAGGTTTAGGTGATGAGGTTAGGTTGCGAAATGAGATGCGGGGCACAGGGGGTCGTAAGACACAAATTTGGTGTCTACATTATCCCCTTATTGTTATGTAGCTTGTCTTGTAAAGCTGCATGGACAATAATAAGAAGTGGTTACCCCTGTTAAGGGTATAGGTAATCCCCCTCAAATCTATCACAGATTGAGGTAGCGTGAAATTAGGGATAGGGTTGATAAAGGGTAAAGGGTGTTGAGATGATGGTAAGATGGTAAGATGGTGGGGTAGGTCCCAGGGAAGCGACGCGTGCGTTGAAATGCGATGGTGCGACCGGGTACATGATTTGAAGAGCAAACAAGCAATTCATAGGAAAAGGTTGATAGTTTATCCAAATAAGGGTGATATAATCCGGTATGCAAGGCATAGGAAGTAGCTCCGGGGATATAACGGGTAAGGTACAGAACGTTTAGGCATGTTCGTGAATACGAAATGGTTGGTTTGGTTGAGATAAACATCACGGTCTTGGTCTAGGCAAAATTGGTCGACTGATCAAGTCAAGTACCCTAATCATGCTAAAACACGAACAAGTGAGCTCGATTGAACAAAAAGCTACATGTTGTGTGGATAAAATTGTAATTTGTTGGTTTTGGGCAGGTATTTGAGTGGTGTGGCCTTGGGTCGGGCCGATTGATGAGTGAGGGCCATGGGTTGGGCCTTTGATTGGTTATTTGCGGCCTTGGTCGGGCCAAATGGGTTAGTTGCATGGCCCTTAGGTCGGGCCAAATGGTTGGTTGCAGCCTTGGGTCGGGCCAAATGGGTTGGTTGTGGCCTTGGGTCAGGCCAGATTGGTTGGTTGCGGCCTTGGGTCGGGCAAATGGGTTGGTTGCGGCCTTGGGTCGGGCCAAATGGTTGGTTACAGCCTTGGGTCAGGCCAAATGGTTGGTTACGGCCTTGGGTCGGGCCAAATGGTTGGTTGCGGCCTTGGGTCGGGCCAAATGGGTTGGTTGTGGCCTTGGGTCGAGGCCAAATGGTTGGTTACGGCCTTGGGTCGGGCCAAATGGTTGGTTGCGGCCTTGGGTCGGGCCAAATTATTGGTTGCGGCCGTGAAGTGGGCCAATGAAGTCAACAAAGGGTTTTCAGCGAAGGAGGATATAGGTGATGTGGTGAGAAAGGGAGATTAGTAAATAAGGGCAGAAATTGGGGAAAGGTGGGATTAAACCGATATCGATTCTCTATGACCGGTATCGGTTATATGACCGATACCGGTTCTTTAGGGCATAATATAACCGATATCGGTTATAGGTCGAAAAACCTATAAAAAGAAAAATACGGCCTGTCATTGTCATATTGTCAATTTGAAAACCAATTTTAGTTGTCTGAGGTGTATTAGTGAGATTGTTTGAATTTTTCGGCTGAGGTGGCACTATTTGAGTGGAGAAGTGAGTGGTTGGTAGGCCCTAGCGAGTAGGAGGCAGCATTTGATTGGTGGAGGACCCAGCAGAGGGGATTTATAGCCATGGCACAGCCAGGAGGAGCAGGAGGTGCTGGACCAGCTGGACCACCACCACCTATCCCACCACGACGACGTGTAGTCGTACCGGTAGGTTCGAAACCTCTCATTATGTGAATTTAATGTTTTTAAGCTAGATTTGGGTTTTGGGTAGGAATCCATGTTTTTAATAAAAGAATGAATAAATGGAAGTTGTTTGGAAAATGGAGAGGGTAGGTAGGTTAGTTAGGCTAAAACGGTAGGGTGGGTAGGTTTTTAGGGTTTTTTAATGGGTAAAAGGGGAGTAATAGGCCAAAAATGGGTTTGGGGGCCGTGTCGGGTTCGGCTCTGCAATTTTACAGTGACCGATGTCGGTCGCTTAGCGACCGGCATCGGTCATGAATTCTTCGGGCAAGTTGGGTTTTAAGTTGACCGGTGTCGGTCGGATGTCGACCGGCGGCGGTGGAGAGATCTTGGAGGGGACCGGTGGCGGTCATGGGTGACCGGTACCGGTCCTTAGTTAGGATTAGTTATTTTGTTGGGTTGGTTTTGTTGTTGTTTTGGGTGTTTGGTTGTTGTTTGGGTTGTTGTGTGGGTGTTTGGGTTATTGTTTGGGTGTTTTGTTATTAGTGGTTTGGGTTTTGTGTTTATTGTTGGGTTTTGTGTTTTGGGGGTGAAGAGGGAAGGGGTAGAGGTTGATAGGAAGGGTGATTGGTGGGTGGGGGAAATGGGGTGGTTGTGTGGTTGGTGCGGTTAGGATAGATTAGGTGTTGTGCATGAATGGGGAGGTGTTAAATTGGTAGGGGCATAGGTAAATGGCGAGAGTAGATCTGGGTGATTGGTAGGGTGCGAGATAAGGAAAGGGGATATCGTGAATGTGTTAGGGTAAAATAGGTGGGTGTAGGTATGTGTTATAGAATCGGGGTGTGGTCGGGTGGGTAAAAGGGGGTATAGAGGGTTAAAGTAGTTGTTGTTTGAAAGGGTAGGTCTAATGAAGTGGGTTATGTATGCAGGCACGTCGGTAGAGTTGACTATGCGGGATCGGATGCCCCCGTTATTGAGACAGATGTGGCCACATGTGTCTACATGCAAGACTGGGCCATTATGCGCGAGGTGGGACTCGGTGGAGTCCAGCGGTATAGGGCTATGGAGAGGGACCACAGTCTTATGGTTGCCCTCATCGAGAGATGGGATCCGGTAACCAATGTTTTCCATCTCCCGACTGGGGAGATGACTATTAACTTGGAGGATGTATATCACATTGTTATCCCCGTTTTGAGTTCACAATGAAAATGATCGGATAACCCCTACAAAATTTTTGAAGTGATTTTGCATCATGACCTCTTTTAGAGAAAATCGGGTTTTCGGGTGTTACTAACAGCTTGACATAAGTTTTAACATGCTTTATGTCTTATGACCTCCGAAACCCGAGACCCGCCTTGCAATGAGACAATCCTTTGTAATCGGGTTTTCGGAAATTCAACTCATCGGAACATTCATGATCCAAAACATGCTTTGTGTCGCGTGACTTCCGAAACCCGAGACCCGCCTTGTGTTAAGACAATCCTTCGTCTTCGGGTTTTCGGAACTCTAAAGCATCGGGATATTCATGATCCAAAACATGTTTTATGCGCCATGTCCTCCGATTCCCGAAGTCCGCTCAATCCTTTAAAATCGGGTTTTCGGAAGTTCAATGCATCGGAACATTCATGATTCAAAACATGTTGGGTGCTCCATGTTTTCCGGCCCAAACCCGAAATGCACTAAATCTCCTCGTGTCGGGTTTTGGACTCCTCCAACATATCGACGTGGCATTCATGCCGAATGGTTGGTGAGGTGGCACGTGCCGAGCTGAAGTGTATTTATTACTGATTTTCCTATAAATACCCGGATTTCCACGCCATTCTTACCGCTCATATTTTTAATTCGTGGATTTTTCGCATGCTCTTCCGCTCCCAAAACCCGCAAACTCGCGTTACCAGACTGGATCGTTTGTTTTCGATTTTACCTGTCTCGAATTGAAGGTATTTTTCGTTCCTTCTTTATTCTTGATTTTTCTGGATCGATTGCGTGTATTTTCTTTCCAATTTCTTGCCAGTGGTTGAGGGTTTTTCTTCCTTCTTCTTTCTGTGTCGTTTTGGAAAGGGTTTTGGGTTTTTAGGGTTTATTTTCTTCTTGAGACTATCAATTGGTGCTGTTCCTTCCAAATTCCAATTACTTGCATGATGTATGGAATATGAATAACACAAAAAGAAAGGATGTTTTATATGTGAAAATTCAAAGGAAAGACTCTGTTTTTGTTTCCCGGATTTTGAAGGCTGTTTTGCAGATTCAAAAGTCCGAAATACAAAGGAAGCTCGCAGTGACGGGGTTTTTCAACATTCCGACCTCAACAGTGGGTGCCGGGCACCTCCTAAGTTCCGCCATCAACAGTGGACGCCGGGTTTTCTTCAGGTTCCGTCATTAACAGTGGGTGCCGGGTTACCTCCTGTTTCCGCCATTGAAAGCAAGTGTCGGGTTTCGCCAAGATTCCGACATATCAGACCTGTCGGGTTCACTAAGTTTTCCGATATCTTCTTCTGCGAGTCGGGTTCTCCTCTGCTTCCGACGCATTCAGTCAATCAGGTTTTTCAGTGTGCACAGCATCTCCGGAGTTCCGAGTCTTTCTCCTTCCAATATTCTTCATGTCGGATCCTGGTTCATCACAGGAGAAGGCCGAAAAATCTAGCAGGATGAAATACAAATTTAAGAAACCAGAACCCCCGTCATATATCGACTGTAATTATGACATCAGGGATACTGAGCTGGGCAACATAGACATGGACGACTTTTGGAATAGGGTAAAGAGTTCTTCTCAAACCCCATGGATGGTGGCTTTAGCTAACAGTGGCTTGCCCCTTGCAGCAGAGCTTCCCATGTCCGCCCAATGTCCAGAGTTTGTTTTGGCGTGTGCATCCAGCCTACGACTCACTTCTCGCCCGTAAGGAATCAAGTCGGTGAAGTAGTTATCAAACTAGATGGAGCTTATTTTGATGATCTCCTAAACTACCAAATTTTGAAGAGTATGGGGCCCTAGATATCAAGTCGGCTTAAGGCACGGGACAAGAACTGGGAAAATTGCATTAGGGATGTCAATAAGAAGTTCTTGGTCAAGGCAAAACCAGTAATATCTAGATTTCCAAGAACTATCCCTAGATCGGATTTCATACAAGAAATCAACGACATTATCACCCCGCACGAGCCGGGTTTTTGGCTTGCCGGAATCAAATTTATTTCATGGATGGATGTACCAATTTATGGTCACCATCAAAAAGAACAAGCAAGGGATTGACTGGGGAACCCTTATCAGTGATGAAATTGATTCCCAGATGACGACGGTCCTGTCAACCGGAAAGTTTTATATGTTCTCATATGTAGCCTATGCAGCAGCTGGAATGAGGAGCTATCCCGGGCTAGAGACTAAAGGAAGCAGAACGACAAATCCAGTCTATAAGTATTATCCTCAAATAACTAAGAAGGGGTCCAAGGATCATTTTAGGAGGATAAATGACACCTTTTCTATGAGAACATCTCACAAATGAATCCAGTAATGAGAAAAACAAGGGTCTCGCATTTAGGCATGGGCAAGTAAGTATCTAAATGGGGATGTATCTTCTTACAGTTTAAGAAGTTTACCTACCTTCGAACGGTCATGTACTCTGGAGAGCCTTTCCGTCTGCCTCGTTATCCTGGAGATAGATTGATACTAATAGAATTGGTCAGACAACTATTGGATTTTCACAAATTCCAACAGAGCAAGCATAAGGCAGCAGTATCCTTCCCAATTTCCATTGGGAGATATACTTGCTCGACAGTGGCTAAGGCCAAAAATGTCGAATGTGAACTTCAGGAGAAATTAAAGAAGCATATGAAGTCTCGGGATGGTTTTGACATCCGAGGAGTGCTGAGAACCTATGGAGCCCTACATCTGCACAGGCCCGACATTGAGGATATCTGGGTGGATCTGCGTAACGAAGTTGCAGTTCGCAGAAAAGATAATAGTCGGTTAACTATTGATGAGATCCAGACGCTGGAGCTTTCTGATTTGCCAGATGGCACGACCGACAATGAAAGTGTGTTGGATATGTCCTATGATGGGCTTAACGAAGATCGATACATTTTTCCACCTATTGATTGGTCGGCCAGCGAGAAAGCCTCTATCACCGATAGGTCAGCCCTAATTCTGGCTCGTACAAAGAAATGGCTCTCTTCTTGGGGCATGAATTTTAAAGATGACAAGTTTCCAAAATTGGCTGCTTCTGAGGCGGGGCCCTCCAAAAAGAAGAAGGACAAGGAATCTACTGGGGGGTCTATAAAAATCAAGATTCCCAAGAAGAGGAAAGAAAGACAAATCTCTTCAATTGTCTCTCCAACTCAAACGGTGGATGTGCCAGAATCACCAACACCACCAGAAATAGGAGAAATTAATTTGGAAGAAGGAGGAAGTCAGCCCTTGACTTCACCATTTGCTGATTGCTCAACTGAAGAGACCTTATCTCTGGCAGTCAAGGCTTTGGAGACTGAATCTGTGCCTCCCCCTCAACAACCACTTCAGCCTCCTCATTCCCCATCCACTTCTTCAAGCATGGCCAATATTTTCTCCGGCTCTCACCCTCTCTCGCTGGAACCCAAGTGATCACCAACACTCCTCCACAACCTCGTGCCTCTATTCATTGCACCTACTACCACGTTGATCATTTGTTCCCCCTCCAATAGTAGAATCTGCTCCCCGAGAGTAGAATACCGCATTACTTACAACATTGGCGCTTCTCCGATACACCACAATGGCTACTCGAGAAAACTCCGAGGAAGAGGAAAGTGATTGTACCTCTACCACCTTTGATTTCAGCTCACCTAAGGCTTCTATCTGCGAGATCAGCCAAGAAACCCAAAATAGTTTCAAGGGTTTTGGTGGATGCTTCAGGAGATAAGTTCGCAGAGATTGCCACTCCCTCAGCTGACAAAACTAAAGATGATGTAACAATTTGCCATTACTGTAACTGTGGTGGCTCTAGGGAAGTGTGACAAAGAAAAGGGCAGCAAGAAGATGCAAAGGATTCCATAGACGTCCTGTGCCAAAAGTTGAAAGAAACAAAGGACAGCAGAAATGAGTTTAAGGAAAAAGTGGAGCAGTTGACAGAGGTTTTGATTAAACTCTCAACACCCCTGGAATCCATACCATCTGCTTCTGCTTCTGCCGGATTTGATTTCTCATCGGTGCCTACGATTGAGAAGATCGCTAAAAAGGGAAGGGTGGTTGATGAATGGATCCAAAAGTTGCTCCAACAAGGGAAGGAAGTAATTCAAGACGTGGTGAAAGTTCATCAGTCCTTGGCAGAGATTCAGAAGGAAGGAGAGAAGATGGATGAGGAATTCACTGAAGAACTTGGACAGCTTGATTTGACTTGTGAAGCTCTCCAAGTGCTAAAGCAAATACCAGCACATCTCTTGGTAGAAGAAGGCGTTCTTCCACATACAGATAAACACTTCCAGCTGATCAAGGCCATCAAGTTCAGAGTAAAGATCCTCAACGAAGCCTGCAGCAAGTTGAGAGAATCAAGAGATAAATTGATCGATGGGAAAAGTGATCTGGAAGAAGAATTGCTAAAGATTTGTCCAAAGGTGTCAGTTGGGAACTCAAGTGCCCTATCAGCAGATGATCTCTTCAAACAAGTTCAAGAGACTGTTCAACATGAACCTGTAGATGGATTCGACCTTGAAGTCATTGGTCAGTTTGTGAGGATTGAACATACGTTGGAGGCCTTAAGAAAGCTCAACAAAAGGTTGAAAAAGCTTCTCGGCAGTGCCAGTGATATCCATGAGACCTGCGAAATGTGGAATGATCATTCCACTGCACCTGAGGAAAATGAAATGCAAGGCATTATTCGGAAGTTCCAGGAGTTCCGGAACAAACAGTCTCAGCTGGAGGAAGAGAAAGGAGAAGAATCAAAAGATGATGACTCGGATTGAGCTCCAACGTCCCATGTCATTTCTATTTTTAGAATGACATATCTTTTATTTCCATTTTGTCATTATTTTTAATTCATACTTTGACTTGATCTCCTGCGTGAGAATCATGCAAAGCTGAAACTCTAGTTAGCATGCTACTTTTCAGGATCTGTCTGTTTAATCTCTAGCTTCTTTTGTTATAAATAAGGGATGCTTGTGCATTCTAAAGGGTCGAGAATTTTTGAAGCATTAAGAGGCTATTGGAAAGGAGAAAAACTTTGTGTTTTCTTTCAATCATTTTGAAGAATAGAAGTTGATATTGTTTTGCAGACTTTGTGTTGTGGAATATATCTTATTTAAGACAGTGTTCTTATGTTCATGATCTTAAAGCTATTCTTTGCATAGAATCTCAGTGTTTCTAATTATCTCGGACACTATATCTGTGATCTAAAACTCGTATGATTATTTCGTGCTCTGTGTTTACTCGAAAGAAAATACGTTTCTCCCATTTCTTTTCTACCGTGCTTCTTTCACTGTAACAGTTTCTAACCTATTTCACTTACGAAAGCAATATCCTTGAATCGTGTGAATGTGGATTTCGGGATTTCATCCCAACCCCCAATGGTTAGATTAGTGTGAATATTGTATATATTATTTACTGTGTTTTAGGTTAGCAATAAACAGGCAGCCTCACCTGTCTTTGAGGAGGGATATTATCCCATGTACTGTGGTTGAACCTCATATTTTGGTTTGACAAAATATCCAACCAACAGTTTTTGGCGACTCCGCTGGGAAATACGGATCAATAGTATAAAGCTTATCCTCTCGGTGTCTGGCGACTCCATATTTGCCTTATTTTTAATAAGATCTCCTTTCAGTTCAAGCTGGCCAGGAGGGTCTTCACTCGGTCTCGCCGAGCTCAAGGTGAAATTGATCCACTCTTTGAGTTGCTGCAACAGCACAATTTCAGCCTTTCTCCCAACAGCGTTGTCTCTAACCGAGCCAGAAGTTCTTCACCTGTTCGGAGAAATCGGATCCCTGAAGAACGGGAAGCATCTGCAACTTGTCGTGCACTACTCTTGTCTGATACCCGGATCCCTGTACGCACTCTTTTCAGAAGGATGGCGGTTCAACCTGTGCCTTGGGGTGCAGTCATTGGTCCTCTTACTTTGACTCCTCCATTGCATGAGTTACCACGTGGATCACGTAAAAACATTCCCAAGTTCAATGGGGATGGGAAGCAGCATCCTGATGAGCATATTGCGTCTTTCTTTGTTGCATGCGGTGTCCTCGGAGTAGCCCACGAAGATGTCTCTGTTCGACTCTTCATTGAAACATTGCAGGGAGTAGCAGCTGAATGGTTTTATCACCTCCCGAATGCATGCATTCCAGATTGGGCTACCATGCGGACCAAGTTTGAGGCACGTTTCAAACCAGCCGAAGATTCTCATGCATTGTTAGCTCAGCTTACTCATATGAAGAAGGAATCGCATGAACCTATGCGGGAATTCGTGGCTAAGTTCAATAAGCTGATCCGGAAAATTCCAGTTATAGCTGTACCAACTTTGGAAAACCAAAAGTGCTTCTTCATCAATGCTCAACCTCCTGATATAAGTTTTTTATTACGAAGGTCGGTTATCCCAGATTTGGCTACTGCTCAGTCAACGGCTACTGAAATAGAGGATGATCTCATCTTAGCCGGAAGGATCAAGAAAGATATACCCAAAATCAAAAATCAAGGTTCTTCTCAAGGTAATACTGACCCTATGTTTCAAAAAATGGCTAATGATTTGATTGCTTTAAAGAAGCAAGTGTCTCAGCAGGTGAGCAATGTTCCGTACCGGGATATCCCTAGGTGGAATTTTAATAACAATGGTGCACCTGCCAGAGATAGGCCACGGTTAGCTCCTGCTCAGCCGAGACTAGCAATTGAAGCTCCGCCTGTTAATGCAGCAGTGGAAATAATTGAAGAAGATGATGAACCAGAAGAACAAGATTCCCGTGAGGATTTCGAAGCTTCAGGATATGCTGATGAGTCTTATGATGAGTCAGCTGGTGACTCCAGCATTGGTTATTTGGAATATGATGAAGATGAATGTGAGCCAGATGGTCAATCATTTGCTGTTTTCACTCGGTCCCAATCTCAGGTTCCCAGAAAGCCTCTGGAAAATACTAAGGAGAAGAATAAGGAACCTCCTGTATCCATAGTCAAAAGGGGTACCCCTATTTCGGCGCAAACTGAAAGAGAGGTTACTAAAAAGACAGCTGCTCCTTATTCTCCTTCTCCTAAGGTCAGTGCCCCAGCACAAGCTCATATAATTAGAACTGAGCCTACTATCATTCCTTCTTACACTGCTTTCGATATTATTGATCATGCAAAGAGAACCAAAATTCAAATGTCAGAAGCAGAATACCTTCAGTCGAATCCCGAACAATTTGAAAAGCTGGCCAAGTTCATCAGAAGTAAAGCGGCCATTCCATCACCTGCTAAAGGTCTCCTTTCAAATCCTACTCAACCCACGCCTCAGAATAATCTGACTTCTGCTTCTTCCTCAGGAAAGATTGAACCATTTTATTTGTCTCTACTTATAAATGGGTTTAAACTCAGCAATTGCATCATTGATTCAGGGGCCTCTGATAATGTTATGCCCGCAAAAGTGGCCCATGCCCTTGGGCTTACTTTGACTAAATCATATGGACGGTGCTATTCCATGGAAACTAAACAAGTCCCTCTGATTGGTCAAATTAAGGACGCACAGTTCGCATTTGTTGCTTTTCCTGAGAAGAGAGTGAAAATGACTATCCTAGTTGCAGATATTCCTGCAGCTTACGGCATTCTCTTGGGTAGAGGATTTTGTAAAGATGTCGGAGGAGAGATTAGTATGGATTGGACCAAAGCTAAGATCCCAGTCAAAGGGGTTCAACAGGTTCTTCATCCTGAACCGCAGGCAAAGTATTTGGTGACTAAATCAGATGATCCTAAGGCTCAGATTCTTTTCGAAGATGCTAGCTTCGGGAATTATTTCATGGCTTCAGAGATACCCATTGTAGATGTGGAAGAGGAAGATCCCAATGCAATTTGGACGCTCGAATTTGATGGTAGCTGCTCAACTTCTGGATCAGGCGCTGGTGTTGTTCTCATATCTCCTAGCTCCGAGATTTTCCCATCAGCTTATAAGTTGCAATTTGATAATACTAACAACACGGCCGAATATGAAGCCCTGTTATTAGGATTAGAATTGGCCAGACAGAAGGGAATCAAGAATCTCAAGGTGCAGGGAGATGCAGAGCTGATTGTTAATCAGGTCAGGGGTGTATATCAGGTGAAAAATGATCGGTTGAGGCATTATAGGAACAAAGTGTGGGATAGTATAGAATGCTTTGATGCATTTTCTATTAAGGCAGTTTTAAGAGATTATAATGACAAGGCTGATTCTTTGGCCGTATCTGCATCTCTTCTTCTTCCTCATCCTCAGTTCAAGCAAGACACATACTCTATCGAGATTGTGTACCGCCCTAGCATCCCTGATAATGCAACTCACTGGCAGGTATTCAATGATGATCAACAAGTGTTGGCTTTCCTGGAAAAGGCTGACAATTTCAGTGAACTGTATTTTGAAGGTTCGGAATCAGCCTTTCGTGAAACTATTTTAGATCCATATCAAGAGGTTGATGGTGAATTTATCCAGCTGAAAGGCAACAAGATACCAAAAGGTCTGGTTTCTCTGGAGGGTCTGTTTGACAAACATGATCGCTTCATCCAAAACAAAAGGCAGGTTGAAGGAGCTTCTTCCTCTGAAGTGGATCAAATCAATCTAGGTTCATCTGATCAACCTCGGATGGTGAATATCGGTAAATGTTGTTCTCCTGAAGAGAAGGAAAGATTCACTTCGCTTTTGAAGAAATACATCGATGTGTTAGCATGGTCCTATGCAGATTTGAAATCTTTCAAGCCCAAGGATGTTCAGCACAGTATTCCTTTGAAGCATGATGTCAAGCCGTATAGACAGAAGCAAAGACATTATAATCCGAAGATTTCAGGGACAATCCTGGCAGAAATTCAGAAGATGTTAGATGCTAGGATTATTTTCCCAATCCATCATTCCACTTGGATTGCAAACATTGTTCCTGTCAGAAAGAAGAATGGCGAGATCCGGATTTGTGTTGACTTTCGGAACTTGAATCAGTCCTCGCTGAAGGATAACTATCCCTTGCCGATCATGGATCAGGTATTACAAACTGTAACTGGATCTGAAATGTTATCCATGCTCGACGGGTTTTCAGGATATAATCAAGTCGAAGTAACTACAGAGGATCAACACAAGACAGCTTTCACGACCCCATGGGGTACCTTTGCTTACAGGAGGATGCCATTCGGCTTGATCAACGCAGGAGCTACTTTTCAGAGAGCTATGGACCTAGCATTCAGAGATCTGATGGGTAAGGTCATAGTCGTGTATTTGGATGACTTGACTGTCTTTTCTAAAAAACGAAGTGATCATTATGATCATTTAGAACAGGTACTTCAGAGATGCAGACGTCACGGAATTTCATTGAATCCTAAGAAATCCATGTTCGGGGTTACAGAAGGAAAGCTGCTGGGTCATATTGTGACTAGAGAAGGAACTAAAATTGACCCAGACAGGGTAAAGGCTATTCAGAGCCTTACCTTGCCCACAAGTAAAACAGGAGTTCATTCTTTCTTCGGAAAGGTTAATTTTTTGAGAAGATTTGTACCTGATTTTGCTGACAAGACCAAGGATATCCTTGGAATGATGAAAAGTAAAATTCCATTTCGATGGAGTACAGAAGGGAAGCTGGCATTTGAAGAAATAAAAAAGGCAGTTGCTAGTGCTCCTGTCTTAGTATGTCCAGACTTCAAGAAAGATTTCATCATGTATAGCTATGCTTCTGCCCACACAGTGTCAGCGATCCTGATGCAGGAAAATGGAGAAGGCATTGAAGCTCCTATCGCATTCATGAGCTGTCCGTTGAAAGAGCATGAATTGAAGATGTCGCAGATTGAAAAACATGCTTACGCAGTGGTAAGAGCAGTAAAACACTTCAGGTACTATGTACTGAATTCTCATACTCGTGTTCTCGTTCCTGATACTGCTGTTAAATCCATTCTGACTCAACAAGAGCTGGGAAGCCAAAGAGGTACTTGGATTGCTAAGGTTCAGGAGTACGACTTGGACATCAAACCTACCAAGTTGGTACGAGGAAGGGGCCTGTGTCAATTGATTGCAGAGAATCATGCTGAAGCAGAGTGCGAGAAGGATCAAGATACTTCTTCAGAACTGCCTACGGTGCTTTTTGTCAGTACGACCGATGAATGGTACACGGACATCACTTTCTTCCTAACTTATGGTGAATGCCCTCCGCATTTAAATCAAAAAGAGAAGAGGACCGTCAAGTTGAGATCTCTGAAATACCTTTTGTGGAATAATGCAATATACAAGAAAGGTATCGATGGTGTCTTCTTGCGTTGTGTTGATAAATCGCAACAGGAAAAGTTATTAGAATCCTTTCATAGCCTAGCATGCGGAGGACATTTTTCGTCTTCTGTAACAACAGTATAAGATCTTACGGGCTAGGTATTATTGGCCTACTCTTTTCCGGGACTCAGCAGAATGGGTGTCTAAATGTGAAGCTTGTCAACATTTTGTTGGTCGTCCCAAGTTAGCAGCTCTTCCTCTGAAGCCTGTGGTGATTGAAGAACCTTTTCGCCAATGGGGGATTGATTTTATCGGAACATTGAATCCTGCTTCCAGTGCTGGACACCACTATGTGCTAACTGCTACAGATTATTTTACTAAGTGGGTAGAGGCTGTACCAATCAAGCAAGCAACTTCTGAAGCTGTTTGCAAATTCCTTAAGGAAAACATAATTGTTAGATTCGGTGTACCTCATAAGATTGTAGCGGATAATGCTTCCAATTTCTCGTCACATGAGTTAACTGAGTTTTGCTATGGATTCGGCATTACTTTGGCTCATTCATCTGACTATTATCCCCAGGGTAATGGGCAAGCTGAATCCAGCAATAAGAATCTGGTTACTATAATCAGGAAATTAGTAGACGAAAATCAAAGGAATTGGCACAAAGCATTGTATGATGCGTTGTGGGCTGATCGGATCACTCCAAAGCGAGCCATAGGGATGTCCCCTTTTCAATTGCTATACGGGATTGATGCTGAAATTCCTATCTCAGTAGAATTGCCGGCCTTACAGTTGGCGAAAGCGGTTGAAGATGTAGCTTTTCAGAATTCAATCGAAAAGAGGGTTATGTACCTAACCAAGCTAGAAGAAGAGCGAATCAAGGTGATTGATCGTATAGCAGATCATCAGTGCAGGGTGAAGAAGATTTTTGATAAAAAATCCAAGCAACGTGACTTCCAGATTGGAGATCTGGTGTTGCTTTGGGATAAAAGAAGAGAACAAAAAGGAATGCATGGAAAATTTGATTCTTTATGGAAAGGACCTTTCAAGATCCACGAGTTGAATGGTGAAAATAGTTTCCTTCTATCATATCTGGATGGAGGGTTACTCCCTTTGCCTTTCAGTGGACAACATCTAAAGCTGTTCCACCATTAATGCAAGATGCTCTCTTGCATTGTACATATTTTGCTTTTGTTGTGTGTTTGCTTTTGGTTTTCTTTCTTTCTTTCTTCGTTTTGTTTTGTTTTGGTTTTCTCCTTGACCCCGTAGCCCATTGGATAAGGCCCTGGTCCGCGAGACCAGAGATTCTGAGTTCTCTTCCTTTGGTATTACAAAGAAAGTCCCCAACTGGAGCCAGCTGTTATCCCCGTTTTGAGTTCACAACGAAAATGATCGGATAACCCCTACAAAATTTTTGAAGTGATTTTGCATCATGACCTCTTTTAGAGAAAATCAGGTTTTCGGGTGTTACTAACAGCTTGACATAAGTTTTAACATGCTTTATGTCTTATGACCTCCGAAACCCGAGACCCACCTTGCAATGAGACAATCCTTTGTAATCGGGTTTTCGGAAATTCAACTCATCGGAACATTCATGATCCAAAACATGCTTTGTGTCGCGTGACTTCCGAAACCCGAGACCCGCCTTGTGTTAAGACAATCCTTCGTCTTCGGGTTTTCGGAACTCTAAAGCATCGGGATATTCATGATCCAAAACATGTTTTATGCGCCATGTCCTCCGATTCCCGAAGTCCGCTCAATCCTTTAAAATTGGGTTTTCGGAAGTTCAATGCATCGGAACATTCATGATTCAAAACATGTTGGGTGCTCCATGTTTTCCGAAGCCCGAAACCCGAAATGCACTAAATCTCCTCGTGTCGGGTTTTCGGACTCCTCCAACATACTGACGTGGCATTCATGCCGAATGGTTGGTGAGGTGGCACGTGCCGAGCTGAAGTGTATTTATTACTGATTTTCCTATAAATACCCGGATTTCCACGTCATTCTTACCGTTCATATTTTTAATTCGTGGATTTTTCGCATGCTCTTCCGCTCCCAAAACCCGCAAACTCGCGTTACCAGACTGGATCGTTTGTTTTCGATTTTACCTGTCTCGAATTGAAGGTATTTTTCGTTCCTTCTTTATTCTTGATTTTTCTGGATCGATTGCGTGTATTTTCTTTCCAATTTCTTGCCAGTGGTTGAGGGTTTTTCTTCCTTCTTCTTTCTGTCGTTTTGGAAAGGGTTTTGGGTTTTTAGGGTTTATTTTCTTCTTGAGACTATCAATTGGTGCTGTTCCTTCCAAATTCCAATTACTTGCATGATGTATGGAATATGAATAACACAAAAAGAAAGGATGTTTTATATGTGAAAATTCAAAGGAAAGACTCTGTTTTTGTTTCCCAGGATTTTGAAGGCTGTTTTGCAGATTCAAAAGTCCGAAATACAAAGGAAGCTCGCAGTGACGGGGTTTTTCAACATTCCGACCTCAACAGTGGGTCCGGCACCTCCTAAGTTCCGCCATCAACAGTGGACGCCGGGTTTTCTTCAGGTTCCGTCATTAACAAAGGGTGCCGGGTTACCTCCTGTTTCCGCCATTGAAAGCAAGTGTCGGGTTTCGCCAAGATTCCGACATATCAGACCTGTCGGGTTCACTAAGTTTTCCGATATCTTCTTCTGCGAGTCGGGTTCTCCTCTGCTTCCGACGCATTCAGTCAATCAGGTTTTTCAGTGTGCACAGCATCTCCGGAGTTCCGAGTCTTTCTCCTTCCAATATTCTTCATGTCGGATCCTGGTTCATCACAGGAGAAGGCCGAAAAATCTAGCAGGATGAAATACAAATTTAAGAAACCAGAATCCCCGTCATATATCGACTGTAATTATGACATCAGGGATACTGAGCTGGGCAACATAGACATGGACGACTTTTGGAATAGGGTAAAGAGTTCTTCTCAAACCCCATGGATGGTGGCTTTAGCTAACAGTGGCTTGCCCCTTGCAGCAGGCTTCCCCATGTCTGCCCAATGTCCAGAGTTTGTTTTGGCGTGTGCATCCAGCTACGACTCAGCTTCTCGTTCCGTAAGGAATCAGGCTGGTGAAGTAGTTATCAAACTAGATGGAGCTTATTTTGATGATCTCCTGAAACTACCAAATTTTGAAGAGTATGGGGCCCTAGATATCAAGTCGGCTCAGAAGGCCTGGGACAGTAACCAGGAAAATTGCATTAGGGATGTCAATAAGAAGTTCTTGGTCAAGGCAAAACCAGTAATATCTAGATTTCCAAGAACTATCCCTAGATCGGATTTCATACAAGAAATCAACGACATTATCACCCTGCTGAGCCGGGTTTTTGGCTTGCCGGAATCAAATTTATTTCATGGATGGATGTACCAATTTATGGTCACCATCAAAAAGAACAAGCAAGGGATTGACTGGGGAACCCTTATCAGTGATGAAATTGATTCCCAGATGACGACGGTCCTGTCAACCGGAAAGTTTTATATGTTCTCATATGTAGCCTATGCAGCAGCTGGAATGAGGAGCTATCCCGGGCTAGAGACTAAAGGAAGCAGAACGACAAATCCAGTCTATAAGTATTATCCTCAAATAACTAAGAAGGGGTCCAAGGATCATTTTAGGAGGATAAATGACGCCTTTTTCTATGAGAACATCTGCCAGCTGAATCCAGGGCTGAGAAAAACAAGGGTCTCAGACGAGGCATGGGCTGAAGTATCTAAATGGGGATGTATCTTCTTACAGTTTAAGAAGTTTACCTACCTTCGAACGGTCATGTACTCTGGAGAGCCTTTCCGTCTGCCTCGTTATCCTGGAGATAGATTGATACTAATAGAATTGGTCAGACAACTATTGGATTTTCACAAATTCCAACAGAGCAAGCATAAGGCAGCAGTATCCTTCCCAATTTCCATTGGGAGATATACTTGCTCGACAGTGGCTAAGGCCAAAAATGTCGAATGTGAACTTCAGGAGAAATTAAAGAAGCATATGAAGTCTCGGGATGGTTTTGACATCCGAGGAGTGCTGAGAACCTATGGAGCCCTACATCTGCACAGGCCCGACATTGAGGATATCTGGGTGGATCTACGTAACGAAGTTGCAGTTGCGAAAAGGATAATAGTCGGTTAACTATTGATGAGATCCAGACGCTGGAGCTTTCTGATTTGCCAGATGGCACGACCGACAATGAAAGTGTGTTGGATATGTCCTATGATGGGCTTAACGAAGATCGATACATTTTTCCACCTATTGATTGGTCGGCCAGCGAGAAAGCCTCTATCACCGATAGGTCAGCCCTAATTTTGGCTCGTACAAAGAAATGGCTCTCTTCTTGGGGCATGAATTTTAAAGATGACAAGTTTCCAAAATTGGCTGCTTCTGAGGCGGGGCCCTCCAAAAAGAAGAAGGACAAGGAATCTACTGGGGGGTCTATAAAAATCAAGATTCCCAAGAAGAGGAAAGAAAGACCAATCTCTTCAATTATCTCTCCAGCTCAAACGGTGGATGTGCCAGAATCACCAACACCACCAGAAATAGGAGAAATTAATTTGGAAGAAGGAGGAAGTCAGCCCTTGACTTCACCATTTGCTGATTGCTCAACGGGAGAGACCTTATCTCTTGCAGTCAAGGCTTTGGAAACTGAATCTGTGCCTCCCCCTCAACAACCACTTCAGCCTCCTCATTCCCCATCCACTTCTTCAAGCATGGCCAATATTTTCTCCGGGCTCTCACCCCTCTCTGCTGGAACCCAAGTGATCACCAACACTCCCCCACAACCTGTGCCTCTATTCATTGCACCTACTACCACGTTGACTGCTGTTCCCCCTCCAATAGTAGAATCTGCTCCCCTTGAGAGTAGAATACCAGTTACTACAACATTGGCAGTTTCCTCTGATACACCACAATGGCTACTCGAGCAAACTCCGAGGAAGAGGAAAGTGATTGTACCCCTACCAGCCTTTGATTTCAGCTCACTTAAGGCTTCTACTGCGAGATCAGCCAAGAAACCCAAAACAGTTTCAAGGGTTTTGGTGGATGCTTCAGGAGATAAGTTCGCAGAGATTGCCACTCCCTCAGCTGACAAAACTAAAGATGATGTAACAGCTGCTGATTACCAGGTAACCAGGGTGGCTCTAGGGAAAGTGACAGCAAAAGGGGCGCAGCAAGATGCAAAGGATTCCATAGACGTCCTGTGCCAAAAGTTGAAAGAAACAAAGGACAGCAGAAATGAGCTTAAGGAAAAAGTGGAGCAGTTGACAGAGGTTTTGATTAAACTCTCAACACCCCTGGAATCCATACCATCTGCTTCTGCTTCTGCCGGATTTGATTTCTCATCGGTGCCTACGATTGAGAAGATTACTAAAAAAGGAAGGGTGGTTGATGAATGGATCCAAAAGTTGCTCCAACAAGGGAAGGAAGTAATTCAAGACGTGGTGAAAGTTCATCAGTCCTTGGCAGAGATTCAGAAGGAAGGAGAGAAGATGGATGAGGAATTCACTGAAGAACTTGGACAGCTTGATTTGACTTGTGAAGCTCTCCAAGTGCTAAAGCAAATACCAGCACATCTCTTGGTAGAAGAAGGCGTTCTTCCACATACAGATAAACACTTCCAGCTGATCAAGGCCATCAAGTTCAGAGTAAAGATCCTCAACGAAGCCTGCAGCAAGTTGAGAGAATCAAGAGATAAATTGATCGATGGGAAAAGTGATCTGGAAGAAGAATTGCTAAAGATTTGTCCAAAGGTGTCAGTTGGGAACTCAAGTGCCCTATCAGCAGATGATCTCTTCAAACAAGTTCAAGAGACTGTTCAACATGAACCTGTAGATGGATTCGACCTTGAAGTCATTGGTCAGTTTGTGAGGATTGAACATACGTTGGAGGCCTTAAGAAAGCTCAGCAAAAGGTTGAAAAAGCTTCCCGGCAGTGCCAGTGATATCCATGAGACCTGCGAAATGTGGAATGATCATTCCACTGCACCTGATGAAAATGAAATGCAAGGCATTATTCGGAAGTTCCAGGAGTTCCGGAACAAACAGTCTCAGCTGGAGGAAGAGAAAGGAGAAGAATCAAAAGATGATGACTCGGATTGAGCTCCAACGTCCCATGTCATTTCTATTTTTAGAATGACATATCTTTTATTTCCATTTTGTCATTATTTTTAATTCATACTTTGACTTGATCTCCTGCGTGAGAATCATGCAAAGCTGAACTCTAGTTAGCATGCTACTTTTCAGGATCTGTCCTGTTTAATCTCTAGCTTCTTTTGTTATAAATAAGGGATGCTTGTGCATTCTAAAGGGTCGAGAATTTTTGAAGCATTAAGAGGCTATTGGAAAGGAGAAAAACTTTGTGTTTTCTTTCAATCATTTTGAAGAATAGAAGTTGATATTGTTTTCATGAGACTTTGTGTTGTGGAATATATCTTATTTAAGACAATGTTCTTATGTTCATGATCTTAAAGCTATTCTTTGCATAGAATCTCAGTGTTTCTAATTATCTCGGACACTATATCTGTGATCTAAAACTCGTATGATTATTTCATGCTCTGTGTTTACTCGAAAGAAAATACGTTTCTCCCATTTCTTTTCTACCGTGCTTCTTTCACATGTGAGCTTTCTAACCTATTTCACTTACGAAAGCAATATCCTTGAATCGTGTGAATGTGGATTTCAGGATTTCATCCCAACCCCCAATGGCTAGATTAGTGTGAATATTGTATATATTATTTACTGTGTTTTAGGTTAGCAATAAACAGCAGGCGGCCTCACTGTCTTTGAGGAGGATATTATCCCATGTACTTGTGGTTGAACCTCATATTTTGGTTTGACAAAATATCCAACCAACACACATCATGAGACTCCCGATCATAGGAGAGGTAGTATTCCAGGTAGATGCAGAGACGGCTATGAACAACATTCTTCATGTATTTGTAGATGCAGCCGTATTATTGACCTACCACAAATAAGTGAGCATTGCTTATGGCGATATGTATCGTGCCCACAAACATGAGACACGGATTTCCGTGTTGATGATGATAGGCCTTACATGCTTCATCCTCCCGAGACTTATATAATAAACAGCTTGTTCTTGATGCTCGAGTCATGATGTGTGAGCATGGCTCCTACAATGTGGTTGGTGGCGAGAAAGGTAAAGGTAGAAAGGGTGATCGTCCTGAGGTGGCATAAGCACGGGTGGCTGCAAGAGATAGGCTTTGAGAGATTCAAAGGCTTGGTGACACTCTTCGCTCCATTGAAAGGCAATGTCCTTTTAAGAAGGTGATGGAAAGGTTGACATCAATTCGAGAGTTGGGAAATAAAATGCCGGATAGATTGAATTTTACCTTGCAAACTACGTAATTGTTTGAGGTTTTGGGTGGGGCATTTCTAGGATAGCTTTGATTTTAGATGGATCGACCTCAATGCCACGCAAAGAGATGATAAAACCAAGAATTTTTCCCGAAAGGACACCAAAAACACATTTCTTTGGTTGAAGCCGGACAGAATATTGTAACAGGTGATCGAAAATAATGGTTAAAACATCAAGATGTTCACTGCGATGTTTAGATTTTCCAAGAAGATCATCGAAATAATCCTCAAGGATAGTGTGCATAATGTCATGAAAAATGTAAGTCATAGCCCGCTGATAGGTCGCACCAGCATTCTTAAGGCCAAATGGCATAACACGATAACAAAAGGTTCCCCAAGGAGTTATGAAGGCAGTTTTATGTTGATCAAAATTTCTACCAAAATTTGATTATATTCGAAAATCCATCCATCGAGAAATCATTTCATGGCCCATAGTGAGATCAACAAGTTGATCAATACTTGGGAGGGGGAAGTCATCCTTAGGGCAAGCGAGGTTAAGGTCTCGAAAATCCATGCATATCCGAAGTCCCCCCATCGCTTTAGTGACAGGTACGATGTTAGAAATCCATTGAGGATAGTCAATAGACAAGATGAAGGAAACATAAAGGAGTCATTGAAGCTCTTCTTTGACCAAGAGGGCAATGCGTGGATGCATTTTTCTCAGTTTCTGTTTGACTGGTTTGGAATCGGGGTTTAGGGTGATGTTATGGATAGCAATGTCAGGATCAATTCCTGGCATGTCAGCGTAGGACCAAGCGAAAGCTTGGTTGCAGGTACGGAGAAAGGTAGTAAAGGTGACTTGTTCTGATGCGTTAAGGGATTGTCCGATCTTCACAATGTGAGGATCCTCCTCTGTGTGGATGTTAATTTCTATAGTAGACTCATTCAACATGGTTTGAGTTTCAGATGGTAATGCGCATTAAATATAGGAGTTGTCTGCACCAAGGTAAGTGAGGATGGAGTCGTCATCCTAGCACTCAACAACATTAATTGAAGGTGAATCCTCTTCGATCATGTTTGGATACAGAAGGGGAAGAGAAGATGGGTCCTTGTTATTGCGTTGATAAGTGAGAGGACTTAGGAAGATAGCATTTATGAAAAAAAAAGTTAGGAGGGATAGATTCATGGTCTATCGACTCTGTGGGTGACGATGGCAAAATGGGTGATGATGGTTTGGTAGGGGTGACATCATCATCTTCCAGGATACAACCGACAAGATGTTTCTCCGGTGTAAGTGTTTGAAACTCCAAGGCCACTACGATCATTGTGTTTGCATGTAGTCATGGGAATGATTGTATGTCGGCCTTGTTCATAAAGACCAAAACCAAAGCCTTTCCAAGCACAGCGAGTCAAGAAGGTGAGGGTGAAACGACGATTTGTCAGGTATTGAAAATTGGATTGGAAGAGAACCACCCCAAGAGGAGGTTCAGGGGTAACGGAGGATGCGTCGACACTCCCATACATTAGGTTGGTGAGGCAATTAGGTGGTCCGTAAGAGATTACCTCCCTAATGTGACAGATCGTAGGTAGGATGTGCATGTAACTATCCATACTCTGTGGAGTATGGAAAGAACTAACATTATATAGGTGATACTCCCCCAATGTAAGGCATTGAAAAACATCTACTAGGGGGTCTGAGGTTGGGATTTTGTCTGCGGGAAAGGAAGTGGTATTTACAACGGTGGTTTCATTGGTTGAAGGCGTAGGTGCGGTTGAGGTGGATGGTTGAGGTGCGGTTGAAGTGGATGGTTGGGTTAGATGAATGGGTGTCTTGACTGGTACAAGCACATCATTAGGGTGATATAACATATTGCAGGTTTTGAAGGGGGGAGGATCAACTTTTATGGTGTAGGACTTCCCCTCGTACTCAAATTTTATGCATCTATGTAAGGTGGAGGGAATACATCCCATAGCCCGGATCCAAGGGCGGCCTAACAACATATTGTATTGGAAATCTCCCTCAAGGACATAGAAGAGTTCAGGTAAAGTGTGTGGCCCTGCACGAATGTTAAGGATCACGGTACCTAAGGTAGAAGTAATAGCATCATTGAATGACCGCAACATAATGGGGTTGGCACACATATAGCTAGAAGGGATATTCATTTGTTGGAAGGATTTTAAGGAGATGATGTTTATGCTAGCACCCCGTCAATCATAACACGCGTACACAATGTCCCGGACATAAGTTGAGATGAAAAGAGCGAGTCAGGATCTTCTACACCAAAGTTGATAATTTCATCTTCGGAGAAACTGACAGCAGCGGGTTGATGTACAGAGAGACAAAAGTGGTTGGGGAGATAGGTTGTTTGGTGAGCGAAGCAACGTGATTGGGTGTTAGAATGGAGGTAACATGCAAGGTTTCATTAGGTAAGACCTCTATCCCTTGAAGGATTTCAACGAGAGGTTGTTGATGAGATTCAGAAGTTTGAATGAGATCGTATAGTTTCATTTTTACAGGTGATTGGTGAAGCTATTTGATCATGGTACGGTGGGAAAATCCATCAGAGATGGGGTAGGTGAGTCCACGAATAACTACTTTAGGTGGTGGTGCGATTGGGATGGTGGACGGAGAAAGAGAGGCCGCAGGTGTGTTTTCTTTCGCTTTCCCATTATTTTTCTGCCCTCGAGTAGCAACACTAATCATATTGATCTCGTGAACACGAGAGGAGGAAGATGGTAGGGATAAGTCATGTTCTTCAAGAGGTGGGGTTGTAATAATGATAGATCTTGATGAAGTGAGGACATGTGGTATAGGAGAGGAGATTGAAGCTAAAGGTTTCTCCCTTCGTAAGTTGTCTTGTTTAACCTTTCTGTCTGAGAGAGGTGGCTGATGAATTATGGCTTTCAATGCTTTGCATCCTTCTACATCATGTCCTGGTGTGCGGTGGTAAGCGCAGATTTTAGACTCATCATAATCTATAGGTCGAGGTTTAGATGGATCATAAGGTCTAAGTGGGGGTAGGGAAATGGTCACATTCTCCACCAATATAGTAAGGATGTTCGCGTAAGACCCTTTGAGTGGGTCAAAGTCAGAGGAAGATGAAGCTATTGACTGGGTAGTTTTTGGTAATGACGGGGTATGGTTGATTTGTATGGGTGGCAGTTTAGCCAAGGGATTTTGATAATGGGATTTAACTAAATGTGGCTTCTTTGGCGCAGAAGCTATGTTTAGCTAGTTAGATGATGAGGGAACAGATGATTTGGTATCAGAAAACAACCACGGAGCAATAGGAGTGATAGCAAATAAATCTTTTGATGATGGAATTTGTTTAGGATTGATAGGCGGATAGGATACGCGGGATGACGGTGTTGATATACCCTTGGATCTCTGTATGGGTGCAGAAGGCATAGGTCATTTTAAAGAAAACGCGGAGGGTATGATATATTGATGCAAGGTGGAGGGTGAGGTCCCAATATAGAAGGTACGTGTGACGGTGAGGGTTTTAGTTGTGATCGAGGCATAGATTGAACTTGAGGAGATTGGGTTTGTCTCCTAGGTGGATGGACGACTTTATTTTTAGATAAATCTAGCCGCTTAGGTGGGTGTGTTAGGCCCAGGTATTGGTGAGGTCCCAAGTGTAGGGGAAGATTTGGTTAGGCTAATGGAGGTGGATGAGGTATTTGGTAGAGATGAGGGGGTGAAGATGAGGACATAGGCATTTCAAGCTTCAAACACTTCGGGTATATGGTAGAGCGTCTGGATCGGTCATCTGCATTTGAGTAGAATATGGGGTACTCAATGTTCCCATAGGACTCGTCTATCTTCTGAGGGATGAAAATTCTCACGTGTAAATAGGAACTTTTGTATTGAAGAAAGGTGGGTTGTGATTCCAGTCCACTATGGGTGTGATACATGGGGTAGATGAGGCACTGTATCAATGGGCGTTAAGAGGTCAACCGGTCACTGAAAAGATTTAGGTGATGAAGAAATAATAGGTAGGAGGGCATGTTCGAGAGGATCCATCATAATTAAATAATTTGGTGATGTTGGTGCAAGAGGTTTCTCGTCTAAGGATGACAAAAGAAGTGGCAAGCCTTCCTCTTGTACAGCAAGAATGGTAGAAGGAGATGTTTGGGAAATAGATAAGTTAGATAACATCCGCTCACAATCTTGTAAGGATGTGGAGTAAGAAGGCTCATCTATGAGAAGAGACCTGCAGGGTGGTTAATTCCTCGATAGGTAAAGGAACGGCAAGGATTTCATCTTGTCTTGATGGCGATGAAGGGGGTTCGGGTTCCTGTGTTAGTGAAGAGGCTTGATTCAGAATTTTTTTGATAGAGGCTTTTGGCTGGGAGTCAAAGACTGCATGGATCTCATGAACACTCTCCTCGGCTAAGATATCTTGGTTTATGTTAATGTTAGAAGAGTGATTCGGGAACGGTTTTTTGAAAATTTTCAAATTTCATTTAGCAGGAGCGTTAGGATTATCGAGGGCTATATCTCCTGCATTAACCATTTCCTGCACGATGTTTTTCAACATCTTGCAGTTTTCATGACTGTGTCCCTTCATGCGGTGGAAGTTACAGAAGTCATTTTCTTTGTACCAAGAAGGTATGGCATGGGTGGAATCAAACCCGGAGTGAGGTTTAACAGGAGGTAAGGTAATGGCTCCTGCTTTAAGCAATTTTTCCAATATCACACCATAAGTTTCTCCCAAGGGAGTGTAATTGATGGGCTCAACTTTATACTTATAGGTGGTTTTTGGCGGGGTATTAGACGGTGGTTGGGATTTGACCATCACCACGTGCACAGCTCCTTTTGATTTCGAAGTAGTCGATGGGTGAGGATTGGTGGTGTTAGGTTTGTTGGTGGAATCTTGGGTTCAAAAATTGGGGTTTTTGTTGCGCAACCGCAATTTCTCTTCCTCTAAGGCTCGAATCTCTAGTTTTCGAGCCATAGTAAAGGCCTCGTCAAATGTGTGGAAAGTTTGAATTTGGAGGGTAGGAGAGATGTGCTTAGCGTAGGCCCGCGTAAAAAGTTTGATAAGTTCAGCCTGAGGCAAGGCATACATAAGTTGGTTGATAAGGCCCCGCCATCGTCCGACGAAATCTACGATAGATTCGTCTTCAAATTGTCAGATGGCATAGAGGTCGGTGATAGATACTTTCTTGGCAACGTTAATGGAGAAATGATCCAAGAAAGATTGGGTTAGTTGGTTAAAGGAGAAGATTGAGTCTTTGGGTTAAAGCACTATACCACTCAAGGTGGGTCTGATAAGGACATGGGAAAGGTGCTGGAGTAGTAAGGCATCTTCATGAGTAATTAGATAGCGAGGCATGTCTAAATGATCGCAAGAAGTGTTGTTGAGGATCCTCCTTACTATTAAAATGAGTAAATTTTGGTAATTCCCATTGAGGAGGATATGAATGAAGGGTGAAAGAATGGTGGATAGGATCCCGAAAAACTTTCTCGTATGTCGAGTGCTACGACTTCACAAAGCGAAGCCTCAGTTTTGCATTTTGTCCATCATTTGTTTGATTAAATCAGTAGTTGGATGAGATTATGGTGCGGTTACGGTAAACGGAGGTAGATTGGGCCAAGGGCCACCACTAGATAATGGTGGGGTTAAATGTTGATAAGGTATGGAGGACGAATGTGTTGAGGTGACCAAATAGGGATTTCCTATATAAGATGTTGAGATCACCGATACGTGTGTGGAAATGAAAAGGTTGGTGGAGCTGAGAAGGAAAGCTCGTATGGATAGGTGGCGAGAGAGCAAGTCATGAAAGGAGTAGTTTGCAAGAGAGACGAGGTAGGAGTGGTCGGCGGTAATGATATGTGGGGCCCAAGATTAACCAAAGGAAAGCCAATCTATCTTTGTATGAACCCACAGAAGCCGCTTAGATTGGGAAACGGGCTAAGGATGCAAAAGGCAAAGTGGAGTTATCAAAGCGGAGAAAGAGCTAAATGAGCAGCTATACTAATAGGCATGCCAACAAGGAGTTGACCATCGGGTGTATGGTCAGGGGCATGAGACAAATAATATTGTACAGCGCTAGGATTAGCATCCAAAATTTTTGCAAATTCCTTATCTCCTACAGGGATTTTGGGAACCTCACTGGTGTCCGTAGGGTTCCCCATAGAATGTGAAGGGGCGATTCAGGCAAAGGCACAGAGCAGGCATGTGAAACCATGGTGGCGGCTTGCTTCAGTGATAACAACCATGGGCAAGAGTACACAGTAAGGTTTCAATCTATCAGGAACAGAAACAACCCCAGAATGTTGAAATTGGTAGGTTGCTGGTTTGTCAGGGACTGTAAAAGACTGTAACCGATATCGGTCTACTAACCGATGTCGGTTATACTGTAGCGGCGTCGGTCACTTAATCGATGTCGGTATAATAGGACTGGTATAAGAAACTGTAAGAAGCTACTGATTTAGGGTTAACAGTGCTTAGTATGCCTACCAAACTGTTCTGAAGTGATCACAGAAAATAGTGTATGACAGAGAAACAGAACTGAAAACAAGCAAGATACACAAGCAAATTAACAGACTAACCCTAGGATTAGTTTTAATCAATTTGGGCTTATGCCCTTAGACGCAGAATTATGTTAGAATCCTAAACAAAAGACTTAGGGAAATTTCAAGTTTGTTTTGGCTCATAAGGTTACCTCAATCGGGCGGAGGAATACCGCAGAGAAAAAGGGGATGTTTTGAGTGTTGTGTTAATTGTGAAGTGATTCGGTATGTGTTGTCTTTGTGAAAGTAAGATTAATTTCTTTTCAATACTATGGAAATCACCCCCATGTGTATGACACATTACTTAATCTATGTTCACTAGAATTGAAAACAACACGCAAAAATGGAATGCACGTGTTTTAAACCCAAATTGAAAATGTTATTCGATGAAGCAAAGAAGATGACTTTCACTAATGCAAAGCTAGGAAAGCAAGACAAATTCTTTTACCAAATATAACAAAAATATCGTGTGAAATTTTTAGAAGAAGAAAACAACATGTATGCTCCCTATATGAAAGCAAGCAAGAAAGAAAGAAACCCAAAATGGGTCCCACAGAGTGTATGCCAAAATGTTTCACACGAAATGGTTTTGTTCCCGGATAGAGTTACTTCTATCCTTTCATTCCTTTGAGAAACAGATAAGGGTTAGGGTTAGGAGGAATACCTGTTGAATGTTGACAGGGTGTACGCGTACCGTAGAGAGAGATCAGATCGATTGCAAAGAACTCCTTTTTGTCTGGGAAGGACTACCTGCAAGTAAGAATACAAGACCACCAGATTCTAATTAGATGATAAGTGAGGGAACTACCTTAGGCCCAGGAAATATGAGACTTCCTTTCGAAGGTGGTCAGTTCCCCTGCTAATATGAATTAACAAAAATTCTAACAAATAAGCTATTATCCAATTACAATTTGTTTACATTGTTAGAACAAATAGAGAAAATGCTAGTCTTGGTTTTAAATCCCGATGACCGACGCCGGTCATTAACAGTTATCACCAAAGATGCGGTTGATGATAACCGATATCGGTAGGGGTAGTGATTTAAGGGGTTTGGTAAAAGGTTGGCTATAAGATGACTATGGTGTTTATAAGGCTAGTAAATGATTGGGGATGGGTAACGGGGTGATAGAGAAGGCTCAGAGGGTATGGGAGCTGTTCTTGGGGTAGTGTAGGGGTAGAGGAATGATAGTTAGATGGGGGGTGTTACCGGGTAGTGGATCTGGGAGTAGACTTGTAATTACTGTGATTCAGAAATCCAAGAAATATTATTAAAAGAATGTATAAGACTTACTTACTAGTTCCTGATGAAAAATGCAGGTTCAAGGACTGTGATGATGAAGGCAGGGTTCAGGTAGGATGGTCTGACAATCCGAGATGAGCTATCTCCTCTCCTGATGCTTGGATGAGTGTCACTGGGCTCTGGTTATTCAGTTGCAGTCTTGGGCTTGATGTCCTTCTCTGCAAACTCCTCTCTTTCCTTCACTTGTCTCTACTCAGCCAAGTAAATTCTAGATTCTTCCAATGACTTCTGATTCGGATCAATGAAAATCCCACCCTTGTTTTTGGTTGGGAGAGGTCATTTACAGGGAACCGATGGCGGTTACGTAACCGACGGTGGTCGAGTAGGAACCGGTATCGGTCAGGTCAAAGTGGGCTATTTTTAGTAAAATAGCCAACTTTCCCTCCTTTTCTCCTGAGGGATTAGTTGTGGGCTTGGTCAAGTCATTATGAGGTTGGTTTTAGGTGTGGGTGAGGAGTAATTAGTCATGGGTGTGGATGTAGACCAAGTTATAGGTCTTAATTAGGTTAGTTTAGGGTTAGGACTAGGTCATGATGAGGTGGCAAAATGAGGTGGCAGGTATGGCGATGTGGATTTATTAATTATAAGGTAATTAATAAATAATTGTGTAAGGTTTAGGTGATGAGGTTAGGTTGCGAAATGAGATGCGGGGCACGGGGGTCGTAAGAAGAGAATTTGGTGTCTACACATCCAATGGCATATCATAAGAATAATACAAAGGATCACATGCCACCAAATGACATGGCGTACAAAGAGTAAAATAAATGGGGTCATCAACAAAGCATATCTTGTGGAAGAGTCGCGGGATTTGTGGGCACATGTTTTTCACCTTCTAGGAGGAGTTGTTGCGTGGAATCAAGTAAGTTCATAAGAGTACTATATAAAGTTGTTAGTTCACCGATGATAGTCTCATCGTAAATGGGGTTGACACTAAAATGTGACATGATAATAATAAAATAAAATAAATGCTAATGACAGATAATCAAAAAGTAACAATGTTCAAGTAACGGGTTCACCAAAAATGATTAACTAAAAATAGGGTTTTTAACTATTTTATGAGCTAATCTAAATAGAAACTAAGTGCTATATCGAAGTGCTAGAACTAGATATTTTTCTTTTGTACTTGAATTAATTAAAATAATAGAAATGAAAGGGATATGTTACTAACATGTAAATAACTTACCTCATTATGCGCTAGAATGTGGCAGACTGGTATGTGGATTGGGCATACTATGACCGAATGACTTCAAGAAGGGTAGGAGCTGATTGTTTGTGTATACTAGAGCACCTTGGGTGGCCCCGGTCTTGATTCTAGGTCTTTGAGAACTATGAAAATACTTAGGATTTGCATTCAATAGTGTTGCAAGTAGGTCCAAAACCCTACCTTTACTCACCCAGATTCTCCGAGTAAACTAAATAGTGACCTACAAAACAAAAGGTTAGTGGGGTCATACTGTCCTCAACCACAAAACTATTGGACTTATTATTGAGCGTTACACTACATTACGGACCCTAATGTAGTTATGGTGCATGTGTGTGTAATTTTGTGCCTAGGGTGCCCTAACACCAATGACGTGGTAATAAGGGGAAATAACTAGATGTAAAATGTAAAATAATGGATAGAATGGAAAGAATACAACCCTTTCCCTTTGTGCTTGTGTGATGTAGATGTGATGCAGATGTAGAAGAATCCCAAATGTAGTCCCTTGCCTTAGTAGATAACTACCCTTGATGTGTGTGATGTCCGCCCTAATTGAGTGAGTATGCTTTATTTATATATGGATATCTTGCTCAAATTTCTACACTAGTGACACAAATTTTTTTACTATGACCTAGGGGAATAAATGGGGTGAGCGTTAGGACCAACCTTGAATAAATAAATTAAGACTACAAATCATGAAGACACGGGTGCCTAAAATCATAGACTAGGGCACCCCGATGTAGACTAAAATATGACAATTGTTTCGACTACAACATCTAATACACTATAAGAGATGGCCAAAACTACATACACAAATGATGACTGAAATAGACAAACAACTAGGATGACTGACTCACTGACCACAAAAACCCTAGAAATAGGTCACTAGTGAATAATTTTATCATGCAAGATCCATATATAAATTAACATACCCGGTGGTATAAATGTAATAGTAAATGTGTGATTTTGTGACTACAAAACCCCAAAATATTTCTAGTGAGGACATCAAAAACACATTTTTTGGGATTAATATGAAGACATAATTAGATGAGATGAGAGAATATTGATTCAAGGATTTTAAGGTTGTTTTTACATGACTTGGATTTTCCGAGGAGGTCATGAACGTAGTCTTCAAAGAAAATTTGCATCAGATCATGGAAAATGTATGTCATGGATTGTTGGTAAGTGGCCCCCATATTCTTAACACCAAATGACATGACACACTAACGAAAGGTTCCCCATGGGGTGATAAACATATTCTTATGTTGATCCTCAGTAGCAATGATAATTTTGTTATAACCAAAAATCCATCCATGAGGAAAATAATTTCGTGGCCGGTTGTTAGGTCAAAAGCTGATCTATGTTTGGAAGAGGGAATTCATCCTTTGGACAAGAAAAAATGAGATCCCTGAAGTCTGTACAGATGCATATTTTTCCTAAGGATTTGGTTATAGGGATGACATTGGAAACCCATTGTGGATAATCAATGGGTATGATAAAGTTAGTAGATAAAAGGCATTGTAACTCTTCCTTAACAAGGAGAGATATACGAGGATGCATCTTGTGAAGTTTTTGTTTAACTAGCTTAGCATTAGGATATGTGACTATGTTGTGTAGGAAAATGTTAGGGTCAATCCCGGCATATCACCATATGGCGGAAAAATCTTGATGATATTTCATTAAGAATTTTGTGAAATAATTAAATTATTGTGGACTCAAAGAGTGAACTACCTTAACAATATGGGGATCCTGTGGGATTCCTAAGTTAACATCGATGGTTGATTCGTTGAGAATATTTTGTGTATCAGAGGTAGGGATTTCTAAAGAAAATGATCCTTAGCTCCCATATGAGAAAGAATATCCTAGTCATCCTGACACTGAAGGATATCTATAGTGGGTGAATCTTCATCAACCATCTCTGGCCAAAAAAGTAGTAGTGATTTGGTGGAGTTAATAGATTGATAAGCAATTGGTCCTAAAGATATGGTATTGAATTAAAAAAATAGGTGGGATGGTTACAATGTCGTCTGCGTGTCCGGGGATCTTCAGGTTTTGTTAATGGTAATATTTTTGGCTCGGAAATAATTAGGGATGTATCAAGTTTGGATGTAGTGTCTTCGCACATGTCCTAGGTGAGTATTTTATAGCCTATTCTGATCCTCTTGTGAGCTTTAAGGGAACCAAGAATGGGTTGATTTTGGGATCCTTGTTTATAATGTCCAAGGCCAAAACCTCTCCACATGAAGTGATAAAGATACATGCATGCGAAATTTAGATTATCGATAGATTCAAAGTTTGATGCAAAATGCATAACATGGAGTGTATTTACAAATTGGGATGGAGGATTATTAACTCCCATATAAATGAGAGTTGTTTTTAAATAAGTGGGACCATAGGAAATCACATCTCCTACATTTGGGTCATACATGGGTTACTTTTTGGGGTGACCATATGTTTTGGGTAAAGGGATAAAATTGAGCATGAGGAGAAAAAATCCCGAGTGTAAGATGCTTTATGGCCTCACCAAGAGAAGAATCATCTAGTAATCCAGAAGAGTGGATAGATGTATTGATAGATTCTTGGTTAAATGATTTAGGCATATATTTTGACACAAGGACATCGTTTGGATGATACATCATTTAGTAGTTAGAAAAGGGATTCGATCGGTGGGAACATTATAGGTTCATCCTTCATATTCATATTTGAGACATCGGTGGAAGGTGGAAGGAACACAACGCATGGTACGTATCCAAGGGAATCCTAACAACATATTGTATTATAATTCTTCTTCGATAATGTAGAATATTAAGGTAATTTTTTTATGCCTACTTTAAGTGGGAGTATAACAGTTCCTAGTGTGTGTTCCATAGTGTCATTAAAGGATCGCAAAAGAATTGATGTTTGTGTGACAATGGTGTTGGGAAACTTGAGTTGGTTAAAAGTGAGGGATGATATGATATTAATGGTGGCACCACTATTAATCATGACCCTCTTAATGAAGATGTCATTTATCTAAGTGGTGATGAAGAGTTAATTCATGGTCTTCTAGTTTGAGAGAAGGAACTTCAGATGGTTCAAAAGATATGGAGGTGGATGTTTTAAGGGCACCTACAAAATTTGTGAAGGGAAATGGATCATTAGAAGGTACGGTTATGGATTGGAGGGCTTCTATCATAGCTTTTTTGTGAAGAGGTGATGTTTGAACTAGTTCATACAGTGACATCTTAACAGGGATTGCTTTAGTTGTTTAATAAAAAAATTTTATGGTGGAGGAAGGGGGTGTTTCTTGCTTATATGGAAATTTTAGCCTTTGATGGAGATGTTTGACTAGACATTTTGGGAGCCAAGGAAACATACACCTTAGGCTTACCAGATGGAGTTGATAGTTCAAGAGGTGGAGGTATAATGATGGAAGTCTTACCCTCCTTAGACTCAAGTGATTATTTGTCGTAATCTTGGGAGCAAGTGGTGATATGCACTACATCGATTTGAAGGGTAGACATTTTAGGAAGGGATGCTTTAGGTTTTGATGATGATGATGTTAATTCTAGTGTTATGTTTGAGTGAGAAGGAAGGAAGAGTGGACTACCAAGTTCTTGTATTTTCAAATGAAAGGCTCTATAAATTTTATGGAGTGACCACATGTCCTGTGGTAATAAAAAAATATTGAAATCATACCAAGTAGGTTTCTATCCGTGATAATATGATGGATTAGGAGGTGGTACCATAATAAGTGATTGTTAAAGGAGGTCATCTAATAGGGTGGTGTAATACCCTTTAATCTTGGATGTAGATGGAAAAGAGATTAAGCCTTCGTTATTCCTGGGGAGGAGGTGAGACAGGTTGGTTAGTAATATGTTGTTTATTTGTCGGTCGTGGAGGCTTTCTAGCTGTTACAAAAGAAGATGGAGGATGAGGATCCTATGTGGGTGACGGCTACTGAGAGAATAGCAAGATTGTGTAGGAGATGGAGGGTGAGGGTTTGGTGTGGATGCCCTTTATGGAATGATAAATGTAGAGTATGGACTCACTGTGGGAGCTTGGTAGATGGGCTTTTCCCCTGTAATAATAGGGTGATTAACCAATATGAGAGAATGAGGACCATGCAGGGAATTTTTATCTAGAGGGACATAATAAGGGCCCTCAAATTCTTGAATAGTGTCTTGTTTGGAAGGTCTCGTAGGCCTCGGTCTTGGCATGACAAGAGGGTCTCCAAAAGTGGGAATGCCCCTCGTAGGAGGAGGTGGATGAAAAGGTGGAGGGCCATGGAAACAATATGTTTCATCATAATAAGGACTTTTAAAGACCTAAATGACACCCTGTTTGTTAGGCCCCTTTGAGGTTTTGGATGAACTAGGTGTATTTGTTGAAGTTGATGCTAGTGAAGGAAGAGGAGTTTGGATGATGTGATTAATGTATTCTAAATGATCTGCAAGTTTTAGATCATTTATTTTTGTGGATTGAGGATGACTACAACCTATGGTTGGCTTAGGCGGAGGTGGTTGTGCTAAGAATGTTTCAAGAGGTATCATAGCTATATTTGCAAATCCAGATGTAGGTGTAGGTATGGTTGTACTAGAGGATGTGGGTATAGGTTTGAGTCTGGTCGGTGATGAGTGTGTAAACTTGAGCAACAGGGGTGGAATCCTGATAAATTTTATTAATATCAAATCAACCAAATTACATTTGTATGAGCTGCAATACTTATAGGTACTATACAACTGAATACACACAAGAATACAACAATATCTAACTTATACAAGCTTCCAAAAATATATATGGGAAGCATAACCAATATTAAATACAATCAAACAATTATATTGTTAAAACAATATAACAACACCCGTATGCAGAATAAAGATAATTAGATGGTTATGAAGAAATATAACCATATAACCAATAAATAAATAAACCTATTAATATGAAATGCAAAATTAATAAAGGTAAATAATAATAAAACTAACATTCCCCCTTAATTTTGCATTGTCTTGAAGGATGAGGAGAGGAAATCTCTGAACAACTTGAACTTGTCACATGCAAGTGACTTTGTGAAGATATCTACCCATTGTTTAGCTATTGGAAAAAATGAAGCTATATATTGTGCTTGAACACATTCTCACATATGAAATGAACTCCGTACCTTGATATGCTTTGTTATATCATGAAAAACTAGATTACAAAAAGTTTGAGAACACCTTCATTGTCAACATACATGGTGGTCAATTTTTCCCGTGCTATTCCAGTCCTTATAGTATGCGATTAGCCAAATCAATTTAAAAATAACTTCTCCTATAGAATGATACTCAACTTCGTGGAATAATGAAAAAAAAAAGTGTTGTTTCTTGCTTCTCCATGATATTGGTCCATATTCCATAAAGAATAAAACTCTTGAAGTTGATTTTTGTCATCAATATTGCCTACATGATTTGAATCCGAATATCCTGACAAGAAGAATTTGTCATTCTTCTTGTATTCTAGACCAAGATCCACTGATCCTTTGAGATATCTCAAGATGTGCCTTTCTTCTTTCCAATGACACACTTTGGGTTCCTGCATGAACCTGGATAGATAGTTTACAAAGAAAGGTGATTTTTGGTCTAGTGTAGGTTAGGTAAATGAGACTCCCAATCAATTGTCGATAGAGAGTGGCATTAACCTCATGAGATGGATCTGAATGAGTTAACTATAGTTTTTCTCCATAGGTGTAGCAATTGGTGTGCAATCCATCATCTTGAATTTCTTGAGAGTTGTCTTGGTATATTTATCTAAGAATCACATATTTGATTCTATTTCAGCCATACTTCTAATCCAAGACAATAATGCATCTTCCCGAGATTGGTCATGTCAAACAATCAATTAAGATATTTCTTTGTTTCATCGATCATCCTCACTAAACTACCAATGATGACTAGATCATCGACATAGACAACAACAATCACAATCTCCCCCTTGCTTTTTGAGGTAAATATTGGGATTGTATGGATTTCTAACAAATCCATGTTGTATGATATGCTCATCAATTTTTATATACCATGCCCAGGGTTCCTATTTGAGGCCATAAAAATATTTCTTGAGTCTGCATACCTTTTCTTCTTGACCAAGTACTACATATCCCTCAAGTTGAGTTATATATAATTCTTCTTGTAAATATCCATTTAGAAAGGCACTTTTTATGTCCATCTGATGGACTTTCCAACCAAACTATGTAGCTAGAGAAAAGATCATCCTGATCATCTTGATCTTAGTTGTGGGAGAAAATGTCTCCTCGTAGTCAATGCCTTCTTTTTGTGTATACCTTTGCTAAAATTATTTCTTTATACTTGTCCACTGTTCCCATCTGCTTTGTACTTTGTTTTAAATATCCATCTGGATCCAATGGGTTTCTTCTCTGGTTGAAGATCAATAAGCTTCCAAGTGTTATTTTCATTACTTGACTGATATTCGAGTCAATGGCATCTTTCCAAACTTTTGACCGTAGGTATTCTTGAACTGTAGAGGGCTCATCGACTCAATAACTCTACTCATCAAAGAAAATTTAACTTCTTCTCTTTCTTTATTGTGATTCCATGGTCCAGGGGTGGATTTATCTGGTGGAGCATCCATTCTTAGATCTCATAATGTGCTATTACACCACTTGCGCATACATTGAATCATTCCCATTGGGTCGTGGTTCTATTAGATCAACATCATCATCCCCATCATTACTTTCATCATCTCGTGAGAACATCAACTTAATTTTTTATAGCTAGGAATAATATACATCGGTGATTCGGAGGAGGATATTTCACTTCCTTTTTCTCAAAAAAACTTAACATCTTTGCTTTGGTGTAGAATTTTCTAGTCTTTGCATCCATCAATTTGTACCCAAGAGTCTCTTCACCGTATCTAATGAAGATGATTTTCGTGACTATTTTTCTTTGGTATGTGCATACTTACTTTGCACCCTAATACTTTAATGTGTGTAATAGATGGTTTCATCTTTGACCATGTTTCTTGTGGTGTTACTTCATTAAGAGAAACTGGGCACTATGTTCAAAAAAATACACCGTTGTCTTTATTTCTTCTACCCGAATGTCTTTGTAATTCTAGATTCATTGATCATGCATCACACCATTTACATGATAGTATGATTTCTTCTCTCAAAAACACCATTCTTATGCAGTGTGTGTGGAGGATTCATTTTTCAACGAATCTTGTGAGTTTGTAGGCGATTTTGAACTCCTACTAGTGAATTTCCCCCTTGATTTGAGAAGAGAGTTCTGATGTGATGACCAATTTCATTCTCAACAACTACTTTGAACTTCTTGAAGGTTTCAAAAGCTTCACTTTTCTTGTGAAGACAAAAAATCCACATTTTTCTTGAATAATCACTAACACATAGCATGAAGTACTGAAATCCAAAATGACTTGGTTGCATCGGACCAAAAATATTAGTATGAACTAGATCAGTCTTACCATGAGCTCAATATGTACTTTTCGAATGAATCTCTGTGTTGTTTTCTTGCTAGGAAGTGAGGACACTTGTCTATATCCTTCTGAAGACATGGTAGCCCATGTACCATATTGTTCCAGCGTAGTGTCTCAAGATACTTGAAACTAACATGAACAAGTATCCGATGCCACAACTGTGTTGAGGTAGAGTTCTTATCCAAAAGTTTCTGATCATCTCTATGGAAAAAATCAAGCTGAAACATGTGTCCCACATTGGAGGATTTTGTAACTATTTTCGAGCGTTTTGATTTTCTTGAATCAAACTAGTTTTATTTCTAGAATGACTATTAAAGTCAGTTTTAAGTTTTGATCTTGGAGTTGACTTTACGATAATAGGATCTTTGTCAACCTAGGGACATATAAGACATCGATAGTTTGCGGTTGCGTGAACCGGGAGGTAGAGAAATGTTCTCAATCCCTGAATCGTATATGAAGAATCATCACCCAACGAAACATGGTTTTTTGAAGGTGTGTCCCTTATTGAGGTAAACCAATATTTGTGGTCATTCATGTGTTGAGTGGCTCCCAAATCAACATACCAGACATCACAAGATGATGTGGATGGTTCACTCGATCGAGTAGTGTACACAAAGTCTTCATTATTTGAATGTTCTTATTATTCAACAATATTTCCTTACTAATGGGGTCTTCTTTTCCAGTTCCCCTTTTTCTACCCTTGATTTTCGTTCAAATGTCCCTTGTGAGATTGTTGTTATGGAGGTCTATAGTTTCTTGATGAACCTTTCTTGTAAGTATTAAACCAACAATCTTGTAAGTCATGTCCTCTTTTGTAGATTAGACATTGATTCTTACATTGTTTGTCCCCTTGATGTTGATACTAATTCGATGTTGGTAATTTTGATAGGAATTAGGTTTTCCTTTCCATTTTGATGTGAAGAAAGTGCATGCTCCTTTTCATCATCCTTGTTATGCATGTCTTCCTCTTGTTACAAAGAGGTTGACAATCTTATCAAAACTAATTGTCATATCTGAAAATTTTAGTGTGGTGAAAAAATATTGGTAAGAAGAAGGGAGAGCTCTCGAACAATGGGAACGAGATCTTCATCTATCACCACTTCTCCTAGGGCTAGAATTGAAGCCCTTAACTCTTAAAATCTTCTTAAGAAATCTTTAATTTTCTCATTCTTCTTGAACTTCAATGTATGTAATTGACTCTGCAAATTTAGTATGAAATTCTTATTTTTGGCCTCATATATTGTGCTTAATTTATCCCATGCTTCTTTGGTTGTTTTGACATCTCGAATGTGGGGTTGCACATCGTAGGAAAATCCAAACAAGATGATGATTTTGCCTTCTGATCCGGTTTATCAAACTATCATTGTTGTGTCGTATCAGTAGTTGATTTGGTCAGAGTACCAGTCACAATAGGCCAGATCTCTTCAAACTCAAGTTGTGTCTTGATTTTTGTCTTCTAGGTAGCATAGTTGTTTCCTCTGAGTAGTTGTGAATCTATAAGAAAACATTTGGGGGCATTGCTACCCATTTTGTAGAAATCACTGACAAATTTAGGCTCTTAGCACTCTAAGTATAAGTACTCCCAATCTATATATTGTCGATCGATATACCAAACCTTTCTATATACAATCCCTTCGATATACCCGACGTGCGTGGAAGAAGCTCTCCTTTCTATATACCCAAAGTGGTATGTGAAATAATTCAATACGTGGTACCAAGAAAATACCGAAAGGGGTCATGTGATTATTGACACCGGCTCAAAGAAATATCTTCATACACGCATTTAAGTTCACTATATAATCAAATAATTTCTCGACCCGTATTTAGGTTGTGTAATTGTTCACGAGATAGATGGGATGGCTCATAGTGTGTGCACTATGACCTTATTACTCCCGTCAATTTAAAGGGTCGATGTCCGGATGATGTTGTTATAACTATATTAGGTGTTAATTACAATAGTAGTCTAGATGGCTTTACCCATAAGCGCTTCCCGGAGGCACCGTATATACCGAATGCGCGCCAATCGATCTAGGATCTCGTGAGTATTTTAGAACCAATTTTTACTATTTTTATTACAATATTATGCCGCTTTAGTAGTAGTTAAAAAGTTTATGGTTGACTATGATAACTGCGAATCAAGTCAATATACTAAAGCATACGATTACATTAAAAGTTTTGAAAAATTAAATGACAGAAATTTCTTTCAATTTTTGGGCTCGGTGGCCTTTGGAGCCCAATACGGCCCAAAATGTAAAGAATTGCAAAAACCATCTAAAAATGTAATTTTTAGCCATCCCCCCTTTGGAAAATGTTTCTCAAAATAAAAAATGTAATATATGAAGGGTTTTAGGCATTTGGAATAGATTGGGGTGTGAACAGTTGCATTTGAAAATTCCTTAATACTAAGTAAGAATTGAGGGAAATGGGATTTGAGTCTAGCATTTCTTCAAAAATAGGGTCTCCCCTATTGTAGAAAGGAGGCTCGGATGCTCTAGGAGAGAATGGATGTTCTGATTCTAGTGTATGAGGAATCTGGCCATGGTAATGTGGAGAATAGAAATATTGTTGTTCTATTTTGTTGTTATAGTTGACTCTTGATTCATTCCAAGTTTTTGGGTGTCAGAAAAGGGATTGGATGTGTCCATTTGATAATAAGGGATTTGTTGTTGTATTGGTGTTGAAAGTGTTGTGGTGTAAAATGGGGCATGTTGTTGGAATGTAGGGGGTGGAGTAGACATGTCTTGAGTTACGTTGCGAATTTGTTGTCTAGTAAATACCATGATAAGAAAACACACAAACACCTAGGAAATAAAAATTAACTAGATGGGTTGATTTACAAACAATAAGCACAGGTAGGAAAATGTTGTTTTGTATTAATCTTGATTAATTATAGAAAAAGTGAAATGTGTAAGATGGTTAACAAGGGTCCTAGGAAATGGTAAGCTATGGATAGTTTCAGGTATGTTAAGGGTGGATTCCTCGATATACTTAAAGGTATGTGAGGCCCAACTCTGTACTATTTATGGTACGGGTGTGTATATTGGGGCCTACCTCCTCACTTCATCGTCTTGTTATGATAAGTGAGTCGTGTTACTCCGAGCCAATACATACCGATAGATAGAAGATTATACTCGGCCGAACACCGAGTCGGATTTCTGTTAGGCAATGAAATCTCAATCAATTTCACCTAGGTGGGGGTTGTTTGAATGCATTTTTAATTTTCAAGTGATTTGGTGATTTCGTTGTGTGTGGGGGAAAATAAGTGAATGTAATGCTTTCACCTTCCTAAATAAAACCAGTGATCAAGAAGTATGCAATGGTTCATTTTAAGACCCAAAATAAAATGTTGATTTCGATGAGGAAAAATCAAACAAGAATGCAAAATGGAAAGAAAAGAAGATGGTTTTCAGAACTTACTGTGAGAGCGCTCCTATTTTATTTTTTATTTCAAATTTTAGCAATGTTTCCAAAGTGTGTGTTTAGTAAAGCTAGAAGGAAAAACTCCCAATAAAAATACCCCGCAATAAGATTAGCGAAGATAGAAACAAAAAAAAAGAAACAAAAAAACTTGTTAAGATATTAAAATAAAAACTACACAGAGGAATCATGGGTGATTGGAAAATTGCAAGCAATTAGCCTAATTGTGGGCAATTGACAAACAATGAAAAATAGTGATTAAATTATTTATAAAGTAAAATAGAAAATAAGGGACAAGGGTCCCACCGAGCATGCCGAATGTCATGCATGGTTTTACCTCAGGTATTCTTGATGTCTCAAAGTGGGTAACAATCTAACTCAACCTTAGTATGGAAGGGTTTCAAGGATACCCGTTCGTAGATGGACGATCCATGATATTGCGCTTCGTGAAGAAATTGAACAAGGAATCTTCCCTATAAGCAAGCCTATGAATTAAATAATTTAAATGATATAATGTTAGTAAAAATAAATGGGTAGGTTGTCTAGAAAAATACAGCCCCTTGAAGCCCAGAGACTTCCTTTAACGGATATCAACCTGCTCAAGAAACAATTAAGTTTTTTTATTGATAATAATGTTGTGATACAATATGATAATGTGGAAAATATGACCAACTGATGTCACTTATTTAGGTGGACATATACATAAGAGAGTAATGAAAATCTTAGAACCAAATATTAGATTCTTGATCCTTGTACACGCTCTTAGAGAAATTAGATCCTATAGATTCAGCTAGGCCTACTTCCTCAGTGAAATAAGACTCAAGTTTAGAAATGAAATCCTCAACAAAGAATTCTGAAACTTTATCTTGAGTATCGTAGAGATATCCAAGTGTGGTGTCAATGTCAAGGATGATGATATAAATTTTGGCATCAAACTTTGATGCAATGTAGTAGTCCTCTGATATGTCTAAAATGGATTCATAGTTATGCTCATATTGTGCAAGGTCTTCCTGGAGCCTTTGAACCTCATAATACACATCCCAAAATACCTCAGTTGCTTCCCGAATACCCTGAGTTTATGCAAAAATCTCCTCTAGATGATCAAATGGTGTAGCTTGGATGGCATAAATTTCTAAGTCATAAAGCAGCTCGTTGGTCCCAATATAAAGAATGATAGATAACAGGAAAAGAGTCAATGAAGGCAACATGGTGATTGTTACCTCCTACGGCCATCTGAAATCACCATGTTGGGAAAAATGTTAGAAAATGACAAAAATAAACAAGAAAGGTTATGAAGATTATAAGGAATAGGTAATGAAGAAATATTAGGCAACAATTGTTGGTGATTAGGGTAATCACCGGAGATTGTTGTTAATTTTAGTAGTCTACGAAATAGAGACAAAAAAATTTATTAAACTCGATTTAAATGAATTTTAAGAGCATATATGACATGATAACCATGATATAAACAATATTACATGTCAAAAATGATGGAAACTGATGAAAATACCATGATTACCTTACGTGAATGATTGAATTAGATGATGGATAGAAGAGAATGGTTTTTCAATGGAAACAGATGATGTGATGATCAAGGAAAAAATCTTAAAGCAACATAATGATGATGAAGATTTGTTGGTGGATGGTTGATCTCTTGTTTTACTTAAGAAGATAAAATTTTACCTACAAAACACCAAAATTTTCCCCAAAATAGATCAAGAGACAAACTTATATAGATCGTCGATGATCAGGAAAATCGTCGGCTATTTTTGGAAATCATAGTTAGGAGTCTAAACAGAGTGATTTTCCTTCTATTTCAAACTCGATTTGGAGTATTTCGAAGGGATTTAGGATGATAAGTGGGAGAGATTTGAACTTGGGACAAGTTAGTTAGGATGAGGATGTGAGTGATTTTAGAAGGTTTTTATTTTTAAGTTAGTCCTAACTAGTTAAGTGTGGAGAGGTGGTTAGGGATAAGTTAGGGGTGGTTGAGTGATATTTATGGAAGGTTGTCTGAGTTTTCATGGCGAGGTGTGAGGATATTTATCCATTTTAATTTAATTAATTAGACTTATGGATGTGGGGGTGCGTACATTAAATTAGTTTAAAAGGGACTAATGGGTGGTTTTAATGTCATAGATTATCGTAAATGAGTCATTTTTTATTGTAAATGAGTTTGAGAAAATGAGAAAGAGGGAGCATTGATTTTTGGTGTCTACACTCATGCCACTGGCCAAATAAGTATAGAGAGGAAAGTTGTATTCATCCTCTAGCCTTTAACTTATTCACAAAGTGTAGAGATATCTATAGTGTCTTGTTTTTTTCAAGATCCAATGCAACAACAAAATCGGTTGAGAGAGGAAGGTTTGAGGTTATCCTCTAACCTTTAACTGCTCCTCAAAATAAAAACACCACTATAGATGATGTGTACTAACACATGTGCTAAGGAAAATCTTCCATGAAAAAACCATTATATATGGAGTTTTGTAGACTATGATGAACCCACTCATTATGCATCTTTCCCTAGTTATAGGAACTCCAAGAAAGGATTCAATGTACTAAGGACCCGAGTCCGATTCTAAGCCTTGAATTATGTTATACTATATTGTACCAGTATTTTGTTTTGATGTGTATACTCTGTGTGGGGTTATTGATTCACCCAAATGATGGCCCTCCTCTTTGGGGGTGCATGTGATGTCACTGTAGGAGTATGTGGCCTTAAAGAGGACCAACTGCTTAAAATGAGCCTTGCAGGGGGGAGGGATGTACTTGGTAGAAACCAATGTAAATGCAAACAAGTGGATGGAATAAAATTTTTAGTCCAAACAAAGAAAAACAAGCCTTTATAAGACAAAGTGTAAGCTATATAAATAATGTGTAAACTAAAAGATAGAAGAAGACAATATAGACCATGAAAATCAGGTTGCAAACATGGGACACCACTCATGATGTCGTAAGACAATCAAGGCAAATGAAGCTAAAATCATACAAGTGTGCACAAAATACAAAGGAAAATCCCACAAAAAATGTATGTAATGACAAGAAAGTACATGTAGTGTAACAAATAACCATGGTGGAAAATAGTCCTACAAAAAAATAATTCACATCAAGCACTGTTAGCACGTTAGAAAGATAAAATGTATGTTAAAGCATGTAGAATCATAAAGTAGTGTGCCATGAAAAAATGAAACTATAGCACCTTTGGTGTACAAAATTGATGCCCCGTGGATCTAATATGGGATTGGTACTAGGTATTGCGCCAATAATCCATGGTGCATGTAATGGACCTATATAATTTGCAATCACAACTATAAAGCAAGTGAATACGCATGTGTGTATGATAAATATACTCATATATAAGATATATATCTTGCATGTGTAATAAGATGAACATGTAAAAGTAAATGCAAGCAAGAGTAAGTGTAACCAAGATATGCAAAATGTTATGGATGAGATGAAATGAAATGTATTATGAATGATATAAGTCTCATGCCCTGCGAATGAATGGAATTATATGCGGTGAATTTTATTTAATTATTCCCCCTCAACAGTCATGAATGAACCGTAAATGAGAGTGTGTCATCCGAAAATGGTAAAACTATGTGTTTTTGTAGCATGGTGTGATGAATTTGTAGTGATGATATGTGACATAAAGATGAAGTATGAAAATGTGTGATGATTAAGCCTAAAGCATATACCATGACAAGATGATCAAAATAAGTGATGATTTATCCTACAAATAATATCATTAAATGATGTGAGGAGTGATAATGTAGCCTATAGCATATTTCACTAAAATTTTACATGATAGAAATATTGAATGAGGAATGTGTGAATGTCGTCCATTTGTGATGTATACCATCAACAAGTATAGTATGGAACATGAGACTAAAGTGTGTCATAGGGAAATGGTTCGAACTATGTGTTTTATGTAATGTGATGTGATGAATTCATAGTGATGATATGTGACATAAATATGAGTTTTTGTGATGATGTATCCCAAGTGTATATGAAAAAAATATGATCAAAAGAGTGATGATTTAGCCTATGGTTAATATCAACATGGATGCTAGAAGAAGTGATGATTTAGCCTATAGCATATATAAGTAAATGATGAAAGCGAAATTGATGATGTATCATATAACATATATCACTAATATAGGAATGTTACATGAGAAAAATATTGAATGGCTGAATTTGTGAGTGTGATGAGGTCCATTTTTGATGTATACCCTTAACATTCCAATATGGACCATGGGACTAGAGTGCATGATAGGGTAGTGAGTGGAGCACGTATAAGTAGATGTGTAAAACATGAAAAAGTGTATTAGATGTGGTGATAAAAATATGTTATTAGTGTGTGACGTGGAATGTAAGATGTGTAGATTGTATAAGTTTTGATGATGTAAAATGTATGATAATGTAGTGTTTAGAATGTTTACGATGTAGTAAGATCTAAGGTAATGTGTATGTGTAAAAGTGTAGGATGTGTAATGTATAGTGTTTATTGTGCACTATGTGAGGTTCATGTATATAGGATTCCGTCAACACTCAAGTGTGAACCATGGTACAAGAGTGCGTAATTGGGAAATGTCAATACTAGCATGTGTGAGGATGTATGTGCGATGAATTATGTGTTTGATAACATGAATATAAGAAACATGTTGATGTTAGGGGGAATAAATGTAATGCCCCCTAAGTATGAATTGATAACGAAGATCAATTGTCATTGTCTAGGAGATCATCATTGTCTCGACCAAAGTCAACCGGAGCGGCATTAGACACTCGATGGGAAATAGTATGGGGATGATCATAGAGAGATCCATTACAACACAAAGTGTATATGGTCATAGCATATTCCTCATCAGTGAACGGAGATGGTGGAAACCCATGTGTGTACTAACGGTAAGATTTTTGGAATATCTAGGAGATGAATCACTATTGATAGAAAAAATTTCCAAATGGCTTGAAAAAGTAAGAGAAGTGTGATTGGATTCTATAGTGCCTCCAATATATTCAATTCAATATTGGTCGAGTGTTAATGAAGGAGCATGGGAACTATGTGCAACAAAGATCTCTAAATGGAAGACATGAAGACCATAGGCAACTATGATGTGAAAATAATTGTGATAAATATGGGGTGAGTGAGGAGGTGGTAAGATATCATTAAGTGTCAATCCAATCCTAGATAAGCCATCAGATGTGAAAATAGTATCAAAAAGTACGATCCACTGGAATATGATGCCAATAATATTTATTGATGAAAAGTGTGCATGTGAAAGGAGGTGGTGTAGGTGTTGATTGCTTAGAAGAGGGTGAAATAACATCTAAAGTATGGAAAGACCCTTGATAAAGTACCATAGCATTAATAAAGGGAAGGGTATTGAATTTTTATTCACCAAGGCCATCGACCACAAAGGTGTCATTGAAATAGAAGTCATCTACCTTAATAGGAGCGAAGTTTATCTTGCATAATGCTTCTTTAGTGAGTACAACATGATCGATGCCATTTTCTCGAATCATTTGTGTTTGCATTATCTTATTATATCACAATATCAAGTATGTTGGTAGGTGGTTTACTAGATGTAATAATGTCATCAACGAGCTAATAAGTAGCTTGTGTAGAAGTAGGCACTGTGGGTGAAATGATGGCAGTAGTGTGAGTAGAAATAATTAGAGTGCTTTGAGTGGTAGAAGAAGGTTGTGAAGCACTAGACTGACCAATGTCATATGTATCAATACTACTATATGGAATGAGCTTTGTAGGAGGGATGGGCATAATAGTAATAGGGTCTATGCGGAAAAAATTGAAGGGTTCAGGATTTGCAGTAATTGTATGCTCATATCCATCATGCAATAATTTGACACATTGATGTACAGTAGATGACACTTCTTGCATTGCCTAAATCCAAGGTCTACCTAGTAACAGTTTGAATTGTAATGATGCATCTATAACATAGAATTCAGTGAGGACGGTCTTAGGCCTGACCTAAATATGTAGTGAAATAGTCCCTAGACATGCGCAAGTAGTAGATTCATAACATCAAATAATAACCAATTTTTTGAGAAGGGAATGAGCACATAGGTTGACAACTGACCCATTATCAATAAGCACACATTTAATGCAAGTGGTGTTGATGACAACCGTAATAAGAAAAGGCACACATAGATTATCTTTAGCAAATGGAGATATGTCATCATTGGTGAATGATATAGCGTGTGGAAATTTTTTTGAGAGACTGAATGAGATGTGTGAAGGATAATAGAATTATCACTTTCTATATGAATAGAATGAAGGGAATCCTCTAATGTTTGATGAAAATATGGTGCATTGCACAACAAGTCATAGAGATAGATTTTGGCTGGTGTATTTTTAAGTTGTTCAATGATATCATAGCCCTTAGAAGTAGTAGGAGGAGCCGAAGAAGTGATAGGAGGTGGGATAGAAATGGGTGGAGCCATAAGAGGATGAGTGTGGTGAGTAGTTACCACATTGATGGAAGGATCAACCTAAGGCATAATAAAGTGAGGAGGATGTTGAGTGTGAACTTGCATGAAATCAACAATAGTAGTAACTATTCTTGAAACCTTAATGGGTGCAAAATAAGGATATGACGATTGAGTCATGACTTGATAAGGAGAAGACATATTCGAAGAAGGGTTGGATCATTCAGGTTCACCAAAATGATTATACTAAAATGTGAAATAATAGCCTAATTTAATGATATTTTATAGTAAATAAATAAATAATGAAATACATAAATTAACCCAAGCAACTAAGCAATGAAATAATGAAACCCTAATGTGTAAAGAGGGTTAGAAGAGCCTTAGCTGATTCAAAGAGGTTATTGGACTATGTTGTAGTGAAGACCAACCGAAAATGAATATGATACTATGGCACAATATCCTAAGAAAATGTAGATCTCAAAGTGATCTAGTTGGATTGGGACGCTTGGATAAGGATGGGGATCCTGGGGCACTTTGGTCTAAATTCAGGTACCCTAGTCTTCCGAAATGGTGGAACATGGTTATGATAGGATCGCTAGGGCTTCACACTTGTTCACTTACTATCTTCTCGTAAGTTGTTGTAAGATCGTTGATGTCATTTTAAACCTACAATGAAGAAAGAACCTACGAAAACCAAAACAAAGAATCAAATCTTAACAAATAAAGATGCAAATGAAGCGGTCGATTGTCCTCACCGCCACAATGGTGGACTTATGACCAAGCATTGAACTACATCTTAAAACCAATTTAGTTCTCTTTTTGTGTGTATGTCGAATTATTCCCTAGTTTTTCTTATGCTTATCGCACTTGAAGTAGCGAGAAAGTACCTAGATCTAGATTGTATATAATGCGTGCATAAAATAGAATAAACTCCCCTCATATGAAGTATGATGCAAATGAACTAGTCTTTATCCCTTGTGATGGAGCTAGATGGATAAAAATAGAGATATAAATGCCTTGGTGGATGCAACATTAGGTGACGCTAGATAGTGCTTAGTTTTGGTCCCTTATTATTATCACATAACTTTATATTTATATGATTGCTTCACTTGAATTTTATAATCAACCCCGAAAAGGCTGAAAACCAAAAGATAAGATGCTCAAATGGATAGAAAGGACCCAAAAAGTGTGACCAAAGTACAAAGAGGACATAGGCACCTAGAGGGGATGAGGACGCTTGATACCGACATCCTAGTTGGGCTTTACAGTCCAAAAAAGGTTAAAATGAAATATGAAAAGACAAATTTGGCCATTAAAGATGTAATACCAAAAGTAGCAAAAGAAAGCAATGAAATATGGCCAAAGACATGGATTTATCAATACTGTTCTTACTTAGGAACCATACGAGTAGTAGTATGTGATCAAGATTACATAATTACTTAAAGTGTGTTATTTTGTGTCTACACATACATATTATTCCCTACACTAGTGCTCTCTATTACGAAAAATAACGTTTCTAGACATTATCTTAACTCTACACTCACCATACCCTATTTTATAACCTCATGCAAAATCAAATAGACTCTTACGATTATTCATAACATAAGAAATGGCCCATGTTACCTTCTTCATCAAAACGATCGTTCCTTAAAGCAACTTGAAAACCTACTCTAAACTGAACAATTTGATCTTTTAGACTCAACTATCACACTTAATCCTTGTAACCTATCACACGCAGATTTAATAATTATTAATTCAACCATCAACTTGATGCTTTGAGAAAAATCAATATTTCAAATTCTCTCTCTCTATTTAAATAAAAATTGTCTTCTTGAGGTCTTAAGAGCAATATCCACGGATGGTTTATGGTTGGAGTCATCCATGCATGACTAGAAAAAGGGTAACCATCTCTAGATACCCATTATTGCCAATATGATTTTGGATAAATTTCACAACTAAACTCTTTGACCTCTTCTCCCAGTGCCACTTTCTCTCTCCGAGCTTCTAAACCTCCTAGTAGACTTGTTTTCATGCATTTTCAAGCATTTATTCCATTACAAAATGTTCCTTAATAAACCATTAATATATTATTATACCCATTTTTTTGTTTTATTTGTATACAAAATTTCATGGAATATTTTGAAATATAAAACCCTTTTCCTTCCTAATCGACCTTACCAATTAGGTCTTTCGGTTCATAAATGATGCAAACTGTCATGTAAATCTTCATATTTTCAATTCATTTGATCACGATTCCTCTAGATTATGATGGTACTCTATGTCAAGGTGATTTCTATCTATTTTTATCAAATTTTATTTAATATAACCTTCAAAGGAAAATATTTTTCTTAGAAAACCCTAGCCTAGGGTTTTATAGACTTGTGTGAATCCGAGAAGGTCAATTTTTGGGTCTAGAGGCTATTTTCCAATTTCAAGAGCTACCGCAACTCTTTCAAGTCTGTGTTTCCTTGTCACACCTTATTTACTCACAAATATCCCACCTTGAATCATCTTTACACTTTGTTATGTGTTTTCTCATAAAATAGTGTATGCAATTGTTAAACTTTGTTAACCATGCAACTTGACATTGAATAACTCACTCTTTCATGTTAACCAACTTAGACATGATTGTATACCTTTCATGATGCAAACATATTGTTATTTAAAACATAAATGATCCAACAAAAATCTCTTTGCATTATGTGTTCATGTTAGAGACAATAATGTGGACTTCAATCTTCCTTTCTCGGGATTGACATGACTTTTCACACCTTTGTAATCCTTCCTAGATAGGTAGATGCCCTAAATACTTATCAAATAAGATCCAAATAATGTGACTCAACACCTGAGCTCTGGATACCTCATGAAATTCCTTTAAAATATCAATTCCCTTTGTTTTGAATGACTTAATCAAGTCCTCATATTGATGATTGTTTTCTTCATCATAAAATCATTCTTAGAATCTAAACCATCTTCAAAGCATGATGAATACCTTCAAGAAAATTGGTAACAATACCTAATTCCATGCCTTCACATCTACAATGACATACCTCTATGATGTATTAAAATAGACCATGAAAATATCTCTCTCGATGCATTTATACCCTTGGAATTGTTGACATGCATGATAATGTCATTTTGAATTCTTCATGATCTTGTTATATCTATCTCGAGATACGAGCCTAGCATTAAGTATACACCTTTCTAGGTTCATTAATACTCTTCATACTTGTCCCAAGAATCAAAACACCACCTTATAAGTACATTTCCCTACTGAGCCTTTTTAATAACATACTGAATATACTCTCGAGCATCACTCTCCAACAATACTTGTGTCAATATTGTAACAAATTTATTGGATCAACAAATATAAGACTTTGACAGAGAAAACCTAACCAGCCTATACCAATATATAACCTCAATATTTCCTTTTGATAGACTGGGCATCTCAATAACATGATATATATGATTTGGCATAGAAAAACAATACTCAGAACAATGACAATCATGATAGATTTTTCTCGGTGAGTAATAATATATAGCTTAACAATTACTCAAAAGGAGGTATCATAGACCTTTTGATGAACCAATAAGACTCCATACTATTAACATGAAATAACTGAGATTTTTACCTTGCATCTCGGAGACCCTATAATCTTTCACACTTCTTTGAGTATTTTTCTTTTAACGTCATAGCTCTTTAGACTTGTACACCAACTTATTTATGCATGTATGAACTTACAAATCATTATAAACTTAGATAATTCTTACAACTATGCACATATGATACATGAATATAGTTACATTTATTTTTCCTCTATAATCTTTCAACATGCTTAAACTTCTTGGCTCTCTTTGGGATCAACATTTTAGTTCACTATCATTTAGATAATTTATGAAGACAAGAAATTTACGAAGACTAAAATTTACTGAACCATGTGACAACTCTATACCAACAATGACACTTTAGAATTCACTATTCTTTGACTATTATACCATAGATACTATAACAAGACATAAATATCCTTGTGTTTCAATAGACCTAGATATAGTTTATACTCACTTCATGAAATACACATACTAGATATCCTTCATATTTAATTCTTGATAGTAACTTAAACTTCCTTATGTAGAATAAACATCTATGAATCATAATACAAAAATCTTGAAATATACCAAGAGCATGCTTAAGAAACAATATAGACCTTGTGGTGACTTCAAAACAAGACTAGAGCCATTTTGAAATAATGATTACTCAAAGTATATCCAAGACGCACCTTACAAACACTACCCTAAGAAATAGACCCCACAACTTTTACCATACTATCTTCTTCATCTCACAGATCCATATCTTACAATTGATACTACACTTGTTATCGATACATTTCTTCATGAAATTTTTTGAATAATCAAGGTATAAGGACACCATGACAGTTTATACTTGACTCGTGATCATAAACCATTTTGGTAAGAATGATTTGACACATCTCAAAGTACTTCTAGATGACAAAGTACAACTTGACACACTCTTAGAGACAAAGACTACATAACAAAATCTGACACCTATAAGGAACAAGAGCTTAAAAATACATGGATAGATCACATATCATACATTATCACTCTTGACGTGTCCTAAACTTCTAGTTTTCTCATATTCTCATGTAAGTGAAAATGAATTACAGATAGAAACATATGATGTTCCTCATATATTTCTTCTTTAACAAGATTAAACAAACTTCCTTTTTTTTAATATTGATGGCACTATAACCTTTTATGAGAAACTTCAATAGATAAGGCTTCATGAAGTACACTTTGGACTAAGAACTAGTTTCCTTGGCCCTTTTCACTTGAACAACATCCTTCTTAACTATAGGAGTAGACCTAAAAATCTCATCAACATTCTTATGTCAGATTTTCCTCTTGAACTCTTTCTTTCCATGCCTTGTGGATTCTTGAAACCTAGTAGGGTACCCTTAAGATTTGATTTGGTTGACAATGATTGCAATATGACCTTGCTTATGACATTTTTAGCACACAATACCATTCTTCTTTCCTCTTGGATCATATACACTTAGATTCCAGCCACAATCCTTTGCCTTATGACTAAACTCACAACATGAAAAACATTCACCTTTGAAGAGACCTTCACCATTCCTAAGAGACCTTCTTTTGCAATCTCTAGCTCTATGACCAAAATCATAATAGAAATAACAATAACCATTGAAAGAAACATCATACATCATTTTATTAGGTTTTTAACAAGGTTAGATATTCTTGAATCAGTCTTCTTTGTCTCTTTCATGTCAAATTAAGTGTTTCGACAAGCTTCTTCATCATTCTACTTATTCTTTCCTTTGAAACCTAGTCCATTTTTATAACTAACATCCTTTTTACTCTCTAAGATCTCACAAAGATCTTCGAGTTCATTTCTAACCTCTCGTACTTCTTCAACATGCTAGATTCATCTACTAAATAATATTCTAGGGATTTACATTTTTCTTCATACATAGAACAAGATTCTTATTTACCCCTTAAGGATTTAGTCACTATATCAACTTGTAATTCCAAACCCTTCATGAATTTACCATGTTATTTATCCATCAAATTGATATCATATTATAGAATATTGATGAAAATCTCTTCAACTTCATATTTTATCCCTAATACAACCTCAACATCTGAAGACTTACCCATGCTTGTGCTCCAAAGGATCTCCTTCAAGTTTATAAACTTGATTCTCAAGACCTCCTCTAATACCAATTGTCGAAAGGAAAATGGATCATGCGAGGGGAGGATGGATGAATTAGTCCTACAAGAACTTTTAATTCATTTACAAAACCTTAAATTAATCATTTGAGTTTTCCATAAATCATTCACAACGATACATGTGAATATTATGTGTGTATTAATCATTCAAAATATCAAAACAAAAGACACCAAATATAAGTGGGAAACCCTCAAGGGGAAGAAAAACCATTGAAAATATACTTATATTATAAACATCAAAGATATTTAGTGAAGTACCGACTTCACAAGGAGAACCAATCCCTATTTTAGTAGAGAACCAACCCTATAAGAAGCACCAACCCCTAATTTAGGGAAACACCAAATCCACTAGGAGGATACAACCCCTAATATGATCAAGAACCAACTAAACCATCTGAAGATGAAGATATTTAAGATTTTTTCTGCAAAACCGATGGATGTCACCAATTTAGCTCACACAACTTCAAACCCTCTCTTCTTCAACTCATTATATCTCACACTTTCATCACTTGTCTTGGATTCAAACCCTTACAAATATGCTCTATATCACTCCTCATCCTTTTTCACACTCTCTTAGCTCTAAAAATATGTATGCATACTTGTTTTAATCACACACTTGGGTCACACTTTCCCCTTCCACTTAGCTAGTGAAAATCTGAATTCAAACATGCACTTTATACCCTTCTTAACTCACAAACATGAAACAAGTCATTCTACCTCCTTTAGTTTATAAAACAAATCCCAATACTTTCATTAAATAATTCATAATGGACCCATTTAGGTCGACCATGCTCAAATGCACTAAACAAGCTAAAAAAAAACTTAAAACCTCATCAACTTGATGACTAAAAACAAGAAACCTCATAACCATGGTTAGTAAAGATCCTAAATTCATCACACATGTTAAATTAATACAATAACTTTCACTAATTAGATTATTCATAACTCACTCAAGAAGGCTCATATCCTTCATCAAAGTTCATCGATTGAGCCCAATAATACATTTATTTTTGAGTTTCACTCAACTATTCTTCTTCAAGCCACTATTCCTTCTTTATAAGTTTTAATTTATAAGTAGTTGATGCAAATTTTTCTTTTTGTTTATATGTAAGTGATATTTCTTTCTTTTTTCTTTCACAAGTTGTCATTCATAAATAATTTCTTATTTTTAATTACTAATATTGGCACTGGTGTATCTTTCTAATACATTTGGAGATTATTATATCATGCAAATATATATATGGAAAACGTTTTGGGATATTATTTCAGTTCAAAACTTTGGATAGTGATGGTCGAGTATTATTAATCCTTCATTTCTTGAACTCTAAACTTATAAAACCCTCGATTAATATGACAGAGAAAAAATGTTAAGGCCTAATATTGATGGTATGTGGATTAAGAAGATTTTCATAGGAAGATCCCTTATCAACCATTTCAAATTTCATCAGCTTCAAATATTTACACGATCACCTAACTATTTATAATGGCCTTTAATTCAAATAGTTTTCTTCAATCCTTTCTTTCTTTCCGTCAATCTGAAATTGGTTTTGAAAAGTGGTAAAATATCTCGATAAACACAAAAAATGATTGTATAATTTTTATTTATGTCAATGGTGATGGGATTTTTACATGCAATATTATTATTAACAACCTTGTAATTGCAAAATTAAAACCCCGCCAAGAGGATCCATCATAACTCAAATTTCCATAAGCTTAAACACTAGAAATATCACATGCAATGTATGATGGAAATGTTGAAGGGTATCTGTTGAAATAGTCAAATTAGAGGGTGAGAAACAATGGGAGAGGAATTGGGGTGAAGAAGGAGGTGTTTGAGGGTAGAGAAGTGTGACGATGGGAAAAATGGAATGTGGAAACAATGTGAAACTCAACCCTCCAAAAATCTGGTAAATGTGCTCAACTTCATATATGTGATTTCACTCAAACTATATATGTGATCTTAAAGGGGTCCAAAATAAAAATTACGGGAATCGTAATATGTTTTTAGTTAAAAATCCAACAATGGTACTTTATTTTTGTACAACTTTACAGCCCCCTTTCTAGTTACGAGCTCAAGCAAATGCAAGAAACAAATAATGTATAAAAATCAACAATAATAGAGCTTTCACATTGATTGGACATATGAGTGAGAAGTAGATTAAATATGTCTATTGAGATTAAAAAAATATAAAAAATTGATAATACGACATCAAAGTTTTTGAGATAATTATTCATTTCACTACAATGTGAGATTAAAGGGGACTAAATAAAAATGGTTATAATTCAACCGGGGTCAAGTCCAAAACCAAACCACAGTTCTTTCTTATTATAGCACTTTGCAAGCACGTTTTTCAGTTTTAAGCTTGAGTAATTTTCAAATAACAAGTGATGTAAGATTCATTCATTGATAATTAGGGAATTTCAGGAATGAACATATGAACAAAAGGAAGATTCTATCTATCAATTGAGGTTTTTGTTTTTTTATTTTATTATTTTATAGTGTCATTTTTTTGGTTGCATCACATTTAATTTTATAGATAAGAAGAATATATGAAAGTAAAGTTGGAAATATAAAAAGTGGGAATTAAAACCCTATATGTCATGAACGTATTCCATAGATCAAATTATTCATAGTGAAAGGAAATTTATTACATTTTCTCCATTGTATTGTCTCAATCTCACTCCATGTTATGGGTAATGCACCATCAGTCCTATGATGTAGCTTACCAAAAATCTCGCCACTAATGGAATATATGTTACATTTGTGATAGCTAAATTGCACCAAAAATCTATTATAGAGGCCTAAGATAATGCTTTTATTTTTTATCAAGGTCTTAGCCTCCCAATTTGACTAAGGATCATACAAGACTTAATGGCGAAGCCATCACAAATGTACATAATATGGAGTTCTTGTTTCAGTTGCTACCCAACATAGAATCTCATGTGGCTAAGATTATAAGAAATTTTAATCAATTTGAAATCCCCATTATATGCATGGTCATAGATACATTTCTCAAGTGGGAAACACCATATGAAAAATATGCACAACATTAAGTATCGAGACTTGTGTATGAAGACAAAGCCATGGATGTTTGTGATAAAATATTTATATGAGAGATTAAAAACTATGTCATTGAACCATTTTTATTTTATTTAATGCTCCATAGATGGATGGTGTCATAATAAAAATCATGTTATCCCCACATATTGTTTAGACGTCTCTTATATATCTCAATTACGTTCAGATACTTGATGAGGAAATGAATGGAAAGTTGGAAATGAGCACATCAAGTAAATAATTATTGATCTCCAACATGATAAAGAAAATAAAATACATAAAATACGTTTAAACGGAAAGTTGAAACCTACATGTTAATTCCCTACACGTAACACATAGATAATGGTTAAGATTCACACAATATATGATTGTAAATATTTGATAAAGAGATTATGACATGTGCTACAATGTCTCCGGTGGCAAAAACATAGTGACTGCCATAAAAATGGGGTTATTGTATTTTATTTTCACCTTTAATGACTTCAAGTGGGAAATGTTTAATTCATAGGAAAATATGTGAATGGAATTCTAGTAATAAAATGGTGAGAACTAAATACCTATATGTCCCACACTACAAGTTATAATGTTCTTCCCCAAATATTTTCCATCTTCTCGTGCTCCACTTTATCTTCTCAAAATTGCTTGCATTATTCACATGAGGTTAACCGGTATTTTAAGGGAAATCAAAATAGTAAAATATATTAAGATAAAGGTACACAACTCAAGGACATTACTTACTTCTTATAGAACTTTGTAAGCTCCTTTTCAAAGGTGATATGAGAAATATGATCTCGTTGGTCATACTTTGTATTTTTTATTTTATTTTTTAGCTTCAAGGTTGTCAAGTGGATGACATTTAATTTGGTAGATAAAACCAATATATGAATGGAAATTTGGACATTAAATGATGGAGATTACATACTTTCATGGCTCGTATCTATTCCATAAAAAAATTGTTCCAATGTAAAGAATATGTGCTATATGCATTACACTTTATAGTGTGGCTCTCATTCACACTAATCACATGAGTACAACTACCAAGTAGATTTTATCTTTTAATAAGGCTTCAGTATCTTTTAATTTCATGACATCAATTCTTTCAATTGGACATCTTTAATTCGATAGATAAGACATAGAAATGAAAAAAATGTTGGAAATCGAATGGTGTTAATTAAACACATGCATGTCCCACACTCGCTCCATGGATCGTATTGTTCTTACACAAATAATATATGTTATTTGTGCTCTATTTAAGCATTTCAATGTCAGAAAGAGGGAAAAACGGGAAATGGAAAATGATACAATTTTTAATTTGATAGATAAGACACAAATATGAATGAAATGTTAGAAATCAAAAGTTGTGAATTAAATACCTACATGTCCCACACCCATTCCATGGAAAACATTATTCTCACCCAAATAATATATGTTATTTATGTTGTATTTAAGCATTTAAATGTAAGAAAGAGGGGGAAAATGGTAAAATTGAAAAGGTTTATCATTGAATGGAATGTTATAAATAAGGTGTGAATTAAATACCTGCATGTCCCACATCCATTCCATGGATCATATTTTCTCACCAAAATAATATCATCTATTTGTGATCTATTTAAGAATTTCAATGTATGAAAGAGGGGGGGTGGGGAAATGGAAAAGGTGACAATTTTTAATTTGATAGATAAGATGAAAAAATGAATGCAATGTTGGAAATAAAGGGTATGAATTAAATACATGTATGTTCCACACCCATTCCATGGATCACATTATTATCACCCAAAAAAAGCTATATTCAAGCGATTCAATGTCGAAAGAGGTGAAAAAGTTAAATTTGAAAAGGTTCAAGATTGAATGGAATGTTTGAAATCAAAAGGTGTGAATTAAATACTTGCATGTCACACACCCATTCCATGGATCATATTGTTCTTACCCAAATAATATATGTTATTTGTGCTCTATTTAAGCATTTCAATGTCAAAAAGAGGGGAAAATTGGGGAAACAAAAACATGAATTTTTTTAATTCGATAAATAAGACACATACATGAATGGAATGTTGGAAATAAAAAGGTTTGAATCAAATAACTACATGTCCTACACCCATTCGATGGATCACATTTTTCTCACCCAAATAATTTCTTCTACTCGTGCTCTATTTAAGCATTTCAATGCTAGAAAGAGGGGGAAATAGGGAAATCAAAAAGTTTTAGGGTTAGAAATGCAATTTAAATGTTTATGTCTTATAGAATTTTGTACAATCTGTATCGAGTTGAAATTATATGCAACTAGTTTATGTGCGAACAACAATTGATATTTAAGGCCTTCAAGTGGTTAGATATAATAGAGAAGGTAGATTTTATTCATCAATCAAGCTTTTTATTTTTTTGTTTCATAGCACTAAGGATTACGATTGGAAAGCATTTAATTTGATAGGTAAGACATATACATGAATGGAATGTTGGAAATTTAAAGGTGGGAATCAAATACTCACATGTCTTGCACCTATTCGAGAGAGCAAATTTTTCCTACACAAATAATATCTATCACATGTGCTTCACCTAGTTGTCTCAATCTCGTGCACTTATTCATGTCAAGAAATGTGAGAATAAAGGGTCCAAAATAAAAATGATGAGAATTTAATGGGGGCCAAGTCCAAAACTCAACCACACTACTTTCTTCTTATAGTAACTTGAAATCATGCTTTTCAGTTTTAATCTTGAGTAATGTTAAAATAGAAAGTGATGAAAGAAACAATCATTGATAATTGAGCCCTTCATAGGAATAAACATATGACCAATATTATCTCTCAATCGAGGCTAGATTTTTTTATTTTACTTTTTTATTGTGACAAGTTTTTTGGTTGCATCACATTTAATTTTCCGGTTGTTGTCATGCAAATGTGCAACAAGGAAATTAACCATTTATAAGCATGACAATGATACCCCTGTACCAAATTTTTCACGTTTTATCATTCTGAGGCACCCTGGGTCTACTCAATCAATCAAGTAACCTCCCAATTGGTGTTAATTCATTCCCCTAGGTGATTTAGGAAATTAAAATCAACCCCCTAGGTGATTTTAGGTGTTCTTGAAAACTACTATTTTTGGGCAATATTGGGAAGGGCTACCACTGGCCTTCCCATGATTGGAGCAACCTCTCGGATCAGAATGGAGGAGAAAACTCCAACATGAAGGAATATTGAAGGCCTAGAAACATCATGGAAGTTATTTTGGAAGATTTAGGGAAGATTTTGAGAGTTTGGAGTAGTTTGATCAAAATCAGGGTTCACAGCCTAGGCAGCGCACATGCCAAAACAACTATTGAGCTTTTGAAGGTGATTCGGGAGCTTCGGATGGATTTAAGAGTAAAATGAAACATATTTGGAAATGGAATGAAAATACCTCTAAGATGGGAAAAAAATATTTCACAACACTTTTGCACAATGGTTTTGCAAGCATTTTTATCATGTATAGGTGGAGTACCAGATCCAAAATATGATATTTTAGGGATAAAATGGATTAATTAAGAACTAAAACCCCCTCCATTGGATTATGAAGGGAATTTATAGAAAATATCATGTAACATTTCATCAAAAACGTCCATCGGGAGCTCAATATATTGCTGTCTCAAGTTGTCCTCAAGGTTTGGGAGTTAGTCAAAATTTTAGCTTCAAGGGCCTAGCGAGATTTTTGTCCCTCACGTCCCTCAAGGTAACAAGAATAAAGGATGGGAAAATTTTATCATCCCCCATGAATCCTTATGGACCCACATATGACCTCCAAGATTTCCTTTTTAGCACCCAAGTGCTTGCGGGAGCTCAAAGCCTTCACCGTTGGATCACTACCACATGTCATCACCTAGAGTGATGTAGAATTTGATGCCCCTCATGTATCTTTGAGGTGATGGAAATAAAACATAGAAAAACATGCCATCTCCTAGGGAGACTCCAAATCAATCATGTCACCTCTTCAAGAGCAAATTTCTAGCCCCTAGGTGCTTGTTAGGTCTCCATTCTCAACCGTCAGATCTCTGCCATGTGTCATCACCTTCCTCACCATGTAATTTGATGTCCCTCACATCCATTTTAGGTGAGGGAAATAAAACATGAAAAAATTCACCTCACCCTTTCTGTGCATTCTTTTTAAATAATTTAAATCTAACACTTAGCCATTCCCCCTATTTCTTCTTCACAGCTTCATACCTTGCCATGGCTTTGTTCATGATTGTCCAGACACCCAATCCACCATTGTTGCTCCAAACCAGCTCTACCATGGAATTAAAATCCTCCACTCCATGAAAATGCATAGGTCTCAAAGAAAAAATGGGTCAAAAATGAAGAATGATAGAGAAATGAATATTTTTGGCCGAGAACCACAAAGTCACCGAATCGAAAAATTGTCATATGTTGCAAAAAACAATTTGGATTGAGGTGTCATCTCTAATCAGACTTCCACATTTTTCAAGATGATCAAGATACAAAAATACAAGGTTAAATGGTGCCTTGAAAATTTTTTTCCAACAAAATCCCTATTTCGTGCACCGACTCACATTTGTCATATTTCCCATCAATCCGATAATGGAAACAAGATAAAAACTTGCACATGGACTCCAAATGGAAAACCTATCACAATGGAGTTATTTTTGTCATGAACAAAGACAAAAACAAGACTTGAAAATTTATATCTTCATTAATGGCTGCCATTGCAGCTCCGTGCTCAAAGCGATCGCTAAGTGAAAAATTTAAATTTTATTTCTAAGCATTATAGTGGTTGAAATCGGGTGAAATTTGGAGGACATGACCAAAACGATTTAGTCGAGTCTAGAAAAATATTTTCCATTGTAAACCGAGTAGTGCAAGTCCACTTTCTAAAAATAGTAATTTTTCCTATAAAAACTTGCTATGTTTGGAAAGTTGTAATCAAAAGTGGCTATGGAAAATTCAATGTGCACTCAAGATCACCAAGAAGCCATAATGATAATCCAGAGCATACAATAGTTAAAATGACCACTTATTAAAATAGTAAGCTACCTATATGGGGGCTTACTAAAAATATTAAGTTGACCCAAGAAGTGGTCGAGGCAAAGGTAGTGTACACAGGGGTTGAATGAATAACTTCATCACATCAAGATGGTTAAGAAGAAGAAAGAATAACCTCTTACTATAAATAATAAGTCTCCCATGTGGGTACTCATTATCAATGCTAAGTCATACTCAAGGGGAATTTTTAGAAAAATGGGACATAGAGGGATGATCATTCAGTCAACACCATCATTCGAGATCATCCATTGTCATTGCTCATAGGGAATCAAGACTCATCTCAAAGAATTCAATACTATCTCCTAACTCTCACTTCATGGTTCGAGTCAGAGGAATATATTGTGTGGGGTGGAAGTTGCGATCATCGGAAAAACCATTCAATATTGTTTTTAAACACTCATTCAAAAGCATCTGTGAGATAATTTGGAGTTTCACATGATTTTCAAGATTTAGAGTTTGATCACATTGGGACTTTCCATCAACAAGGATCTTGAGAATTCATCAGGCAACATCTTCTCTTCTTCTTCTTCTCTCTCTCTCTATCTCTCTTATCTTCATAACCCCAACTTTCTCTCTCTTCTCAATGTTCTAATTTTTTGTTGGGGTTGCACTTTTTCATATGTATTAATGTTTCTAATGTAATAAGTCACCTTTATATTATAAAAAGGGACTTAAAATTTTCCTAGGAAGTTGAAAATTTGTAAGTTGTGTGAGGACATATGAAAAGGCATTAGGGGGTAGACAATGAGTCACCTCTCGTTCTATAAATTGTAAATCCATTCCCATTTCGGGGGTTAGTGATTGATTTTGTGTACTTTGAGAGAACGAAGGAGATAGCCATTTTCTTCCATTTTCCCTCTCACTAGTTTTTCTACATTCCCACACTATGTACAAATTTTGTTTAAGCAATCAATACAAGAAGGAGTTTCTATATTTATTTGACTAAGGGGTTTCTTGATAATTTGTGATCAATAAATTCTATTTGGTCTTGTTGCTATTTGCAGAGTTGTTTCTTCCCATAAATGCATGTGTTGAAATTTCTAACTAGTGGGTGTAGGAATCTGATTTTCTAACTACAAAGTTAGCTCTCCCATCTCATTCCTCACTTTGTTTTACCACTCTTCGAGACAAATTCTTCCCTAGCTTGAGATTGCTAGCTTTTTCCACGAGGGGGCAATGGAGTGCTTGTTATCCAAAATCCACCCCTCAAGGTAATTTTGATAACCTACATCATTTCTTCAAGCTTGGGTGGGAAGAAATGGTAAGACACAAAAAATAAGGTTTTAGAGGTCCCTTTGGCTCTTTTCTAATCCCCCATCCGAGGGAAAAATTCAAGGGATTAGAAAAAATTGAAAAATAAAAAAAATTGGCTTCAGCTAGTGTATTGTGGAAAAGTTGGGTTTTTACCTGTGCCGCACAGTGCATCGTGCAAGACATGTGGGACCCAAAAATCTAAAATGGTTGTAGACAGTTCAAATTGGTAAAATCAAGTATTTTTATCCCGTGTGGTCCGCAGGATGCGTGGGACCCACATTGCCAAAATCATTGATTTGCAAAGGAATCGACGAAGTCATGTTTTTTGGTCTAGGGTGCATAGGTACATGTGGGATGTCTGGGACCTGAAATGTTAAAATAGATGATCACAAAGGGATGTAGGTGAAGTGGCAATCAATGGTGTTGATGACGAGCCCACCAACGGCATACACGCAGACATGAGTTCGCCGAGAACATGATTTTTCCAAAAATGCCTTTGGAAGGAGACTTGTGGGTGGAGTGGAGATATTTTTCTAGGATAGCTAGGACACAACGACCCAAAATACCTGATATAGCCACATGCAAAGGAAAACAGTGAAAATCAGACCTCGAACTTCAAATGACCATAAATTTTGACCCCGAGCTTCGATTTTCACAAAATTTGACTTTCTAGAATGAGCACGACGTCCTCTATGCCAAAAAAACTAGATTTATTAATTTTTATGAGGGTAGATATATAAAAATAAAAGAAACATATTCATCTCTAGTAAAGTAAATGCTCATTCCCGTTAAATGACATAAATGCCTCAGTAGACCAAAAATAGTTTTCCGTACTCAGAAGGCCATAAATTTTGCATTTCTCAACAAAAATACACAAAATTGGTACTATTGGAATCATGGTTCTAATCCTGACGATGCACATAAATTTATAAATCCTAAATTTGATGAAGAATAGATGGTGAGATTATAGAAAACGTGCCCAATTCATAACAATGACTTTATTTGGTAGCTAAGATGCATTAATGAAGCATGGGCTGACATTTCTCACCGCCGTGTAAGTTATAGGACAATATTGGGGGCCTTTTGCAAGAAACATACCATAATTTCACTTCATTTATGACATATTTCAAGTGGTGGGAAGTCACATTTCGTGATTTTCATTTTCCCTCCCTCTCTCTCTTCTTAGATTTCTATTAATTTGAGTGTTCGAGTCATTGAAAGAGAGATAGTTTTGTGTAGCAAAACTTTGTCAAAAATTGTTTTGTGAAGCCAATGTGTTGTAGGTCCTCAGAAGTGGAGTCCTCAGTATGGTGATCCAAGCCCTTATCTTGTAATAGATTGGATTGTGCATACTTATTAAGCAATAGTTTCAAGTTTTTGGATGTATCTTCCCCTGCTGTGTTTGTTTGCATTCCTCTTTCCCTTTCAATATTATCTCATATATATGTTTCTATCTTATGTTGTTGTAGTGATTCATTATCATTATGTGTGAATGAAATATTGTTGTGAATGCGATTGCTAGATTGTGCAGAACTATTATCACCCCTTCTAGCATGAATTTTACTTCTATTTTTCACACATTGAAATACTATCCTCACTCTCTCTTTTTTGGTGCATCACCACTTTAGTGTAGGCTTTGTTTTCATGCACTCTCTATCCCTGGTCCATTAAATAGTTAGATTAGAATAGATAGTTTTGCCTACATTAGATTTGATTGTGGCGGGTAGTTTAGGAGCAAGAACCGACTTTCTCTGGAGGTCTATCTCAAGTAGTAAGTCCCACAACTTGGAGATAGTACCCATGTTATCCAATCATACCGTGATCTAAAGAACACACACTTGTGCAAACCATAGGGTTCTATGATTTGATGATAATAGTGCCCATGTTGGATCCCTACCCATAAGGCCACCAGAGAAAATTCACTTTCACTCGTGTATGCATATATGTGATTGCACCAGCTTAAGTAGAGGGACTTAGATGCCTAGATCATTGGAAAATAACCTACGAATTTGTCCCTAATAATTTTTCTTGGAACAGTTTTTAGTGCCCACCGTGGGGCATACCTAGCAACATCTACACCTAAATTAGGACCACAAGGTCCTAAAATACAAAAAAACAAATATTGAAAAAAAGAAATCAAACACTCATGGAAGTCCATTGTTGAATGACACGATGTTGATTCTTGCAAGTGACCTTTTGTATCCCACAATGTCTTTTCATATTCCTATTGCAAAAAAAATCAGTGCTAGAATTTGAAGAAGAATTTTCTAAAGTAAAAGCTGAAGCGGAAACAATGGCACGAAGTAGAAAAATCTCAACCCATTGTTCCATGGGGAAGAAATACATGCCCGATCACTCTTGAACCACCTCTTCATGATCTACCAATAAGTTCACGTAAGAACTTTCCAAAGTTCAAAGGAAATGGCACACAACATCCTAAAGAACACATCACTGCTTTCATGACATCATGCAAAATTCTTGGTGTCCAACATGAAGATGTCGTTGTAAGATTGTTCATGGAATCTCTCCAAGAAAAAGTAGCAGAATGGTTCTATCTCCTACCTTCTTGATCCATCACTTGTTGGAACGACATCAAGACTACCTTCGAGGAAATATTTAAATCAATTAAATACTATCAAGACCTCTTGGTATAGTTGGATCAAATGAAGAAAGGAGAAATTGAAACTATGAGAGAATTCGTGGCTCGTTTCAATCGGTTGCTTCATAGGATACCGAAAAAGATTCACCATCTAAAAATAATGTCAAGAGATAATTGATTAGTCCTCAATCACCGGAGGTGGGATTTTTCCTATGAAGATTTCAACCGAGGAATGTTGTAGAAGCATAAATATTGGCCATTGAACTTGATGACGATCTCATCTTATATGGAAATATCAAGAATCCCTCAAAGGGTAAAGCTCAACGTCTTGGAGATGAAAGAACTGATCCTTTTTGTAGAAAATGGAAGATGAAATGGCATCATTGAGGGAAAAATATTTGAACGCATTTCTTCTCAAATAATTAATGGAAATCAGATTGTAGAAGCACCCCGAAGGCTTGCCTTGGAGGCCCCACCTATTAATGCAAATTGTAGGAGTAAGGAAAATGAAGATGATCTTGAACAAGATAGTGAAGGTGGTGATTACCTCAAAATTGATGAGTTTGAGAATGATACACAAATCAGATTTTGTAAATATTCTGGAGGTGATTAAGATGACAAAGAATATGAACCTAGCTTCTCATGTTTGTATTCACTCATTCTCGATGGATAAAGGGGGATCTTCCTCTGCTGTTGCAAAGAAAAATAAGATTGAAAATCCTCCTATGGTGACTCCACAAAACAAAATAATCAGTTGAGGATATTCATTCCCACCCTCCATGGAGTCCGCATTGTTGAAGCCTGATCCTATAGAAAATAATAAGTCTCCAACAATTCCAAGTAAGTCTTCCAATGCCTCTTCTAATTCTAAATCTAAATCTACTCCTATAAAATATAGTACTTTGAAAGCTCCTAGTGTACCTTTCAAGATCCCCTCTATTCCCCAAAAATATACTCCTGCTTCCAAACCTATCCTAAATCCAAAATCATTCCCTTCATCACCCTCATCCGTATCTGATCCTTTTTCTTCATAGAATATACGAATAAAGGAAAAGCATAGATTATCAAACCGAATATTTTCAAACTCACCTCGAACAATTTGAGAGATTTATTCAATACATCAAGAGTGGTAGTTTAACACCCAATACTATAGCTCCTAGTTCTAAAGGAATACTACCAAACCCACCTACACCTCCATCACAAAACATGCTTTCATTGAGTGCATCCAAGACTGATAAGGTTAAACCTTTCTATGTCTCTCTTCTTGTTGGATATTATGTATTGAATAACTGCATAATATATTCTAGAATCTCTAATAATGTAATGCATGTAAAGGTCTTCAAGGATTTGAAACTCACCATGATTCCACCCAGTGGCTCTTGTTACTCCTTGGAGTAAAATGAGGTCTCACTCATATGGAAGGTCAAAGATACACAGGTGGCTCTCGCTATATTTCCAGACAAGAAAATTTCAGTAATGATCATGGTAGCATACATTCTAGCTTCATTTGTCATGTTACTAGGTTAAATCTTCTATCGAGACTTTGGAGGGAAAATTCAAATTATTCGGTCATCCACAACTATACAAGTGAAGGGAGACATTGAGAAATTTCTTCCATAGAAGAAGATGAGGTACATAGTATGAAATTATGGAAGCCCCAAAATCAAAATCTTATATCAAGATATGAGGAGGATGAATCACTTTGTGAAAACCGAGGAGGAAGGGTATATTTCCATCTTGATATGGCTAAACATGCCTTCTCGTCGAGAGGCATGGACCTTGACGAATCATTGTGGACATTTGAGTTATAAGAGAGTAGCCCCAAATTGTCGGATGATATAAACCATGAAGAAGAGGAAATGGTTCTTGATGATATTCAAGTAGAAAAATTAGCTTATGTGCTTATCTATGACAAGGATATATCAACATTCCCATTTGAAGATGAGGAATCCCTTGATCATGTCACATAGGAAGAGACAAAGCCACCCATAATAAGCCCTTAAACAAAGGGGAAAGAACCATTCGTACAAGAAGTGCTAAGAGTCGTAAAAGAAACAGAAGACCCTGAGATCAGTCTCGAACTCCTAATGGAAGCCATGAATGTTCAATACAAGCATAAATATGATTTAAAAGCCTTAACCAGTGTGAAGGTTGGTGATGTTGAAACAAAGAAAGATGAGGAATATAACGCCCCTTATGTGCCAATGATTGATGGATGCAATGATGAAATTGAGGTATTTTCTTTCCCATTTGAAGAGGAAGACTATTTCCATGATGAAGAAATTGAATCAAGGAGATTTGAGGCATTTGAAGCTAAAGCCCCTCTAGAAAGAGGAGTGATAGAATGCAGCAATACCCAAGATGATGGAGTCATCATTTTTTACTAGATTCTTAGTAAACTTAATGAAATAGATAAAGGTTGATAGGCCAAGAGGAATGTAACATTCTCATTTTAATACTTTAGAACAAGGAAATGTTTTTTTTTTTTTTTTTAATTAATGTTCTCTTGTTCTAAATACATAATTTAGAACACACATATCATAACAATCATTCTTATAACAGATAACCATATGCAGCTGTAATGACTCGGTGTACCACCGATCTATTCATTCCATGACTCGGTGAACTACCGATCTATTCATGCGTAACTTTGAGATTGAAGTTTTCAACTGAACACTTCATTTTCATGGTTCTCTTCCCTATTCCAGGTTCTGAGTGCTCTGTCCAAGGAACCTATCTAAATAATTGTTACCACTATTCATCAGCATCATGATCCTTAGACTAGGTGACATAGGACAATGCAATCAGCAGCTTGTGATACTTTGGCCAAAGGTTTAAAACATACTATTTGTATTACTTATTCCTTGACAACATACTCATCAATCCGGAATACATCCTTCACCCCACTCTAATGTTATATAGAACGTCTTATACTGACCTCTGTCAGTCCCCTTGTCCCAAGTTTTTACTCTGGATCAGATTAATATCATAATTCACGTTATAAAGATGCTCTTGAAGACTAGGGGTAAGTTGACATACTGGGTCAACCGATGTTAACCCCATGTGTCAAGGTACCTTGAGTCTCTAAGGGCTACCTCATAACCAGTCTATGGTCCTAACCAATCCCGAGGGAAATCTTGATCGAGTCTCGGGTGTGTAAATCTTAACGATCGATGCAGAAGGGTGTTGCCATATGTCATCTGCATTGTTGTATCCTCGAGAAGATCCTAATCTTCTCAAAGGTACAACCTTGCAGTTGACATGTGTCAACATCCTATGGAACAACCTTGGAAAGATGTACATACCTCCAAGAATTTACTTATGTCAAGTTATATTTGGATTACAGTCCACCTTATTAGGTAGCCTTCCCTAACCCTGAGTTCAACACTCTTTGAGTTACCTTTTGTAATTAGGTTCAGTTTCACAAAAGGGTTTTTAATTAGATTTAAGATTGTTTCTAGGTTGTTGGTTGGTACCTAACAACCTTGTATCCAAAAATAGGACAATAACCATTTAATTTTTCCCCATTAGGAAAATAACTAATCCAGCAAGGGTATGTAACAACCTTATAGACTGAAACATATCAGACTTAATACCATTAAGTCATTGTGGTTTATAACCATCTATATATTGCTTTTGAATTAGTGCATTATGAGAGGTCAAAATTTTCTTCCAATTATAGTTACATTTTAGGGCATAGTTCACTCTCAACTTTCCCTAAAAATGCAATGGTCTTATTTACAATTTTAACCACAATCATAAGATATAAGAATTACTAACCAGAAATATGTAGTATTCAGCCATATAATTAGCTAAGGCTTACTTAGGGAATCCATCCAGACTCCATTGCATAGAACAATAAGAATGCACACTCATTCATATAGGTAATAAGAAGATCAATCCAACAAATAAGTAACACAATCCACATAAGTAATATCTCTCCATTTCATTCATTTCCAAATCTATACAATTACAATTTATGCACTTCGGCATACTTTAAGACAATAGCCTTCAACAAAAGAAGTAACTTTCTTCCATAATACAATTTGGAAAAAAATTCAAAATTCTTCATAAGAACCAGATTAAAACAGTCATTGCATCATATCAGATTTTGTCTGCCTTTACCACTTATGATGACCATCTAGCAAAAATTGCTAGCACGGGTCAGTTCAATGAACTGAGCATGATAAGCACTAATCCTTAAAACAATTGCATTCCACTAATTGTTTTCATTAAACAATCATGTTTAAATGACATCGATTCCATCAAATCCCAAATCATGATTCACACTAGTTTTCTTTCTACCCATTATAATACGACTCTATATCATAACTCAAGTTACAGTTATAATTTCAACTTTAATCTATTTCGGATGATTCATCTTATACAAGAAAATAAGAAGGAACAATCTGAATCTTAAGTACCTAACCATCCAAAACCGAGAACAATAGAAAAACATGTTTTTAATCAACTCCTAATTAAAAACTTAACCATTCTAAAGTATACATCCAACAGGTTCATATACAAGCAATTTGTGCAAAGGAATGGATTACTGCAACTTGCAAGTCCTCCTAACAAACTGCCCATAACCTTATTATACTAATTATCACTCAACGACAGGTATGCAAGCATTAGCTACTGGATTACCATTTTTTTCTTTGCAAGAAGATAACATCTGAGTTCTCAATAAGACCTAACACAACTACAAAACGAAAGGAGTCTTCCAAGATAAGATCTCACCACTTACTATTTCTCTACACTTACTTTTTAACAGTCCTGTCATCCCATAACCCTACTGTAGAGTTCCTTATAGGATTCTAAAGAAGAGAACACTATTATTCCAAAAGAGAGTATAAACACTTTCATATTTTGAAACCCTTTAACAATTTTCCCTTCTCAACTTAGAGGAAGAAAACAGAGAAGATTTAAACTCTATTGTAATCAAGTTCGGAACTAAATTAACTTCCAAAAAGTAATATACATCTCAAGTTCCATCAAGGAAGGAAAAGACGAGTAATCCAAACATCTAAGTTTAACCAATAACTCAGGTCAGGTAGAGCCACCTTCAGAGTTTTCCAATGGATCCCTACGGTTTACGACTATACATTAAACAACAGTCAATAACATTTTCTTTACATAAAATGTTATAAATGGTAAAAACTCAGACCACAACCCTGATCTAAGACAACAGTCTACATCTCATCCACCACTCGAACCAATTGAGTTTAAGGTCAAAATAGGGTAACTTCCCATTACCATCCTTTACCAATGGATCAAAACTGAATCATTCTAACCATTGCACTATTAGGTTGCTATATTATTTCAGACACCAAACCAAAAATGCATGTACAAAATTAATAATCGAATTCTAAATACAGATTCAACAATACCCAAAAGTCACCCTATTCATACCATAGTAGTGAATAATGCTTTATCTGTCAAAATAAATAGATCATTCAGTTGCATATAGAAAATTTCAACTTCAAAAGGGGATGCATTAGCTGAACATTGATAATCTTATCAACATTGAATTTGTTGTTTTTCTTCAAAATAGAATTTCTGACATTGTGTAATGTGGCCCAAAGAAATAGATTTCACAATCACCTCTAGGTAAAATAAAACACAGTCTTATCTTAACCACACATTAAACATAATTTCTATTAATGCAGATCCAAGATTAACCACAAATTTGCCAGAAACACAAAGCTTATCCAAGTACATTTCCTCCTGAGCATAACCATGTTCCTAATACCCTTGTTTAATCACAAAACAACAGTTAAACCATACACAATCATAAGAACATTCAAACCCCTTCGAAATAAAAATACAGGCTTAAACTTCATACAACATTTCCAACTCATGCAACTAAAACAGTCAAGTTTCACTGAATATACTAACATTCTAACCACAAAATTAATTACCTATTTCCTTGAACATGGAACGGTAATGGCGAGAGTTGTTATGGTGAAGAAAACAATCAGTTGATCCAATCATAAACGAAACAATAATGAATTACCATGGTTTTTAAAACACGTAATCATTTAAAATGTATCTTTCCATGGAGCCAGTTTCTAATCTAATAAATCAGTCAGATAAAAACAACTTAAAACACCTCCAAACGGATAGAAAAACTCCATATTTGATTCACAAAGAAGGGAAGAAGAATAATGAAGCGAGTGTTTCATCCAGGATCCAAATTTTTATGTTCAACCCAGAGCCCCAAATCAACATAAAACCCAAATCATTATTACCACCCAAATCAAAATACGCATATAACATCAAAACAATTTTTTCTAATGAAAAATTTAAAGCAAGTCAATATTTTAATAGTTAGGGCCTATCATGCCTGATAGTGTCGTTAAACAGTCGAAGAAGACCTTTGAATGCGCTCGCCCCTTCTCTTCTTCTTCCACAAAAGATTAAACAACAAAATATTGTTACCTCCATGCCTTATATATTCCCCACGACATAGAAGTAAATTTGAAACTTTCAAAATTGCCATGCAACGAAGAGTAGATGGCTGGTTCAAAAACTAGTGCTCATGCAGAGCAAAAATAGAATGCATGAAAAACAAGACAACCAAGAAAAATTCCACTTGCATGCCTTCCCAAGAATCCATGCTCGAGACCCTATGCAAATTAATTGCATTAATTTTCATTCTCCCACCTATTTTCCATTGCCACCGACTACCAAAGTTGGTAAACTCTAAACAAAATAAACAAAAATTCCCATTCTTAGAGATGCTGCCACGTAAGACCCTTCTTAACAAATTAACCTCCGCTAACCCTGGCAGCACTCCCTATCCTTCATCCTTATCCTTTCCTTAAATTCCATGGAAACCACCACCCAAGACTTGCGACCCTCCTTAGGTCCCCTTTCATAGCATTAGTTTAGGATAGGTTAGTGACTTAGGTTAGACTTAGTCTTAATGTCATAGGATATAACCTTAGTCACCCACCTTAGTATTAGGTTTAGATAACCCTTAGGAGTATCAAGCACATAGTTTAGGACTAGGTTAGATTAACTAACCTTGCAACATTAGGTTATAGCTTAGGTTAAAAACTAATAACCTTACTGATTCTAGTCTAGGTCCACTAGATGGGATTAATCAGTAAATAGAATTCAAATAGAATAAAACATTCCCGATCAGATTCCGATTTTGCATCCAGTAATTAAGCTTTAGATAGAAAACTTACACATCTTACCTAGCTTAAGGTCCAGGTCCTTTCTAATGCTATGATGATTGAAACCAGATTCTGATTACAATGATCAGCCAGAGTTAACCTCCGGAATCCAACAAAACTATCCTCTATGGACATATTTTTTTATATGTAAGGAGTTTTTAAAAGAACTTGAACATTCAAAGTTCAGTCAGACTTAGTAACTCACGAAATGTTAATACAAATTTGTTCATCTTGTATAAAATTAAAACATTCCTTGGATCAATGCAACTGATCCAAGGTTGAGTCATAATGGTGGATAAATCCACAATCTTCTAGAAATCAGATTGTACTCATATGCGAAGGATGAAAGAAAAAGAGTCCAAGCATATTCCGGTTCAATCAAAGATCTTAAGAGCAGAAAAGACATAACCAAATCAAGCATGACTTCCCAAAACCAAAGGAACATATCCTCATATGGGAGAAATCACATATCAACACTTGAATGCTCAGGAGAAAGTAACAACAGTTCAGGGTGTTACATGCTTCCCTCCTAAAAGATTCATCATCCCGATGATTACATCCTTTTATTTATCTTCTGGTCAATTAATTATTTTACTCACTGAACAAATTAACTATTTCAAACTTGAATAGTTTCAGAAATCAGTATCATGTTACTATTTATTCAACCTGAATAAATGTTTGCCCCAAAACTGGCTTACTTAATGACATGTAAAAGATAAATTCATAATAATTTTTTTGTATCAGTCAACAGATTTAGTTCTGTTCAAAAAGAAAGGGAAAATCAATTTTCATCTCTTCCAGATTTTCCCAAGTTACACTTTCTTTGTTAAACTGGTCCCATTGGACCTTACATTGTTGTATTTCTCGATTCCTCAAATGCAATTGGTGAGTTTCCAACACTCGAGTGAGTTTAACCATGATTATTCCTGGGTCTTGACCTACAAGTAATTCCAATTTAACACATGTGACAAATCTAAAATGTATATCTTAAGCAATGAAATATGGAAAACATCATGTATTCGTGACAAAGCAAGTGCTAATGCTAATCGGTAAGCTACAAGATTGATTACTTCGACAATTTTGAAAGGTCCCACAAAACGAGGTGATAACTTGGCAGCCTTGCCAAAATTTATAGAACTCTTTCTTGGTTTAACATGAAGAAAAACCTTTTCACCAAGTTCAAATTTTTGGTCAACTCACCTTAAGTCAACGATAACTCTTTTGCCTATCTGTTGCTTCCTTCAATCATTCACGAATCATTTTAACTTGTTGTTCCATTTTAGTAAGGATTTCAGGCCCAATTACCTCTCTATCCTCAATGCTATCCCAACTAACAGGGGTTCTGCATTTTCTTCCATAAAGTGCCTCAAAAGGTGCCATCTTAAGAGAAGAGTGATATGTATTGTTGTATGCAAATTCAACTAATGGGAGATACTCTTCCCATTTATACTATTGATCCATGCAATACATTCGTAACATATCTTCTAACACCTGATTTACTCTCTCAGTTTGTCCATCCGTTTCCGGATGATACGTAGAACTGAAGTTCAGTTTAGTTCTAAGAGCTGCATTAAGCGTTTGCCAAAATCTTGATGTCATTCTAGGATCCCTGTCAGATATTATTAATTCTGGTACTCCATGCAATCTAAAAATTTCGTGCACAAATATTTTAGCTAACATAGGAGAATCATCCTTTAGATTTCCAGTGATAAAATGAGCTACTTTCATTAGTTTATCAACAACTACCAAAATAACATCATGCTTATTTCTTGACATAGGCAGCCCTTGTACAAATTCCATGCTTATTACTTGCCATTTGTACTACGGTATGCTATGGGGATATAATAAACTAGCTGGGTGCATGTGTTCTGCCTTCACCCGCTGACATTCAAGACAATGAGTCACAAAATTAACAACATCCTTTTTCATTCCTTTCCAGAAATATTGTTGTTTTAGATCGACAAGCATTTTAGTAATACCTGGGTGTCCAGAAAAGGGTAAACTATGAAATTCAGCTAACAATTTCTTTCTCAAATCATTAAGCAAAGGTACATATACTGCTTTTCATAATGTAAGATTCCTTCATTATCAAAATGAAAACCTTTATACCTTTCATCTTTTGGATCTGCAGCAAGCACTTGCTTTCACTTGTTGAAAGTATAAATCAGATTCCAATGCACTTTTCACTTCATCTTTAAACTGAGTTCTTAATGTTATAAGAGTAGAAATGTGCTTCCTACGAATTAGAGCATCTACTACTCTATTCTCTTTTCCTTTGATGTAATTAATATCAAAATCATATTGAGATAAAAACTCTAACCACCTTCGTTGTCTTGCATTTAGATTAGGCTGAGTGAAAATATATTTCAGCCCTAGATGATTAGTTTTCAACTCAAAAGGTTTACCAAGTAAATAGTGCCTCCAAACTTGAAGTGCATGTACTATGGCAATAAAGCTCTAAATCATGTGGGGCATAATTCAACTCATGTAACTTAAGTTTTCTACTTTCATATGCTATGACATGATCATTTTGTAACAAAAACCTCCAAGACCTTCCTGATGCATCTGCATTACAACAAAAAGCCTCCATTAGGGTCAGGTATAGTTAAAATAGGTGCTGAAGTCAACTAGAATTTTTAAACTTTTAAAAGTAGATTCACACTTATCATCTCAAGTAAATTTCTTATCCTTTTCTCGCAATGAAGTTATCAGTAAGCAACCACTTTAGAAAAATCCTTAACAATTTTTCGTAATAACCAAAGAAGGCCCATGAAGCTTCTTACTTCATGTACATTCTTTGGTGTAGGCCACTCGGTTATTGCCACTATTTTAGAAGGATCTACAATGATTCCTTCTTTACTTATAACATGACCTAAATAATGAACTTTGGTATCAAAGAAAGAACATTTGGATAACTTACCGTATAACCTTCTTTTTCTCAAAATTTCCAAGACTACTTTCAAATGCTCATTATGCTCCACGACACTTTTAGAATATATGAGAATATCATCCAAGAATACAAGCACAAACTTGTCCAAATATTCTTGAAAGATATTATTCATTAAGTTCATAAAAGTTATGGGTGCATTAGTTAATCCAAAGGGTAAAACCGTGAATTCATAATGTCCGTACCTTGTCCGGAAAGCTATTTTATGAATATCTTCTTCTTTAATTCTTAATTGATGATACCCAGATCAAAGATCTATCTTGGAATAAACCGATGCTCCGCGCATCTGATCAAATAAATCATCTATTCTAGGAAGTGGGTATCTATTCTTGATTGTTTCCTTGTTTAACATCCGATAATCAATACACAATCTAAGTGTCCCGTCTTTCTTTTTCACAAATATCACTGGTGCTCCCCAAGGTGAAACACTTGGTCTAATCAAACCTTTAGAAAAAAATTTCTTGTAATTGAGCCTTAAGCTCGACTAACTCTATAGTAGTCATTCGATAAGGTGCTTTAGAAATAGGCTCCGTCCCTGGTTTGATTTCAATGGTGAAGTCAAATTCCCTTTTGGGTGGTAAACCTGGTAATTCCTCTAGAAATACGTCCTTGAAACTCTGTAATAGTGGGTATCGTTTCATGAAATCACCATCTTCTTCTAGATTCAGATATTTTTACTACATATAAGGTACAACCTTTATTTTTGGCCTTTTTAAGTTGCATAGCTGACAATTTCCTAACTGAAATTTCCCATTTTACACCTTGAATCTCTGTTGTTTTCTGAAGATCATCTAAACATCTTATATATTTTTCAAAGTAGTCCACTTTTGCTTTATGCTCAGCTAACCAATTAACGTCGATGACAACGTCATAGGATCCCAAAGGTGCAACATAGAGATCAAATTCAGTGGAAAAGTTAGGTAAGTCAAGGACTACCCCAAAAAGACACATACTAACTGTATGAACAGAGTTATTACCATACTTATACAGTCCATGATTTATCCATTTTTCTAGCTTTTATTTTAAGTTTTGAAGTGATTTTACTAGAAATAAAACATTCAGTAGCTCCTGTATAAAAAAGAATAGTTACAGGTATGCCAAATAACTTACCAGGAACTTCTATAGGTGTCACTTACTTTTCAGCTTGCTTGTCTGCTACTACAGCATGTATCTTATGTTATTGATTACGATCATCCTTCTTCAAAGGACATTGGTTTGCGTAATGATCTTTGCCACAATTATAGCAGCCTCCTACAGGTCCCTTTTTAGGCTCAAAATTATTTTCAGCCTTAAAATTATCACATTGGCCTCCATGGGACTTCTGCCCATTATTATAATTCTTGGCAAAACTATTCCTTACATTTCCAATAGGCTTGTTCATTGTCGTTTTCTTATTATTATCCACTGAAAACTTATTTTTGTTGCCAAAATTTTTCCATGGCCCTTTCTTAGGTGCAAGAGAAGCTGAAGAAGGGTTTGGAATCTTCTTCCGCACTTCCTCTTTATGAGCAGAAATAGCCTTTAATTTTGTTCCTTCCTTATGGCCTTTTTTAAAACCCCTTCCATAGTGGTTAGGATGTGAACATCAACCTCTCCTCCAATCACGGGATTCAGTCCCATGATGAATTTCCATATTCTGAACTTCTCGTCAGTTTGATACTCATGCAGTACATACTTGACGATTTTCGTAAACCACTCTCCAATACTTAGTTACAGCTTAGCTTCCCTTGAGCTAAGTTATGAAATTCTATCATTTTCTGATCATAGAAAAGTTGTGGTAGCCAACGTTGCCTAAAATAGCCTTTAAATTTATCCCAAGTGATGTTATTTTCATCAATATTTAGCTCAACCTTACGACTGTCCCACCATGAAGATGCTTCATGGGAAAGCTGATATGCTCCCCAAAAACTTTGGTTTCCTCCGAGAAGTTTCTTATTGCAAAGTACTTCTCCATTTCCCGAGCCGATTCTCGCTCCATCTCCTAATGTGGTGCCATCAAATTTATGTGGACTTATCCTTTTATATCATTAGTGAGTTCCGTCGCCAACCTTTGGCCTTTTTGTTTCTGGTTGGACAGGTACATTTCCATTTTATTTCTAACACGCATATCGGGGTTGTCCTTAGGAGGTGGTTGATTGTTATTACCAGCTTCTTCATCCTCATCATTTCCCATCACTTGTTGTTCAAGTACAGCCAAATGATCTCTTGTGTCCAACAGGGTAGCAAGGATCTCATCAAGTTTTTAGGTTGTTGCTGCCCCTTCCTCAGGTGGAGCATTATTCGCAATGTTTCCCCTTGTTCTAACCATTTTCTATTACAAGAAAATTCAAGTTTTCATCAGATTATGGACACAATAGGTCTAAGAGCTGCAACCTTCAGCTCTGATACCAAGATGTAACATTCTCATTTTAATACTTTAGAACAAGGATTTAAAAAAAAAAATTGATTAATGTTCTCTTATTCTAAATACATAATTTAGAACACACATATCATAACATTCATTCTTATAATAGATAACCATATGAAAATGTAATGACTCGATGTACCACCGATCTATTCATTCCATGACTCGTTGAACTACCGATCTATTCATGCATAACTTTGAGATTGAAGTTTTCAACCTGAACGCTTCATTTTCATGGTTCTCTTCTCTATTCCGGGTTCTGAGTGCTCTGTCCAAGGAAACTATCTGAATAATTGTTACCACTATTCATCAAAGACCACGATCCTTAGACTAGGTGACATAGGACAACACAATCAGCAGCTTGCAATACTTTGGCCAAAGGTTTAAAACATACTATTCATATTACTTATTCCTTGATGGCATACTCGTCAATCTAGAATACGTCCTTCACCCCACTCTAATGTTATATAGAATGTCTTATACTGACCTCTGTCAGTCCCCTTGTCCCAAGTTTTTGCTCTGGATCGATTAATATCATAATTCACGTTATAAAGATGCTCTTGAAGACTAGGGGTAAGTTGACATACTGGGTCAACCGATGTTAACCCCGTGTGTCAAGGTACCCTGAGTCTCTAAGGGCTGCCTCATAACTAGTCTATGGTCCTAACCAATCCTAGAGGGAAATCTTGATCGAGTCTCAGGTGTGTAAATCTTAACGATCGATGTAGAAGGGTGTTGCCATATGTCATCTGCATTATTATATCCTCGAGAAGATCCTAATCTTCTTGAAGGTACAACCTTGCAGTTGACATGTGTCAACATCCTACGAAATAGCCTCGGAAAGATGTACATACCTCCAAGAATTTACTTATGTCAAGTTATATTTGGATTACAGTCCACCTTATTAGGTAGCCTTCCCTAACCTCGAAGTTCAACACTCTTTGAGTTACCTTTTGTAATTAGGTTCAGTCACACAAAGGGGTTTTTAATTAGATTTAAGATTGTTTCTAGGTTGCTGGTTGGTATCTAACAACCTTGTATCCACAAAATAGGACAATAACCATTTAAGTTTTTCCCCATTAGGAAAATAACTAATCCAACAAGGGTATGTAACAACCTTATAGACTGAAACATATCAGACTTAATACCATTAAGTCATTGTGGTTTATAACCATCTATATATTGCTTTTGAATTAGTGCATTATGAGAGGTCAAAATTTTCTTCCAGTTATAGTTACATTTTAGGGCATAGTTCACTCTCAACGTTCCCTAAAAATGCAGTGGTCTTATTTACAATTTTAACCACAATCATAAGATATAAGAATTACTAACCAGAAATATGTAGTATTCAGCCATATAATTAGCTAAGGCTTACTTAGGGAATCCATCTGACTCCATTGCATAGAAAAATAAGAATGCACACTCATTCATATATGTATTAAGAAGGTCAATCCAAAAATAAGTAACAAAATCCACATAAGTAATATCTCTCCATTTCATTCATTTCCAAATCTATACAATTACAATTTATGCACTTCGGCATACTTAAGACAATAGCCTTCAACAAAAGAAGTAACTTTCTTCCATAATACAATTTGGAAAACAAGTTGGAATTCTTCATAAGAACCAGATTAAAATAGTCATTGCATCATATCAGATTTTGTCTACCTTTACCACTTATGATGACCATCTAGCAAAAATTTCTAGCACGGGTCAGTTCAGTGAACTGAGCATGATAAGCACTAATCCTTAAAACAATTGCATTCCACTAATTATTTTCATTAAACAATCCTATTTAAATGACATCGATTCCATCAAATCCCAAATCATGATTCACACTAGTTTTCTTTCTATCCATTATAATACGACTCTATATCATAACTCAAGTTACAATTATAATTTCAACTTTAATCTATTTCAGATGATTCATCTTATACAAGAAAATAATAAGGAACAATCTGAATCTTAAGTACCTAACCATCCAAAAACTGAGAACAGTAGAAAAACATGTTTTTAATCAACTCCTAATTAAAAACTTAACCATTCTAAAGTATACATCCAATAGGTTCATATATAAGCAATTTGTGCAAAGGAATGGATTACTGTAACTTGCAAGTCCTCCTAACAAACTGCCCATAACCTTATTATACTAATTATTATTCAACGACAAGTAAGCAAGCATTAGCTACTGGATTACTTTTTTTTCTTTGCAAGAAGATAACATCTGAGTTCTCAATAAGACCTAACATAGCTACAAAACAAAAGGATTTTTCCAAGATAAGATCTCACCGTTTACTATTTCTCTACACTTACCCTTTAACAAATCCTTTCATCCCATAACCCTACTGTAGAGTTCCTTATAGGATTCTAAAGAAGAGAACACTATTATTCCAAAAGAGAGTATAAACACTTTCATATTTTGAAACCCTTTAACAATTTTCCTTCTCAACTTAGAGGAAGAAAATAGAGAAGATTTAAACTCTATTGTAATCAAGTTCGGAACTAAATTAACTTCGAAAAAGTAATATACATCTCAAGTTCCATCAAGGAAGGAAAAGACAAGTAATCCAAACATCTAAGTTTAACCAATAACTTAGGTCAGGTAGAGCCACCTTCAAAGTTTGCCAATGGATCCCTATGGTTTATAACTATACATTAAACAACAGTCAATAACATTTTCTTTACATAAAATGTTATAAACGGTAAAAACTCAGACCACAACCCTGATCTAAGACAATAGTCTACATCTCATCCACCACTCGAACCAATTGAGTTTAAGGTCAAAATAGGGTAACTTCCCATTACCATCCTTTGCCAATGGATCAAAACTGAATCATTCCAATCGTCGCACTATTAGGTTGCTATACAATTTCAGGACACCAAACCAAAAATGCATGTACAAAATTAATAATTGAATTCTAAATACAGATTCAACAATGCCCCAAAAGTCACCCTACTCATACCATAGTAGTGATTAGTGCTTTATCTGTCAAAATAAATAGATCATTCAGTTGCATATAGAACATTTCAACCCAAATTTCAACTTCAAAAGGGGATGCATTAGCTGAACGTTGATAAACTTATCGACATTGAAGTCGTTGTTTTTCTTCCAAAATAGAATTTCTGACATTGTGTAATGTGGCCCAAAGAAGTAGATTTCACAATCACCTCTGGGTAAAATAAAACACAGTCTTATCTTAACCACACATTAAACATAATTTCTATTAAGGCAGATCCAAGATTAACCACGAATTTTCCAGAAACACAGAGCTTATCCAAATACATTTCCTCCTGAACATAACCATGTTCCTAATACCCTTGTTTAATCACAAAACAATAGTTAAACCATATACTTCCATACTCACAGTAACTCTGCAATCATAAGAACATTCAAACCCTTCGAAATAAAAAGTACAGGCTTAAACTTCATACAACATTTCCAACTCACGCAACTAAAACAGTCAAGTTTCACTGAATATACTAACATTCTAACCACAAAATTAATTACCTATTTCCTTGAACATGGAACGGTAATAGCCAGAGTTCTTATGGCGAAGAAAACAATCAGTTGATCCAATCATACACGAAACAGTAAAGAATTACCATGGTGTTTTCAAACACGTAATCATTTAATATGCATCCTTCCATGGAGCCAGTTTTAATCTAATACATCAGTCAGATAAAAACTTACAACACCTCCAAACGGATAGCAAAACTCCATATTTGATTCACAGCAAGGGAACAAGAATAATGAAGCAGGTTTCATCCAGGATCCAAATTTTTATGTTCAACCCAGAACCCCAAATCAACATAAAACCCAAATCATTGTTACCAGCCAAGTCAAAATACGCATATATCATCATAACAAAGTTGTTCTAATGAAAACATTTAAAGGAAAGCAAGATTTTAATAGTTAGGGCCTATCATGCCTGATAGTGTCGCTAAAAATTTGAAGACCTCTAGATGCACTCACCCCTTCTCTTCTTCTTCCATGAAAGATTAAACAACAAAATATTGTTACCTCCATGCCTTATATATTCCCCATGACACAGAAGTAAATTTGAAACTTTCAAAATTTCCATGCAACGAAGAGTAGATGGCTGGTTTGAAAAACCAGTGCTCATGCAGAGCAAAAATGGAATGCATGAAAAACAAGACAACCAAGAAAAATTCCACTTGCATGCCTTCCCAAGCAATCCACGCTTGAGACCCTATGAAAATTAATTGCATTAATTTTCATTCTCCCGCCTATTTTCCATTGCCACTGACTACCAAATTTGGTGAACTCTAAACCAAAATAAACAAAAATTCCCATTCTTAGAGATGCTTGCCACGTAAGACCCTTCTTAACAAATTAACCTCCGCTAACCCCAGCACTCCCTGTCCTTCATCCTTATCCTTTCCTTAAATTCCATGGAAACCACCACCCAAGACTTGTGACCCTCCTTAGGTTCCCTTTCATAGCATTAGTTTAGGATAGGTTAGTGACTTAGGTTAGACTTAGTCTTAATGTCATAGGATATAACCTTAGTCACCCACCTTAGTGTTAGGTTTAGATAACCCTTAGGAGTATCAAGCACATAGTTTAGGACTAGGTTAGATTAACTAACCTTACAACATTAGGTTATAGCTTAGGTTAAAAACTAATAACCTTACTGATTCTAGTCTAGGTCCACTAGATGGGATTAATCAGTAAATAGAATTCAAATAGAATAAAACATTCCCGGATCAGATTCTGATTTTGCATCCAGTAATTAAGCTTTAGATAGAAAACTTACACATCTTTCCTGGCTTAAGGTCCAGGTCCTTTCTGATGCTATGATGACTGAAACTAGATTCTGATTGCAATGATCAGCCAGAGTTAACCTCCTGGAATCCAACAAAACTATCCTCTACGGACATATTTTTTTAATACGAAGGATTTTTAAAAGAACTTGAACATTCAAAGTTCAGTCAGACTTAGTAACTCATGAAATGTTAATACAAATTTTTTCATCCTAAATAAAATTAAAACATTCCTTGGATCAATGCAACTGATCCAAGGTTGAGTCATAATGGTGGATAAATCCACAATCTTCCAGAAATCAGATTGTACTCATATGCGAAGGATGAAAGAAAAAGAGTCCAAGCATATTCTGGTTCAATCAAAGATCTTAAGAGCAGAAAAAAACATAACCAAATCAAGCATGACTTCTCAAAACCAAAGGAACATATCCTCATATGGGAGAAATCACATATCAACACTTGAATGCTCAGGAGAAAGTAACAATAGTTCAGGGTGTTATAAGGAATACTTGTTTACAAAGTTGGTTGAAGGTTTTGTGTGCATTTCTTATTCGATCCAAATCATTGTGAAGAAATTTGTTTTGGCTAAGAGGAACTACCTTTAAATTCAAAACAAGACTACAAGAAGAATATTAAACAATATATCTCAAAGGAATTATTAACATGTGCTAGATCTTGGAAGTGTGATACTTCCTATATGGTTGTCAATCCAATGTTTAATACAATTTAGTGTAATAAATAACATAAACAAGTAAAATCCTACTGTATTTGATATGATTTAGGTATCTCATTCAAATAAAATAAGCAAATATAATCTAACATGTAGGGTTATGATCAAATTTGGAGGTTGGGTGGGTGGTTTTGAATTTCTGTAGGTTTAACAGAGGTCTAGTAAAGGTTACAAATGGTTCATGGAAATTTGAGAGAGGGTATTAGATTGTTGTCCTAAGTTGGGTTATCAAACACAGAGACCAATGTCGGTCAGGGTGTGACTAATGACAGTTTAGCTATGAATGCCAACATTTAGGGTGGATAAGGGTAGAATAGTTAAATGTAAGAAATAGGGGTCCATGTTCTCTCTATGTTTACACAGAGATATAGGAGGTTTGTGGAGTGGCTTCAAGTGGTATTTCTGACTTAGGTGAGGATTTTGTGAAGTTTTAGGGGTGATAAAGTCAACTTAGTGAAAGTATGTAAAAATATTAAGTAAATGATGTCGATCGATGACCGATGGCGGTAAAGGGGAAATTGGCGATGGCCCAGTGATCGGCATCGGTAGGGGGCAAAATGGTGGAAATTAAATAAAAAAATTTCGGATCTTATGTGTGATTGCACGAGAATGGAAGAAGGATGGTTAGGTTCATAAAAATCTAGGAAGGCTAAGGAATTCCTAGGAGTTAGATATGGGGAGATAAACAGCTATTGGTGGTTGGATGGGTGGATTGACAGAAGGTGGGGATGGTGGAATGTAAAGTATAATAAGATATAATAAAAATAATTAAAGTAAACACAATCTAAGTAAGTATAGAGTGATATAGATCAGAACACACTTACTTATATTTGCAGGCCTGGTTGGTGGAGGATAACAATGGTTGATCTATGAAACTAGTGATTAGTCTTTGTGAAAGTACTTCCTGCAATGTTACTTGTAAATGCCAATGTATTCGAGATCACCATGGTGTTGGCTAGGGTCGTCTGGATGCTCGAACAAGCTCTGGTTCATGCTTACATGCAAATCTCTCTTTCCTCTACGAAATGATCCACCTCTCCAAATTTCCAACCTCTCAAACAAGGTTACCAAAATGAATATATGGTAACTGAAAATGGTTTAGGTTAGTGGCATCATTTTAGGGTTAACCAAAGATCGGTTATGGTGGGAAATCATAGGTTTGCTAAAATAACTTATCTTGGCTATCTTTTAGCAAGTTCTACCCATTGGTCTCGAGTAAAATTAGATCTTGTGCTTAGGTCGAGGGTATGCTTTGTTAGAGAAAGAATAGGGATCTAATATTAGGGTTAGAATAAGTCTCACTAGTTAAAGTAAGTAGAAATTGAATCTTAGTTAAGGAATATGCTAAGAATAGATTTATGATGAGGTGTTTAGGTGAAGTGGATGGGTGAGGTGTAAATTAGTTTCATTAAAGTAAATAAATTAATAGATAAAGTGAGGATGGGTATTAATTTATTTGTAAGTAATTAAATTAATATAAATGTGGGGTAAAGGGGGTGCGGTTATATGAACATCCTATGTTAACCTCTCAAACGGGGATCAAGGGTATTGTGACCCAAATTTGGTGTCTACATTTTCCCCTTTTTGTCGTGTAGCTTGTATTGGTAAGCGATGATGAAAAAAATAGGAAGTGATTATCCCATGTGTGGGTGAAAGAAGGGTTACCCCAAGTGTGGATGAAGGTGATCCCCTAAAACCGGGAATTTATGAAGTGTTATATGGAATCGGTGAGTGGTTTGATGAATGTGTAGTTGGTGTAAGTTAAGGTAGGTGGTAAAGGGTTTGCATACTTTAAGAAAGGGGGATGGTAATTCGGGTATTAAGTAATAGGCCGTGGTCAAATTGGGAATGGGTAATATTCAAATAAGATAATAGGTAATATGTCGTGGTCAAATTGGGTATTGGGTGATGGCAATCAAATGCATGCACATGTATAGAATGCAACAAGGTACCAAGTTGAAGAGCTTGCAAACTCTATATCATCCATGTTCAATAGGTTTATCCAAACAAGAGTGAAGTGATTCACGTATCCAAGGCATAAGATATGGTCTGAAAACAAAATGTAAGTCAAGTGCGGAACGTTTAGGTATGTTCCTATACATCAAAGGTTTGGTCGGGATGAACGACATGACAATAGGAAAGGTATGGTTTCTAGGATAAAATAACATGGATAACAACATTGCAAGGTATAACGAGTATATAAGTCTAACGATCACAAAAAGTAGGTTTAGGTCAAGGTACGAGTAAGGCCAAGGTGTGGTTGTTAGGCTAAAACAACAAGATAAATCTAGAGGAAGAATGGAAAGGGAAAGGTAGTTTTCGAAATGCTTATACCAAAGGTCACATGGGTCGTACAATGGTTCCGATAGAGTTGATTTCTTGAAATAAATAAGAAGGTGATCCCAACCTTGGTACTATGACAAATATTTTGGAGTTGATAGGTGAAGCGGGTATCTGAGAATCCAGGAAGGCCATGGTATCCAAAAATTTATTAGTAGAACGTGGGGTGGTTTGAAGTTTGTAATGGTCAAAGGTAGTCAAAAGTATGTCGACATGGTGTTTATACTTTTGGAGTATTTCATTATGACACTAGTATATACCATTGAATTGATTTATAACCATTTGAGAATTGCCAAAGATATTAATTGATTTAACATCTAAGGTGATGATAGTTTGAAGGCACAAACAAGTGCTTCATATTCGGCAATATTATTAGTATAATAAAAATCTAGTTTGAATGATAAAGGCATAGGTTCACCATCAAGAGGAAGGAGGATAACATCTCGCATCATCCCCACACCGACATTTGGAACTCGTTAAAGAATAAGGTCATTTGGTAAATGATATCATCTAAAGAGAGGGTAGTAGTGGACTCATCCGTAAAAATTAAAGTTAGAGGATTGATTTCGGAGAGGAGTGCATCTACAAGTTAATCAACAATTTTTTTCTTTAATAGATTTTTTATGGGTGAATTCAAGGTCAAGGTCGGCAAAAAGCATGAGCCAATGCACAACACACCGATTTTGGTAGCGTTTGGTGAAAATAAAGGTTTTTGATTGAGTAGGTAATGAAAAAGTTTATTGGCAAAAAAACTAAGGCTAAGAAGAGTTTCTTGGCATGGGTGTACCTAGTTTCATAGTCCAAAAGGATACGACTTATGTAGTAAACCACTTGCTCTCTCTGCGTACTCATGACAATGATCGAACATGACACCTAAGGAATGATCGGTAGTAGAAATGTATCGGTGGTTGGAGAAGATATTATTTTAAGAAGTTAAAGGATTTGTGGCATTCATCATCCCATTTGAAGGAGACGTCCTTTTTGAGAAGGTGATGGAATGGTTGGCATCGGTCATAAAGATGTGAAATAAAACAATGAATAAATTTCAAATTCCTTGCAAAATAAAAAGTTTTTGAAGGTTAGTAGGTGGATTCATTTTGAGAATATCCTTTATTTTAGTGGGATTGACTTCTATGCCATGCAAAGAAATGATGAAACGAAGGAGCTTTCCTGAGAGCACAACAAAGACAAACTTCTTAGGTTGAAGGTGAACACAATACTTGATGAGGTGGTCAAAGACGACCTTAAGGAATGTCAGTGTTTGGCCCAATCTTTGGAATTGGAAAGAAGGTCATCTACGTAATATTTCAATATGTGATGCATTATTTCATAGAAGATATAAGTCATAACCCACGATATGTAACACCAATGTTTTTAAGGCCAAAAGGAATGACTCAATAGTAGAAGGTCCACCAAGGAGTGATGAAGGTGGTTTTTGTTGATATTCGGGGTGAGTAATATTTGGTTTTAACCGAAGAAACCTTCCATGAGTGATAACATCTTATGACCAGAAATGAGATTAATTAGCTAGTCAATACATGGTAGAGGAAAGTCATCTTTGGGAATGCTAAGTCAAGGTCATGGATATCCATGAAAATGTGTAGTCCCCTATCACTTTTGTGAGAGAAACAATGTTAGAAATCCATAAGGGAAGTTAATGGGTAGGATAAAAGGAAACGAGAGAAGGTGCTAAAGTTATTCTTTAACAAGAAGGGCAATGCGAGGATCCATTTTCACGTAACTTATTTTTATGGGTTTGGCTTCAGGAATGGTTGTGATACTATGAACCAAAATGTTTGCATCAATACTAGGCATATCATCATAGGACCAAGAAAAAGTGTTGGTATGATCCTAGAGGAAAGAAGTAAAAGCTTCTTATTCACTGCTTCTAAAGATTGTCCTATCTTTAGAATGTACGGGTCATCGTGAGTGTTAATATTAAATTCGATGGTCTATTCATTTAACATGGTTTGTGTCTCAAAAGGAAATGACCAGTGAATATAAGAATCTTCCGCACCAACATAGGTGAGGATACACTCATCATTCTAACATTGAATGACATTAATGGATGGTGTATCATCATCGATCATGTCAAGATATAAGAATGCAAGAGAAGAGGAAACCTCGCCATCACACAGTGATAAGTTAAAGGTCCCAAAGAAATGGTGTTCACAAAAAGAAGTTATGAGAAATGGATTATGGATCTATAGACTCCGTGAGTAGGTGAGGGTGGTGACGTTGGTGAACTTGGTAGAGAAGGTTTATCATGTTGAATGAGTTCAACATGGGACTTACTTGTAGGATAGTTTTGCAAATTCGGTACCACCGTAATATTTGTGTTTACAGTGTGTGCATGGGATGACAATATGATAGCCTTGTTCAAAAAAACCAAATACAAATCCTTTCCATACGGAAGTGAAGGAAAGTGTGAGAAAAGTGGTGGTTGGTGAGAGATTGGAGGTCAGATGAAAATGGTCATGTTTGGGATGTCATTTCGGGTGAATAGGTGGAAGTATCAAGTCCCCCATACGTTAAGTTGGTGTAAAGGTGGGGAGGACCATAAGGGAAGACCTCTCCTATGCGATAGTCATAATGAGGATGTTGGCATAGGTTACCATACTCTTGTGGAGTAAGGAATGTGTTTATATTGTAGAGGTGGTACTCCCCCAGAGTGAGGTATTGAAAAACACCCTCTAAGGGATCGGTAGTAGATATGTGGGTAGTGGGAATAGATGAATTACTAGGTGATTTGGAAGGAGGGGTATTAGTTTGTTGGTAATTAGATGGGTGAGTTGCAGAGGGTATGAAAACAATATGAATAGAAGAGTTAGTTGTGGAAGAGGTGGCGAAACATTGGTGGATGGGGATTTGGGTGAAGGAGAAGTGGTGGCAGTGGTAGATACCTTAACTAGTACAAGGAAATCATTAGGCTAGTACAACATTTTACAAGTTTTGAATAGTGATGGGTCAGCTAGGATGGTATAGTTATGTCCTTGATGTTCAAATTTTACATAGCGGTGTAAATTTGAAGGAACACAAACCATGACACAAATCCAAGGTTGGTCAAGCAATATATTATGCTATAACTCCCCTCTAAGACATAGAACAATTCTGAAATAGTGCAAGGACCCACAAAAACGTGAAGAATAATTGTGCTAAGAATGGAAGTGATTGTGTCATTGGAGTGCAACATAACTGGGTTATTATGTATGTAATTTGAATGGATGTGCATTTGATTGTATGTGTGGGAGGATATGATGTTGATGCTAGCACCACCATCGATCATAATGTTTCATATGTGTATATTATCGATATAAACAAAGATGAAAAGGGTGGGATTAGGGTCATGTAATTGGAGAGGTATGATCTCTTCATCAAAAAAACCTAGGGTAGAAGAACGAGATGAATTGGTAAGAAAGGCCACATGGTGAGGGGTGGTAATGGAGGCTACTTGGTGTGGGGGTTATTAGGTAAAACCTCAATGGATTATAAAACATCTAAGAGGGCTTATCGATGGGATTTTGAGCATTGAATGAGATTGTACAAAGACATATTTAGAGGGGATTGGTGTAATTGTTTTATCATTATACAATGGGTGAACCCTTTAGAAATAGGGTATGTGGGTCCTCAAATGGTGATTTTGGATGCAAGTGTAGATGGTATATTGTCCATAGGTTTGGTTGATGGGCTAGTTGCTTTTTCCTTTCCTTTGTCCTTCTCAGGCGCAAGTGAAAACTTGGATCATGTTAATCGAGGGAAAGAGGTATCTAGAGAAGTTATGTCATGAGTAATATAATGACATGATTGAAAAAAAAATGCAAGGTAAGAAGCTTACGAAATGAGTAGGGCATCCTGGAATTTAAGTGGTGGTTTTACCAACTCTCCGATACTAACCATGTTGATCTCAAATTTTGGAGGTGGATAAAATGGTTTTGGAGGTGGTGATTGTTAACGCAAAATCACAACACCCCCAAATGAGTTCTACAGGTCTTCTTTTCTAAGCGAGTCATTTGGTGTGATTGCATAACATTGAACTTTCCCCAGGCGTGGGACCTTGAAAAATGGGAAAGCTCTCCAGTTGAAGGTTGGTTCCTTATTCCTCTATTTAGTTGCATACGTAGAAACTTGTATAGGATCTATTCTTAATCCTAATCTAAACTTTACCAAGGAGACAAGGATAGAAGGAATACAAAAATTAAAACAAAACTAAACTACAAGGTGATGTACCAAAGGAATGATGAACACTTATTTTGCTAATAGACACAAAACAACAAAATGCATATAATAAACAAGAACAAATAGCCGTATATATAATGGGAGACCAGATAAAAGCAAAAGAGATAAGAGAGGATCCAAAATCGATCACAGACATGTTTTACTGCTCTATAGATTGATACAGTCCATTATAAAGTAGCCAAGAGGTAGAAACATAATGTAATTTTGATGGAAGGCATGAACCCCACAAATCCCTTTGCTAGAAGGAGGAGGGAGCCTACAAAACAAATAATTTCCAACCCTTTAAAATGAATCCTACCCTTGCATTTATAGATTCAATCCTGAAAGAAGAAAGAGAGAGAGAAGTGCGAAATGTAGGTTGAAACTCAACCACCATTGTTAATGCCTCTGATGAAATCTCTCCCCAAATCCTCCTTTACTACATCAATCCTTGGTTCGGTGCCTTGAAATAAGAGGAAATTGAAAAATGCAGATAAAATATAATATGGTTGTTGAGGCACAAATATCCCATATTAAAATCCCAAAGATGTTTCCTCCATTTTTCTTCACCTAACCTCCTCAAAATTAAAGTTTTAGACCTCCATGGCATGGGTGAGGCCGAGATCTTTCCAAAGTAGCATTGTATTTGCAATATTTCGATCCCCGAGTCGAAATATATGCCATTTCAAAGTTTGTATTGGGTCCGCAGAGGGCCGGAAAAAACTTGAAAAATGGGTCCCCTTTTGATATGGGACACATGGCAGCCAGATTGGAACAAAAATCAGGCCTACGGACCTATAATTTATCTTTTGCCCCTTCTTTCGATTCCTGCTTTAGCTTTGACTCGGGCCCATATGCTGACTTTTTCCCTGGGTGGAGTTGCGAGCCATTTTGTAACTTTTAGCCCTTGAAATAACACCATACCGATACTTGCATTCTTCTCTTACACAGCTTATACTTAGCCAATTTTGAGTCCCTTTTCTATTCTTCCTTTTGACTCTATTTTCTGTTATGCGTGATCGTGGTCAATCCAATATTTGGCACGGGGGTGAAATATGGATAACAATTTGGTGACTCACAAGGGTATCTTCCTGCTAGATGAAAAGACCAATTGCCTTGTCATATCATTGGGCATGGAGTCATGAGTGATAGCCTGCTACTAATATAAACTTTGAAAACTGACCCTTGGGCCACTTGGAAACCCATTAGAACTGAAACTAATCTTGACCAAATGCCAAGTCCAAACACTGCATGAGAGCAACAAAACAACACCACACTATATACAAAATTTGAAATCATACATGCTCCAAATGGAACATGCAGAGCGTGCAAAGCACTTAGGAGAAAAGCAATCTACACTATAGCAAGACAATGTGCATAAGCACTTAGAGGAAAGAGAAAACTAAACTAATATGTACAGGTGAGAACTCCCCTTTTAGTAGTAGTGCTTAAGATAGATCCCATTTACTAGAATCTGTAACTCTTCACCCTCCAATGTAGACAATTGGAAAGCATTGCTACTTTTTCATCTTGTGATCATATAGGGGCCACTCCAGATGGTGTCAAATTTGGAATGCCTTCCTAGTTTTTCTTGATCTGCATCCCATTTCAAAACTAAGTCTCCTTCTTGGAAGGTCCTTGCTTTTTTCTTCTTGTCAAATCATTTATTGATTGAAGCTTGATTATTCTCTATTACTCGGAGAGAGTGCTCTCTGGTTTCTTCTAATTCTATCACTCTGCATACCCGGCCTCTAAATTTAGACATCTCTAGTTGCTTCATGAGCTCCAATGCTGGCAACTCAAGTGATATAGGCAACACTACCTCTTTCCCATAGATGAGCTTGAATGGAGAGCTACCTATAGATCTCATGGATGTTATTCTATCATCCCATAAGTCCGTTTTTATCTTTGTGTGCTAGGTTCTTTGATTTTCATCTAGAGTTCTTCTGATGATCTTTAGTAGGTTCTTGTTTGTGGACTCATCCTGGCCATTACCTTGAGGGTAATAGTTTGATGAAGTACTCAAATAATTCCCATTCTTAACTAGCCCATCCTGTGATCTTAGAACCTATGAATGCTAATGCATTTTCTGATATGATGGTGGCTGGCACTCCAAATCTAGTCACTATACCTTCATAAACATCCATGATACTAGACTCATTTTCTTCCTTGAGTGTCACTATCGCGGTCCATTTGGTGAAATAATCTATCACTGTCAGGATCCATTTATGACCTTGGCTTGAGTTTGGATTGATGACTCCAATGAATTCCAATCCCCATTACATGAAAGGTTGGTCAACTGAGATTGGGTGCAATGGAAGTGTTGCTAGCCTTTCCTTGCCTTTGAAGAATGCACAATTATTGCACCTTTTGATCCATGTGTAGTAGTCACTAAACACTCTGGGCCAATAATATCCCGCTTTCATGATTTTGAGTGTTGTCACTCTTAGATAAAAATGGCCTCCAGCTGCTTCAACATGGAATTCTTGTAGCACTCTCTCTACCTAATTTGTCCCAATGCATCTCAACAAAATGCCATTGATGTCCCTCTTAAACAAGACACCATCAATAAGAACATATGGGATGGCTTGTAGCCTGAAATGCCTTATTTTTGCTTTACTCATCCCATAAGGACACATGCCTATTTTAAGGAAGTGCACCATGTCTTGGGTCTAACAAGGAGCAGATACATCATCTCTCCCTTCTTCTTGATCATCTTGTAGAATGAAAACAACCTCCTTTTCACTATTTGTTTCATCTTGTTGACCTGAGGCTAGTTGTTCACATAACCCCTTCCCATGGACCAACTTGGTGACATTGATCTCAATTTCATATTCCATGACACAAGTGATCCATTTTTCATTCTTCTCATTCAGGTCCTTCCTAAGAAGGAATTCTTTAACTCCCTCATGGGAGACCAATAGTTGGATTTTGTTGTTTGAAACCAAATGCTTACACTTCTTCAATCCTCTGATTATTGCAAGGACCTTCCTCTCAATGAAGGAGTACCTTACCTCATAATCTTCCAAACTCTAGCTGAAGAAAGCAATTTGTTGTCCTATACTTTCTTTGTTCTACTACACCAAGATTGCAGAAATTGTGTCATTGCCACCAAAGGCATACAAGTATGATGTCTTTGGAAAAATCTAGGTTCAAAAGAGTTAGGGCCTGTGTTATGGCTTCTTTGATGGCCTCAAAACTTTCTTTTCCTTCAGCTGTCTACCCGAATGTTAAGCTCTTCTTCAAAGCATCAACCGTATTGGCGTAATAAGGGCAACAAAGTTTGGAACAAACTTGCGAGACAAAATTGATTTTTCCTAAGAAGCTTTGAAGAGCCTTCTTATGAATTGGAAATGGCAATGCTCTTATTTCTTAAACTCTTACCGGATCAATTGCCAATCCTTCCTTTGATATGATATGGCCTAGAAGCTTTCCTTCATGGGCCAAGAATATGCAATTTTTAGGGTTCAATGACACCCCAAAACTCCTGCATCGTTGGAACACATGCCTTAGGTGGAAGAGATGATTTGTTGCATTTTGGGAAACATAGTAATGTCATCTAGATAGATCAACACTACTTTATTTATCATCCCCTTGAATTCCATATCCATTTCCCTCTGAAAAGTGGCTCCAACATTGGATAATCCAAATGGCATTTTCCTGTAGGCATAGGTGCCCCATTTAGTAGTGAAAGTTGTTTTCAATTGATCATCTTCTTTCACCATGATCTGGTTGTACCACGAGAAACAATCTAGGAGGGAGAACCTTTATGACCTAGACACTACTTGTAAGATCTACTCCATTGAAGGGAGTAGGTAGTGGTCTTTAAGGGAGACTCATTGAAATCCCTAAGATTAACAAACAACCTAATTTCTCCATTTTTCTTCCTAACTGGGACCAGATTTGCAACCCAGCTTGAGTGTTTGATTGGAAATATGATGCTTTCCTCTATCAACTTGTTCAATTCCTTCATTAGAGGCTTTATATGTGGGTTGACTGGTTTCTACTTTTGCCTGATGGGCTGAGCAACAAGATCTAGTTTGATTGTGTGTTATGCTAGGTTTGCATTGAACCTCCTTAGGTCTTCATAACTCCAAGCAATCACATCGAGAATTCTTGGAAAAGTTTTATGAATTCATACCTTTCTTGTTTGGTGGCCACTTTGCCAATTTGAAGTGCTTTGTCTTCTCCAACCGGATTGACTCTAAATCTTCTCCTTTGATCTGCATGTTAGCCTTCTCTTTTTAAACTAATCATTAGGATTGAAAATAGATTCCAGTGTCACTAATACTTTGGGAAGCTTGTTTGTATGTAACTGTACTATTTGATTCCTATACTGCTGCTCTAGTATACTCTGGTTTATAGCTGAGAATTCAGCTTCTTCTTCTAGAAATTTAATGATCTGCTAATCATTGTCAAACACGTGCTAGCATGTATTATTATCTGGCATTGTTAGCCTCACAACCACATGGATATGTGGTTATTCTCTGTCCCTCTTGATGTTATTAACCACATCAAATGTTGCTCCAACTACTGCAAGTCTATCAACAGCTTCATTCTCCTTCCTGGGTATGGACACAATACTAAAGGCCTTGAAATCCTCCATGAGATCCCATACCCTACTCTTGTAGTTTTTGAGCAAGTCATTTTTGACAGCATTAAGTCCTCTAACCTGATTGGCAACTAGTTCACTGTCACCAAATACTTGCAAGTTCTTGATTCCCAACTTCCTTTCCCAATGAAGACCTTGGACTAAAGCCTCATATTCAATAGTGTTATTTGAGCAAGTGAACTAGAATTTGAAGGCTGAATAATATCTCATACCTTTGGGGGACACAATCATGGCTCCTCCTCCAGCTCCTTGTTTACTCCTTGAGCCATCAAAGAACAATTGCCATACCTCATTGTCACCCTTGTATTCTAGTTTGATTAGGTTAAGAAGAGGCTAATTCTCTTTATGTAGGCACTAGACACCTATTTTAGATTCCTCCATCTCCTTATAGGGGTCAAAAGCATGTTTTTTGTTGGCCCACTCATCTAAGGTCAAGTTTGGGATATATCCCACCTTGGTATTTGCTTCAGAAGTGCTTAGGAGGTCCTCTTGATCAAAATCTGAGTAGTTGGCATTGATTGGGCTAGGCACATAGGATTCAATATGATAATCAGCAATAGGTTCAGATCTGATTGTGGCCTTTGCCCCATACCTTGTCCTAAAGAGCATATGTGACCAATTAGTAGACATGTAGCCTCCAATTTTGGTAGTGAAGTCTCTGAGACAGACACAAAGCAAAATGTGGTGGTAGGTCTATGACCCGACATGTTTTGCAAAATATTCACATTAGGGCAAGCATGTAGAGTGAGACTTAGATCCTTGATGACTCCCATAGTAGTCACTATTTTCTCATCTAATCGACTACTCCTCTAGAGATGACCTCATATTGGAGACCCAATTAATCAGCTATTTGTTTGGGCATCAAAAACTACTAGCCCCAATCAATCATACAATTGTGCACCGATTTGTCTCTAATAATTAATGAGACATACAAGGGATGAGGTCTCATGTTTTTACCTTGTTATTCTCCATGGTTCCTCGCAGCTAAACCGTATTGGTAAGAACTATTTCTTCGGCTAGGGGGTTGATTTGAACTTGACCAATTCTACATGGCAGTCTGCAATAGATCCCTCTGCCCTGGAATGGCCAATGACTCCCATAGTGAAATGTTCACACTTATCCTTTTCATCTGCACAATAATATTGAATGTGCTTTCCTTTTGCTGCCCCTTCCCAGACACATTTCTTTCTTGCACATGGGTTGTTATAACCGGTGCTTGACTGGGTTTGGGAAGTGGCGTGGATTGGTTCTCAGTATGTTTGGAGTTACACTTGGAACACCAATACCTTGTGGAGTGATGGAAGATTGAGGGTCACCTGAATTCAGTGGCTAGTCCTCTCCAATACTTCTCTTTTTAGACCGTGTATTGGTAGCTACACCTTGAGAAGGGAACTGATTCATCCGACAAAAGTCTTCAACTGCCGCCTGACAAGCATAGTCTTGTTTGGGGGGCCACATTTTTGAGCTCTTTGTTGCTGATCTTCCTCTTAGCCAGGTTCTTGTGGCACCATACTAGTTTACACCATCAAGGCTTGATTTAGAGCACCATTAAAGCATGTTGATTGGTTGTGTGGTTGATTTGCATGAAAAACACCTATCATATTCATGTACCATATTGTTCTATGCAGAACCAATGCCATTGATGTTGAAGTTTTCTTAGGATCATACGGCTTGAAAGGTCTAGCAGCTTGGGGATGTCCTTGGTTCTAGCTCTAGTTTACTGAGTCTTAGGAGGTGGCCTATTCTACGTCTAGCATCGGGTCCGGCTTGATATTGAGCCCGGGGCTGGTATGGCTGGAACTCGAGATTGTTGTCTTTTGATGGTCACTAGCTCATTCCCAAAGTTTTGAAGTTACTTCATCACCACTTCTTGAAACTCTTTAGAGGTATTAGATGATGATGTGGAAGCTTCACTAAGCTTTGACTCTAGGGGTGGGTATAAGAGCAAATGTAGGTGCTTGGCTAGTGTCTAGGCTTCCTAACTCATGGTACAGAGGTATGGATGGTCTAGGAGTGATTTTTATAGCTTGAATTAAATGGTTCTCACCCCTATAGAGAGGATATAGGCTGTAGGTAATGTAGAGCCCCCATTCATTGAATCATCAGATAAATATTAGAATTTAAAGCCCTAAGAAAACATAAGAAGGCACCTTCATTAGTGGGCTTTACTGTTGTTGGAATCCTATCCCAGGTTCGCTAGAATCTGAGGTTGAATTCTATCAGCCGCTTGTTCGGGGCTCTCTTGATTGTTGTTAGTTGCTCTAATAAAGACAAGTTATCACCTTTTTCCCCAAACTAATTGTGAAGGGCCATGCACACCGGGGTTCTAGTTTTGGATAGATCCCGCTTGAAGACCCCGAACCATTATGAAGCTTTCCCTTTAAATGAAGAGGTGAGAAACTTGACTCTAATGTCTATCTCATGGATCTCGTGGATTATACAAAAATTTACAATATCTTGGACATGGTCACCAGGATAAGTTTAATTTTCCCTAGTGAAATATGGGATGCTCTTTAATGCTGCAATCAGAAATGGGTTTTGTGTAATCAAGGTGAGTGGAATACTACCAAAGTGAAGTTGACATATGGATTTGGTTGTGTCATTCCGATTAGCCTAAGAATCCTTATAGACTAAAATACAAGCCTTGCAGTGGAGGTGTTGACAAGGTTCGCTTTCGATGGATATGGAGACCTCTAAATTCTTCTTCCTCTCCTTTCTCTACCCGGGAATAAATGCAAGTATTCAAATATACCTTATTTCCTTGATCTAGAATGGGGTTTTATCATGAATCTTCCAAGTGTGGGATGCTGAAACCAAAGGTAGACTTATTTCTTTCATAGTCGCTAGATGTATAATTTTAAGGCTTCTTAAAACCCAAAATCACAAGTGTACATCAATCCCTACCGTAATAAGATAGAGTCTTTTTAGTCCCACCTGGCATGCCAAAATTGTTAACGTGAAATAAAAAAACAACAAAATGAGTTCTACTGTCTAATTTTCTAAGGAAGAGTCATTTGGTGTGATTACATAACAAGAAACTTTCCCAAGGCATGGGACCTTGAAAAATGGTTAAAGTTCTCCATATTGAAGATTGGTTCCTTATTCCTCTATTTCGGTGCATACGTAGTAACTTGTACAGATTTGTTCTTAATCATAATCTAAACTTTACCAAGGAGACATGGATAGAAGGAATACACAAATTAAAATAAAGATAAACTACGAGGTGATGCATCAAACGAATGATGAACACTTATTTTGCTAATAGACACAAACCAACAAAATGCATACAATAAACAAGCACGAGATAGCCGAGATATATAATGGGAGAACAGATAAAATAAAAAGAGATAAGAGAGGATCCAAAATCGATCAGAGACATGTTTTATTGCTTTGTAGATTGATACAGTCCATTACAAAGTAGCCAAGAGGTAGAAACGTAATGTAATTTTTATGGAAGGCTTGAACCTCATAGATCCCTTTTCTAGAAGGAGGAGGGAGCCTACAAAAAAATATTTTCCAACCCTTTACAATGAATCCTGCCCCCACATTTATAGATTCAATCTTGAAAGAAGAAAGAGAGAGAGAAGCGGGAAAAGTAGGTTGAAACTCAACCACCACTATTAATGCCTCTGATGAAATATCTCCCCCAAATCCATCTTTACTGCATCAATCCTTCATTTGACATCTTGAAGGAAGAGGAAATGGAAAAAGCAGATGAAATATGATTTGGTTGATGAGGCAAGAAGATCCCGCATTTAAAGCTTCAAGATGTTTCCTCCATTTTTCTTTACCTAACCTCCTCAAAATTAAATTTTAGACCTCCATGGCATAGGTGAGGCCCATATCTTTCTAGCGGTGTCATATTTGCAATAGTTCGAGCCCGATTCGAAAGATATTCCCCTTCAAAGCTTGTATTGGGTCCAGTATAGGAGGGAGGAAAACAACTTGAAAAATGGGTCCCCTTTTGATATAGGACACATGGTAACCAGATTGGAATAAATATTGGGCCTACGGACCCACAATTTATTTTTTGCCCCTCTTTCGATTCCCTTTGGCATTGACTCGGCCCAAATGCTGATTTTTCTCTAGGCGGAGTCATGGCCATTTTACAACTTTTACCTCAAGCAATGCCATAGTAATACTTGGCATTCTCCGTTTACACCTTTATACTTATCCAATTTTGAGGCCCTTTTCTGTCTACCTTTTGACTCTATTTTATGTTATGCGGGATCGTGGTTGATCCAATATTTGGCATGGGGGTGAAATACGGATAATGATGATGTGGTTCACTAAATAGGTAGTGGGCGAGGATGTATGGTGATAGGTGAAGGTAAAACATGGTCTTTATCAAGAAGATCATTTTCATCAAAATTTCCTTTAAGAGGACATAATTGGAGGATAACGGTAGGAAAAATTTTAGTTTCATCGGGAGGACAGGAGGAGAACCTCTACATCATGTCCTGGCACACAATGGTAGGCACAAATTTTAGTTTCATCAAACCATTTTGGTTTGGGTTTGAGGGGGTAAGGTCTAAGTGGCAGTAATGTGATGACCGAGGTCTCTAAGAGGTTGGCTAAAATATTGGCATAGGACCCCGCCAATGGATCACAGTGGGAAGTGAGTGTGGGTTTGGGTAAAGGTGCAGATGATTTTGGTGGAAGAGGTGTTATAGGAGGTGGAATAGGTTTGACCACTGGTTTGGTAGGTGGTACTATCTTAGGTTTTGATAGTATCTGCTTGGGTAAATGTTTGGTAGAAGAACTAGCAATGGAAGGTTTTGTTGGTTTAACTACCATGTTGGAGGGCAGTGGGTTCTTGTCTTTAGATTGCACCTTCTTTGGTAAAGGTGAGGTGGAAGAACGTGATGCCGAAGGGAAAAAAATGGTGGAAGAGGATGGGTTACCCATGGGGAAAATGGAGGTGTGGTAAAAGTGGTTGGTGAAGGTTGGGTGGAATGTATGGGTTGAATTCACATAGGTAATGTTTGGGTTATGGTATCTGGTGGAGGTATAGGTTGTAATAAATGTACGAGTGAGGGAGAGAGTGTTTGTTGTGTAGGTAAACTAGGTGTAATAAAGGATCATGATAAAGAATTAGGTTGCTTAGCTTTTGATTTGTCTTAGGTACGGGGTTGTTTTTCCAAGGTTGATGGGTGAGGTACTAGGATGGACATAATGGGATATGGTGATAAAGGTGTGGTGGGTGAGACCGATGTATGCGTCCTAGAAGGTCGTCTTCCTTTTAGGTGGAGGAATTTTTTTGTGTAAACTTGGGAAGGTGTGGATAATTCAAATTTGATGGGTGGATGGACAAGGCTAGATGTCAGCTTGATACCTAGGGTAGTGATAGGTCTAGATATGGATGAATATGTAGGTACGGGTAGGTTCTTAGGTGTAGGAATGGTTTTAGTCATGGGTAAACATTTGGATGTAGGTAAAGGTGACGAAGAAGAATCCATTTCAATAGGCATGGTCAAGGTCGATTTGATTTCTTGAAATACCTTTCGATAGATCATGGAGGTATTTGTAGGCAACATTTGCATTTGAGTCAAAAAGGGGATCCAAAGATATCCCCAAAGCATGCAATTATCAACGTAATCCAAGTGATCAACCAATCGTTAAACCGACACTACCGTAAGAGGAGACACTTTGTTGGTTTAGTGGCAATCCTGTAAAAATAATTTTGTGAGACAGGAATTGGTTAGCCTTAGACTCGTGGGTAAACAAGAAAAGACTAGATCAACAGTGGTCTTGGAATGATAAAGGGAATTGTCCCCAATAGGTAGTGGCACGTATAAAGGATCTCCCATGGGTAGGAGAGATGGTAGGTGGGGTGAGGTATATTCCTCTTTTGATGGAGGAGAAAGTGATGATGATTCTCCTATGGGTAGGAGAGTTAATACTATTGATTGTTTAGTAGGTTGCAAGGTAGATGGTGAAACGACATAAACAAAAATTGTGGACTCCTCCATGGGTGAAGGGGAGATCAATAAGACTCCTCTCGTGGGTGAAGGAATGGATGAGGTATACTCCTCTTTGGGTAGAGGAGCTCATGCCATAATTTTCTCGATAGAAAAAATAGGTGGAAATTGTGGAATGGCTAGTATGATATCGAAAACAACATGGAATTCATGGACATTGTGGTCATTGGTTGAAGGTTTGCTATTTTGATTAGATGATGGTATATGGTTAGGGAATAGCTTCTTAAATATATGCAATTTTTGATTTTTTGATGTGTTCGGGTTGTCCAAGACGATATCTCCATTATCTAACATTTCCAGAAGAATATTCTTAGAAGTTATGCAATTTCCATCACTATGGCCTTTTATGTGATGATAATTACAATATTCATGTTCCTTATACCATGCAGGCATAGGAAGAGCAAGATAGAAACTAGTATGAGGTTTTATGGGGGTAATGCAATGTTTCCAAACTTAAGAAGCTTTTCCAAGACTCGAATAATTGGACTCTCCAATCATAGTGTAATTTCCTTGTTCCCATCGGAATTGAAAAGTATGAATGGGAGAAATATTGGAGGAAGGTTTGGATCGATTAGATGGATGGGATGGAAATATTTGAGAACTACCACGTTGGTTGATCCTTTAGTTTTTGAATAATTATTTTGGGGATTTGAAAATGAAGAAGGAGCATTTGACTTGAACGCGACACATTTTGTTTTGCAATTTGATTTTATTTTCTTCAATGGCATGAATTTCCATATTTCGTGCCATGGTAAATGATTTGTTGAAGGTAAAGAAATTTTATACTTACGAATTGATGAGATGTGTATAGCACAATCTCTAGTGAACAACTCTATAAGTTCAACTTGAGGTAACTGGAATTTTAATTGGTTGATAAGACTTCATGAGTGAGCAATGAAGTATGTGATAGATTCATCCTCATACTATCGTATCAAGTATAGGTCAGTCATGGTTATTTTTTGACAAAATTGATTGAGAAGTGGTCCAAGAATTATTGAGCCACTTAGTTAAAGGAGTAGATGGAATGTATGGGTAAACCACTATACCAATCTAAGGCGGGTCATGTCAAGGACATGGGGAATGTTTGTAGGAGTAAAGTGTTAGAGTAAGTATGTACCTTAGCTCATGTTCACCTAGGTACTTTATTTACATTTACTTTGTATTTATCCTCACCCACTTATGTGTGTGGATATTTCTTTTATCTTATTTAGATATTAGGAGATATTATCTAGTTGTTAGGTATAGTTCTTTCCTTGATCTATGGTATTGACTAGATCTTTGATGTCTAGTTCTCTCCTAAATCTATGGTCTTGACTAGTTCTTTGATTACTAGTTATTTCCTTGATTTATGGCTTGATCTATGACCTTGAATAGTTCTTAGATTGTTATTCCTTGCCTATTTAAGCAAGTCCCATTCTCAATGTATTGCATTGAGTTCCATAATAATATATGATATTGCTTCTCATTTATTTGCAAAGGTTTTATGTAAAGTTATTCTGGTGAATTGCTTTCATCTTATAGATTGTGGTGTTTGATTAGCATCTATGTTCTTGGCTTGGTACGATCTGTTATCGTTCCTTTTATGGTATCAGAGCAGGAGATTGCTATTGACATCCGTCTGTAAGTTTTATTTTGCAAATAATTTTTTTATATATTCATATATTCGGATTTTGTCGTATGTTATTGCTACATGAATTTTTATGGAAAAAAAGGCTTTCATTGATCCGAAAGGCATGAAAACCCTAAGATCGATCAGAACTCGCCATTTTTGGAGATTTGCCAAGATTTGTTCTCGGGTTTTTTTGGTGCGACGGATCCTTTTCAGTTATGTGCGTAAGAATTAAGGATCTTTCCTTTTTTGGAAAGGGTCCATAGATGATATGCATGGATTTACTATTTTGGGAAAATCTACAGTTGTTGTTTTTGGAAAGCAAAGGTCACTTTGTATACATAGTCCGTAAATAGTAATTACTAACACCCATTAAAATCCTTAGCCCTTGGTCATATGGTATGGTCATATGAGGGATTAAAGCTTGTGATTCCTACTAGTAGGTTCTTAGCTTCAGCCCCTTTAATTTTATTTGTGTGGTGAAGGCAACAACATTTTATTTTATTTTAGTGGCACCTAAAATAAATAACAGAGCAAAATATTAAAAAGCTTGTAACTTTTGATCAAGAACTTGGTTTTCAAAGTGCCATTTTTGTAAAAGTGCTTGTTTTTTCATGCTCTTTCCATTGGAAATATTTATTTTGAGACTTAAACTATAATTATAAAGTGCCAAATATGGAGGAGTGTTGTAATCAATTTTGGACGTAATTTTAAAATGAGCCCGACGCGTCCTAAATTTTTCGGGAGTTACAGCTTTGTATCTATCATGGATTTTAAGAATGATATGCTTTTCTATGAAGTATGTGGACTTCAAGAGGATATTCTATGATTTTTGAAGAAAATAGATCACTCAAGAAGTGAAATTATCTTTTACAATCACTCATTCACGATAAGGATACAATAATACACTTCCTGCAACATCACCATCATATTGTGGACAACCATATCCATGCTCCTAGTCCACTTGCAGCTGTTGCTCTTGTACCCACTGACATTGATGTACCAATCTTTGAGCCTGAACCCACTTTTGATGCTTCTAAACCTATGAGGCTTGTTACTACATGCTCTTCCACATCTGTGGCTATTACAGTACCACATGTTGTGTATCCTACTTTTGTTGAGCTACATGGCTTTTTTTAGAAGCATACCACTACATTTTGTTCTCGCATGCTCTGTTCTATGGGTCTCACTAGCAAAGTCATTGGCAGAAATTCATAGGGTATTATTTCCTCTATTCCACATGTTAAGTGGAATTCTCATCATGACATTGGTTTTTGAGCAGATACTTCATTGGGATCACACATTGTGAGCTCCTTTTTGTTCACTCGACTCTTTCGAGGATCATGAGCAACACATGAGTTCTCGCACCTTCACTCGAGCTTGACAAACCTAAGATTTTGGCTATCGACATGATCAACCTGATACACATTCTAATGTTCTTTTGCATTCACCCATTGTGCATTTTGCACCAAGTCATATGCAGCATCTTCTTCACCATCCGTGTTGATTTGGGGGATATTTGATCACTCATGGAGGCATCAAAGGCATTCATTGAGAGGAATCTACAGGCATGGCTCCTCTACCATTCGGCCTCTTGCTCCACTTTCTATACCTTCTGCATTGTGATGCTTATTGTTTTGAACATTTTTCTTTAGAAGGTGTAGTGTATCTCTCTTGTTTGTTGAGAGATTTTGTATCTATATTTTGACACTTTTGGAATGTTGACGATCTCTCTTATGGGGAGCTATTTTGGTGGAGCCCAGTGTTAGTTTTTCAGTGTTCGAGTAGTTGTTTTGACAAGTCATATAGATTTGTAGCATCACTTCATCCATTCAACAATATTGGAGGGTGTGGTGTTGATCCCGCTTTTCGGGTTTTGTGTCCTTGCCTTGTTACCTTAGCTTTTCTTGGATCATGACACTGGATTTTTGTCCTTGCCTTGTTGCTTTGGTTATTGTTCTTGGATCACAAAGACACCTATTTTCAATAGTTGATCGAATTATGTTTGGTGTTTTTTTACACTTTCGAAATCACTCTGACAGTGCTCCTTGTATGGAGCTATTCTAGTGGAGCCCAAGTGTCGCTTATTTTTAGAGTTTTGTGATTGAGTAGTGGATTTAGACTATAGTGCATAGAAAAATTCTTCAACATTGTATGATTTTTTTGAGCCGAGCTTCTTGGGATGCCTTGGAGTACATATTTACTCTCTTTACTTTGTTGTTACTGGTTTTGGGTACCTTGCGGTGTCCCTTTTTTCCCAGTTATTGTACATGAGTACCTCATCAGGCCTAGTTTCTAGGACTCATACTATGGATATGCCACTTCTATTTTATTCCCTAGCTTCACTTCAGGGGGTGTTAGAGTAGGTATTTACCTTAGCTCATGTTCACCTAGGTACTTTATTTACCTTTATTGTATTTATCCTCACCCACTTATGTGTGTGGATATTTATTTTATCTTATTTAGATATTAGGAGATATTATCTAGTTGTTAGGTATAGTTCTTTCCTTGATCTATGGTATTGACTAGATCCTTGATGTCTAGTTCTCTTCTAAATCTATGGTCTTGACTAGTTCTTTGATGACTAGTTATTTCCTTGATTTATGGCTTGATCTACGACCTTGACTAGTTCTTATATTGTTATTCCTTGCCTATTTAAGCAAGGTCCATTCTCAATGTATTGCATTGAGTTCCATAATAATATATGATATTGCTTCTCATTTATTTGCAAAGGTTTTATGTAAAGTTATTCTGGTGAATTTCTTTCATCTTATAGATTGTGGTGTTTGATTAGCATCTGTTTTCTTGGCTTGGTACGATCTAGTTATCATTCCTTTCATAAAGCATTATCATGGGCAATTAGATAACACTCATGTTTGAATGACTATAAGTGTTGTTACGGGTCTTCTTTACTATTGAAATGGTTGAACTTGGGCATTTCCCAATGTACATGGTATGGGTGAATTGGGATAGATGGATGAATAGGATTATTATATATTTCGTCATGAGTTAAGAATTTGCAAGATATGGAAACTAATGCTTCTAATGTTTGCATCTTTTCCATCATCATCCTAACGAGTTCATTAGTGGGTGGTGAGGAATCGGTGCCTCCCGCAGACATGGAGGTTGATGATGGGTGTATAATGTGGATAAAATCCAAGTATATGGGGGTGCTAAGATATAAAATGTGAAGGGGGAATATATGTGGGCGGAAGATATCCTGAATAAGTGAAAGACGAGATTGGGGGTTCTTGGTGATGTACATAAATAGGTGGGGTAGTCGTAACGACTCTCATAGTAATATGAGGTAAAGGGTATGGGATGGAAAGAATGAGGTTTTGGAACGGGGTGTGGATTGCCGACACCATGGGTGGTTGTTAAGAAAATGGTTCATATAAGGTAAAGGGTTCGAGATGGGGCCATGCTTAAGGAAGTTGATGAAGGAAAGGTTGACACCATGGGTGCGATAGATTTTGTTGGTGTAGAAGTTATAGCGGATGTGGGGTCTAGTTGAGATACAACAGGGGGTAAGGTGGATGAAGGAAATGTTGAGCTATTTGTAGCTGATGTGGAAGTTAGGGTGAGGGCAGGAGGGATAAAAACAGACATGTCATATATCAACTATCCCGAGGAGTCCCGGGTGGAGGAACAGGCAAGGTAGTATTGTAGGGAAATGATATTCTAGTCAAGGAGTCTTGCGAACTCCTAGTCACCAATACTGATGGTGATGGGATAAGTTGGATCCATAGGTGACAAGATAGAAGGAAGTGATGGGCTAGGTGGAAGTAGCTAAAGGTTAGTGTGAAACACAAGGTTGTTGGTTTGGCTTCGATTGAACACCGTGTGAATTAGCATATACCTAATAAAATGTACTCTACTAATAACAAAAAAAAAAATAGAAATGGAGAAGGATATATTCTGGGAGGTGAACTTGGTCAGTGTTTATTGGGACCCTATTGTAGCTTCCAAATATTAAAGGTGCATAATACAGATTCAAAAAGGGATTCTTGGAGAACTAAGGATGCACGACCACAAAGCACAATTCAGACTTAGCCATTTTCGGTCTTTTAGATAGAACAAATGAAGAACGTGTTCCATTTGGATAAGGTTCCACCTGACAACAGGGTGTCCTAGAAGGAATATACCTTGCAATAAGAAGATCCAAAATCTAATCATGACATGGAGAGGCATGCACTGAGGTGATCCACACCTCGACACTTGAGGCCAAATCGAGGTTATAGAGGAGTTTGTTGGAGATCGATGACTATATATATGTGTGCCCTTAGCAAAGAAAAGGAAAGAACCTAAGGAAGGAAGCGGAGCTATGTAGAATTATTACGAGAAGTATGGGATAAAAAGGGTAGATAATTATAGGAAGGATTTAATGAGGGAATGGGGAATGTCAATTTTGTTTTGAAAACCTTCATGTATGGATCCAGATATGGTGCATGACTACTATCTCCCTTCCGTGATAGTCTATACGTAATGCTATGAATGAATATGATAAGGTTACCATGAGGATTGTATTAAGATATTCTCTTTGTAATATCTAGCACCCGTTGGGTGATAGGCCAGCGTGCATGAGGTTCCCTTGTTCTTGGTGGGTGCAAAAATGACTACATCTTGGTTCCGTTGCCAGGACCTCTTTTTGAAGTTGTAGTGGAACATGGAATACATTGTGGTCTATGCAAAAAGTGATGATGGAGCACTTAACACTTGAAGGTGTTGAAAATTGGTTTAAAAGCATGGAGGAAAAGTTTGCTTAGAGATTCAGTACTAGACCTAAGTTTGATACGCGAAGATGGGTGGAAGAAACTCTCTATCATGAGTTGTATGAAACATTCTTCCCGATGTTTTCTAGTAGAGTTATTTGAGTGGCTCTCGACATATATATCTAGGTCGGGGTGGTATTATAACTCAAACCCTTGGACCCAAGAAACATACTAGAACTTACAAGATGTTGATCTAACGTGGACCCATTCTATAGATCATTGGTGGAAGGGAGTATTGGCTAGCTACACCTGGAATATGTAATTTCCATGTATTCTTTTCTAGAAGTTGTTAAGTTTGAATTTTTACGGAGCCTAGAGGATGTTTTTGTGGGATATCCCCTAACAATGAAAATCCTCGATGGTAACCATGAGTTTAGAGGCATTCCCAATGGCTGGCTAAACCACTCTAAGTGCTTGGCAAGGAAGCCAGGTTGGGGAAAGATGGCCGATATAACGATTGAAAAGGAAAGGGAGGAGAGATTGATCAAGTATAATGAAGCACATGAAAGGGAGATTGATAGAAAGTGTGGGATTACAAGTGGGTTATGGAGCTAGACATGGTGAAAAGGAGTTGAGGTTCACGCAGAGGATGTGGAACCCAAACAGTCTGTGCTACCCCATATTGGTAAGCATGGGAGAGAAAACCTTGTGGCTTATGACGAGATTCAGTCACGTAGAGAAAGGAGAGTCGTTAACACGCATCTAACCACACCTAGTGATCGAACCTTGGTGCTTGGTTTTTTTGAACAAGGGAAAATTATAGTTGATCCAGCTTGATATTAGTGGAAGCAACTAACGGTCATCCGTAAGATATAACTTCTCGGTTGGGACTTCTATGGCTTCACACACTATTCCATTATTTGGTGGAATGTTTGGACAAGCCATATATATAGGTGGTTTTGGGAGTGCATCAGGAAGTGGTGGAGGAAATATGACTGGGAGTGGCACTAGTTTAAAAACTATTGGCACGCAATTTAGTGCAATGATGGGAACATCCGACATGATAAACATAGGCCCTGTACCTAACACAAGAGGATCTGGAGGTGGAAGTGGTGGAACTGGTGGCTCAGGATCCAGTGGGTCCAGTGGAGGAGGAAATACCAGAGGAAACCAAGGGACTAGATTGGGAGGACAAGGGCCTCAACCACCTCCTCAAGTTTTCTTTGAAATGTCTTTACACTTACCAAATTATAGAGGGATAGAGGATGCTGCAAAGCACATGCATAAATGCGAGTTGTTATGGCCCACGAAGGGAATCGCAACCTCAGAGCATAAGGCCAGTTAATTAGCAACAACCTTGCAAGGACGCACACACAGATGGTATAGGAAATATGACCCCCATCAAACTGTTGTGGATTATACCACCCTAAAATTGCGTTCTTGGTGGAATTCCACATACCTGAGTTTGAACAGAAGAGCATCATCTCTCTCAAGGAAATCTAGCAAGGAATGGAAGAGACCATGTGGGAATGTGGTGCATGCTTTAAAACTCTATTTTCTAAACTGTCTTATGATATCCATGGTTCATAACATGCTCATGATTTGTCGAAGGGTTGATCACACCCTTTAGGAGGGCTTTGTCTCATAAAACATTCACAGACCCGTGCGAAGCGTTGGAAGCTACTTTGCATGATGAGGTAGTTGGTAGTGTTGACATTGGTGTTAGCCCATTTCTGGAGGCTCATATTGCTGTCATGGGTAAGTAGTTAGAGAAATTATCTACCAACACACTTCCAAAGAATCATTGTGGGATGTGGTGCATAGATTGTAACATAGAAGGGCACACGAAGGATAATAGTGGGATATGTACTTGGAAGGTGGTATGCATAGTAGTAGTAAAATGTGAAATATATCACAGGGACCATGATGCGAGTAGGTGCCCCCTTTTATAGTGCGCGATCTATAAAAACATATCTTGTTATTGTAAGATATGTACCTCAACAACACATGACACTAAGGATTGTAGATTGATTGACCGATTCATGAGGCAATTGATCTTGGTGTGTGCTGAGGCGATATCATTGCTAGCGAGTTCCAAGGGAGATGAGCATCGGTATGAAGAACATGGAGATGGAGGTGCGCGTAGGAGAGGATTTTGTAGAGGATTTCATGGACATGGCAACAATGGGGAAAGAAGTGAGTTCCTATGTGGGACATGCTTTAATTGTGGAGCCACAGACCATTATAAGCGCAAATGTCTAGATCTTCTACAATGCTCATAGTGTGGAAAAAAATAAGTATGAAGAATGCCTAGAGTTATACGAACATATGAGTCAAGAGAACCAAGAATAAGGGTGCTTCCATGGTGATTATTAAGAAGGATAATGTGGAATGGCTCCCATGAGTAATACATGAATCAAAACTAGAGACTATTATGGTAATAATAAGGGCAGAGTCCACACGCCCAAGGGAAGTACCTAGCAGAGACCTCTGGTTTCAAGGGAAGAAGTGCTACATGGGAATTATCCAAACCCAAAGTGCACCGAAAGAATTCTACCAGAAACCATAGACATAATTCAAATTTTACAAGGGAAGATCCAATGCTTAAAAGAGCAACCTAGAAAATATGAGCAAAGAAGACCAAAGAGAATCACCAAAGGATGACTTGGACAAGGTTAAGGAGGTGTGTAAACTAATGAGGCAAGATAATTTTATTCCCCGCTAGGATCATGGTTAAGAGAAAAGGTACCATGCGACGGGGAAGATCACAAAATGAAGATCTTGCATGCAAACCTCCCACCTCATAGCCTTGATTATGACAAAGAGATCACCTTGACGCAGTAGTGGATGGATGGCTACTTAACAACATCCTCATTGACACAGGCATGGAGGTTAATGTTCTCACTCTGGATGCCTAACATCAAATGGGAAGACCTAGCATTACAGCCATCTTCAAATGTGTTGTATATGACAAATAAGACAAAGGAAATGCCCATAGGTGTCTTGAAGGATGCGACCATTACCATTCAGGGGACTAAGTTCACTGGGATTTTGAAGTCTTGGTGCTTGTCAAGGTAGATAATTTCCCAGTGTTACTTGGGTGCCCGTGGTGCTATAAGAATAATGCAGATCTCTCGGTTTAACAAGGGGTACATAAGTTTTGAAAACAAGGAAGAGAGGGTGATTATACCACTTGCTGATGGAAATTCCACACCCTATACTAAACCCCTTGGAGAGGAGGTCCTAGACAGAATATATGTGTGCTCAATAAGAGATCCAGAGACCATCCACCCTACGTATGATTCATCTAGTTTGATGATTCTCAATCATCTGATACTAATAGTATAGCATGCGATAATTGGGTGCATGGGACTTACGAATTGATTGGCCAACATCTCAAAGGATCGGTGCCCAGGTAATCTGCGTGCATACAATTTGGTGCTTGAGAGGAAAGGAAATAACCAAGTATTATAGGGATGCATAACTGAGGTCTTTTTGAGAGAACTGGAAGCTCAATGGAGGGAGGACAAATGATGAGGTATGCTAGGTTATGTTCTGATAGGAATAGTAGCGAGGTGGTGGGTCGCACATAGTGAAAACTTGTTAGAGTGGTGTGAAGTTAGAATTGTGCTCACTGTCTGATTCTTGAAGAGCAATATACCCACTGCTATCAAGGATTACAATGGAAATGAACCTGCCTCTTCCCACATCCAGGCATGTGAGGGGATCTGGGGAGAAGGCATGGAAGCTTTACCACCCTCCCTTTTAGTGCACAAGCTGTATTCAACACTACAAGGTTGTGCATATGCTTGGTACATCCATTCTGAAACTCACTGCCAGATGGGAAATTGGCAGGAATTAGCGGCTAACCTGGTTCACACGTTTGAGTACCAAAGTACCAAGTAATCGGTTCATGAGGCGTTGCAGGTTGTCAAGCACCTCACTCTTGGGGATTGCCCCACAGTGGAAGATAGATTAGTAGACTTACTTGATGGACCTAGCTTGAAAGTGTGGTTCGAAGAGGAGGAACAAGAAGACATACAATTCGAGCGTGTGTGTGCTGAAAAGAAGAAATGAAAGATGGTATATGTTATTGATGGAGAGGAGATGGAGATCCCGAATGTCAACCATTCAGGTTGGGAAACACGAGTTAGTTAACAAAACATATGCATGTGCACACGTATATCATGAACCACTCAAAACCAAGAAAGTTAATATCGGCTCGTAAAAGGAGCTCAAGGAAGCTATCATTGGGGACTACTTTGGTCTAACAAGGAAGTATCAAAGATCATCGATCTCTTGCATGAATTTGAGGATTTATTCCTGCGCAGATACCATGAGTTGAAAGGCATCCACCATTCATTGGGGGAAATGAGGATAAAGTTGAAAGATGGTGCATGCCCGGTTAGGAAGATGCCTTACAGGATGAATCCCAACATGCGCATAAGGGTTAAAGAAGAGCTAGACAAAATGATAGCATCCGGTATCATTGAGGATGTGGAGGAATCAAAATGGATAAGTCCAATGGTGATCAACATAAAGAAGGATGGGTAGATTAGGATATGTGTGGATTACAAGGAGTTGAACACTGTTTGTATCATAGATCCTTTTCCCACCCCCTTCACCGACGAGGTTTTGGAAGGAGTTGTTGGGTGTGAGGTCTATCCCTTTATGGATGGATTCTCGAGGTATCACCAAGTAAGGATTACCAAGGAAAACCAAGAAAAGAAAACTTTCACCACCAAGTGGGGAAGCTTTGCATACATGGTAATGCCCTTTGGATTGAGGAATGCGCCCACCGTATTTTCACCCATAGTGGTACAAGCATTTAAGGACTTCATCCACAAGTTCCTTCAAGTATATTTGGATGATTGGACAAAGGTGTATGGATTGGTCGTGGACCATTGTGATAATTTGAAATTGATGTTTGAAAAATGTCGACAGCTTGAAAATTTCCCTCAACATCAAGAAATGTGTCTTTGCAACTCCTTTTGGAACGCGTTGTTGGGCCATATCATATGTAAAGAGGGCTTACTGGTGGATCTCGTGAAAGTTACAGTTATTGTGGGATTAGGGGATCCCACTAGCCAAAGCATCGTGCGTGGATTTCTTGGACACACTGGGTACTACAGAAAGTTCATTAAGGGATACACCAAGATCGCCGCGCCTTTGGAAATATTTCTCAGACATAAGAGTTCCTTTCAGTGGGGAGAGGCACAACAGAGGGAATTTGACACTCTAAAAGAAAGGCTCATCATCAAGACCTATTCCATGATTACCATCATGGGATAAACCTTTCCATGTCCACGTGGATGCCTCCGTACAAAGAATGGGAGCTGTTCTTGCTCAACTAGGAGAGGGGATTGTTGATCATCCCTTATGTTTTGCAAGTAGAAAGTTGACGCCAGTAGAACATAATTATATAATGACCAAGCACGAGGCATTGTCAATGATCTACATGCTCCAAAAATTTAGACAATATCTTTTGGTGACTCCCTTTATATTCTACACTGACCATATGGCCTTGAAGTATCTAGTAAACAAAGCAATGTTACAAGGGTGCATATGTCGTTGGGTACTTTTATTTCAGGAATTTGAATTCAGAGTGGTGGTAAAACTTGGAAAGAACAATTGTGGGCTAGATCATTTATCAAGGATTGATTCAGGAGGAAACGCAAAGTATTAATGAAACCATGCTAGACGCGTAACTCTTCAGGTTGTGGTGCACGCCCTTAGAGTTAGAAGACATTGTTGTTTTTCTCAAGGAAGGTGTGGCACCCAAGGAATGAATGCACTAGAAAGGAAAAGGTTAGCCATATGCACCATGCCCTTCATGTTGATCAATGGGGATTTGTATAAAATGGGAAGTGATGAGGTTTTGATCCGACATGTATTAGAACATGAACACATGGCCATAATAAAAGAAGCCCATGGTGGGATTTCTAGAGGACACTATGTGGGCAATGCAACTGTGTGTAAGATACTAGTCATCGAGTATGGTGGGAGACGATTCACCAGGATTGCATTGAGTTTTGCAAGGCCCGTGACCACCGTAAGCACCTTGGCAAACCTGGAAGAAGGGATGAGATTCCCTTACACCCCATCGCTAGCACAGAACCTTTTGAGAAATGGGAAATATATTTTTTTAGACCAATCTCACCAGCTACGTGAAGGACTAACTCATTGTATATCATTACCCGTATTGATTATCCGACATGGTGGGCATAGGTTGCGCCCACTAAGTATTGCATCATAGCCATGACTGCTAGATTTTTGTGGGAGAACATTATCAATGGGTATGGGTGCCCATTAAGTTTAATAAGTGATAGGGGCACCCACTTCTTAAATTAAATCATCAAGATTCTACCGGTAGAATTCATGGTAGCCCATCACAAGACTACCCCTTACCACCCTCAACAAAATGGTACTGTAGAGGCATTCAAAAAATCCTTAGTCACACATTGACTAAGATATGTGATGTGGGTAGGCAGGATTGGGATGAAAAGGTGTCAACAGTTCTTTGGGCATATAGAACAACGTATAAAAGATTAAACAAGGCCACACCATTTCAATTGGTGTTTGGTGTGGAAGTATTTTTGCCAGTCGAATTCATGCTACCATCTCTACGTATAAAGCATGTGCAAGGGGGTTGACAATGAGCAAGCACTTTGGAAGAAAGCATAGATGAATTGATAAAGTTGTATGAAAGGTGCTCACTAGCAAGATGGAGCCAAACAACTGAGAAAGAAAAGAAAAAGGCATGGCATGACTGCCATATTAAGAACAAACAATTTGAGGTTGGCCAGATGGTATTGCTATATGATTCAAAATTTCTATGCCATCCTAGAAAGTTGAAGGTGCATTGGTTGGGTCCTTATGTAATTTCATACATCCTTGATTTGGGCATGTGCTAGTTACAAGCACTGGATGGAACAAAATTACCTAGACACTTCAATGGGAGTAGGCTAAAGCCCTACTATAAATAATGCTTCTTGGTGTTTATAAATAAGGTAGTTTTTCCAGTTAGTTTAGAATTTCCTTTTATGCTTTTCCTTTCTTGTATTTCCCTTTCATGTTGTTGTTTTGTTTTACACCTTGGGTGCCAGTAACCTTATTACTTTTTGACTTATGAATGCACAGAGGACCACGCATCGTTTTAGTGTGGGGTGAGATGATGAAGAGAAACTTGGAGTTATTCTGCTAGGAGGATTTGGGTCAGTGGAAAAATAAGGTTACATTGGAAATCCACGTAAAAGGAGAAAAAGTGCAAAAACACGAGGTAGGTGAAAGCAAGAATCATGAGGATGGAAGAAGTGCCTTTGGCACCGGTAACACGCATGCAAGATTCTTCTATCAAGATGGATTGTTTGCATGCCAGAAGGTTGGAAAAGTTTTCACGCAAGGATTGGGCACGTAAGGAGAAGCGCTGAAGTTGGGTTTTGTTTGAAAACACCGCATTAAACATTGTCGTACGGTGGTAGGTATCCTATCCTTAAATGCGTAAAAGTGGTAAAAGATATAAGTACAAGAGTGGGAATTTCATTATTTGACTTTGTGAACACAAGAAGAGCGATTTTCTTTCAAGAGTTAGAGTTTTGAGAACTAACTCGTGTGAAGGAAAATCCCAAGAACTTAAGGACAATCGGTCTGTTGGATCTACAAACCAAAGCAAAAGTGATTCACGGGTGTGAGGAACATTGTGAAGAAGCACCGTGATCAAAGGAGAAAATTTTGAGATTCAGGTTTGTGTTTTAGGGCACAAGGCGCATGAGGAAAATGTTCAAACAACTCACACGTTAACCTAGGAATGAAAGCAAATGGTGCAATCATGGCCACAAAACCAGTCGATAAACCTACAAAAAAATCCAAGAAGGGAAAGGGTAAGGGAAAAGGAAAGAAGAAACAAGAAGAAATACCCTTGGATACAAATGAGGAATGGTACTTGGAGACGCAATACCCGGATGGGGTTTTTCTAGGGAAAGAGTGGGATTCCCACATAAGATAGATGACCATGATCGACTAAAATCACTAGTCAAGTACAATCATGAAGGAAATGACACTGGAGCTGGTGCGCCCCACAAATAAATGAACACCTGATGGGTTGCTGATCTACAATGACATGGTCAAGGTGAAAATGGAGAAGGTAGGGATTCTCCAACTTTTCGAGTTACCATATTTTGGGAAGCCTGAGTGCTTTTACTAGTGGTTGATGACGTGCGTACACGAAGACTTCTTCTGCTTCACAGGGCACAAAATGCGCATAACCCCAACTAATTTCATGATTCAAAGGCCTAAACTCGTGAAGGGGATGCACTTGGATGACCTCTAGGATGAGGAGGCAATCAAATAAAACATAACATCCCGGGATTGAATTGAAGAAGGGATCAAGGTACTACGACATCTCGGATATCAGCAATCCGGTGATGAAGATGGCTGCACACCTAGTCTCCAAGTTGAATGGACAAGAAAGGTGGACCTAGGTGAGCAAGCCCTGGCTGAATGTCTACAGAAAGTCACCAAAAGCACAATATACAACATCTCTTAATATATTGGAGATGGCATCATAAGTAGCATGGAGAATGGAGGAAAGATCCTATTTGGAAACATTAAGTTGACAATTGTGTTCTCGAAATCGGGGTGTCGATGCATCTGACAAGTTCATGTGAGAGTACCCTGTTGAAGATCCCTCACCTACGGAGAGATTTCAGAAATAAACATGTGAATCAATGATAGGGGTACACAAGGCGCGCTTAGAAAAATGGTATATGCACCTTAGGAATGCATTTGGGGCTGAATGGCGGATCCTCAAAACTCCCGTGGTGATCAAGGAGAAGTAGAGTTTGCAATCTACCAAAGATTTTTGTATCGGCGCAGTTCATTTTGGTTGATGGAAGTTGGAGTCCATGGTGCAAACTCCCATTCTCGTTTACTACCCAATTTTTCCAAGTAGGAGTAAATAGATACAAGGAGTCGAAGAAATTAAACCTTGAGTTGTGCACCCTTGACAAAGAGCATAGGGAAATGAGGAAGAAGCTAGTCTTCCCGTATAAGTGTGTGTATGTTGAAAGGTACGTATCACAAGATGTACATATTGTAACGCATTTGACCTTACCTATTGTTGGGAGCAATGCCACAAGGATTTACCTTCGCATAAGGAAAACATTCAAAAAGGTTACATACATGGAGAATGATATATCCATCCTAGATGACCCTATTGAAGAAATAAGCCCTCGCCAAAGTGTAAGGAGAGGGAAGAGAAAGAGGAAAAGAGGGTAGTGGAGAAGGATGTAGGTATTGTGGGGACAAGTACCTATGTCTAGAAGAAGAAGAGGATAGTGATCAAGGAGAAGACCCCGTAACCTCAGTGAAGCCACCATCCCCGAGGAATCCTTAGATGAAGGGAAGACCACATCCCCGACTTTGGAGTTTTCGAGAGAGGGAAGAAGAAGAGGGTATGGAAGAAAAAGAGTCCGAGGTTACGAGATGACCCAAACGCTTATATGGGTGAAAAGGATGGTGATGAAGAGGAAGAGATAGAGGTAAATCAAGAACGGATTGGTGTCCACAATTCGAGGGAGAGGAAGTAGAAGATGTAAATGATGCTTTCATCTTTGTAAGGAGGAAGGGTGCCCAAGAGGAGGAAGGCGCATAGAGTGAAGAAAGGAGAAAGGGGGAAAGTACTAAGGAGCCAGATATGCCCAAGCTCACTTAGATGGAGGTGGATGAGAAAGTGATAAGGGAGGTAGAGAAGATGATTAATGCCTTGGTAGATGAGGAATTGGAGTGCAACACGGAGCTCGTGCTCGGTGAATTTAAGGAAGAGAAAAGGGACAAGAGTGTGGGTATCACAAAAGGCCCTATTCTTTCAGTAACTATTCCCAAGGGCATGTGCATGGGAAGTAAATGCGCAGAAGGGGGAAGAATAACGATGGGATATGTTGATGACCCCAACAAAGTTTTGCGTACGCATTTCCAGAGTACCGTACCCACCAAGGAGCTAACTACCATGGAGTCTTTTGATCCTGAGGGTGGATACCCATACATAAGAAAAATGCTATCATGGGCATTTGAATCCCACCTTGATGAGCCCGAGTTTAAGGTTAACCAAGGAGTGGTACTAGCATTGTCTGAAGGAAAGGGGGACAACCCCATTATAAACACGTAACAAATATCAAATGAGCAAGTGTGTAATGTGCTCAAAAAGTCTCTATGGAGGTAGAGGCTACTCTCTTCTGTAGAAATGATAGGGTTAAAGTCTTGGAGGACCTGATGGAGAAGAGGAAGGAAGAAGTAGTTAAGCTAACAAAGGAACTCAGCCTTGAAAATCTGATCAGTGCTCAACTACAACGAGAATTACAAGAGGAGAAAGCTAAAGTGCGTGAAGTTTCCAAGAAGGTGGAGCTCATCTCCCAGGCTATTATCATGAAGCACCCAGACCTTAACCCTCCCATGCAAAAATATGGTTCCTCCCTCAAATGTCTTGAGGACTTGACTCAGATCCTCACCGTGGAAAGGTAGCCTCTGGTCTTGGATTCGGTAGAGGATGTAGATGTGCGCTTGGAGTAGGAGGACAAGTTGAAATTCATCGTACTCATAGCTGAATAAAACAAGGTGCTCACCGATGTAAAAATAGTTGCACAAACTTCTGGGGTCACATACGACCATTGCACGGATCAGGACAAGGTGACAAGCATGCTGCTTGCTAGTGACGAGGCCAACTCAAGGACTTCATAGAAAAGAATAAAGACAATAGAAATGAGTGAGAAAAGATCCTATCTCAAGTGGAAAAGAAGTTTGAAGCTATCGATATCCTATGGGTCTCAATCAACACCTAGCTTAAAGAGCTCTACAAGGTCATTATGAGGAAGATCGATGCCTTGGAAGATCAAACAAAGGAACTGGAGATAGTAGTAGAGACGATAAAAACACAAGGGGAAGGGTTAACCTTCGACAAGGTGAGTGCAAGATGAATTCAAAGGCATGGAATACACTAGAGGCTGACCTGTGGTAGAACTTCCCCCTTCTTCTTCTTTAGGTAGTTCCCCTTCTATTCTTTCTCTCCCCCATTCTTTAGTCTTTCCCTACATTCTTTTCCAAGGTAGGGCCTTGCCTTTTTGTACTACATTCTTTGAAGAGGTTCTTGAGGGTGGAGAATAGGTGAAGTGTGGGGTAATGTTGGGACCCTATTGTAGCTTCCAAATCTTAAAGGCACGTAGGAATGCATGGCTAGAGGAAGCAAAAAAGTTAAGGCACCAAAGGTAGGATTCAAAAGAGGTTCTTGGAGAACTAAGGATGCACACCCACAAAGCAGAATTCAGGATTTAGCCATTTTCAACCTTTTAGATAGAACACATGAAGAACGTGTTCTGTTTGGATAAGGTTCCAACCTAGCAACAGGGTGTCCTGGAAGGAATATACCTTGTGATAAGAAGATCCAAAAAGCTAATCATGACATGGAGAGGCATGCGCCTGAGGTGATCCACACCTTGACACTTAGGGCCAGATCTCGAGGTTACAGAGGGAGTTTTTGAGATCGATGCCTATATATATGCGCGCCCTAGCAAAGAAAAGGAGAGAACCCAAGGAAGGAAGTGGAGCTCTGCAGAATTAATGTCGAATTATGGGATAAAAAGGGTAGATGATTATAGGAAGGTTGTAATGAGGGAATGGGGAATGTAAATTTTGTTTTGAAAACCTTCATGTATGGATCCAGATATGGCACATGACTATGGTCTCCCCTTCTGTGATATTCTATAAGTAATGCTATGAATGAGTATGATAAGGTTACCATGACGATTGTATTAAGATCTTCTCTCTATAATATCTGCATATTTCTATTATGCTTTTGTTCTTTTATAATCATGAACCTTATTTGAATGTTAAGTCTATTTGTGGATTTACAACTTCCTATTTCTATTAATTCTATTAAGCGCTTTCACTTTTGATATGACTAAAAGGGTATAGAAGTCGTTCTGAGCTCTATATATTTTTCATGTCCTTTAAATCAATAATTCAAGATCATGAATGATGCCTTCCACTAAACTAACATAAAATAGAGACTCAGCTCCCTCTCGCATTCCTCGGGTGAGCGCCAAAGCCCGCTAGGTGATAGGACAACGCACATGAGGTTCCCTTGTTCTGGTGGGTGCAAAAATGACTACGTTGTTCTAATTAAAAATTAGAATAGAGGAACCAATGATGGTTTAAATAACCGATGATGGTTAAAGGGGGCCGATGATGGTTATAGTAACCAATATCGGTTACTATGGGAAATCAATAGTTTTAGCAAATGAGGCCAAAAACTAATGAAAATGGAATGAGGAAACTGTATATGATAGTGATATTAGAATTCTGGGGATATGATGATGTCCTGAGAATTTCAAATAGAATAGAAGAGGTGATGAATTCTTTTTGGGTAAAATAACCAAAAGAGTTGGAAACTAACACCGGTTAGGTAAACCAATGATAGTCAGATGGAAACCGGTGATGGTCACTGGACCGACGCCGGTTACTATGAAATTTGAAGAAGTGAAGAAAAATTTGTTTTTGTGAATTGAGTCAGATGGAGTATCAACCCAAAAGTTTGAGGATGATAGTATTAGACCCTGACACACTCAAAAATAGTCAGAATACTCCAACTATGATGGTGGAGTGTGAAAGGAATAGGAAAGTGGAGAACGTAACCTCACAACTCGAACGTAACTTACCAAAAGGATAAGAAAAACACGCAATGTTATAAGTGAATTTTATGTGTTCAATTTATGTTATTTAAGGATGAATTATGAATTAAGAAAAAATATTTTTGGTTGGGAAGGCGTCCTATGAAGAGGAAAATTATAAAGGGTGGTTTAAGGTTATGTTTTGGTGAGGGTGGTCCTTTCTCTAAGTTAATGACTAGACAGAGAAACTAGTTGGGAACCCACTATCAATCCTCTGATCATGTGATCATTGAAAACTTATTATAGGCAAGGTTTTTTTTAAGAAGATGTGTGAATTTTTATTTGTGCAGTTTGGAAAAGAGAGAGAGAAGACAAAGTGATCCTATGATTCAATTATGTCAACCATCAGCTGGGTATGACTTCCAGCACATAGGTTGACCTCAGTTTTTAATGTGAGCTAAAATGCAACATACAAGGATGAAATGCAACAGATTTTAGAACCTAAATAAACAATTAAATTCAATTTAGAAAATAATGAATAGGTCAAGAACGTTATTTTACACTACTATACGAGATGTAGGAAAAAATAAATGATTTGTTTTAAACACCAAATCACAAATGTCGTTTAGACAATTAGAAGAAAATAATGTTACCAGGAGAAGATTAAATATGTATTTTAAAAAATAAAGAGACACACAAAATTTACCTATATGAAGAAAATGTAATGAACCCAAGAGAGGGTCCCACTGGGCGTGCCAAAATGTTTCACCGATTCTTGATAAAATTAATGAAATAGATAGAGGGTGGCAAGCCAAGGAGGAATACATGTTTACAAAGTTGGTTGAAGGTTGTGCATGCATTTCTGATTTCCAATCCAAGATGAATGTGAAGAACATCCTTTTGCCTAGGAGGAACTACATGTAAATGTAAAACAAGACCACAATAAGAATATTAAACAATATATGTCAGTCAACTACCCAGTGTGTGTTAGATCTAGGAAGTGTGATACTTCCTAGATGGTTTTCAATCCACTATTTAATACATTTTAATGTAGTAAATAAAGTAAAAAAATAACATCCTACTGTAGCTCATATGATTTAGGTATCTCATTCAAATACAATAAGAAAATTTAAGTAAATAGGTAGGGTTATGATCAGATCTATAGGTTGGGAGAGTGGTTTTGAGTTTCTATAGGTTTGACAAAGGTTTGGTAAAGGTTACAAATGGTTATGGGAAATTTAGGAGTGGGTATTAGCTTTTTCATGAGTTGGGTTATTAGACACGAGACTCGATGTCGGTCGAGTGTGACCGATGATGGTTTAGCTATTATCGACGATGGTTTAGGGTGGATAAGGGTAGAATAGTTAAATTTAAAAAATAGGGGTCCAGGTTCTCTCTGTGTCTACATAGAGAGATGGGGAGGTCTATGGAGTCTCTTCATATGGTGTATCTAACTTGGGTGAGGCTTTTGTGAGGTTTTAGGGGTGATTAAATCAATTTATTGAAAGTCCTGTCACAAGAAACAATAAATCGACATCGGTCTAATGACCGATGGTGGTAAAGGGGAAACCAATGATGGTCCAGGTGATATGTGTCGAAGAGGGGAAAAATGGTGGAAATCAAATAAACTTGGTTTTGGATCTTCTCTGTGATTACATAGAGAATGGAAGAAGGATGGTTAGGTTCATAAAAATGCTAGGAAGGCTCAGGAATGCCTAGGAGTCAGGTATGGGGAGCTAAAAGGTTATGGGTGGTTGGATGGGTGGATTAATAGGAAGGTGGGGATGGTAGAATGAAAAGTAGAAAAATAATCTAATAAATAGAACTAAAGAAACAATAATCTAAGTATGGAGTGATACAAATCATAACACACTTACTTGTATTTGCAGACCTGGTTGGTGGAGGATAGAAATGGTTGATTTGTGAAACTGATGATTAGTGCCACAGCAACACTTTTCAGAATGTTACCGTAAATTTCAATGCCTTCAGATCAATCTTGGTGCAGGCTATGGTCATATGGATTCTTGAATAGGCTCTTGTTTGTGCTTGCATGCAAATCTCTCTTTCCCCAAAACTTAGAAGTGATCCACCTCTTGAAATTTCCAACCTCCCAAATAAGGTTACAAAAATGAATATATGGTAACCAATAGTGATTTAGGTTAACCATCATCGGTATAGGGTTAACCCACGCCCATTCTGCGGGAAATCCTAGGTTTTCTAAAATAGCAGATCTTGGCTATCGTTTGGCCAATTATTCCCATTAGTCTAGATTTAAAATGGTATCTTGCACTTAGATCAGTGGTATGTTATTAGAGAAAGAATATACATCTAATTTGAGGTTTAGACTAATTATCAGTTAGTTAAGGTAACTAGAAATTGAATCTTAGTTAAAGGAAACATGATAAGAATAGGTTTATGATGAGGTTTCTAGGTGAAGTGGCTGGGTGAGGTGTAAATTAATTTAATTAAATCAATAGATAAAGTGAGGATAGGTATTAATTTAATTGTAAGTAATTAAATTAATATAAATGTGGGGTAAAGGGGGCATGGTTATATGAACATGATATTTTAACCGCTTGAAAGGGGATCAAGGGTAGTGTGACTCAAATTTGGTGTCTACAAATCCATCCATATAGTTACCTTGAACTAGAAAATAAAGATCCTTCAAAGGCATACAAAGATGAGCTACAGGAAGTAACAAAGCAGATATTTGTGTAAGAAATATTAGATGTAGTAGAAGTTACGGAAGACCCCGAGTTGATTCTTGATCTCTTAACTCGTACCATGGCCATACAAGACAAGTATGAGTTTTCCTCTGATCCTCCCATCAGTACTCAAATGCCTCATAGTGGAGTAGAGATAAAGGATGAATGTAAGGTTTCTCATGGAGAAGATGTCAATGAGCATAGACCCAGGAAAGAAAGTAAATTAGAATATTCAATAAATTTGAATGAAAATCAGCTTCGGGGAAGTGATGAGATGCTTAATGAAAAATCAGCTCTATGGATAAACACAGAAGAAATCTGGCACTATGAAACTGATTTCAAATAATGTGAAGACAATGGAATTTCTAAGCGAAGGCTTAAGCATCAAGAAGCTCACATGGACTCACTCCTACAAAAAAACATGGTCATGAAAGCACCCAACTTTCATAAACAGTTAAGGAGAGGAGGCTACTTTCTGGAACCATTCAATGGATTTGCAGAACAACATCACTCGGGTTTCCCACTCAAGGGTAAAATTTAAGGAATTAAAATTTCTTCAGTGAAAGTGGGTTGTCCCTTGCCTTGTACCATAGGTGATTTCTATGTTTGTTTCCCTTTTGTATGTGTTTCCCTTCCTGTTGTGTGTCATGTGTTTCCATTATGTTGTTTTGTGTGTGTGTGTGTGTGTGTGTGTGTTTCCTTCTTCATTATCTTTCTCTCTTGTAAATTGTACATGACTCCACAAGGCCCAATGGATAAGGTATTGGTTAATGGATCATATGGTTTAAAGTCTAGATTATGGATTCCCCATGTATTTACTACACTCAGTCCATGTCATGTCCATAAGCTAGAGCCAGCTATTGTCATGCAAATGTGTAACAAGGAAATTAACAATTTCTAAGCATGACAACGATACCCATGTACCAAATTTTTCATGTTTTATTATTCGAGGCACCGCATGGTCTACCCAAATCACCTAGTAACCTCCCGGTTGGTGTTAATTCACTCACCTAGGTGATTTAGATAAGTCAAATCAACCCGTCTAGGTGATTTTAGGTGTTCTTGAAAACTACTATTTTTGGGCAGTATTGAGAAGGGCTACCACTAGCCTTCCCAAGACTAGAGAAACCCCCTGGAGTGGAACGAAGGATCCAAATCCAACATGAAGGTGAATTGAAGGCATATAAACATCATGGAAGTTATTTTGGAATATTCAAGGAATATTTGGAGATTTTGGAGTAGTTTGATCAAAATCAGGGTTCACAGCTTAGCAAGGACATAGGCCAAAACAATTGTTGAGATTTCGAAGGTGATTCTGGGAGCTCTGGATGGAGTTAGGAAAAAAAAAAACATCATTGGAAAGGTAATTCCAATCCCTACAATATGGTGAAATTATGTTTTTCACAACACTTTGGCGCAATGGTTTTGCAAGTAGTTTTTCTCATGTATATGTGGAGTACTAGATCAAAAATATGATATTTCAGGGATCAAATGAATTAATAAAACCTAAAATATTAACAATTGGATTAAAAATTCCATTTGTAGTAAATATCATAAAACATTCATCAAAAATTCCATTGGGAGTTCAAGATATTGTCGTCGCAAGTTATCCTCAAGGTTCGGGAGTTAGTCAAATTTTCAGCTCTAAGAGCCTGACAAGATTTTGTGTCCCTCACGTCCCTCAAGGTTAGGGAAATCAAGGTTGGAAAAATTCTCCCAGCCCCCATGAATCCCTCTGGACCCACATATGACCTCCAAGATCACCAGTTCAACCCCAGTGCTTTTGGGATCTCGAGCCTTAATCGTTGGATTGCTTTGCCACGTGTCATCACCTGGAGCACCATGGAATTTGATGTCCCTCATGTCCCTTTGAGGTGAGGGACATAAAACATGGAAAAATGTTCCTATCCCCTAAGGAGACTCCTATTCACTCATGTGACCTCTTCAAGAGAGAATTTCCACCCCTAGGTGCTTGTCGGCCTTCATTATGAACTGTCAGATCTCCGCTATGTGTCATTGCCTTGTTCACCGTGGAATTTGATGTCCCTCACATACCTTTGAGGTGATGGAAAAAAACATGAAAAAATGCACCCGCCCTTGCTGTGCATTCTTTTCGAATAATTTAAATCTAGCACTTAGCCATTTTCCTCCCAATTTCTTCTTCACAGACTTCATACCTTGCCATGGCTTTGTTCATGATTGTCCAGACACCTAGTCCACAATTGTTTCTCTAAACCATCTCCAGCATGGTAAAAATCCTCCACTCAATTAAAATGCATAGTTCTTAGATAAAAAATGGGTTACAAAATTGAAGAATGGCAGAGAAATGAAGAAAAATGAAGATTTTTCACCAGATAACCACGAAGTCACCGAATCAAAAAATCCTCATATCTTGCAAAATACAAGTCGATTGAGGTGTCATATTTTTCATACTCCCAAATTTTCCAAGATTATGAAGATGTAACAAATGAGAGGTCGAATGGTTCCCTGAAACATTTTTTTCCAAAAAAATCTATATTTCGTGCACCAGCTCACATTTGTTAGATCTCCCATCAATCCAATAATGGAAACAAGATAAAAACTTGCACATGGACTCCAAATGGAAATTGTCACAATGGAGTTTTTTTTTCATAAACGGAGACAAAAACTAGACCTACAAATTTTGACCTCCATTATTGGCCACCATGGCAACTCTGTGCTCGAAGACACTGTCAGTGAAAATTTTAAATTTTATTTCCAAGCATTCTAGTGGGAGAAATCAAGTGAAATTTAGAGGACATGACCATGATGACAAGACAAGTCTGGAAAAATATGTTCCATCACAAACTGAGCAATGGAAGTCCACTTTCTAAAAATAGTAAGTTTTCCTATATAGACTCGCTATGTTTGGAAAGTTGTCATCAAAAGTGGCTATGGCAAAGGTAGTGTGCACTGAAGATCACCAGGAAGCCAAGAATGATTGTCCAAAGCATAAAATAGTGAAAATGACCACTTACTAAAAATAGTAAGCTCTCTATATGGGTGCTTACTAAAAATAGTAAGTCAACCCAAGAAGTGGCTGAGGTGAAGGTAGTGTGCATAGGATTGAATGAATAAATTCATCACATCAAGATGGTCAAGAAGAAGAAAGAATCACCTCTTACTATAAATAGTAAGTCTCCCATGTGGGTACTCACTATCAATGGTAATTCATACTCAAGGGAAATTTTGGAACAATGGGACATAGAGGAATTATCATTCGGGTCAATAAAATCATTTAGGATACTCCATGGGTATTTCTCATAGGGAATTTGAGTCTCATCTCAAAGAATTCAACAATATCTCTTGACATTCCCTTCATGGCTCGAGCAGGGGAGTATCTTGTGTGGGGTGGAAGTTTTGGTCATCGGTAGAACCATTCAGAAGTGTTTTTAAACACTCATTCCAAAGCATATGTGAGCTAATTTGAAGGAGTTTCACATGATTTTGAAGATTTAGAGTTTCATCGCATTGGGGCTTTCCATCAATGAGGATCATTGGAATTCATCAGGGGCAACATATTCTCTTCTTCTCTCTCTCTTCTCTTCATACCCCCAACTTTATCTCTCTTCTCAATGTTCTAATTTTGCGTTGGGGTTACACTTTTTCATGTCTTAATGTTTCTAATGTAATAAGTCACCTTTATGTTATAAAAAGGGACTTAAAAGTTTCCTAAGAAGTTGAAAATTTTTAAGTTGTGTGAGGACATATGAAAAGGAATTAGGGGGTAGACAATGATTCATCTCTCATTCTATAAATTGTAAATCCACTCCCATTTCAAATGGTTAGTGATTGATTTTTTAAACTCAAGAGTGTATTATACTTTGAGAGAACAAAGGAGATAGCCATTTTCTTCCATTTTCCCCCTCACTAGTTTTCCTCCATTCCCACAAGTATGTATAATTTTTTTAATGCAATCAATACAAGAAGGGGTTTCTATATTTATTTGACTAAGGGGATTCTTAATACTTTGTGATCAATAAATTCTATTTGGTCTTGTTGCTATTTGTAGAGTTATTTCTTTCCATAAATGCACATGTTTAAATTTCTAACTAGTGTGTGCAGGAATATGATTTTCTACATGCATTGTTAGTTCTCCCATATGATTTATCACTCCCCTTTCCCACTCTTTAGACAAAGTGTTCCATAGCAAGAGATTTATAGCTTTTCCGCAGGGTCGGTGGAGTGCCTCTATTCGATCCCTGACCGTAAGGCCACCTAGAGAAAACTCACTTTCACTCGTGCATGCATATACGGAAGTTGCACCGGTAATAGAGGGACTTAGAATTCCAAAGCATTGGCAAGAAACCACAAATTTTTCCCCAAAACAATTTCTCACCAACACCGATAAAGCAAAGAAAATAACTCAAAGATAAGGAAAACCACTCTCAAAGAGCTGAAATATCACAACAAATAAGAATATATTTTTGGCAAATGAAGGAAAAGTCTATAAAGAAAATGAATCGGTGGACAAGAATCTATTAAAATTAATTAATGTCATCGTAATCTCAAGCCACATGATTTTTTTTTGAATTTTTCTCTCCTACTCATACAACTACCATTGATGGGTTATTAATTCTTTGGCCATTGAATATTTATTCACACCATTCAATTTTTTTAACTTCCTCCCTACTTTAAATTTTCCACAAGGACTCCATGGAAATTTTTCATTTTATCCTCCCCTCTTGTGAGAGCCCCGTGTTATATTCTCGAGTCTAGGATTTTTGGCATGATGTGAATGCTTCGAGCTATATTTCAAGTGTGGGTCTCTATGGTAAAATGCTCCAACTTTCCATGGACATGAAAATTCCATGATTTATTTTGGGTCCAATTTTGTTTTGGGTCATGAATTATTTTGGAGGCCCAATTTTATATTATATTATATGTGGAAATCTATTTTTATTTTGGGTCCATTTTTGGGGCATATTTAGAAGCAATAAATTGTATATTTTTATATTAAAAATGATATAAAAGGGTAGTTTGAGGATAATTATTCTTATATTTGTACAACAACACTAAGAAACAAAAGGGGAGAAAAATATAGAGAGAAGAGAGCAGCAACTCAAGGAAGAAGTAAAAAAATATAGAAAAGGAAATATAGTGAAAAGGTGATATTCGAGAAGAATATATAGAGTGCAACAACATAGAAATTATTTTTTAATATAAGGAAAAAAAGATTAGCAGCTCGAGATTGTAAAAGATTTTAAATTGATTATAATACATAATTTCTAGTGTGTTGTATTTGTGTTCTAGTTGTGTATTTTCCTTATCGATTGTATTTGACACTAAATTTTGCCGAAAATTAGTATCAAAGCAAAAAAAAGCTCATTATTTCTTGGGTTTTAGTATATATTTTATGGTTTGAGTTATAATGGCTTCTAATAGAAACAACGTATGAAAAGAACCCCCAATATTTTATGTGAATTTTTTTGATATATGGTGTATGAAAATGAAGAAAGTTTTCTCTTCCGAAGAGCTATGGGAATTATTTGAAGGTTGATATACAAAGGTAGAAGACTAGGCTACATTTAATGCATTAACACAAGCATAGGAAAATGAATTGAAGGAGAATAGAAGAAAGGATGTAAAGTCCTTAAGCTATATACAAAATATAGTCATAGATTCAGTTTTACCAAGGATAACAACAACTACAAACTTAAAGCAAGCATGGGACACTTATAGAATGCATATCAAGGAAGTGACAAAGTGAAATTTGTAATATTGTAGATGCTAAGGAGAGAGTTTGAAAATATTCTCATGAAAGACTCAAAATCTGTAAATGACTTCTTTACAAGAACTCGACCATTATCAATTAGATGAGGACTAATGGTGATATTGTTGAAGATCATAGAATCATAGAGAAGGTATTAAGAAGTATTCTAGTCATATTTGAACCAATTGTGGTAGTCATAGAAGCATCTAAGGACTTTAAAAATGAGTTTTGATGAGCTGATGGGTTTTTTGCAAACGCGTGAATAGAGGATGAGTAGATTAGCGAGGCTCCTCCAATGAACAAGCCTTTAAAATAAACATAAATTCTATAGGCAGAGGGGAGGATCATATAATGGAGGAAGAGGAATATATAACAACCAAAAATAATGTCGAATTCACAACCAATATCAAGAGCCATATGAAAGAGGAAGATGTATAGGAAGGAGCAACAACACTTCTAGAGGTGGTTCTTCATAAAGGTATGAAAAATAAAATGTGCAATGTGTTGGTCATCAAATAGGACTTTTAAGAAGAGCAATAGTCAGGGGACAAGAAGTCCCTCCTCTTTAATGGGAGAGGTTCCCTTATTCAGAAACGAACTTATTTACAAATATACAAAACATGATTTTATAGTTGAACTTGGATATTACGAAAGTGTTTTCCACAAGGATCATCAGTTACAAAAGGACTGAGGAAAGGGAATACGAGGGTGAGCAGAAGAGCAACATGCAGGATTATAGATAGCAGAATAATCCTTTATGTATACGAAGTTGCAGTGAATTTAAAACAAGATCGTTTGTATAAGATGAGATTACCAGACACAAAGTTCTGTAAATAACCTTCTTCAGATTCATTAATCAAGGACACAAAGTTCCTTCTTGGTTATACAAGATCACTATACTCGTAATATTTGAAAATATGCAATGAGTGAGACTAACGAACTAGAAACAAATGATCTTCACGAAATTAAAAGAAAACACAGAGATAACAGAGATTGGATAGACAATGAATGGAAAGCCCTTTTGTATTGATTTCTCTCTGATCTATTTACACTTCCAGAAAATATGCCAAGTTCTTCCTCCTTTCAAAATGGCGCAAAGAAGGCCATTATATAGCTTACAATTCGGTTACTCTTCGTAACCGTTTCTTTTAACTAACGGATAGTCAAGGACCGCCAATCGCAATACCTTAACTAATTACAAGGAATAGGAAGAAGAGAAAAGAATGAAGAAGGAGACAGGTGGACAGTCACTGAGAGGGACCCACCGTCTTCGGAAACCGCTGCTTGAATTTTCTTCCACGTATCAGCTATGTCCTTGCCACGAGGGACACACCAGAATTTTCATCTTGAGGATGACAATGAATATCTTTGAAAACTGATGTAACCAGCGTCTTGAGAGCTTTGTCCTTCTGCCAGCTGTCCTTGAAATTTGATCTTCGGATTGATAGTATCAGAGCCACAACTTAAATTCATATTTTAGCATATTCGGGTTCAGCGGGAAAAACTAAGTATGAATTGCATTAGGTTCACTTGGGACATGTGAGATGCGAATGCGCGCACGCGGTTCGGCCGATTCAGGTGAAATAGGGAGAAGACACACAAATGCATTTTGGGACATTTGGGACGAAAACGCGCGAAGGACGCGGTTCGGGTGTTTCGGCCGAAATTGGAACAGTTTGCATTTTTTTGATTTGGGACAAAGAGCTCTGAGGTACGCGACTCGGGAGTTTCGGCCGATCGGGGAACAGAGAGCAATTTGGAACTCGGGACAGTTGGGACAAAATTGCGCGAAGGACGTGGTTCGGGTGAATCGGCCGAAAATGGAATAGTTTGCCCGATTAACTTTGGGACATTTGGGACATGAAAGCGCGGTTCGGGTGAATCGGCCGAAAATGGAACAAAAGGCCCGTTTGAACTTGGGACATTTGAGACAAAAAGTTCTGGAGTACGCGACTCGGCCGGTTCGGGTGAAAATGGAACAACTCGCACTTTTTGATTTGGGACATTTGGAACAAGAAAGTGCGAAGTACGCGGTTCGGGTGATTCGGCCGAAATTGAAACAACTTGCACAATAAGTTTTGGGACACTTGGGACAAAAAGTTCCGACGGGCGAAAATGGAACAACTTCGTGGATTTCGCCGATCGGGAACAGAATGCACTTTTGTACTTGGGACAGGCGAGACAAAAATGTCCGACAGGCCTGAAATACATACAAAATGACCCGAAACACAGATTTTCTCAATTTTCACGACTTAGGCACTTTAGAGGAAAACACTCATAACTCAAAATTTTGAAATTTTACTTTCATTAGGGCAGGGAATTTTGAGTGGACAACAGCTGGCTCCTTCTGGGGATGACTTGGTATAAATTCAAGGAATGAGGCAAGGTAAGAACTTAGACAAACTTGGGGAAAGCAGACCAGTGCCTTATCCATTGGGCCACGGAGTCAAAAAGAACACCAATACAGAGGGCAACACACCAGAACAACAAAAGGAAAACACACAAAAAGCGAGAGAAAAACACACCGTATGAATATACAAGGACTCCTAATCACCTTGGACTTGAACAACTTGAGGTACTGCCCACTATAAGGAAGTGGGAGGGGGAACCATCCATGTAATCAAGATAGAAAGAATTCTTACCAGCAAAGTGCCTGATCTTGAAAGGCCCGAGCCAAAGGGAATCAAACTTTCCATGGCTGCCACGAGGTTCATGTCTTTTATCCCATAGCAACACAGTGTCTCCAACTTGGAAATCTCTGAACCTAGCTTTCTTGTCAAACAGGGCCTTTACCTTTTGCTGGTGAACAGATATCCTATCAGCAACCATCAATCTGTCCTCATTCAGTTTATGCAGGTACATAATCCTCTTATCCAGAGCATCACTGAAACTAGTATCCTCAATGGCCTTCATTAGGTGCAAGGCTGGTAGTTCCACTGTCACTGGCAATTGAGCTTCTGCTCCATATATCACTTGAAAAGGAGACATTCCAATGGCTCTCTTTGGTGTAATTCTGTCTGCCCAAAGAGCATCATAGAGCTTCTTGTGCCAGTTTCGTTGAGACTCATTGACCAACTTCCTTATGATAGTCACCAGATTTTTGTTTGTGGATTCTGCTTGCCCATTGCCCTGAGGGTAGTAATCTGAAGAGTGAGCCAAAGAAATGCCATATCCGTATCAGAAGTCCATTATCTCAGCTGAAGAGAAATTCGAGGCATTATCTGTTACAATCTTGTTAGGTACACCATACCTTACCAAGATATTCTCCTTGATGAAGTTGCAAACCACTTCAGAAGTAGTGCTCTTAACTGGAATAGCTTCCACCCATTTGGTGAAGTAGTTAGTGGCAGTTAGCACATGAGTGTGACCAGCACTAGAAGCAGGATTGAGTGCACCAATGAAGTCCAAACCCCACTGTTGAAATGGTTCCTCAATCACAACTGGCTTGAGAGGCAAAGAAGCCAATTTAGGTCTTCCCACAAAAGTCTGACAAGCCTCACATTTATCAACCCACTTGGATGCATCTCTAAACAAGGAAGGCCAATAGTATCCTCCACGGAGTATCTTGTGAGCAGTAACCATTGATGAAAAGTGCCCTCCACATGCATGATCATGAAAAGCTGAGAGCAACTTTCTCTGCTGTTCCTTGTCCACACACTTTAGAAATCTCCCATCCAAGCCACGTTTGAACAAAGCATTTTCCCATAATACATATTGTGCTGACCTCAATTTAACAGTCCTCTTTTCCTTGGCAGTTAAATGAGAGGGGCATTCCCCATAGGTGAGAAAATGGGCGATGTCAGCATACCATTCATCAACTGAACTCAGGAACAGAACAGTAGGAAGGTCAACTTTCTCCTCAAGCAACTCATGTTTGGCTCCTTCAGCAATGAGCTCACAAAGACCTTTTCCACGAACCAGCTTGGTCGGTTTGATATCAATGTCATACTCTTGGACCTTAGCCACCCAGTTCCCTCTCTTGGATCCAAATTCTTGCTGTGTAAGAATCGACTTAACAGTTGTATCTGGAACCAGCACCATGGAGTGAGAGTTGAGGATATAGAAACGAAATTGTTTAACAGCTTTGACCACTGCAAAAGCATGTTTCTCCATCATGGTGTATTTCAACTCGTGATCTTTCAGAATATAGCTCATGAACGCAATCGGTAGCTCATGTTCATCAGAGTCTTCTTGAGTCAAGACAGCAGCCAAGGTATTATCTGTAGCATAGCAATAGATGATGAAATCTTTGCTGAAATCAGGACAGGCTAAAACTGGAGTTTTAGCGATAGCTCTTTTGATACCTTCAAAGGATTCCTTTCCTTCAGAAGACCAACCAAATGTTTGTTTCCCTTTCATCATTTGAGAAATATTCAAAGTTAACTCTACAAAATCAGGGATGAACCTTCTTAAAAAATTGATCTTACCGAAGAAGGAGTGCACCCCCTTTTTACTGGTTGGGAGAGGAATTTGCTGGATAGCTTGAACTCGTTCAGGATCAATCTTAATACCATCCTTGGAAACGATGTGTCCTAATAACCTTCCCTCAGTGACACAAAAGATAGATTTTTTAGGGTTCAGAGAGATCCCATGCTCTCTGCATCTCAGCAGAACTGTCTCTAGGTGATCAAAATGATCCGCTCTTGTCTTTGAAAACACTGTCAGGTCATCAAGATATATGACAATACATTTCCCTTTCAAACTCCCAAAGGCCAGATCCATAGCTCTCTGGAAAGTGGCACCAGCATTAATAAGCCCAAAAGGCATTCTCTTGTAAGCAAAGGTGCCCCAGGAGTAGTGAAAGCTGTTTTATGTTGATCTGATATCAACCTCTACCTAATTGTATCCGGAAAATCCATCAAGCATAGATAACATTTGAGCACTTTTGCTTGCAATATTTGATCCATCATGGGAAAAGGATAATTATCTTTCAGAGAAGCCTGATTTAGGTTCCTGAAATCAACACAGATGCGGATCTCACCATTCTTCTTTCTAACAGGCACAATATTTGCAATCCATGTTGAATGGTGGATAGGAAAGATAATTTTAGCTTTCAACAACTTCTGTATCTCCTGAAAGATGGTGTCAGCTACTTTGGGGTTGTATTGTCTCTGTTTCTGCTTGAAAGGCTTAATTCCAGGCTTGAGGGGAATAGAGTGCTGCATATCTTTTGGTTTGAAAGCTTTCAAATCTTCATAAGAGTAAGTGAGAACATCTTTATACCTTTTTAGAAGATCAATTGCTTTTCTCCTCTCATCTGCTGTGCAACATTTTCCAATGTTCACGAGCTTGGGGTCAGTAGAACTCCCAATATCAATCTTATCATACTCAGCTGATTGCTGAGGCCCAGAAGAAGCTCTAGATTTCACATACCTGTCATGCTTATCAAATAGTTCCTCCAAACTCACCAGCCCTTTAGGAATCTTGTTTCCTTTGAGTTTAATGCACCCTTCCTGATCTGTTTCTTCTCCTTGGGTGACAGCTTGGCCAAAGGACACACTTTCACGAGGCAGGTTGTCACTTCCCTCAAAATACAGTTGTTCAAAATTACCTTTGAGTTCCAGGAAGGAAAGCAAATGCTGATCATTATTGAAAACCTGCCAGTTATTGGTGTTGTCAGGTACACTAGGCCGATGGACCATTTCAATGGTGAATTTGTCCTGAGAGAAATCAGGATGAGGAATCAGCAGTGACCCTGAGACAGCTAGTGAATCAGCCCTGCTGTTCTTTTCCCTAGGTATTGCTTCAATAGAGAAAGCATCAAGGAATTCAATGGAATCCCAAACCTGATTCCGGTAATGCTTCAGCCTCCCATTTTTTACCTGAAAAAGGCTTCTGACCTGCTTTACAATCAATTCTGCATCACCACGAGCCAGAAGATTCTTCACACCTTGTTCTTTGGCCACTTGCAGTCCAAGAATGAGAGCCTCATACTCTGCTGTGTTATTAGTGTTTTCGAACTGCAGCTTAAATGAAAAAGGATGAAGGACACCTTCCGGTGACACCAGCAGAACACCAGCTCCAGAACCAGCCGAGGAACAACTTCCATCAAATTCTAAAATCCAAATACCATTAGGATCTTTAGGTGACATTCTGGGAAGTTGGATTTCATCAGGGGACATAATCATGTAATTGCCATGACCCATATCCTCATAGAGTATTTGTGCTCTAGGATCATCTGTTTTCTGCACAATATACTCAGACTGCTTCTCGGGCAACAACTTCTTCATTTGTCCATTGACAGGCACGAGTGCATGCGACCAGTCCATTTGGATTTCTCCACCCACATCTTTGCAGAAGTTCCTACTTAGCAACATCCCGTATGAAGGAGGGATATCTGCTACTAAGATAGTAGCCAACACTTTCTTTTCAGGCAAGGCAGCAAAAGCCACTTGTGCATCTTTAATCCTCCCGACCAGGGGCACTTCTTTGCTTTCCATGGAGTAACAGGATCCATAAGTGCGAGTGAGGGTCAGGCCTAAAGCATGAGCTACTTTAGCAGGCATTACATTATCTGAGGCTCCTGAGTCAATGACACAATTACTGAGCCTATGGCCAGCTATAAGAAGTGTTACATAAAAAGGTTTAATTTTGTCACCAGGAGAGGTGACAGCAGCTACCAGGCTAGGCTGTGGTGCAGAAGAAGGAGTAGGAAAAAGACCTTTGGGATGGGTTTGATAGTACTCAGCTTCTGAGATTTGTACCTTGGTCTTTTTCAGGTGATCAACAATATCAAAGGATCCAGAAGTGGACGGGCCATCATCATTTGGAATTCTAGGCTTATCAACTTTAGGAGAAAAAGAAGAAGCAACTTTGGTAACTGGATTGATAGGACTCACCTTTGGTGTAGACGAAGTAGGGATAGGAAATCCTCTTCTTGCAATTACAGGGATAGTTACCGACTGCTCCTTGAATTTCTTAGGTGGCTGGGTCACCTTCTCCCTCTGCTTTGTCTGTTCTCGAGTCATGACAGCAAAAGATTCACTGTTCATGTCTGCTACCACTTCATCATAATCATCAATGCCCTCAGTGGTAAAGAAATTCACTCGAGATCCCTCAAGTTCCTCTGCCTCATCATCAAATTCTCTCGCAAACTCTTCGCAAGCTTCGTTATCTTCATCATCATCTGGTTCTTCCACCTCGCAGGTCGCATTGACAGGGACTCTAACAGGAGGTCCTTCAAGTGCTAATCTTGTTTGAGAAGCAAGCAAATGATTCCTGGGCTGGAAATTTCTCCTTGGAACGTCTGCATAAGGAGCGTGCTGAGCCAGTTGTTTCTTTATAGCAAGAAGATCATTCACAAGCTTCTGAACTAATGGGTCAGTGTTAGGTCTAGGGGTGGAAGAGGAAGAAGTAGCAGACTTAGATTTGGAAGTGTCTCTTCTCAACTTCCCGACATGATCAAGTCATCCTGGACACTAACGGCCGATTCTTGATCCAGAGCTAACGTTACGAGATTAGCCCTTCTTAGTGCATAACTAACTTTAGGTGATTGGGCATTGAGAAAGAATTTTTTTGAATCCGATCAACAGGTCGAGTGTTTGTTGGAATTTTATTTATCAACCTGTTGAATCGAGCCACAAACTCTCTCATGGGTTCTTGCGAATCTTTCTTTATCTGAGAAATTTGGGCAAGCAAAGCATGCACATCTTCTGCCGGCTTGAAACGATTCTCGAACTGGGTTCTCATGGTGTCCCAGTCGGTTATAGCACCGGCAGGAAGGTGATAGAACCAATCAGCAGCATTATCCTGTAATGTCTCCACGAACAGCCTTACGGAGACGTCTTCATGTTCAACTCCCAAAACTCCACAGGCAACAATGAAAGCTGCGATGTGTTCATCAGGATGCACTTTGCCATCGCCTTTGAATTTGGGGAAGTTCTTCCGGTTACCTCTAGGTAACTCATGCAAAGGCTGAGTAAGGGCCAGGGGCCCGACACGATGACCCCATGGTAATGGTGCCGCCATTCTTGGAAAAAGGCTTGGAGAGGAACTTTAACACCAGCGAGGATCAAAGCTCATAGATTGGGACTAGCAGGATTTGAAGGAATACCACCCGCAGGACTTCTTTCTTGAACAGGTGGTGTGCTTGTCGAACGAGTCCTTCTATTTCTTGTGGAAGGAAGAGGAAAACCTGCTTTGCTCCAAAAGTTGGCGAGAGTCTTCAATACCAAGGGTCCTTCTCCCTCGAGTAAAATGTGGAGTCGCCAGATCAAAAGACGATCGAAAATTACAGAGCTGGAATGTGATTTTCCCAGTAGTCGCCAAAAACTGTTGGTCGTCAAATAGGACTTTTAAGAAGAGCAACAGTTTGGGGACAAGAAGTCCCTCCTCTTTAATGGGAGAGGTTACCTTATTCGAAAACGAACTTATTTACAAATATACAAAACATGATTTTATAGTTGAACTTGGATATTACGAAAGTGTTTTCCACAAGGATCATCGATTCTGAAAAGGATCGAGGAAAGGGAATACAAGGGTGAGCGAGAAGAGCAACATGCGGGATTATAGATAGCAGAATAATCCTTTATGTATACGAAGTTGCATGAATTTAAAACAAGATCGTTTGTATAAGATGAGATTACCAGACACAAAGTTCTGTAAATAACCTTCTTCAGATTCATTAATCAAGGACACAAAGTTCCTTCTTGGTTATACAAGATCACTATACTCGCAATATTTGAAAATATGCAATCAGTGAGACTAACGAACTAGAAACAAATGATCTTCACGAAATTAAAAGAAAACACAGAGATAACAGAGATTGGATAGACAATGAATGGAAAGCCCTTTTGTATTGATTTCTCTCTGATCTATTTACACTTCCAGAAAATATGCCAAGTTCTTCCTCCTTTCAAAATGGCGCAAAGAAGGCCATTATATAGCTTACAATTCGGTTACTCTTCGTAACCGTTTCTTTTAACTAACGGATAGTCAAGGACCGCCAATCGCAATACCTTAACTAATTACAAGGAATACGAAAGGAATAGGAAGAAGAGAAAAGAATGAAGAAGGAGACAGGTGGACAGTCACTGAGAGGGACCCACCGTCTTCGGAAACCGCTGCTTGAATTTTCTTCCACGTATCAGCTATGTCCTTGCCACGAGGGACACACCAGAATTTTCATCTTGAGGATGACAATGAATATCTTTGAAAACTGATGTAACCAGCGTCTTGAGAGCTTCGTCCTTCTGCCAGCTGTCCTTGAAATTTGATCTTCGGATTGATAGCATCAGAGCCGCAACTTAAATTCATATTTTAGCATATTCGGGTCGAGCGGGAAAAACTAAGTATGAATTGCATTAGGTTCACTTGGGACATGTGAGACGCGAATGCGCGAAAACACACATTCGGCCGATCGGGTGAAACAGGAGAAAAGCGCAAATGCATTTTGGGACATTTGGGGCCAAAACGCGTCGAAGGACGGTTGGTGTTTCGGCCGAAATTGGAGCAGTTTGCATTTTTTAATTTGGGACAAAGAGCTCGAGTACGTGACTTGGGAGTTTGGCCGATCGGGAACAGAGAGCAATTTGGAACTCGGGGCGATTAGGACAAAATTGCGCGAAGGACGTGGTTTGGGCAAATCGGCTAAAAATGGAACAAAAGGCCCGTTTGAACTTGGGACATTTGAGACAAAAAGTTCCGGAGTACGCGACTCGGCCGGTTCGGGTGAAAATGGAACAACTCACACTTTTTGATTTGGGACATTTGGAACAAGAAAGTGCGAAGTACGCGGTTCGGGTGATTCGGCCAAAATTGAAACAACTTGCACAATAAGTTTTGGGACACTTGGGACAAAAAGTTCCGACGGGCCCGAAAATGGAACAACTTCAGGGATTTCGGCCGATCGGGGAACAGAATGCACTTTCGTACTTGGGACAGGCGGGACAAAAATGTCCGACAGGCCCGAAATACATACAAAATGACCCGAAACACAGATTTTCTCAATTTTCACGACTTAGGCACTTTAGAGGAAAACACTCATAACTCAAAATTTTGAAATTTTACTTTCATTAGGGCAGGGAATTTTGAGTGGACAACACAATGCTATTACTATAAAATGTTTAGTCATTATGTCATTGAATGTAGGAAGAAAGTATATGATTTGATAAATTAAAATCATAATGCAATCTTCTCTAATGCAAAATAAGTTGAACCTGAGAAGAATGAAAAGAATGGAATTTTTTCTAACTTGCAATGTAGCTAAGTAAGGAAACAAGAAAGTATGGTATTTGGATAGTGCTTGTAGCAATCATATGTGTGGAAATACATAAATGTTTAATAATATAGATGAAGAAATCAGATCTGAAGTGAAGATGGGAATAGATAATAAGGTTCCTGTGATGGGTAAAGGTATTGTATCCATTCTCACCAAGAAAGGAGATAAGAATCATATCAATAATGTTTTCTATGTTCCAAGTTTGAATATAATATTATAACCATTGGGAAAATTGTTCAAAATGGATATAATGTGATGTTTGAAAATTTATAATACAACATATTTGCAAAAGGTGGAAGCGAGAAAGATGATTGCGATAGTGCGGGACATAGGATAGAATGTTCCCTTTGAGGATGAAAAGTGTATCGAGCACAATAACATTCAAGAAAATAACCATTGATCAATATACCTTGTGGCATCTCAGGTATGCACACTTAAGTTATGGTGGATTGTTTGTTATTTATAATAAGAAAATGGCTAAATGATTACCTCATATTGAACAACCAGACATGGTTTGTGAGGCATGAATATTGGGGAAGAAACATAGAAATGTTTTCCCTTAGGTAAATCATGGAGAGAAATATCACCTCTTGAGCTTATACATTCAGATTTGTGTGGTCCCTCCATGTATAAAATTTTATATTTCATTACTTTCATAGATAACTTCAGCAAAAGAACATGGATTTATTTCTTGAAAAATAAATAAGAGACATTTGAAGTGTTTAAGAAATTTAGGTCCATTCTTGAAAATCACGGTGGCCATTATATAAAGACATTGAGAACAGATAGAGGAGGAGAGTATATATCAAATGAGTTTTTAAACTTATGTAAAGAGCACAAGATCAAGAAGCAATTCACAACAAGGTATACACCTCAGCAGAATGGTGTAGCAGAGAGGAAGAACATAACCATTTAAGAAATGGAAAGAAGCATGTTGGAAGTAAGGAGATTGTTTTATGAATTCTTGGCAAATGTAGTTGGGACAATAGTTTATCTATTAAATAGATGTCCTATAAAGAGTGTGAGAAAAAAATACCTCAAGAAGCATGGAGTGGAAGAAAACCAAGTGTTGAACACTTGATATTTTTTTGGATGTGTGGCATATGCACATGTGCCAAAGAAAAGAAGATCAAAATGGGATAACAGAGGAGAGAAGTGTATTTTTATTGGATATAGTGAGAAATCAAAAGCTTATGGATTGTATAATCTAGTTACAAAGGAATTGATTATCAACAGATATGTTCATTCATTGAGGAAGCATCTTGGGAAGATGCAAAAGTAGTGGAGTAGCCACAAACAAATGTAAATGAACCTATAATTTTTCCTGAACCAACAGAAGGAAGAGAAAAAAATGTACCAAGTTACACACCTATTTCTCAAAGGGGTGAATCTTTAGATGGAATAAGCTAAGAAATCATGCAAGGACCATTTAATGACACATCTTCATCATCATCAGACTCATTGGAATAGCAAGGAAGAATGAGGAATATTCAAGAGATCTATGAGTAGTTAAGGTATGAAGAAAATGAAGACGAAAATATTAATTTTGCTTTATTTTCACAATCTGATCCTATTTATTATAAAGAATCAATTGAAGAGAAGAAATGGTGTGAAGCAATGGATGAATAAATCCATGCGATAGAAAGGAATCGAGACATGGGAGCTAGTATATCTTACGGAAGGAAAACAAGTAATTTGAGTAAAGTGGGTTTATAAAACAAAAAATTCTCCAAAAGGATATATTGAAATACATAAGTAAAGATTAGTTATAAAAGGCTACAATCAAAATCCTTGATGTGACTATAATGATACATTTTCTCCAAAGCGAGTTAGAGATTGTGAGAAAAATTATTTCCATAGCTTCTCATCACAAATGGAATGTCCATCAAATGGATGTTAAGTCACTTTCTGAATGGAGTATTGGAAGAAGAAGTGTATGTAAGCTAGCCACATGGTTAGGAAATCCCAGGGCATGAAAGAAAGGTGTAAAAGCTGAAAAAATCTTTGTATGGTTTAAAACAAGCACCAAGGGCTTGGTATAATAGAATTGGTTCTTATTTGACAAGTAATGGCTTTAGAAAAAGTAGTAGTGAGCCCACACTCTACATCAAAGAAATAAATGGTGAGATTTTAATTATTGTTTTGTATGTAGATGATTTAATCTTTCCTAGAAATTTAGACAAAGCAATAGATGAATTCAAATCAGATATGAAGTAGGATTTTGAGATGACTGATTTTTGAAGTATTTTCTTGACATTGAAGTTAAGAAAATAGAGCGAGTTATTTTATATGTTAAACAAAGTATGAAAAGGAAATTTTGCAAAGATTTATAATGTTGGATTACAAACCAACATCAACACCAGTAGAAATAAGTTTGAAATTGAATAAAGAAGATTGCAGCAGCAATGTGGATCCTACAAGATACAAAAGTATGGTAGGAATCTTAATGTATTTAACTACTACAAGACCAGACATTATGTATGCAGTTAACTTAATTTCTAGATTTATGGAGACACCAAAAGAGTCTCATTGGCAAGAAGGAAATTGATATTGAGGTATGTAAATGGAATAAAGAATTTTGGAATTTTATATGTTGCTAATAATGATTTTCAATTAGTTGGATATACAAATAGTGATTGGGAAGGAAGTCTAGATGATATAAAGAGCACATCTGGATATGTGTTTAATGTTATATCGGGAGAAATTTCATGGGCTTCTATGAAATGGTCAATAGTTTATTTTTATACTACATAAGCATAGTATATTGCAGAAAACTTAGCCACCTTTCAGAGATGATATGGTTATGATAATCATCTCATATTTGTCGAAAAAACAACAGGAGGTTCTATAATTTTTGTGACAATATGTCTTCAATTGCATTATCTATAAATCTTGTTTTCCATGATAGAAGTAAGCATATTGCAATCAAGTATCATTTCATTCATGAATTGGTTGAGAAGGAAGAAATTGAGCTAAAATATTGCAGTCGAGGCAGCAACTAGTGACATTTTTTACCAAACCGCCGTCGAAGGAAAATTTTGAGTATTTGAGAGAAAATTTGGGCATCATAAATGGACCGCTTAACTCTAGAAATTAAAATTCAGTATTTTTGAATTTTTGGCTTGAGATTAAGGGGAGTGTTAGAATTAATTAATGCATCTATAATCGCAAGCCACATGAAAAATTTAAGAATTTTCTCTCCCACTCTCGAACTACTTGATGGGTTATTAATGCTTTGACCATTGAATATTTATTTGGGTCATTGAAATTTTCAAACTTCCTCCCCACTTCAACTTTACCACACAAGACTCCTTAGAACTTTTCATTTTCTCCTCCCGCTTGTGAGCCCCGTGTTTTATTGCAGGTATGGGATTTTGGGATGACATGAATGCTCCAGGCTATATTTGAGTCACGGTCTCCGTGGTAAAATGCTCCAACTTCCGTGCACATGAAGCTTCGGATTTATTTCAAGTCTGATTTCCTTTTGGGTTGTGACTTATTTTGGATGCCCAATATTATATTTTATTATATGTGGAAATTTATTTTTGTTTCAGGTCCATTTTTAGCGCATATTTAGAAGCAACAAAGGAGTATATTTTTATATACGACAATAATATAAAAGGGATTTTGAGGAGAATTATTATTGTATTCGTGAAGTAGCACTAAGAAACAAAAGGGAGAAAAATATAGAGAGAAAAGAGTAGCATCTCAAGGAAGAAGGAAGAAAAATATAGAAAATGAAAATATAGTGAAGAGGGAATATTCATAGAAGAATATATAGAGTGTAATTGCACAAAAATTACTTTTGTAATAGAAGGAAAAAAGCACCAACTACGAGATTTTAAAATATTTTAAATCTCTTATAATACATAATTTTTAGTGTGTTGTGGTTGTTTCTTTCCCTTCTTTGGTTTTATTTGGCACTAAATGTTGCCAAAAAAATCTAGGTGGAAATCTCATTCTTTTAAACCTCACGAGGGCACGATATAAGTGATATATTCATTACATATCATGCCCCTCTGCATAGAAAAATTAAGCGGAGTATTTTATTGGATATCTCGATAGAAAATATGGGTTGAAGTCAAAAAGGATTTTCATCTCCATGCTTAGAGATAAAAAAGTAGGTATTTTCAAATTCAGTTTGGCCATGTATTAGAAAATTACATGTTCAATAATTACTGATAATGTCTCTTTATGTTTGCGAGTTCTTTTCTCAACCAAATTTTTTTGTTAATATGATTTCAATAGTTTTGTTCGACGATGTGGATGCAAAGCAGTTTCATCAAAATTGGTAATTGTTTTACAATAGTACGGAGACATACCACATAAATGTCTTCAATTAAATCTACAAGTGAACATCCATCTGACCTATTTTATTGTATATGATTCCATGATTTCTTGTTGATAAGAATGTTGACACAATACTCAAAGGTGGATTCGAGTACTCCATTATGGATCATGTTATTTAAATTTTCATGGCTATGAGAAACCCATTTGAAGCCAAATATTTTCCGAGAGAAAGGAGACTTAACCAAATTATAAAGAGAGTCAAACGGCTCATGACAGTGACAAGTGTCAAGCGGGTGAAACTTCAAAAGTCAAAACAGGGGCGAAGTCTCATATTCCCACGATCGACATGTAAATTCAATAAATGGGCCCAACCCAAGAATTTTGTTCATATACCACAAGTCCATATATGAGCCGAAAAAGATAAACAAGTCCACAGATGGTGCTAAGTATCCACCCAACAATTTCCCAGGAGCCTTAAAGAAAAGCGAGTCTTAAGGATGTGTGGGCCTTCCACGTGGATCATGCAACAAATGGACTCCATCTTCAAAGTATGCCATAAAGATGATAATCCATTTGCCACGTATGAATTATTTGGAGGCTTATCTCTAAGATCCTAAAAGTTGGGATTCTTCAAAAGATCAAGCTGAAGGGTCATTTAGCCTGTCATTCCAGTTGGGCATTAATGCATAAGCCTCGTATAAAGAGAATGACTTCCCATGTTCATCTACATTCAAAAAGGGTCATTTCATTATAGTGATGAGGTGCACACCATTTGAGTCTAGGGAATAGAAACCAATGCGCAAAGAATCAAAATATCTGGTTATGTAATAAATAGTCGAAAGGGGTTTTCTCAAAAGATGAATCCATCTCAAAGGATTGATTGCGGGATAATTAAGATGCATTAAATGGGCATGGCTCTCACTTTTATAAAGGATTCAAATTTTGAGAAATATTTGAGGAAATATTTTTGTCACTTCATATAATTTATCATAATTAAAGGGCGAGATGGGAAGGAGTTTGAAAGTTCTTTCTTACCTCCTCCTCACGCTATAAATTGTAATCAAAGTTCAAAAGGATAAAAAATATGTTTAGTTAGGTGAGCAAGAGTCTTAATCTTTTCCTCTCTGTCACCAAGCTTCTCTTTTGTTAGGAAAAGGAGATCTTGAAACTCCATCCTTTTGCATGGGCTTTATAATGACAATCTTTCCTCTCTTATATATATAATACTATGCACAACCATTGGAGTAATATATATGTTTTGTGGTGTTTCCGGTTCATCATTCACATATCTTTATTATCTCTTATCACCTTTATTTTCATTTATAAAGTGTGCATATTTGGGTGTTGTTGCAATCTTTAGCGTTATGCTTAAGTAGTTTGAGATGATTGTGTATTAGGTTGGCTTCCTGGTGTATTCTTTTTAGCACATCGCTTTAGTTTATTTATGTTTTTCTTTCCATTTTTTCTACTCCCTATCTCACCCCATAGAGAAGATCCATCTTCTTTAAAACCTAGAGGTCTCCTTAGGATGCATGTACCACCAACCTAAGGATTCCCACAACTCTAACGAAACTATGCGCCAAGGATGTTTGTCAATAATTTTTCTGCACACTGGTGGGACGACTCGAGTGATACTTTATTATGGCATCAACTTGATCGATTCTCAAAAAAGTTTACACTTCCATAAATATGGTTGTGGAGTACATAGAGAAACTCCCGAGTCGACAAAATCATTACAAAGACTTACATATCTCCCTCTTATCCATTTTCATTCATGTTCCTTTCCACACCTTCTGTTTCTCTTCATCCAATGAATTCATGCTATCATGATTCAATTACCACCAAGGATCCTCCCTTGTTCATCTCCAAACCACAATTTCTACACTACCACCATCTTCAAGTAGCTATACCTCACACACCAGTAAACAAAGGCTCCAAATCCAATAGAAGAGGAGCATATGGTAGGAAGTGATACGTCTTGTGACAAGGTTTGTGTCACCAATCCAACGAAAAAGGGTGTAGAAGTTTCCTCTATTTTTCCTCCCCACAAAGCAGCTCCCCTGAAAATATCCTTATCAATGGGCTTCATTCTGCAAGGTGAAACCACATATGATGGAGAATTTATAGATTCAAAAACCATAACATCAAAGCATAAAGCTTTAACAGAGGAGGAAGATGATGAGCTTGACTACTTATCAGATCTGGGGAAATGTCTTGATGAAGAGAAGCCTATTGAAATCACATATTCTCTCGTTTCATCAGTCTCACAACTAAGGCCACATGGTTCTTATGACTTTCCACTTGGACGTGATTCAAATGCTCTAGAGAAGGTTATCATTGAAATATTTTTCTTTCAATCCAAGATCCTAGAATCACCAGTAGAGTTGCTAAAAAGGGAGAGTGGAAAGAAGATGAACAAGATGAAACCCTTCAAAGAGATCCATAAGGGATCCTCAATCCAAAAGATACAAGCCAAGAATGACAAACGTAAGAAGAAGGTAGGACCAAGCCCCACCTTAGGCTATATCTCATTGAGAAAGATGCTAGCACTAGTCATGTTCATTTTAGAACATGAGGATGATCTTCAAGACCCCAAGGGTCAGTTTTAACACCTCCAACCACAGGATGAATGAGAGGAGGTGTTCATACTGTTCATTGATACCACAAGTATCAAAGTGAAGTTTAGTTGTTCACTCTCATTACAAGCTATGTCCATCACCAAATTATTCACATGGTTGCATTTTGTAAGAAAAGGAAGATACTTTTCCTTTCCCATTTCAGATTCATTTAGCATGCTTCAAACCAGTTAGAATAAGAGTAGGAGTAGATTTGCTTTCAGCAAAATAAGTGCTTAGGCACGCACTACATATCTCATTTGAGACATGTATGTTTTGTCTTTCATATAGTACCACTCCTATATTACTCCAAAGGGGGTGTCAGCTCTAATGAAGGCCTTGAATCACACAGAATACACCGTCACCAAGACAATTAGACTTTTCACTTCAAACCAAATACAGAGCAACTAAAATCAGCCAAGGGATTTCTTGGGTCATCTTCTCAATTTTCTACTCTCATAAAAGAAAGTTGCGGGGTATGTTTTAAAAGAAGAAAATAAGTAGAAACAAATGACAGAAGACAAAGGATGCCACAAACTTGGATTCAAAGAGGCTTAACAACATAAGTTTCATAGTGGAAGATCATGGGTTCTTTTCATTTAGCAGGCTAAATGGTCCCAGGTGAGTTACTGAGACTATTATTTAAATTTTCCCAACTAAGATAATCCCATTTGAAGCCAAATATTCATTGAGAGAAAGTGGACTCAACAAATTATAAAGAGAGCCAAATGACTCATAGACAATGACAATTTTCAAGCCGGCATAAGATCAAAATTCAAAAAGGGGGCGAAGTCTCAAATTCCCTCGAAGCTGACACGTGGATTCAACAAGTGGGCCCCACCCAAGAGATGTTGTTCATATACCATGGGTCCATACGATCCAAAAAAGAGAAGCAAGTCCATGGATGGTGCCAAGTGTCCACCCAACACTGTTTCACTCGGAAATGTTTCGTTCCTTTTAGAAACAGATAAGGTTAGGGGCTAGGAGGAATACCTGTGGAATGTCGAGATGGTGTGCGCGTACCGTAGAGAAAGATCAAGCTAACTGCGAAGAACTCCTTTTTGTCTTGGAAGGACTACCTGCAAATAAGAACACAAGACCACAAGATTTGATTAAACAATAAATGAGGAAAGCGCCTTGGGCCCAAGAAATATAAAAATTCCTTTCGAAGGTGGTGAGTTCCCCTGCTAATATGAATTAACATAAAAGACGTAAAAGTATCAATTAAATTGTTTCGTTGAAGCCGGTAGGGAAAGGATGGTTTTGGTTTTTGATCGGAGGAACCGATGGCGGTTCTTGATAGCCGATCTTTGAATTACTGAGATAGCCGATGCGGTTACTAATAACCGATACCTGGTGGGTTCTAGGATCTTCTTAGTAGCTATGGTGTTTTGTAAGGCTGGTTTATGGATGATATTAGGAAATGGGATGATTAGAAGCAAAAGAATAACTTGGTTAGATGCAATGGCACGTTGGGTAGTAGATTCGAGAGGCGGATTTAGGAGGACTGAAATTCACGAGCATAAGAAATGTTATAACAGAGGACATGCAAGATGTGACTTCTTGGTTTTGGCGAAGATGCAAGTTGATCTCCTCTCTGCAAGCACTTACAGGTTTCTTTACTCATCTCTGCTTGATTAAATGAAGATCGGGACTCTGTTCTTCGCTCGCATGATGCTCTCTGTTGATCCGAAATCCTTTGGTGATCTCCCAAAATGAAATCCCAATCCGTTGTTTTGGTTTGGGGAGTGCATTTACAGGGAACCGATGGCGGTTGTGTAACCGACGGTGGTCGAGTAGGAACCGGCATCGGTAAGGAAAAAGTAGGCTATTTTTAGTAAAATAGCCCACCTTCCCTGCTTTTCTCCCGAGAGATCAGTTACGGGCTCGGTCAAGTGACTAGAAGGTCGGTTTTGGGTGTGAGAAAGGGGTCATTAGTTATGGGTGTAGGTGTGGACCAAGTTATGGGTCTTAATTAGGTTAGTTTTAGGGTTAGGGCTAGGTCATGATGAAGTGGCAAAGTGAGGTGGTAGGTAGGGTGATGTGGATTTATCAATTAGAAGGCAATTAATAAATAATTGTGTAAGGTTTAGGTGATGAGGTTATATTGCGAGATGAGATGCGGGTCACAAGGGGTCGTAAGACACGAATTTGGTGTCTACATTAGCCCCTTATTGTCGTGTAGCTTGTTTTGTAAAGCTGCGCGGACAATAATATGAAGTGGTTTCTCCTGTTAAGGATATAGGTAATCCCCCTCAAATCTATCATAGATTGAGTGAGCGGAAATCGGGGATATGGTTGATAAAGGGTGAATGTTGTAGAGAGGATGGTAAGGTGGTGGGGTAGGTCGAGGAAGCGAGACGCATGTTGAAATACAATAGTATGACTAGGGTACATGATTTGGCGAGCAAGCAAACCAGCAATGTATAGGCAAAAGTCGATAGTTTATCAAACAAGGGTGATATAATCCTGGTATCGAAGGCATAGGAAGTAGCTCGGGGGTATATAACAGGTAAGGTACAGAGCGTTTAGGCATGTTTGGCGTACGAAATGGTTGGTTTGGTTGAGATAAACATCACGGTCTGCAGGTCTAGGCAAAGTTTGTCGGCGATGATCAAGTCAAGGACCTTAATCATGCTAAAACATGAGCAGTGAGCTCGATTGAACAAAAGGTACATGATGGATGGATAAAATAAAACGTTGATTGTGGGTATGGTATTGAAGTGATACGGCCTTGGGTCGGGCCAAGTTGTTGGGTTGTGGCCTTGCGTCAGGCCATAAGGGTAGAGTGAGGCCGTGGGTCGGGCCAAATTGTTAGGGCGAGGCCTTGGGTCGGGCCAAATAGGTAGGTTGAGGCCTTGGGTCGGGCCAAATGGTTAGGGCGAGGCCTTGGGTCGGGCCAAATAGGTAGGTTGAGGCCTTGGGTCGGGCCAAATAGGTAGGTTGAGGCCTTGGGTCGGGCCAAATGGGTAAACAAATGGTGTTCAGCAAAGGTGGATATAGGCGATATGTGGTTAAAAAGGGGCAAATGGTAAATAAGGGCAAAGAATGGGGTGAAAGTTGGGTAGAGAACCGATGTCGATTCTGAATGACCGATATCGGTTAAGGGACCGATACCGGTTCCTTAGGGCAAAAATGAAACCGATATCGGTGAAAGGCGAAAAACCTATAAAAAGAAAAATACGGCTTGTCATTGTCACTTTTGTTATTTGCAAACCAAATCGACTTGTCTGACGTGGAGAGTTGAGATTAGAGGCTTGATTGAGTGAGGTGGAGCTATTGTATTGGCGGAGAGAGTTGATAGTGCACCCAATTAAGGAGGAGGCAGCAGTTGATTGGCCGGGGACCTAGCAGATCAGGATTGGAGCCATGGCACAGGCAGGAGGAGCTGGAGGGGCTGGACCAGCTGGACCGCTACCACCCATCCCACCACGACGACGTGTCGTCGTTCGGGTAGATTCGAAACTCTTTAATTTGGTGATTTGGTTGTATTATGCTAAATTGGGGGTTTGGGTAGGAATTAACCTTTTTTAGGAAATAATGAGAAAATGGAAATGATTTGAAAAAGGGAGAGGGTAGATAGGCTAGATAGGCTAAGGTGGGTAGGTGGGTAAGTTTTTAGGGTATTTGGGTGGGTAGATGGGTAGAAATAGGTAAAAAATGGGTTTTGGGGGCCGCGGGGGTTCGGCTCAGGAGAAGACAGTGACCGATGTCGGTCACTAAGCGAATCGACATCGGTCGCACAATTTTAGGGAAAGGAGTGTTTTTGGTGACCGGCGTCGGTCATGTATCGGCCGCGTTGGTGGCTTGTGGGTTGTGTGGGTGGGTTGGTTGTTTTGGGTTTTTGGTTGGGTTGTGGGTGGGTGCGGGTTTATTGTGGAGAAGGGTTTGGTGTAGGGTTGGGTTAGGGGTGGAGAAGGGTTTGGTGTAGGGTTGGGTTGGGTTTGAGTTGGAGGTGGGAGAAGGGTTTGGTGTAGGGTTGGGTTTTGGGTTTTTGGGTTGGGTTTGAGGTGGAGGTGGGAGAAGGGTTTGATGTAGGGTTGGGTTTTATGTGTTTTGTTTGGGTTTTGTTTTTGTTGGTTTTGGGTGGGATGGTTTTGGGTTTTTAGGGTGGTAGGTTGCTAGAGGGGGTGGTAGAGAGTCGGGGTATGGTCGGGGGATAAAAAAGGGTGTTTAGATGATAAAGTAGATGTTGTAATAAAGAGTAGGTCTAAGGATGTGGGTTGGTTTTGCAGGCACGTCAGCCCGATTGGCGATGCGGGATAGGATGCCCCATTGTTGGGTGCGATGAGGCCACACGTATCCGTGGCTCATTGGGCCATCATGCGCGAGTGGGACTCGGTGGAGTCCAAAGTACAGAGCGATAGAGAGAGATCACGGCTGATGGTCGCCCTCATCGAGAGATGGGATCGCGACCAATGTGTTCCATCTCTGAATCGAGAGATGACCGTCACATTGGAGGATGTGTATCGCATCTTTCGGTTACCTATCGAGGAGAGCGCGTCTTCCAGTAGATTGAAGAGCTGCCATGGACAGCATACTACGAGTTTTGGGGATGCGGCCGCGCTGCGGCCTACCATAGCGCTTGAGTATCGAGTGCACGTGACATGTACCTTGCATCGACACGAGACATGGCCCAGCTATGTTGATGATGGTTGGGATCACCCGCCGCCCTCCCGGACTCGAGAGGGAGGCCACTTCCCGAGCATTGATGGGGTGCTACTTGAGATGGTGGAGGAGCACACATTACGCCCAGGCGTGCCAAAATTTTCACTCGGAAATGTTTCGTTCCTTTTAGAAACAGATAAGGTTAGGGGCTAGGAGGAATACCTATGGAATGTCGAGATGGTGTGCGCGTACCGTAGAGAAAGATCAAGCTGACTGCGAAGAACTCCTTTTTGTCTTGGAAGGACTACCTGCAAATAAGAACACAAGACCACAAGATTTGATTAAACAATAAATGAGGAAACTGCCTTGGGCCCAGGAAATATAAAACTTCCTTTCGAAGGTGGTCAGTTCCCCTGCTAATATGAATTAACACAAAAAGACGCAAAAGTATCAATTAAATTGTTTCGTTGAAGCCCAGGTAGGGAAAGGCTAGTTTTAGGTTTTGATCGGAGGAACCGATGGCGATTCTTGATAGCCGATGCGATTCTTGATAACCGATACCGGTGGGTTCTAGGATCTTCTTAGTAGCTATGGTGTTTTGTAAAGGCTGGTTTATGGATGATATTAGGAAATGGGATGATTAGAAGCAAAAGAATAACGATTAGATGCAATGGCACGTTGGGTAGTAGATTCGAGACGGATTTAGGAGGACTGAAATTCACGAGCATAAGAAATGTTATAACGAGAGGACATGCAAGATGTGACTTACTTGGTTTTGGCGAAGATGCAAGTTGATCTCCTCTCTTTAAGCACTTCGGTTTCTTTACTCATCTCTCGCTTGATTAAATGAAGATCGGGACTCTGTTCTTCGCTCGCAATGCTCTCTGTTGATCCGAAATCCTTTGATTGATCTCCCAAAATGAAATCCCAATCCGTTGTTTTGGTTTGGGAGTGCATTTACGAGAACCGATGGCGGTTGTGTAACCGACGGTGGTCGAGTAGGAACCGCATCGGTAAGGAAAAAGTAGGCTATTTTTAGTAAAATAGCCCACCTTCCCTAACTTTTCTCCCGAGAGATCGAGTTACGGGCTCGGTCAAGTGACTAGAAGGTCGGTTTTGGAGTGCGAAAGGGGTCATTAGTTATGGGTGTAGGTGTGGACCAAGTTATGGGTCTTAATTAGGTTAGTTTTAGGGTTAGGGCTAGGTCATGATGAAGTGGCAAAGTGAGGTGGTAGGTAGGGTGATGTGGATTTATCAATTAGAAGGCAATTAATAAATAATTGTGTAAGGTTTAGGTGATGAGGTTATATTGCGAGATGAGATGCGGGTCACAAGGGGTCGTAAGACACGAATTTGGTGTCTACATTAGCCCCTTATTGTCGTGTAGCTTGTTTTGTAAAGCTGCGCGGACAATAATATGAAGTGGTTTCTCCTGTTAAGGATATAGGTAATCCCCCTCAAATCTATCATAGATTGAGTGAACGGGAAATCAGGGATAGGGTTGATAAAGGGTGAATGTTGTAGAGAGGATGGTAAGGTGGTGGGGTAGGTCCAAGGAAGCAGACGCATGTTGAAATACAATAGTATGACTAGGGTACATGATTTGACGAGCAAACCACAATGTATAGGCAAAAGTCGATAGTTTATCCAAACAAGGGTGATATAATCCTGTATCCAAGGCATAGAAGTAGCTCCAGGGTATATAACTTCCTTTAAGGTGACGAGAGCGTTTAGGCATGTTTGGCGAGTACAAATGGTTGGTTTGGTTGAGATAAACATCACGGTCTAGTCTAGGCAAAGTTTGTCGGAGATCAAGTCAAGGACCTTAATCATGCTAAAACATGAAGCAGTGAGCTCGATTGAACAAAAGGTACATGATGGATGGATAAAATAAAACGTTGATTGTGGGTATGGTATTGGTGATACGGCCTTGGGTCGGGCCAAGTTGTTGGGTTGTGGCCTTGGTCGAGGCCATAAGGGTAGAGTGAGGCCGTGGGTCGGGCCAAATTGTTAGGGCGAGGCCTTGGGTCGGGCCAAATAGGTAGGTTGAGGCCTTGGGTCGGGCCAAATGGTTAGGCGAGAGCCTTGGGTCGGGCCAAATAGGTAGGTTGAGGCCTTGGGTCGGGCCAAATAGGTAGGTTGAGGCCTTGGAGTGGGCGAAAATGGGTAAACAAATGGTGTTCAAAGAAAGTGGATATAGGCGATATGTGGTTAAAAAGGGCAAATGGTAAATAAGGGCAAAGAATGGGGTGAAAGTTAGGTAGAGAACCGATGTCGATTCTAATGACCGATATCGGTTAAGGGGACCGATACCGGTTCCTTAGGGCAAAAAAATGAAATCGATATCGGTGAAAGGCTAAAAACCTATAAAAAAGAAAAATATGGCTTGTCATTGTCACTTTTGTTATTTGAAACCAAATCGACTTATCGACATGGAGAGTTGAGATTAGAGGCTTGATTGAGTGAGAGTGGAGCTATTGTATTGGCGGAGAGAGTTGATAGTGCACCCAATTAAGGAGGAGGCAACAATTGATTGGCGGGACCTAGCGAGATCAGATTGGAGCCATGCACGAGCGCAGAGAGGGCTGGAGGGGTTGGACCAGGTGGGACCGCTTACCACCCATCCCACCACGGCAGCGTGTCAATGCGTTCGGAGAATAGATTCGAAACTCTTTAATTTGGTGATTTGGTTGTATTATGCTAAATTGGGGGTTTGGGTAGAATTAACCTTTTTAGGAAATAATGAGAAAATGGAAATGATTTGAAAAAGGGAGAGGGTAGATAGGCTAGATAGGCTAAGGTGGGTAGGTGGGTAATTTTTATGGTATTTGGGTGGGTAAATGTGTAGAAATAGGTAAAAAATAGGTTTTGGGGGCCAAAAGAGGTTCGGCTCGGAGAAGAAAACGATGGCACTGATGTCGGTCACTAAGCAACCGACATCAAGGCACAATTTTAGGGAAAGGGAGTGTTGTTGGTGACCGGCGTCGGTCATGTATCGGCCAGCGTTGTGGCTTGTGGGTTGTGTGGGTGGGTTGGTTGTTTTGGGTTTTAGGTTGGGTTGTGGGTGGGTGCGGGTTTATTGTGGAGAAGGGTTTGTGTGGGGGTTGGGTTAGGGGTGGAGAAGGGTTTGGTGTAGGGTTGGGTTGGGTTTGAGTTGGAGGTGGGAGAAGGGTTTGGTGTAGGGTTGGGTTTTGGGTTTTGGGTTGGGTTTGAGGTGGAGGTGGGAGAAGGGTTTGATGTAGGGTTGGGTTTTATGTGTTTTGTTTGGGTTTTGTTTTTGTTGGTTTTGGGTGGGATGGTTTTGGGTTTTTAGGGTGGTAGGTTGCTTTAGAGGGGGTGGTAGAGAGTCGGGGTATGGTCTGGGGATAAAAAGGGTGTTTAGATGATAAAGTAGATGTTGTAATAAAGAGTAGGTCTAAGGATGTGGGTTGGTTTTGTAGGCACGTCATCTTGAAAATGCGGATAGGATGCCCCCGCTGGGGTGCAGATGAGGCCACACGTGCTCTGTGGCTCATTGGGCCATCATGCGCGAGTGGGACTCGGTGGAGTCCAGTACGAAGCGATAGAGAGAGATCACGGCTGATGGTCGCCCTCATCGAGAGATGGGATCGCGCGACAATGTGTTCCATCTCCTCCATCGAGAGATGACCGTCACATTGGAGGATGTGTATCGCATCTTTGATTACCTATCGAGGGAGAGGCGATCTTCCAGGTAGATTCGGAGATGCCATGGGCAGCATCTGCAGGTTTTTGGGGATGCGGCCGCACTCAATCGAGGTAATTACCATAGCGCCTTGTATCGTGCAGGTGACATGTACCGTGCGCATCGGCACGAGACATGGCCGCTATGTTGATGATGGTTTGGGATCACCTGCGCTTCGCCCTCCCGGACTCGAGGGAGGCCACTTCCCACAAGCATTGATGGGGTGCTTTACTTGAGATGGTGGAGGAGCACACATTGTTACGCTACGGCGTGCCAAAATTTTCACTCGGAAATGTTTCGTTCCTTTTAGAAACAGAGATAAGGTTAGAAGGCTAGGAGGAATACTGTGGAATGTCGAGATGGTGTGCGCGTACACGTAGAGAAAGATCAAGTGAACTGCGAAGAACTCCTTTTTGTCTTGGAAGGACTACTGTAAATAAGAACACAAGACCACAAGATTTGATTAAACAATAAATGAGGAAACTGCCTTGGGCCCAGGAAATATAAAACTTCCTTTCGAAGGTGGTCAGTTCCCCTGCTAATATGAATTAACACAAAAGACTGTAAAGTATCAATTAAATTGTTTCGTTGAACTGGGTAGGGGAAAGGCTGGTTTTCTGGTTTTGATCGGAAGGCGATGGCGATTCTTGATAGCCGATGATGCCGATGCGATTCGATAACCGATACCGGTGGGTTCTAGGATCTTCTTAGTAGCTATGGTGTTTTGTAAGGCTGGTTTATGGATGATATTAGGAAATGGGATGATTAGAAGCAAAAGAATAACAGTTAGATGCAATGACACGTTGGGTAGTAGATTCAGAGACGGATTTAGGAGGACTGAAATTCACAGAGCATAAGAAATGTTATAACAGAGGACATGCAAGATGTGACTTACTGGTTTTGGCGAAGATGCAAGTTGATCTCCTCTACTGCAAGCACTTCTGGTTTCTTTACTCATCTCTGCTTGATTAAATGAAGATCTGGACTCTGTTCTTCGCTCGCAATGCTCTCTGTTGATCCAGAAATCCTTTGACTGATCTCCCAAAATGAAATCCCAATCCGTTGTTTTGGTTTGGGAGTGCATTTATAGGGAACCGATGGCGGTTGTAACCAACGCGGTGGTCGAGTAGAACCGGCATCGGTAAGGAAAAAGTAGGCTATTTTTAGTAAAATAGCCCACCTTCCTACTTTTCTCCCGAGAGATCGATTACGGGCTCGGTCAAGTGACTAGAAGGTCGGTTTTGGGTGCGAAAGGGGCATTAGTTATGGGTGTAGGTGTGGACCAAGTTATGGGTCTTAATTAGGTTAGTTTTAGGGTTAGGGCTAGGTCATGATGAAGTGGCAAAGTGAGGTGGTAGGTAGGGTGATGTGGATTTATCAATTAGAAGGCAATTAATAAATAATTGTGTAAGGTTTAGGTGATGAGGTTATATTGCGAGATGAGATGCGGGTCACAAGGGGTCGTAAGACACGAATTTGGTGTCTACATTAGCCCCTTATTGTCATGTAGCTTGTTTTGTAAAGCTGCGCGGACAATAATATGAAGTGGTTTCTCTTGTTAAGGATATAGGTAATCCCCCTCAAATCTATCATAGATTGAGTGAACGGGAAATCAGGGATAGGGTTGATAAAGGGTGAATGTTGTAGAGAGGATGGTAAGGTGGTGGGGTAGGTCCAAGGAAGCAGACGCATGTTGAAATACAATAGTATGACTAGGGTACATGATTTGACGAGCAAACCAGCAATGTATAGGCAAAAGTCGATAGTTTATCCAAACAAGGGTGATATAATCCTGGTATCCAAGGCATAGGAAGTAGCTCCAGGGTATATAACAGGTAAGGTACAGGAACGTTTAGGCATGTTTGGCAGTACCAAATGGTTGGTTTGGTTGAGATAAACATCACGGTCTAGGTCTAGGCAAAGTTTGTCGACAGATCAAGTCAAGGACCTTAATCATGCTAAAACATGAACAGGTGAGCTCGATTGAACAAAAGGTACATGATGGATGGATAAAATAAAACGTTGATTGTGGGTATGGTATTGAAGTGATACGGCCTTGGGTCGGGCCAAGTTGTTGGGTTGTGGCCTTGCGTCAGGCCATAAGGGTAGAGTGAGGCCGTGGGTCGGGCCAAATTGTTAGGGCGAGGCCTTGGGTCGGGCCAAATAGGTAGGTTGAGGCCTTGGGTCAGGCCAAATGGTTAGGGCGAGGCCTTGGGTCGGGCCAAATAGGTAGGTTGAGGCCTTGGGTCGGGCCAAATAGGTAGGTTGAGGCCTTGGGTCGGGCCAAATGGGTAAACAAATGGTGTTCAAAAAGGGATATAGGCGATATGTGGTTAAAAAGGAGCAAATGGTAAATAAGGGCAAAGAATGGGGTGAAAGTTAGGTAGAGAACCGATGTCGATTCTGAATGACCGATATCGGTTAAGGGACCGAAATACCCCAGGTTCCTTAGGGCAAAAATGAAACCGATATCGGTGAAAGGCTAAAAACCTATAAAAAGAAAAATATGGCTTGTCATTGTCACTTTTGTTATTTGCAAACCAAATCGACTTGTCTGACGTGGAGAGTTGAGATTAGAGGCTTGATTGAGTGAGGTGGAGCTATTGTATTGGCGGAGAGAGTTGATAGTGCACCCAATTAAGGAGGAGGAAGCGATTGATTGGCCGGGACCTAGCAGATCGGGATTGGAGCCATGCACGAGCGGGGAGGAGGCTGGAGGGCCGGACCAGGCCGGACCGCTACCACCCATCCCACCACGGCGACGTGTCGTCGTTAGATAGATCAAACTCTTTAATTTGGTGATTTGGTTGTATTATGCTAAATTGGGGGTTTGGGTAGGAATTAACCTTTTTTAGGAAATAATGAGAAAATGGAAATGATTTGAAAAAGGGAGAGGGTAGATAGGCTAGATAGGCTAAGGTGGGTAGGTGGGTAAGTTTTTAGGGTATTTGGGTGGGTAGATGGGTAGAAATAGGTAAAAAATGGGTTTTGGGGGCCGCGCGGGGGTTCGGCTCCGGGAGAAGACAGTGACCGATGTCGGTCACTAAGCGACCGGCATCGGTCGCACAATTTTAGGGAAAGGGAGTGTTGTTGGTGACCGGCGTCGGTCATGTATCGGCCGGCGTCGGTGGCTTGTGGGTTGTGTGGGTGGGTTGGTTGTTTTGGGTTTTTGGGTTGGGTTGTGGGTGGGTGTGGGTTTGTTGTGGAGAAGGGTTTGTGTGGGGTTGGGTTAGGGGTGGAGAAGGGTTTGGTGTAGGGTTGGGTTGGGTTTGAGTTGGAGGTGGGAGAAGGGTTTGGTGTAGGGTTGGGTTTGGGTTTTGGGTTGGGTTTGAGGTGGAGGTGGGAGAAGGGTTTGGTGTAGGGTTGGGTTTTATGTGTTTTGTTTGGGTTTTGTTTTTTTGTTGGTTTTGGGTGGGATGGTTTTGGGTTTGTAGGGTGGTAGGTTGCTAGAGGGGGGTGGTAGAGAGTCAGGGTATGGTCGGGGGGATAAAAAGGGTGTTTAGATGATAAAGTAGATGTTGTAATAAAGAGTAGGTCTAAGGATGTGGGTTGGTTTGAAGCACGTCGGAGAAGTTGGCAATGCGATGCGGATAGGATGCCCCCGCTGTTGGTGCAGATGAGGCCACACGTATCTGTGGCTCATTGGGCCATCATGCGCGAGGTGGGACTCGGTGGAGTCCAGAGGTACAGAGCGATAGAGAGAGATCACAGCCTGATGGTCGCCCTCATCGAGAGATGGGATCTGGCGACCAATGTGTTCCATCTCCCGACTCGGGAGATGACCGTCACATTGGAGGATGTGTATCGCATCTTTCGGTTACCTATCGAGGAGAGGCATCTTCGGAGTAGATCGAGACTGCCATGGACAGCATAATTGCAGTTTTGGGGATGCGGCAGCGCTTTATGACCTACCATAAGCGCAGTATCGAGTGCACGGTGACATGTACCGTGCGCGCATCGACACGAGACATGACCCATATGTTGATGATGGTTGGGATCACCCGCTTCGCCCTCCCGGACTCGAGGGAGGCCACTTCCCACAAGCATTGATGGGGGTGCTACTTGAGATGGTGGAGGAGCACACCATTACGCTGGCGTGCCAAAATGTTTCACTCGGAAATGTTTCGTTCCTTTTAGAAATAGATAAGGTTAGGGGCTAGGAGGAATACCTGTGGAATGTCGAGATGGTGTGCGCGTACCGTAGAGAAAGATCAAGCTGACTGCGAAGAACTCCTTTTTGTCTTGGAAGGACTACCAGCAAATAAGAACACAAGACCACAAGATTTGATTAAACAATAAATGAGGAAACTGCCTTGGGCCCAGGAAATATAAAACTTCCTTTCGAAGGTGGTCAGTTCCCCTGCTAATATGAATTAACACAAAAGACTGTAAAGTATCAATTAAATTGTTTCGTTGAACTGGGTAGGGGAAAGGCTAGTTTTCTAGTTTTGATCAGAGGAACCGATGGCGGTTACTGATAGCCGATGCGATTACTATAGCGATGCGGTAACCGATACTCTGGTGGGTTCTAGGATCTTCTTAGTAGCTATGGTGTTTTGTAAAGGCTGGTTTATGGATGATATTAGGAAATGGGATGATTAGAAGCAAAAGAATAACAGATTAGATGCAATGGCACGTTGGGTAGTAGATTCAGAGACGGATTTAGGAGGACTGAAATTCACGAGCATAAGAAATGTTATAACAGAGGACATGCAAGATGTGACTTACTGGTTTTGGCGAAGATGCAAGTTGATCTCCTCTACTGCAAGCACTTCTGGTTTCTTTACTCATCTCTGCTTGATTAAATGAAGATCTGGACTCTGTTCTTCGCTCGCAATGCTCTCTGTTGATCCAGAAATCCTTTGACTAATCTCCCAAAATGAAATCCCAATCCGTTGTTTTGGTTTGGGGAGTGCATTTACTGAGGAACCGATGGCGGTTGTGTAACCGCGGTGGTCGAGTAGAACCGGCATCGGTAAGGAAAAAGTAGGCTATTTTTAGTAAAATAGCCCACCTTCCCCGCTTTTCTCCCGAGAGATCAGTTGTGGGCTCGGTCAAGTGACTAGAAGGTCGGTTTTGGGTGCGAAAAGGGGTCATTAGTTATGGGTGTAGGTGTGGACCAAGTTATGGGTCTTAATTAGGTTAGTTTTAGGGTTAGGGCTAGTCATGATGAAGTGGCAAAGTGAGGTGGTAGGTAGGGTGATGTGGATTTATCAATTAGAAGGCAATTAATAAATAATTGTGTAAGGTTTAGGTGATGAGGTTATATTGCGATATGAGATGCGGGTCACAAGGGTCGTAAGACACGAATTTTGTGTCTACAAACACTTTCCTAGGAGCCTTAAAGAAAAACAAATTCTTAAGGATGCATGGGGCTTGTTGGTATCCAAATTTGTTCTCCTTTTCGTCTAAGCACCATCAAATATATGGCATGAATCTTAAATACAGATGGATCATGGTGTGTGTCATTTTGTATCTCGGGGATATGATCTAACCGACACTTAGATTTTTAGAGAGATGGATATCACTCAAATAAGACTTGATCTTGTCCTAACTGTTTTAGGTTGTACCTTTCAACCAAGGTAAGAGAACCTATTTTGTAACCCTCAAATGGTGAAGGAGATGAAGATATCTCTCAATTCGTGTAAATAGTATGAAAAGGGCCTTGGGAAAATATGATCAACACTCCAAATCTGACTTTCACAAGTTATCACTTCCAGATTATGGAGATACTTTCAATGCAAGGCAAGGGTTACTGAAGACATTTGGAAATCTTGATCATTCTACATACTTTAGCAAAAATATTTTGATCTTCAGTGGGTATAAAAGTCAAAACAAGGGTAAAACAGGGTAGGATTAGTTGTTTTGAATTATTTTTTGGGTGGGAGTTTAGATAAGACAAACCAAGGTCCGCTAGACTCTTTGAGGATTTCAGCAAAATATGGAGAAAATTAACAGTAAAAAGTATCAAAATGGTTAATCATCCCTTCAACTAGGATATGTGCATTAAATGAAGGCATATATCTACTCTTTTCCACACAATATTTGATCATCTATCACAAAATCTTGAGTTATAATGAACTAAAGAAGCATTTAGCAATCACTATTTAATCATGACCTAAGGTGCACCCAAAGATTTACAAACAATCTCTGAAGTCAAGGAAGGTAAAGTGATTTTAAATTTGTTTATCTATTTATCAGATGAAAGCTCTTTTGAATGTGAGATTACAAATGCCACTAAACTATCACAAGAAATGAGACCATGTATAATCAAGAGATATTTTAAACACAAGATTGCAACAGAAAAAAGAAACACAAATTTGAAATGCATTCTGAAATGTAAGCATTCACATATTTTTCCAAAAGACAACAAAGAATAACTCAAACTTGATCAGATTTATCAGTAAGGGAATGTTTTGAAAATAATCTCAGAGCTTATTAATGGCTATACATGTGTAACCAACTTAACATGATTTGAAATCTAATATAAAGAGAGTTACATGAATTTCTCAAGTGGTCACTCAGAGAATGGGCTTCTTCCCAGATTTTCCCATGAAATTTTTAGTTTTCTAGGATTTTTTAAACTCTTCCAACCATTTGCATGAATAATTCATGCAATATATATATTTCAATCTCCTTGAAGCCTTCTTTCCTAAGAAAATAATATGAAAAAGGATCAAATTTGCTACAAAAATTTCTCATGATTATGCAGATAGGAGCGTTTAACGAGAACACGTCCAAAAAGTTTCAGTTGTCTCAAAAAGAGATGAATCATTGCAAAATTTACATCATTATCCATTGTGGAGGCATGTTTTTCATCTTGACACATGCAGACCCCCTTCGTTTCATTATTTCATCCTTATCCCTCAAAAATTTGGCTATGCAACTTTTGGATCTAATATTTTTGTTTTGGACCGAGAGTAGGGTAAAATTTCACTTCAAAAACATATGTGATCCTCAAAACCGATTTTATTGGTCCTTGCAAAGCACAAATGACACAAATTTGATGAAAATTGTTATGAAAAATGCATCTCCAAACTTCCTAGAGCGTTATAGGGCAAAAATGGTAGTAGAGCAAAAATGATGCACAGCTACCGTAGATTCAACTTTCAACTCTTAATCTGAGCCCTCCACATGGAGAAAAACCATTGGAGATAGGATTTGGAGGTGCCTTTTTCCACTTTACATTTTTAAAAGAAATGGCCACGTGGCGAGATTTGATTCGGCATGGGCATGGGTTTCACATTTTTACCCTTTTGACCTTTTTATTCTGAGTGGCCACATGGCACCATTCCATTGGATGCAAACCTAGGAGCTTCATTTTACCTTTTAAACTTTTTAGAAAAATTGAATTTTTTTATATTTTCCCTGCACCTCCACCTCATGAAAATGGGCCTGACATGCATCCCAAAGTGGTCCCATAAGGTTAGGGTTAGGAGGAATACATGTAGAATGTCGAGATGGTGTGCGCGTACCGTAGAAAAGATCGGGTGATGCGAAGAACTCCTTTTATCTTGGAAGGACTACCTGCAAATAAGAACACAAGACCACAAGATTTGATTAAACAATAAATGAGGAAACTGCCTTGGGCCCAGGAAATGTAAAACTTCCTTTCGAAGGTGGTCAGTTTCCCTGCTAATATGAATTAACACAAAATACTGTAAAGTACCAATTAAATTGTTTCGTGGAACTAGGTAGGGGAAAGGCTGTTTTTCTTGGTTTGGATCAAAGGAACCGATGCCGGTTATCTATAACCGATGGCGGTCACTGATAACCGATACCGGTTGGTTCTAGGATCTTCTGGGCTGGTTGTGGTGTTTGTAATGGCTGGTTTTGGATAGTATTAGGAAATGGGATGGTTAGAAGCTAAAGAATGATAGTTAGAGGCAATGGTACGTTGGGTAATGGATTCAGAAACGGATTTGGGAAGATTGCAATTCCAAAAGCATAAGAAATGTTATAATGGAGGACATGCAAGATGTAACTTACTGGTTTTGATGAAGGTGCAAGTTGATCTCCTTTGCTGTAAGCACGTCTAGTATTTTCACTCGTCTCTGCTTGGTCAAGTGAAGATCTGGAATCCGTTCCTCGCTCGCAATGCCCTTTGTTGATCCAGAAATCCTTCGACTGATCTCCCGAAATGAAATTCCGATCCGTTGTTTTGGTTTGGGGAGCCCATTTACAGTGAACCGATGGCGGTTGCGTAACCGACGGCGGTCGAGTAGGAACCGGCATCGGTTAGGAAAAAGTAGGCTATTTTTAGTAAAATAGCCCACCTTCCCTGTTTTTCTCTGAGGGATCAGTTGCGGGCTTGGTCAAGTGGCTAGAAGGTCGGCTTTGGGTGCGAGTAAGGAGGCATTAGTTATGGATGTGAGTCTAGACCAAGTCATGGGTCCTAATTAGGTTAGTTTAGGGTTAGGGCTAGGTCATGGTGAGGTGGCCAAGTGAGGTGGCGGGTAAGGCGATGTGGATTTATCAATTATGAGGTAATTAATAAATAATTGTGTAAGGTTTAGGTAATGAGGTTAGGTTGCGAAATGGGATGTGGGTCACAAGGGGTCGTAAGACACGAATTTGGTGTCTACATTAGCCCCTTATTGTCGTGTAGCTTGTTTTGTAAAGCTGCGCGGACAATAATATGAAGTGGTTTCCCCTGTTAAGGGTATAGGTAATCCCCCTCAAATCTATCACAGATTGGGTGAACGGGAAATCAGGGATAGGGTTGATAAAGGGTATATGTTGTTGAGAGAATGGTAAGGTGTGGGGTAGTTCCAAGGAAGCATACACATGTTGAAATGCAATAGTATGACTAGGGTACATGATTTGACGAGCAAACCAGCGATGTATAGGCAAAGGTCGATAGTTTATCCAAACAAGGGTGATATAATCCTGGTATCCAAGGCATAGGAAGTAGCTCCAGGGTATATAACAGGTAAGGTACAAGAACGTTTAGGCATGTTCGGCAGTACCAAATGGTTGGTTTGGTTGAGATAAACGTCACGGTCTAGGTCTAGGCAAAGTTGGTCGACAGATCAAGTCAAGGACCCTAATCATGCTAAAACACGAACAGGTGAGCTCGATTGAACAAAAAGCTACATGATGGATGGATAAATTAAAACGGTGATTGTGGGTATGGTATGGTTAATTGGTGCGGCCTTAGGTCGGGCCAAATGGTTAGGTGCGGCCTTGGGTCGGGCCAAATGGGTTGGTTGCGGCCTTGGGTCGGGCCAAATGGTAGGTTCGGCCTTGGGTCGGGCCAAATGGTAGGTTGAGGCCTTGGGTCGGGCAATTAGGTAAGGCCTTGGGTCGGGCCGAATTGGTTGCGGCCTTGGGTCGGGCCAATTGGTAGGTGGAGGCCTTGGGTCGGGCCGAATAGGTAGGTTGAGGCCTTGGGTCGGGCCGAATAGGTAGGTGGAGGCCTTGGGTCGGGCCGAATAGGTAGGTTGCGGCCTTGGGTCGGGCCGATTGGTAGGTTGAGGCCTTGGGTCGGGCCAAATGGTAGGTTGAGGCCTTGGGTCGGGCCAATTGGTAGGTTGAGGCCTTGGGTCGGGCCGAATAGGTAGGTTGCGGCCTTGGGTCGGGCCGAATAGGTAGGTGGAGGCCTTGGGTCGGGCCGAATAGGTATGTTGTGCCTTGGGTCGGGCCGATTGGTAGTGGAGGCCTTAGGTCGGGCCGAATAGGTAGTTGTGGCCTTGGGTCGGGCCGAATAGGTAGGTGGAGGCCTTGGTCGGGCCGAATAGGTATGTTTCGGCCTTGGGTCGGGCCGATTGGTAGGTTGCGGCCTTGGGTCGGGCCGAATAGGTAGGTGGAGGCCTTAGGTCGGGCCAAATAGGTAAACAAATGGTGTTCATCAAAGGTGGATATAGGCGATATGTGGTTAAAAAAAAGGGGCAAATGGTAAATAGGGTCAAAAAGATAAAATTGGGGGAAAGTTGGGATTAACACCGATGTCGATTCTACATGACCGATATCGGTTAAGGGACCGATACCGGTGTTTTAGGGCAAAAAAGGAAACCGACATCGGTTAAGGTCGAAAAACCTATAAAAAGAAAAATACGGCCTGTCATTGTCACTTTGGTTATTTGCAATCCAAATTGACTTGTCTGACGTGGAGAGTTGATTTGGAGGGGTATTGAGTGAGGTGGAGCTATTTGATTGGCGGAGAGAGTTGATAGTGGGCCCGAATAGTTGAGGAGGCCGCAGGTGATTGGCCGGGGACCCAGCAGATCAGGATTGGAGCCATAGCACGGCGGCGGAGGCTGGAGGGGCTGGACCAGCTGGACCGCCACCACCCATCCCACCACGACGACGTGTCGTCGTACCGGTAGGTTCTAAACTCTTTATTTTGGTGATTTGGTTGAGTTATGTTGTTTTTGGGATTTGGGTAGGAATTGGTAGTTTGTAGGAAATAATGGGTAAATGGAGGTAATGTGAGAAAGGGGGAGGGTAGATAGGTTAGATATGCTAAGGCGGCTAGGTGTGTAAAATTTTAGGGTTTTGGGTGGGTAGATGGGTAGAAATAGGTAAAAAATGAGTTTTGGGGGCCGCGCGCGGGTTCGGCTCGGGCAGTAAAGACATGGCCGATGTCGGTCACTAGGCGACCGGCATCGGTCGCAAAAACATAGGGTGAGGTTAAAATGGGGGGACCGGCATCGGTCTCGTATCGGCCGGTATCGGTGGGGAGGGATGGGTTGAGGGTGGTATTTAAGGTGTATGGTTATGGGGTGTTGGGTTGGGTTGGGAGTGGGGAAGGGGATTGGGTTAGGGGTTTAGGGTTTAGGGTTTAGGGTTTAGGTTTGAAGGTGGGTTGGGGGCTTGGTGGGGTGGGTTGTGTTGGGTTGGGTTGAGTTGGGTTGGGTAGGTAGAGAGTCGGGGTATGGGTGGGGTTTAGGATGGGGTTTAGGGTTTTTTGGGTTGGGTTTCGGGTGGGTTAGGTAGCGTGTTGGGGTGGGGTTTAGAGTTTAGGGTTTAGGTTTGAAGGTGGGTTGGGTGGCTTGGTGGGGTGGGTTGTGTTGGGTTGGGTTGAGTTGGGTTGGGTAGGTTTAGGAGGGGTTCGGGGTATGGGTGGGGTTTAGGATGGGGTTTAGGGTTTTTTGGGTTGGGTTTGGGTGGGTTAGGTAGCGTGTTGGGGTGGGGTTTAGGGTTTAGGTTTGAAGGTGGGTTGGGTAGCGTGTTGGGGTGGGGTTTAGGGGGTTAGGTTGAGAAGGTGGGGGGTTTTTGGGGTAGGTGGAGTGGGGTAGAATGGGTGGGTTTAGGATGGGGTTTAGATGGTAGATGGTAAAGTAGATGTTATAATAAAGAGTGGGTCTAAGAATGTGGGTTGGTTTTGCAGGCACGTCAGCAGTTGACGATGCGTGATAGGATGCCTCCACTATTGAGTCGGATGAGGCCACACATATCTGCGGCGCATTGGGCCATCATGCGCGAGGTGGGGCTCGGCGGGGTCCAGAGGTACAGAGCGATCGACAGAGATCACAGCCTGATGGTCGCCCTCATCGAGAGATGGGATCCGGCGGCCAATGTGTTCCATCTGCCGACCGGGGAGATGACCGTCACATTAGAGGATGTGTATCGCATCCTGCGGCTACCGATCGAGGGAGAGGCCGTTTTCCAGGTAGATTCAGAGACTGCCATGGATAGCATACTGCAGGTTTTTGGGGATGCAGCCGCGCTTCTTACATATCATAGCGCGAGCATTGGATATGGTGACATGTACCGCGCACACAGACATGAGACACGGCTTGCCGTGTTGATGATGATAGGGATCACCTGCTTCGCCCTCCCGGATTCAGAGGGAGGCCGCTTCCCACGGGCATTGATGGGGGTGCTACTGGAGATGGTGGAGGAGCACACATGTTTTGCATGGGCACCAGTGTATCTGGTGCAATTATACAGGGAGTTATGGGGCTATCGCCGGAGGAGGCGATTTGGTATTTGTTCTACCTTTTTGTTGCACTGTTGGGCATACGAGCACATCGTATGCATCAGGCCGGTAGGGCTACCCCAGCAGCCAGGGCCACAGGTCGTATACCGATATGGATTTCAGAGGTGGTTGGGGGTCGTGGGCCAGCCACGAGCAGTTATTGCAGGTCGGGATGTGGCCTACTATAGACATATGCTAGAGGGCCTTACCGCATGTGAGACATTATATGGAGACCCTACGAGAGGTCACCGGCTGGCGAGAGAGCCCGCGTGCAGTGCGCTGATCCAGTATACATTACGGATAGCGGGGCGGAGGCCGGGAGAGTGCAGTGGATACCCCTAGAGAGTGCACGAGCGAGATGGGGCTGCGGCAGGGCGAGCCACCTCCCTTCCCTCGTCACGGGAGGGATGATGTAGAGGCCCCACTTGCCAGCGCCCACGGCCTTGGGATCAGGCCCAGGTTGCGAGAGAGAGCCAGCGAGATGATGGCGTAGATGATCTTTGGTGCAGGAGCATCTGAGGGGTTTGGTGGGTATTTGGCGAGAGAGCGGCGAGAGGGTAGCACGGCCCGCCGCAGCCAGATTTAGCGGCGCAGTGCGAGAGAGAGATCAGCTCGGGAGTGCAGCTATTACGAGGGACGATTGGCTGCTTTGCCTGAGCACGAATAGGGGTTTCTGAGGCAGCTAGCCCGAGCTCGGAGTACGAGCACGGCGCACCACCACCAAGCAAACCACGGCCACAGTGCGAAATGCAGTACGAGCGGCCGTACCAGCAGCAGCACAGCCACAGCCCCAGATACCACCACGGCCACAGGTGCAGGTACAGGCACAGGCAGCACCTCCACCAGCACCACAGCCACAGGTGCAGGTACAGGCTCAGGGGATATTGGTGTTAGGTGCCAGGGGACCAGCCCCAGTTCCTTCAGTGGCGCGAGATCGCTATATGGAGGTTAGAGCAGAGGCCCGTTATTATCAGGATATTCTTGATAGTACCGGAGTCGAGTATCAGGCATATGCAGCTCATAGAGCAGAGACCTCGCACAGCCAGAGATCTCGAGGAGGGAGCAGCCACGGCGGCGTGTCCGTGAGGCGAGAGCGAGAGGCACCACAGGGACCAGCGGGGAGAGGTGCCGAGGGCGGTGGGGAGAGCTGATAGATCCCCGACGTGGTTTTGTATAGGGACATGGGCACCGGTCTGCGAACCGGTTGTATTGATAGAGGCCTGCGTGCCTACATTTATTCATTGTTTTGATTCATTTATTTATTAGATACCGGCCTGCGAGCCGAGTATATTTGTGATATGAGAGACCGGCCTGCGAGCCGAGTCGAGATTTTTGGGAGGTATTGCGGCCTGCGTGCCGGCTTTGGTATGTTATGAGATCACAGAGGCCCCGATGTAGGGCACATTGTATTTTTGAAAATTTGTATATATATAGAGACGATGCTTTGATTCATATGCAGTGTTCAAAAATGTGTTGAAATATGTGGTTAATGGCTGGTAATATATAGAATGTGTGATGAGTTTAATTGACATGTTGATAGATGGATGATGCTGATGTTTTTGTTTCTTGTTTTTGCACGTATATATGAATGTCAGGTTATGTGATGGATTGGTGGTTTTGTGACATTGTGATATATGTAATTGATGAGTTGGTTCCAAATGATGTATAGATTGATAGCTTTTTGGTATCTGTAGTTGATGGTTTGTGTATCTGTGTAAAATAAATGATGTTTAATGAAAATGTAATGTTATATGTGGTGGATGAACAAAATGTGGTAAAGTGTGTTGTTTATGCAGGAAAAGAGGCGGGCGCGACAAAAATTTAGATGAGAAATGAAGAAAAGAACGCTGTTTCAAAAAGGAAGGTGTGTAACCGGTATCGGTTAGGTAACCGATGTCGGTAGGTGACAGACCGATATCGGTTAGGTAACCGATACCGGTTATTTAGGTATGGGCTTTTCTAAAAATAAAAAAGCTAGGGTGGCAACTTAAGTTTTAATTTTAGAGCCATGCAAGAGGTTAAAAGCGCGAACGCGACGCGTTTTGACGACTGAGACAGGTTTTTGCATGAGAGATCTGAGTGATAAGGAGAGAAGAGACAAGAAAAGTGAATTGTGATCTGAGATTCAGAAGATAGCAAGGCAGGTTTGAAAAAGGTGGTGATAATGGCAGGACGAGGAGAAACATCCAGCAGGCAGGGACAAGAGAGAAGACAAGGGCCACCTCAAGCTACTGCAACCCAAGAGGTAAACGTTTTGGTTGTGATTTGATTTCTGCATGGTTTTGTGAATAAGATGGGGTAGAGTAGGTGGGTAGATATGAGAAAGAAAACATGATAACAAGGGTTGCAGGTGAGGTAAGTGTTACAGGGTAGGCAATCAGGGGTTTCAGGTATGTTTGTATGTATAAAAACGAATAAACGAGCAAATTTATTGTCGTAGGTGGTTGTTTTTAGGGAAGGTGTATAGAATTGACAGTGACCGGTAGCGGTTAGGGAGAACCGGTATCGGTTATTCAACCGATATCGATTCGTATAACGATCTGCGATTCTTGGAGAAATTTCCAGAATGTTTGAAAAAGACCCTAATGGATTGAATGGTTGTTTGTCGTTTTGGTGTATGCAGGCAGAGGCAGGGTTGAGGATGAATGATAGCGTGCCAGCGCTGTTGTCGCGAATCCGAGCGGATGTAACACCAGCGGAATGGACATTGATAAATCGTTTGGGGTTAAGTGGAATCCGTTATTATTCACGAATCGCACGTAACCATGGTATGTTACAGGCGCTGATTGAGAGATGGAATCCTGAGACAAATACCTTCTATCTGCCAACAGGTGAAATGACAGTAACTTTGGAAGATGTGTTTCGTATTTTGAGACTCCCTATTACAGGAGAGCCAGTATATCAGGCACTACCTAGCGCGGGGCGGGCAGCGATAACAGAAGTGTTTGGTCCATATGCACGAGACTTAACACAGCGAGGTTTGTCATTCACATATGGGGTAATGTATGCAGCACACCCTGAGGAGACAAGGTTAGCAGTGATTTTATTGATGGCGGTAGGGTATTATGCGTTACCAAGGGCAGAAGGGGGAAGATTTCCAAAGGCATTGATGGGTGTTATTTGGGAGATGATAGAAAGGAATGTGACTTTTGCATGGGCACCTGCATATTTGGCGGAGCTATACAGGGGTTTATGGGCTTGTAGGTGAAATCACAGGACAACGTTGGATTGTTCCTACTTATTACACTGTTGGGCCTATGAGCACATTGTTTGTATGCGACCAATAGGCCGATCCATCCAGGTAGGAGAGACCGGAGTACAGAGGCTGGGATTCCAACGATGGGTCCCAGCAGCAGAGGCAAGATCTCGGGCCGTGCTTGGGTGACATTGAGTATTACAGCGAGTATGGGAGAGGGTGACGGTTGCGGATATCTGTTGGAGGCCTTACGGGAACTATATGGTAACCGAGAACATAGCTGAGGAGTTGAGAGGTGTAGAGCGATTGAGGTGGATCGCGGGGCACAGGCCAGGTGAATATGAGAGGATTCCGATAGATCGCGTGCGGCGACAATTTGGATTTGTGCAGGACATACCACAGGCTTATAGACCATATATGAGGATCGATGCCGAGGCAGCATTCTCACCTCCCCGGCCAACACCTCCAGAAGGGCCCGAGGAGATAGCAGCCGATCGCAGTGTAATGGATGCAGGAATGACAGAGGCCTATAGGTTATGGTGGGTAGCAGAATTGCGAGGTGTACGTGATCGCCCTGACATAGCTATGATTACAGCAGAGAGGAATCGGCTGCAGCGTTTGGTTAGGCAGCTCCAAACGCAGGTGAATGAGACAAGAAGATTGTTAGCGGTTGCGGAGTCACGAGCAGCGAGACTAGAGACTGGAGTCCTCCATGCGAGAGGGCGTATTCACATGTTACAGGAGAGATTGGCCGATCAGTGGGCGGTACCAATAGCCGCGGTACCTTTGAGGACGAGAGGCTCGGCGAGAGGGTCGGCGATCACGATCATCACCTAGGTCGGGATGAGGCGCGAGGTCTAAATAAATGTTAGCAAGGTATAAGGATAAATAAGAGTATTGACCTGCGTGTCGATGATATAGAAGATGTATTTGTTTAACATTTAAATAAAACCGAGATATATGTATGTTGATTTGAGTTATAATAATAAGAATGTTTGTGTTGTGGTTTTTGGTGTTTTGAAAAAGGATAAAAGAGAAATGTGATTAAATAGAAATACACAAAAATATTTATATTTACCACACATGATAGGTTATGGTAGGGGATGGTCGAGCTAACCTTGGGAGACGCCATGTCTCCGAAGTGCTGCCTACATAGCCCATTGCACAAAGCAAGGAGGGGCCTCAGACCGATGTAGTTCTCCCTTAGGATCAGGGAGAGGCGAATTTAGGCAATTTGGTATGGTTTAGGCAATTGGTCGTTTGGTAAAAATTTGATGTTGGTAGGGTAATGTTGTTGGTGTAGGTATAGGTAAAGCAAAGGTTAGCATACCCAAGTAGTAGGGAATAGTGTCCTGATTAAGATCAACACACAATTCTAGATGCGAGGCAAAGCGGAAAGAGTGCTCCGTAGGTGAAAAGAGCTAAACAAACCACACAACGTAGAACGAGCCTGAAGCCCTAAGTGCCGTGCACAGACGAGAAGTCCATAGTTGAAAAGAGTTGTATGATCACAATATATCAGGTGTACGTTACGTCCCTTGAGTTGAAACAAATGGTGAGGTGATGTGGATGATATAGCGGAGGTACAAAGAACTTGTTATAACGAAAGAGAACCTACCCTAAATAGACAAGTCCATGACCCAAAAAGTTCTTTTGAATGAGGCTTTTATTTTATTGAATGTAGACTGATCGATGCGGGAAGTCTACAAGGGATATTGATTGTTTTATTCTTGAGGTCTTCACGAAGCTGATCAATGCGAGAAGCTTCTGATAAAGGCTGACTGTGTATAGCTGTCCTTCGGGGGAGCAGTCTATTTATAGTAGCAGAGATGATTTTAGTGCATAGCTGTCCTTCAGGGGAGCAGTCTATTTATAGTAGCAGCAATAGTTTGGCATATAGCTGTTCTTCGAGGGAGCAGTCTATATTTAATTTTAGATGACTAGATGTTCTTTTGGCGTGAAACATCTAGTTTAGTAGGAAGTTTGACTCAAGAAAATCCCTTAAGAATGTGGCTTATTTTAATACTTTGAAGTCATGGACTAGACTAAAAAAGGGGAAGGCATTATCAAGGGGAGGTGCGAAGTGATTTTGATTTTATGCGGAGATATAGAAAACAAAGTGTATGTAGCGGTAAATGAGCTCAAGGGACGAGCAGTAGGTAGATAAGAGGTGATATAACACTAGTTTCAACAGTAGAATGGTCGAAGATGTAAGGCATTAAGGGGTTCAGGCTCAGGTTTACCATTAAGCGAAGCTAAACGATAAGTGCCTGATCCATAGGTGTGAGTGATTATATAAGGCCCAATCCAATTGGGAGCAAATTTTCCACGTTTGCTCTTTTCTAGTTTGGTGACATGTTGATTCTCTTTGAGGACAAGATCACCAACCTTAAAGGTACGCTCATGAAGTCGCTTATCATAAGCACGCTTGATGCGTTTTTGATAGATTTGAAGGTGATCGAGAGCTGTAAGACGTCGTTCGTCAAGAAGCTCCAATTGGGCTAACCGCTCTTGGCGGAAATCATCGTTGGTGAGAATATCCTGAAGAGATATTCTAAGGGAGGGTATTTGTATTTCGAGAGGTAAAACAGCCTCGGTACCATATACCAAAGAAAAAGGTGTGGCATTAGTGGAGGTACGAATGCTAGTACGATAAGCCCAAAGGGCAAAGGGAATGTGATCGTGCCAATTTCTTCCAGATTCATTGACGACTTTCATGAGGATTTTGGTTAGAGTTTTATTAGAAGATTCAGCCTGACCATTGGCCTGCGGATAGTAAGGTGATGAGAAGCTAAGTTTGATACCAAAGTTGTCACAAAGGTCTTGCAACAACTTGTTTTTGAAAGATTTACCATTATCGGTTATTAGGCGATGAGGAATACCAAAACGACAGATAATGTGATGGTTAATGAATTCGACAATTTTTTCTTTTTTGATTGAAATGAGTGGAATAGCCTCCACCCATTTTGTATAATATTCGGTCGCTGTGATTATCCAACGGTGACGTTGTGAAGAGGTCGGGTGAATCTCACCAATAAGGTCTAAACCCCATTGTGAGAAAGGCCAAAGATCACGAGCGACTTGTAGCGGGTGGCTAGGAGTATGTTGAAGATTGGCATGTTGTTGACACATGACACAGCGCTTAACATATTCGTAGCAGTCGTTATTGAGAGTAGGCCAATAATATCCTAGGCGAAGGATTCGTTTAGCCACGGCAAGGCCACTAAAATGTCCACCACAAATCCCATCGTGTACTTGTTGGATGGTATAGGTGACCTCTGCGCCGGTTAGACAGCGAAGGAGGATGCCATCAAAGCCACGTTTATAGAGGAGTCCTCCCATGACAACATAACGCGAAACACTTTTAAGAAAAGCACGTTTTCCATTACTAGTAAGGTCAGGTGGGAGAACCGAGATTGTAAGGTAGTCGTGAAATTGGTGGTACCAGGTATCCTGCGAATTAGTAGACACAGTATTTATCATGCAAACTACCGGGGTTGAATAGGATGGTGCAAAAAGTTGCTGGACCACAACGAATAATTCAGAGTCAGTTGGTGCGGCGGGAATCTGCGAGGCTAAGCAAGCCATAGTATCCGCAAATTTGTTAGTGGAGCGGGGAATGGTTTGGATAGAATAGTGAGTAAATAAGGCTAGAAGTGACTCCACGTGGTGTTTGTACTTCTGAAGTTCCTCGTTTTTACATTGGTAGATGCCCATAACTTGATTGACTACCAATTGAGAGTCACCAAAGATATTGATAGATTTGATGCCTAAGTGTATCGCAACTTGGAGACCCAGAACAAGGGCCTCGTATTCCGCTGTATTATTAGTGCAGGGGAAATCAAGCCGGAATGAAAGAGGCATAGGTTCAGCGTCAAGAGGGATGAGAACAACGCCGGCTCCTCCGCCGCGCTGGCACTTAGATCCATCGAAGAAGAGGGTCATTTGATACGACACTTCTCCGAGCGAAAGAGTGGCGATGAGTTCGTCGGGGAAGGTAAAATTGGTAAATTGTTCCCCAGGTAGAGGGGCCTCCGCAAGTTGGTCTGCAAGAGTTTGTCCTTTGATTGATTTCTGTTGTATAAACTCAAGGTCAAGGTCGGCGAGGAGCATGAGCCATCGAGCGATGCGTTGGTTTAGGTGTGGTTTGGCGTACATATAATGAATGGGGTCTGTGTTGGTGATGACGAAAGTTTTGTGATTCAAGAGGTAATGTCGGAGTTTGGTGGCGACGAATGATAGGGCCAGGCACAATTTTTCTACATGTGTATACCTAGTCTCGTAATCCACGAGGGTACGACTTATATAGTAAACGGCCTGCTCTCGGCGTGCCGGGTCTCGATGTGCGAGCATAGCTCCTATAGCATGGTCAGTGGCGGAAAGATAAAGGTAGAAAGGGCGGTCGTCCTGGGGTGGTATAAGCACGGGTGGCTGCAAGAGATACGTTTTGAGAGCTTCGAAGGCTTGGTGACACTCCTCACTCCATTGAAAGGCAACGTCCTTTTTTAGAAGGTGATGAAAAGGGTGACATCGATCCGAGAGTTGGGAGATGAAACGCCGGATGGATTGAAGTTTACCCTGCAAACTACGCAATTGTTTGAGGTTTTTGGGTGGGGGCATTTCTAGGATAGCTTTTACTTTAGATGGATCAACCTCAATGCCACGCAAAGAGACGATAAAGCCAAGAAGTTTTCCCGAAAGAACACCAAAGACACATTTCTTCGGTTGAAGGCGGACAGAATATTGTAACAGGCGATCAAAAATAATGGTTAAAACATCGAGATGTTCACTACGATGTTTAGACTTGCCGAGAAGATCGTCGACATAGTCTTCAAGGATAGTGTGCATAATGTCATGAAAAATGTAGGTCATAGCCCGCTGATAGGTAGCACCAGCATTCTTAAGGCCAAATGGCATGACACGATAACAGAAGGTTCCCCAAGGAGTTATGAAGGCAGTTTTGTGTTGATCGGCAGGGGCAACCAAAATTTGGTTGTATCCTGAAAAGCCATCCATGAGAAAAGCATTTCATGGCCCGATGAGATCAACAAGTTGATCAATACTTGGGAGGAGAAGTCATCTTTGGGGCAAGCAAGGTTAAGATCCCGGAAATCATGCATATCAGAAGTCCCCTGTCGCTTTAGTGATAGGTACGATGTTAGAAATCCATTGAGGATAGTCATAGGCGAATGAAGGAAACGAAAAGGAGTCGTTGGAGCTCCTCTTTGACCAAGAGAGCAATGCGTGGATGCATTTTTCTCAATTTCTGTTTGGTGGTTTGGAATTGGGGTTTAGGGTGATGTTATGGACGGCAATGGTAGGATCAATTCCTGGCATGTCAGCGTAAGACCATGCGAAAGCTTGGCTGCGAGCACGGAGAAAGGTGGTAAAGGCGGCTTGTTCTGATGTGTTAAGTGATTGTCCGATCTTCACTATGTGAGGATCTTCCTCCGTGTGGATGTTGATTTCTATAGTAGATTCATTTAGCATGGTTTGAGTTTCAGATGGTAAGGCGCGTTGAAGATAGGAGTCATCTGCCCCAAGGTAAGTGAGGATGGAGTCGTCATCCTGGACACTCAACAACATTAATCGAAGGCGAATCTTCTTCGATCATGTCTGGATACAGAAGGGGAATGGAAAATGGGTCCTCATTATCGCGTTGATAAGTGAGAGGACCTATGAAGATGGCATTTATGAAAAAAAAAAGTTAGGAGGGATAGATTCAGGGTCCATCGATTCTTTGGGTGATGATGGCAAAGTGGGTGATGATGGTTCGGTAGGGGCAACGTCTTCTTCTTCCAGGATACAGCTGACAGGAGGTGTTTCTTGTGTAGGTGTTTCGGAAAAACCGAGACCACTGCGATCATTATGTTTGCGTGTGGTGATGGGGATGAGAGTATGTCGGCCTTGTTCGTAAAGGCCAAAACCAAAGCCTTTCCACGCACAGCGAGTCAAGAAGGTGAGGGCGAAGCGACGATTTGTCAGGTATTGAAAATCGGATTGGAAGGGAACCACACCAAGAGGAGGTTCAGGGGTAATGGAGGATGCGTCAATACCCCCATACGTTAGGTTAGTGCGACAATGGGGTGGTCCGTAAGAGATTACCTCCCCCACGCGACGGTCGTAGGTGGGATGTGCATGTAATTGTCCGTACTCCTGCGGGGTAGGGAAAGAACTAACGTTATATAGGCGGTACTCCCCCAGCGTGAGGCGATGAAAAACATCTACTAAGGGGTCGGAGGTTGGGATGTTAGCTGCGGGAAGAAAGTGGTTTGTGCGACGGCAGTGGTTTCATCGATTGAAGGCGTAGGTGCAGTTGAGGTGGATGGTTGAGGTACATTTGAAGAGGATGGTTGGGTTGAATGTATGGGTGTCTTAATTGGTATAAGCACATCATTTGGGCGATATAGCATATTGCAAGTTTTGAAGGGGGGAGGATCAGCTTTTACAGTGTAGGACTTCCCCTCGTACTCAAATTTTATGCATCGATGTAATGTTGAGGGAACGCATCCCATGGCTCGGATCCAAGGATGACCCAGCAATATATTATATTGGAATTCTCCTTCAAGGACATAGAAGAGTTCGGGTAAAGTACGTGGTCCTACGCGAATGTTGAGGATCACGGTGCCTAAGGTAGAAGTAATAGCGTCATTGAATGACCGCAACATGATGGGGTTGGCACACATGCAACTAGAAGGGATGTTCATTTGTTGGAAGGCCTTGGAAGAGATGATGTTTAGGCTAGCGCCCCCGTCAATCATAACCCGACGTACTCGAATGTCTCGGACGTAAGCGGAAATGAAAAGGGCGGGGTCAGGGTCTTCTGTACCAAAGTCGATAATTTCATCTTCCGAGAAACTAACTGTAGCGGCTTGTTGTTTTGAGATAGAAGTGGTGGGGGAGATGGATTGTTTGGTGAGAGAAGCAACGTGATTGGGTGTTAGAATGGAGGCAACGGGCAGGGTTTCGTTGGGTAAAACCTCTATCCCTTGAAGGATCTCAACAAGAGCTTGTCGATGAGATTCAGAAGTCTGAATGAGATCATATAGTGTCATTTTTACGGGCGATTGATGAAGCTGTTTGATCATGGTTCGGTGGGCAACTCCATTAGAGACGGGATAGGCGGGTCCGCGAATAACCACTTTAGGGGGTGGTGTAATCGGGATTGTTGAAGGAGAAAGAGATGCCGCAGGTGTGTTTTCTTTCGCTTTCCCATTGTTTTTCTGTCCTCGAGTAGCGACACTAATCATATTAATCTCGTAGACCTGAGATGAGGAAGATGGTTGGGATAATTCATGGTCTTCAAGAGGTGGGGTTGTAATAATGATAGATCTTGGTGAGGCGGGGATAGATGATATAGTAGAGGGAATTGACGCTAGCGGTCTCTCCCTTCGTAAGTTGTCTTTCTTAATCTTTCTATCCGGGAGAGGTGACTGACGAAGGATGGTTTTTAGAGCTTTGCATTCCTCCACATCATGTCCTGGTGTGCGGTGATAAGCGCAGATTTTAGACTCATCGTAATCCATAGGCCGGGGCTTAGACGGGTCATAAGGTCTAAGTGGAGGTAGGGAGATGGTCGCATTCTCCACCAACATAGCAAGGATTTTGGCGTAAGATCCTTTGAGTGGGTCAAAATCGGAAGAGGATGAGGGTATTGATTGTGTGGGTTGTGGTAATGTTTGGGCGTGTTTAGTTCGTATGGGTGGTGGTTTAGCCGAGGGGTGCTGACACATGTTTTTCACTAAACGTGGTTTCTTTGACACAGAAGTTACGTTCGGCTGGTTAGATGATGAGGCTACAGATGGCGTGGTAGCGGGAAACAACCACGGAGAAAGGGGAGTGACAGAAAATAAATCTTTTGATGATGGGATTGGTTTAGGGTTGATAGGTGGACCGGATACGCGGGGTAACGATGTTGTTATCCCCTTTGATCTCTGTATAGGTGTAGAAGGCGTAGGTCGTTTTGAAGAAAACGAAGGAGGTATGATATATTGATGTAAGGTGGAGGGATGAGGTCCCAATATGGAAGGTGGGTGTGACGATGAGGGTTTTGATTGTGATAGAGGCACGGATTGCGTTCGTCTCCTAGGTGGCGGGGCGGGTTTATTTTTGGATAAATCGAGTCGCTTAGGCGGGTGTGTTAGACTGGGCATTGGCGAGGTCCCAAGCGTAGGGGAAGATTTGGCTAAGTTAATAGAAGTGGAAGGGGCATTTGGTAGAGGTGAGGGGGGTGAAGGTGAGAACATGGGCATTTTAAGCTTTTGTAGGCACTTCGGGTATATGGTGGAGGCATCAGGATTGGTTGTTTGCATTTGAGTAGAATACGGCGTACTCAAACGTTCCCATAGGGCTCGTCTATCGTCTGGAGACTGACAGTCCTCTCGTGTGAATAGGAACTTTGGTATGGAAGAAAGGTGGGTTGTGATTCCAGTCCACTGTGGGAGTGATACAGGGGGTAGATGAGGCACTGTATCAATAGATGTTAAGAGGTCGACGGGTTGTTGAAAAGATTTAGGTGATGAGGGACTAATAGGCAGAAGGGCATGTTGGAGGGGGTCTGTCATGGCTAAAGAATTTAATGATGTCGGTGCGAGAGATTTCTCCTCTAAGGATGTCAAAAGGAGTGGCGTACCTTCCTCTTGTGCGGCAAGAGTGGTAGAAGGAGACGTCTGGGAAATGGATAGATTAGACAACATCCGCTCGCAATCTTGTAGGGATGTGGTGTAAGAAGACTCATTGATGGGAAGGGAAGCCTGGGCAGTTAACTCTTCTATGGGTAAAGGAACGATTTCGCTTTGGCTTGATGGTGGTAAAGGAGGTTCGGGCTCCTTTGTTAGTGAAGAGTCTTGATTCAAAATTTTCTCAATAGAGGCTTTTGGCTGGGTATCGAATACTGCATGGATCTCATGAACACTCTCCTCGGCTAAGATATCCTGGTTGACGTTACTGCTGGACGAGTGATTCGGGAATGGCTTGTTGAAAATTTTCAAATTTCGGTTAGCAGGTGCGTTAGGATTATCAAGGGCTATATCCCCCGCATCAACCATTTCCTGCACTATGTTTTTCAACATCTTGCAGTTTTCATGACTGTGTCCCTTCACGCGGTGGAAGTTACAAAAGTCATTTTCTTTGTACCAGGAAGGTATGGCGCGAGTGGAATCAAACCCAGAATGAGGTTTAACAGGAGGTAAGGTAATGGCTCCGGCTTTGAGCAATTTCTCCAATATCACACCATATGTTTCTCCCAAGGGAGTGTAGTTGACGGGCTCGGCTTTGTATTTATAGGTGGTTTTTGGTGGAGTATTGGACGGTGGTTGGGATTTGACCATCACCGCGTGGACAGCTCCTTTTGATTTAGAAGAGGTGGACGCGTGAGGAGTGGTGGTATTTGGTTTATTGGTAGAATCAGGATTTCGGAAAGTGGAGTTCTTGTTGCGCAACCGCAATTTCTCTTCCTCTAAGGCTCGAATTTCTAATTTTCGAGCCATAGTAAAGGCCTCATCGAATGTACGGAAAGTTTGAATTTGGAGGGTAGGGGAGATGTGCTTAGCGCAAGCCCGCGTAAAGAGTTCGATAAGTTCGGTTTGAGGCAAGGCATACGTAAGTTGGTTGATAAGGCCCGCCATCGTCAGCGAAATCTGCGATAGATTCGTCTTGAATTGTCGGATGGCATAAAGGTCGGTGATAGATACTTTCTTAGCAATGTTAATGGAGAAATGATCCAAGAAAGATTGGGCTAGTTGGTTAAAAGAGAAGATCGAGTGCTGGGTTAAAGCACTGTACCACTCCAGGGCGGGTCCTGATAAGGACATAGGGAAGGTGCGGAGTAACAAGGCGTCATTATGGGCAATCAAATAACAAGCATGTCTAAATGATCGCAAATGTTGTTGAGGATCCTCTTTACTATTAAAACGAGTAAATTTCGGCAACTCCCATTGAGGAGGATACGAATGAAGGGGGACAGAAGGGTGAATGGGCTCCCGACAAACTTGTTCGTATGTCAAGGCGCTACGACTTCCCGAAACCGAAGCCTCCAAATTTTGCATTTTGTCCATCATTTGTTTGATGAAATCAGTGGTTGGATGAGATGATGGTGCACCAGAATAGGGATGTCCCATATAAGGTGTTGAGGTTACTGGATATGTATATGGGAATGAAAAGGTAGGCGGAGCTTGAGAAGAAAGCTCGTGTGGATAGGTGGCGAGAGAGCAAGTCATGAATGGAGCGATCTGCAAAAAGAGATGAGAGTAGGGCGGTTGGTGGTAGCAAGCGTGGGGTCCAAGATTAACAAAAGGAAAGCTAATCGGGGTCGTATGAACCTCTGCCGCTGTCGGATTGGGAGATGGGGCTAGAGATGCAGGAAGCAAGGCGGTATTATCAGGAGGAGTGGGAGCTAAATGAGCAGCTATACTGATAGGCATACCTACAAGGAGCTGACCATCAGGTGTACGGTCAGGGGTATGAGACAAATAGTATTGTACAGCGCTGGAATTAGCATCCAGAAACTTGGCAAAGTCCTTATCTCCCACAGGGATTTTAGGAACTTCACTGGTATCAGTAGGATTCCCCATAGAAGGTGAAGGGGGTGATTCAGGCAAAGAAACAGAGCAAGCGTGTGAAACCATGGCGGCGGCTTGTTTTCGAGTGATAACAACCATGGACAAGAACACACAGGAAAGTTTTAATCTATCAAGAACAAAAACAAACCCAGAATGATGAATTTGGCAAGTTCTTTGGTTTGTCGAAGTGAGAGAGACGATAACGATATCGGTTTACTAACCGCAGTTGTCGGTCACGGAAACGACGTCGGTCCTTTAACCGATGCCGGTGTCAAAAAATCTAGGATAAGAAGATACAAAGGGGCTGCTAATTTGATTTTTAGCAACGTTGAGTATTTTTATCAACTTATTGATCACGAGAAGGCAGTATGACGGAAAACGAGAACAGCAAACAAGCAAGATGCACACGCAAATCCAGAGATTAACCCTAGGGTTAATTTTAATTATTGTGGACTTATGCCTTTAGACGTAGAATGATGTCAGAATCCTAAACAAGAGACTTAGAGGAAATGTCAAGTTGTTTTGGCTTATAAGGTTACCTCAATCGGGCGGAGGAATACCGCGGAAAAGGGGGGATGTTTGAGCTGTTGTGTTAATTGTGAAGTGATTCGGTATGTGTTGTGCAGTGAAACTAGGGTTAATTTCCTGTCAATACCGTGGATATCACCCCCACGTGTACGACCTGTTACTTAATCTATGTTCACTAGAATTGAAAAACAACAGGCAGGAATGCAATGCATGTGTTTTAAAAACCCAAATCGAAAGTGATATTCAATGAAGCAAAAGAGATGACTTTTACTAATGCAAGATGCAAAAAGCAAAGCAAGTTCTTTTACCAGAATAATAAAATACCTTGTGAATATCTTTAGAAGAAGAAAACAGCAAGTATGCTCCCTATATGAAAGCAAGCGAGAAATAAAGAAAAAACAAAACTCCAAAATGGGTCCCACCTTGGCACCGTGTGCCAAAATGTTTCACTCGGAAAATGCTTCGTTCCTTTTAGAAACAGATAAGGTTAGGGTTAGGAGGAATACCTGTAGAATGTCGAGATGGTGTGCGCGTACCGTAGAGAAAGATCAGGCTGACTGCGAAGAACTCCTTTTTATCTTGGAAGGACTACCTGCAAATAAGAACACAAGACCACAAGATTTGATTAAACAATAAATGAGGAAACTGCCTTGGGCCCAGGAAATGTAAAACTTCCTTTCGAAGGTGGTCAGTTTCCCTGCTAATATGAATTAACACAAAATACTGTAAAGTACCAATTAAATTGTTTCGTGGAACTAGGTAGGGGAAAGGCTGTTTTTCTTGGTTTGGATCAAAGGAACCGATGCCGGTTATCTATAACCGATGGCGGTCACTGATAACCGATACCGGTTGGTTCTAGGATCTTCTGGGCTGGTTGTGGTGTTTGTAATGGCTGGTTTTGGATAGTATTAGGAAATGGGATGGTTAGAAGCTAAAGAATGATAGTTAGAGGCAATGGTACGTTGGGTAATGGATTCAGAAACGGATTTGGGAAGATTGCAATTCCAAAAGCATAAGAAATGTTATAATGGAGGACATGCAAGATGTAACTTACTGGTTTTGATGAAGGTGCAAGTTGATCTCCTTTGCTGTAAGCACGTCTAGTATTTTCACTCGTCTCTGCTTGGTCAAGTGAAGATCTGGAATCCGTTCCTCGCTCGCAATGCCCTTTGTTGATCCAGAAATCCTTCGACTGATCTCCCGAAATGAAATTCCGATCCGTTGTTTTGGTTTGGGGAGCCCATTTACAGTGAACCGATGGCGGTTGCGTAACCGACGGCGGTCGAGTAGGAACCGGCATCGGTTAGGAAAAAGTAGGCTATTTTTAGTAAAATAGCCCACCTTCCCTGTTTTTCTCCCGAGGGATCAGTTGCGGGCTTGGTCAAGTGGCTAGAAGGTCGGCTTTGGGTGCGAGTAAGGAGGCATTAGTTATGGATGTGAGTCTAGACCAAGTCATGGGTCCTAATTAGGTTAGTTTAGGGTTAGGGCTAGGTCATGGTGAGGTGGCCAAGTGAGGTGGCGGGTAAGGCGATGTGGATTTATCAATTATGAGGTAATTAATAAATAATTGTGTAAGGTTTAGGTAATGAGGTTAGGTTGTGAAATGGGATGCGGGTCACAAGGGGTCGTAAGACACGAATTTGGTGTCTACAGATTCGTTGTGGGCCCTAGGCATTTTCTTTGCACTTTAACTCTTTTTCCAAAATGCCTTAAGGCACAAAAATACCCGCTACTTCTCATCCAATCAAAAGAGGACACATCATCATTTTCGGGAAAAATTTAGAAATTTTCTCCGCCGCTTGAATTCAGCAGATTAGCACTTGGCGGGGCCACGAGGAAATTTGAAAATTTTAGCCAAAGTAGCTAAAAAAGAACAAGTTCTCAAAATGACCCAACACTCCTCCTCCAATCAAAACATGCCACATAAGCAACATTAGAACCAATCAGAGTAAAGCGGAGCCATGGGACCAAATTCACCCTTTTGCCAAAAAAGAAAAAAGTGATAAGTTAAAACAATTTTTCATCATCCCTCGAGCCAATTAGAACAAGCCACGTTGCCATGAATGCTTTGAAGAAGAAATTGACGGGCAAATGACACCCGTCTGATTGTCAAAACACAAAAATGCCAGGGATGCCTTAGAATTCAATTTTTTTGCTAAGGATGACAAATTTCTCAAAATTAAACCAAATGAAACATGTTTTCAAAGCAGTTTTTATCATGGAATTGAATTTTAAATGGCATACAAGTGAAAATCGATTAATTGTAAACTTCCACGATGGCGCAAAAAGGAAAAATAGAAGATCCCACAGATTTTGACAAAATTAGGGCACAAAATAGGGCACACATGCAAATTTCTTTCAAATTAGGGAAAAACAACAAGTTTGTGAGCGTTTTAAGGCATTCGACCAGAGGGAGAAGTTGTAAACCACCAATTTGAGAGAAAAATGTTTCGAATCATGCGAGAATAAAGGAAAAATTTAGGGAAAAATGGTGCAAGCTCAAAAATGGCACCAACATCGGCTCTACTCGAGGATGGGCACTCCCAGCGAGTGCCACAAGAATAAAAGAAGTAGACCAAGTTCCAAAAACAACCACTAGGAAATGGAGTCAAAATGCAGGGCAAAAACTAGACCCAATCGACAAAAAATGGCTACCAAGAATAGGGCAAACCACAAACTGACAAAAACAACAAAAACAGAGCCAAAAAACAAAGACTATACACTATCAAGTGGTGTACACCTCAAACTTTGTGATTAATACAAGAAATGCTTCGATTCCTACCATTAACGAGGTAGTTCAAGTAATTCCCCATCTAAGTCCTTGAGAAAAAAAGGTATTTTCACCAATTCTGATATCAATGGAGTAAGGGCCCATCCACAATGCATCAAATTTACCATGTTTTCCCTTATCTTCATGCCTGCTATCCCATAACAAAACCAGATCTCCAACATTGAAGGCCCTAGGAGTGACCTTCTTGTCAAACAACCTCTTTAACTTCTCTCTAAATATGACATGCCTTTGGTGGGATGCTCTTCTTTCTTCATCCAACTCAACAATCTGATTAATCCTTGCTTCATATGGACTGACCTCTTGATCTTCAAGTTGTTGAACAAACTAAAATGAAGATAATTATAGATGTAAGGGTAGAAGAGCTTGAGTTCCATACACCAACTCAAATGGGCTCTTACCAGTAGCTCTTTTAGCAGTGATTTTATCAGCCCAAACTGTAAATTTTGGTTTTTGACCCCATTTTATCTTGTTCAAATCCAAGGTTCTCCTAATGATCTTCAACAAGTTCTTATTGTTGGACTTAACTTATCCATTTCCTTGAGGGTTATAGTTTGAAGCATAAGTCAAATTGGTTCCATACTCCTTGCACATTGCCATCAAGGATTAACTCTGAAACACATGGCATTATCAGCAACAATCTTTACTGGCACACCAAATCTACATATGATGTGATTCAACAAGAAGTCCATAACAACTTGGTGTGTTGCTTTCTTGGTGGGGATTGCTTCTACCCACTTGGTGAAGTAATCTGTGGCTACAAGAATCCACTTATGGCGAACTAGAAGGGTCTAAAATATCACCAATGAAGTCCATCTCCCATTGTTTGAAAGGATCCTCAATTGATACAGGCTGCAAAGGAAGGGATCCTAAAGCTTTCATTCTTCCAAAGAAATGCTGACAACTTTCACATTTTCTAACCAACAGGGTTGCATATTTGAAGAGATTAGGCCACCAATAACCGCTCTCAAAATTTTGTGTCTTCAGTAACCCTTTGATAAAGTTTCCTCCACAAACTCCCCATGGAAATCAGAAACTATTTTGGGAGCTTCATCTTCAGTTATACATTTCAATAGGACACCTTGAAGGTTCTTCCAAGCTAGCCCAAAGTCGGTGATGATGTATTTTGAGAAGCTAGCTTGAGGTATCTTTTCTTACTTTATTCAAATGATCATGGCAGCATATGTGTCGAGGTAAAAATTACATCTTTGTACCACTCGGACCTTACCAAATTCTCAAGAACATCTACCCTTTCTTCCTCTACTTCATTCACTTCCACAGTCTACAAGTTGCTCTCACCATGAGCTTAGAAGACCAAGCCTCTCACCAACTTTGTGGTTTGGATATCCATGTCATATTCCTGTAGTTTGTTCACCCATCTACATCTTTTTCTTGAGATCTCCATCTATGATAAGATGTCTTTTACCATGGTGTGGGGAACATAAGCAACAACTTTTGAACTTAAGATATAAGGCATGAAAACCTTTGTTGCTTTCACCAAGGAAAATTCTTGTTTTTCCATGATTGTGTATTTTAACTGAGCAGCTTGTAAAGCCTTTCTAAAGAAGGAAATAGGCCTCTCAGCCCCATCTTCATCCTTTTATAGAAAAATAGATGCAATGGTATTTTCAGAAGTAAAGGAGAAGATTTGGAAAGGCTTCTTGTAATTGGAGCTACCAAGATAGGTGCATGTTTCAATGCTTCTTTGATTCCTTCAAAAGCTTGAATAGCAGCCTCCTCCCATTTGATAACTTGGTCTTTCTTTAACATGCATGTAATAGGAAGATTCAATTTAGCAAAATTAGACACAAACCTTCTAATGAAATTGATCTTCCCAAAGAAGGATTGGATGCCCTTATTTGTTCTTGGAATTGGAACCTTGTTGATTGCTTCTACCCTCTCAGGGTCAATCATGACACCATCCTTTGAAAAAATATGACCAAGCAACTTGGCCTTTTGCACTCCAAAATGACACTTCTTTGGATTGAGAGAAATGCCATATTCTCTACATCTAATCAACATTCTTTCCAAGTGCTACAAGTGATCTCTTTTGCTCCTTGAAAACACAGTCACATCATCCTGATAAACTACAATGAATTCATTTATGTAACCAGCAAAAGCAACATCCATTGCTCTTTGGAAGGTAGCTCCAGCATTCATGAGACCAAAAGGCATTCTTACATAGACATATGTTCCCCAAGGAGTGGTAAAGGCAGTTTTAAATCTTTTTGACTCCTTGACAACAACTTGATTGTAGCCAGAGAAACCATCCAAGGTGGACAAAAATTCAGATCCAGTCACTAACTGTAGCATGTTTTCCATGTTTGGAAAAGGATAATTGTCTTTCAATGAAGCTCTATTTAGATTTCTGAAGTCTACAAAAAGTTTGATATCTCCATTTTGCTTTCTGACTGGTACAAGGTTTACAACCCAAGATGAATACCATATGGGCTGAATGATCCCTCCCTCCTTTAGTTTCTTCAATTCATCTTACATCTTCATTGAGAGGAGTGGATTAATTGGCCTCTACTTTTGTCTGAAGGGCTTGGCATTTGTTTTAAGAGGAATATCATGTTGAAACAAGTCCTCTTTGTATGCTTTCAGCTCTGAATAAGACCAAGCAAGACAGTCCTAATATTTCTTCAATAGTTGAAGATAGGACTATTTTTCTTCTTTGTTTAGATTATTTCCCAACCAAACTTTTCTTGGTTTATCATTAGTGCCCAAGTTATGCTCTTCCACATCCCTTAAAGGCGGACATGTTTCTATTGATGATGCAATCAGCATTGTCCAAATTTGACTCAAGTGTAACAAGACTGTAGGAATTGTGTTAGTTTTCAATTGGATAATATCCTTTCCAAACAAAGTCTCTCTTCCTACAATTACACACACCATTAGCTACCAATCAATATTTTGATCCAAAACGCACCTTGATTTTGTAAGAACCTTTGCACTTGAGCATCATCATTAAACACTTGCCAATGCTTGATGTTGTCAGGGACAACTGGCCTAGTTAACACTTCAATATTGTACTCATAATAAGGTGAAATGGTGTAATTTCAAAATCTTGACCCCAACATTGCCAACCTATCAGCAAAAACATTGAAACTTCTATCATGATCCACAATGTTAAAGGAATCAAACATCTCAATTAGATCCCAAACTGCATGTTTGTATTGTTTCATCCACTGATTTTTTGTAGCACAAAGTTTTCTTATTTTTTTGAAATCTCCTCCTTTTGCAATGATGTCCTTGAAACCATACTTCCATGCAATTCTCGGACCCAACAACAAGGCTTCATATTCAGCAATGTTGTTAGTACATTCAAAATTAATCTTGAAGGAAAAAAATTCTTTCAAGCTAGGAGAAATTAAAATTATAGCAGCACCATTTCCAAATTTGGAGCAAGCTCCATCAAATAGAAAGGTCCAGGGAACCTACCCGTCAAGGCACTTTGACTAATCCATCTTGTGTACTTTTCCATGAACAAACCCAATAAAGTTATCAGCATCTACATCAGCAAACAACACCTCATAGGAAGCATTGTTGGGATCTTTAATAAGGTGTAACATCTTCTTTTCTCCATAGATCTTGACAAGGCTGCCTTCAATGGGAATAGTGGAAAAAGACATGTCCATTTAAAAAGTCCCACCAAAACTTGCAGCCCACTTTCTTGACAAAAGAATACCCCATTTGGCGGTGTTTTCCACTCAAAATTCCCTACTCTTAAGAAAGTGAAATTTTAAATTTTGAGTTTAAGTGTCTTCTCTGTTGTACTTAATGTTAAAAGTCGAGAAATTGAGAAAATCTATGTTTTTGGGTCATTTTGTGTGTTTTTCGGGCCTGTCGGACATTTTTGTCCTACGTGTCCCAAGTTCAAATGGGCCCTCTGTTCCCCGATCGGCCGGTTTCCCCGAAGTTTGTCTTTTTCGGGCCCGTTGGAACTTCTTGTCCCAAATGTCCCAAGTTCAATTGGGCAAGTTGTTCCATTTTCGGCCGAATCACCCGAACCGCGTACTTCGTGCTTTCACATCCCAAATGTCCCAAGTTCGCCCGGACCCGTTGTCACATTTTCATCCGATCCGGTGAGTCGCGTACTTCACGCACTTTTGTCCCGCATGTCCCAAAAGGAATTTGTGTGTCCTTTCCTGCTTCTTTGAATCAACCGAGCCGCGTGTTTCACGCATTCGCGTCCCACATGTCCCAAATGAACCAAGTGCCATTCGTGATAATTTTTCTGCTCTACTGAATGTCTTACTTATTCAAATTGGTAGGTATGTATTAAATGCACATTCATTGCCTTTCTCTCTCCTAAATGGCTATATAATGAGCAAACCCCTATGTGTTTTTCACACCGCTTCCATGCTATCCTTTGCTCGAACCCTTGCAATCTAAATTCTGCGTGTGTTTCCTTTCCCTCTAATTCCTTCCCGAGTCTAGCTTGCGACTCTCCCTCAATTATTGCCAACATGAAGATCAAATTTCAGGACAGGAACAAATCTCACCACTAGAGTCTGCCGTTCCCAATATTGGGGACAGTGAAGCTCATCATCTTGACTTTGGCAATTTTTGGGCAAGGATGGCAGATGCAAACCCTACACTAATGGTACAGATGATTCACGACAGTGGTTTGGCTTTCACCTGGAGGTTTCCCAATCTCATTTTAATGTGCTTGATATATTTCTTTCATGCGGAGCTCACTTCGACCCTGATTCAAGCGAATTGACCAATATACACAGGGAACTCATCACCAAACTAGACACTGCCACCATTAGCACTACACTGAGGATTCCAGAAATGGATAATTCCATAGTTATTTTCCATAATCAAGCACGAGGCCTGTTCAATGAAGACATCGACAACTACAAGGCACGGGTGGTGAAGTCTGGCTAAAGAACCCTAAGAAGCGAGCATCTCGTCTATCCAAGACACTTTTCTGGGCTGATTTCAATGAAGAATTGTCGGATTTTATAATCCTACTAGCTCAAGTTATGGGCTTACCCTCTACTAACAAATTTCATTTATGGATGTGCCCGCTCATCAACATGGTGTGCGAGGGAACTCAAAATATCAATGGCGAAATCATCAGCATGAACTTGGTGGAGCAGATGTCCAATGTACAACAAACGAAGAAATTCTACATGACTTCGTACCTAATGTATACTCTGCGGCATCAAGGCAATGGTTTGGTTTTTCTTACATTGATGCCCACAAGGATGATCCTGTATATGCCTAATGCCCATGATTCAACTTAAAGACCAGCAATTGCAATTTCTTAAGGGTAAATGATGCTTTCATCATGTACGTGGTCAGGCTTCTTGAAGGTGACATTGCTAGAAGGTTTTCTGATGAAGCCATGAACCTGATATCGCACTATGGTGCCTATTTTATCCAATTCAAAAAATTCTCCTATATCAAGCTTGCTGGCTATGAGAGCACCCCTCTGAGGCTTCCCATGTTCTGCAGTGATAAGATGGCTTTGATAGAAGTATACAGGCAATTAGACAAATTACACAGAACCTGCAGATACAAGAAGATTATTGGTTTGCACTTTCCCATCTCTTTGGGAAATTACACTTGTAAAACAGCCCTGGACGCATAGAATATAGAAAGATCCCTGGTTCCCATCACTGTTCATTTCTTCAAGCCAAGAACTTGCTTCAACTTGAAGAAGTTCATTGAGTAGAACATCAAGATAATCTATCATCATAGGGCAGATACAGAAGACTATTGGGTTGACTGTGCCGATGATTTTGAGGCTAGAAGGAGGCATTATGGTAGGTTCTCTCTACAATTGATCCAAGAACTCAGCTTGTACCAAGTTCCTAAAGGACTCCAGGATGACAACTCTAATCTATACTCATATGAGTATGACAATGTGGTTAAGCACACTCCCTTGGAGGACTTGGATTGGAACAAGAAAGAGAAAGATGATCTGGCCGAGATCCTAGCTCCAGTCTTAGTCAGGACTAAGGTCTGGTTTGATAAGAAAGTTTGAGAGCTTAGAAGGCACTCAGGAGAATCCTCCTCTAAGGATGTTTCAACACCAAGGAGGGAAGCATCGACTCCCATATCAGACACACCTGTGCAAACCCCTCCTACCTCATCAACGCAAGGACCTGCAGCTTCTACTCCTTCTTCATCCACCCAAGTATACCAGAAGAAATTCAAAGAGGTTAAGAAGGAGCCTGTGGAAAAAGATCCTCAGAGAAAGCAGGCAGAAGTGCCTCTGGGACCAGAGAACATTATTGTTCTCAGTGAAAGTGAAGAGAGTGAAGTGCCAACCCCTACAAATGCTCCTGAAGCTCCAACGGATAAAGATAAGGAAGTCCAGAGCACTGAACTTCCAAGTGCTATTGATTCCTCTGCAGCAATTGTCTCAAGCGCCCCACTCACATCTCAACTTGAGACAACAGCTGTGCAAACCTTGAGCATCATGAGCTCTCTGTCTCTTGGTCCTCTTGCCCCTCCTCTTGCTTCCTCTTCCTCTTTTGCATGGGTGCAACCTTTTGTTGACAGTAGAAAGAGGAAATCTTCCTCTCGGACCTCAGGGCCAAATTTTTATGCTGTTGCAGCCTTGTTAGACACTACTCCTTCTTCTTGCGACAAAAAGCGAGAATCATCTCCGAGGATAGTGTCGATGCTTAGGGTTAGCAATTCCTAGAGATTGCTTGAGCCTACGATGATAAATCGAGAAGCAGGACTTATAGACATCGACCTAGAATTCTCAAGGATTCCTATGGGAGAGTCTAGCCACAAGGTGAGATCCACAACCTCCGTGAAACGGTCATAAGATTCATTGGGAGGGTAGAGAAAGGGCAGCAAACTATTGAACAGTTGGAGGAGAAAGCCCGATTCTCACTAGTTTTATCAAATCTCTTTTGTCTAAGGACAAAGTTTTGGACCCTACCCCATTGACTACCCTTTCACCACTTGTATTTTTGAGCCAAGATGAAATGCACAGTATCAAAGACATGCACAAGTATTTCATCTATGGCACAACTTTGGAGGCCATGGTGGAAGATATGCTTGTTGCAGGATTGAACTTCATCGATGAAGCTTTCAAACTCCACGGGAAGGTGAACAACTTGCAATAGAAGCTCTCCTCCACTATTGGGATCATAGATAAAGAGCTCAAACTTTGGAGTAGTTGCATAGTAGACCTCCATCTCATGGGACAGACAGATGAGAACATTTTATTGGAAAATAAGGTTTTTGATGATGCAAAGGATAATATGTCAAAGTCCTGGGTTTACAATGTGGAGTGGAAGATCAAAGTCTTAGAGGAGGCTTTGGGAGAACTGAAGAATAGCTGGTAGAAGGGTGAGGCTTTCAAGACACTTTGGTTGTATCTGCTTTCAAAGATATACATTGTCATCTTCAGGATGAAACTTTTGGTGTGCCTCTTTCCTTGCAAGAAATCAAAGCTCAATTGAGAGCTATTTCACTCGGAAATGTTTCATTCCTTTTAGAAACAAATAAGGTTAGGGACTAGGAGGAATACCTGTAGAATGTCGAGATGGTGTGCGCGTACCGTAGAGAAAGATCAGGCTGACTGCGAAGAACTCCTTTTTGTCTTGGAAGGACTACCTGCAAATAAGAACACAAGACCACAAGATTTTAATTAGACAATAAATGAGGGAACTGCCTTGGGCCCAGGAAATATAAAACTTCCTTTCGAAGGTGGTCAGTTCCCCTGCTAATATGAATTAACACAAAAGACTGTAAGATATCAATTAAGTTGTTTCGTTGAACTGGGTAGGGGAAAGGCTGGTTTTCTGGTTTTGATCAGAGGAACCGATGCCGGTTACTGATAACCGATACCGGTGGGTTCTAGGATCTTCTTGGTAGCTATGGTGTTTGTAAGGCTGGTTTATGGATGATATTAGGAAATGAGATGATGAGGGATAAAAGAATGACAGTTAGATGCAATGGCACGTTGGGTAGTGGATTCAGAAACAGATTTAGGAGGACTGAGATTCAAGAAGCATAAGAAATGTTATAACAGAGGACATGCAAGATGTGACTTACTAGTTTTGACCAAGATGCAAGGTGATCTCCTTTGCTGTAAACACTTCTGTTTTCCACTCGCCTCTGCTCGGTCAAGTGAAGATCTGGACTCTGTTTCTCGCTCCCAATGGTCTCTGTTGATCCGAGAATCCTTTGGTGATCCCAAAATGAAATTCGATCAGTTGTTTTGGTTTGGGAGCCCATTTATAGGAACGATGGCGGTTGCGTAACCGACGGCGGTTGAGTAGGCAGCATCATAAGGAAAAAGTAGGCTATTTTTAGTAAAATAGCCCACCTTCCTCGCTTTTCTCCCGAGAGATCATTTGCGAGCTCGGTCAAGTGACTAGAAGGTCAGTTTTGGGTGCGAAAGGGGTCATTAGTTATGGGTGTAGGTGTGGACCAAGTTATGGGTCTTAATTACGTTAGTTTTAGGGTTAGGGCTAGGTCATGATGAAGTGGCAAAGTGAGGTGGTAGGTAGGGTGATGTGGATTTATCAATTAGAAGGCAATTAATAAATAATTGTGTAAGGTTTAGGTGATGAGGTTATATTGTGAGATGAGATGCGGGTCACAACGGGTCCTAAGACACGAATTTGGTGTCTACATTAGCCCCTTATTGTCATGTAGCTTGTTTTGTAAAGTGCGCGGACAATAATATGAAGGGTTTCTCCCCAGTTAAGGATATAGGTAATCCCCCTCAAATCTATCATAGGTTGAGCGAACGGGAAATCAGGGATAGGGTTGATAAAGGGTGAATGTTGTAGAGAGGATGGTAAGGTGGTGGGGTAGGTCCAAGCAGACGCATGTTGTTGAAATGCAATAGTACGACTAGGGTACATGATTTGGCGAGCAAACCAGCAATGTATAGGCAAAGGTCGATAGTTTATCCAAACAAGGGTGATATAATCCTGGTATCCAAGGCATAGGAAGTAGCTCCAGGGTATATAACAGGTAAGGTACAGGAACGTTTAGGCATGTTCGGCAGTACCAAATGGTTGGTTTGGTTGAGATAAACGTCACGGTCTAGGTCTAGGCAAAGTTGGTCGACAGATCAAGTCAAGGACCCTAATCATGCTAAAACATGAACAGGTGAGCTCGATTGAACAAAAGGTACATGATGGATGGATAAAATAAAACGTTGATTGTGGGTATGGTATTGAAGTGATACGGCCTTGGGTCGGGCCAAGTTGTTGGGTTGTGGCCTTGGGTCAGGCCATAAGGGTAGAGTGAGGCCTTGGGTCGGGCCAAATTGTTAGGGCGAGGCCTTGGGTCGGGCCAAATGGTTAGGGTGAGGCCTTGGGTTGGGCCGAATAGGTAGGTTGAGGCCTTGGGTCGGGCCAAATAGGGTAGGTTGAGGCCTTGGGTCGGGCCAAATGGGTAGGTTGAGGCCTTGGGTCGGGCCAAATAGATAGGTTGAGGCCTTGGGTCGGGCCAAATGGGTAGGTTGAGGCCTTGGGTCGGGCCAAATAGGTAGGTTGAGGCCTTGGGTCGGGCCAAATGGTTAGGGTGAGGCCTTGGGTCGGGCCAAATGGTAGGGTGAGGCCTTGGGTCGGGCCAAATAGGTAGGTTGAGGCCTTGGGTCGGGCCAAATGGGTAAACAAATGGTGTTCAGCAAAGGTGGATATAGGCGATATGTGGTTAAAAAGGGGCAAATGGTAAATAGGGGCAAAAAATATTGGGGGAAAGTTGGCAGAAAAACCGATGTCGATTCTACATGACCGATATCGGTCAAGGGACCGATACCGGTTCATTAGGGCAAAATGAAACCGATATCGGTTATGGGCGAAAAACCTATAAAAAGAAAAATACGGCTTGTCATTGTCACTTTGTTATTTTGAAAACCAAATTGACTTGTCTGACGTGGAGAGTTGAGATTGGAGGTTTATTGAGTGAGGTGGAGCTATTTTGGTGGAGGAGTGAGTTGTTTGTGGGCCTGAGTGAGGAGGAGGCAAAGAGCTGATTGGCCGGGACCCAGCGAATCGTAATGGAGCTATGGCACAGGCAGGAGGAGCAGGAGGGGCTGGACCAGCTGGACCACCACCACCTATCCCACCACGACGACGTGTCGTCGTACGGGTAAGTTCGAAACTCCTCATTTTGTGCATTTTATTGCATTATGTTGTTTTTGGGATTTGGGTAGGAATATAATGTTTTGTAGAAAATAATGAATAAATGGAAATGATTTGAAAAAGGGAGAGGGTAGATAGGTGAAATAGGCCAAGGCGGCAGGGTGGGTAGGTTTTTAGGGTGTTTGGGTGGGTAGAGAGGTAGAAATAGGGAAAAAGAAGAAAGGGGTAGCCGCGTCGGGTTCGGCGCGGCAAATTTCCAGTGACCGATGCCGGTCACTAAGCGACCGGCATCGGTCGCGAATTTTTAGGGCAGGGTGGGTCTGTGGGTTACCGATGCCGGTTGATCGTTGACCGGCGTCGGTGGGAGGGGGACCGGGGTCGGTTATGGGTGAGTGTGGGTTGGGTTGGGTTTTGGTTGAGTGTGGGTTGGGTTGGGTTTTGGGTGAGTGTGGGTTGGGTTGGGTTTTGGTTGAGTGTGGGTTGGGTTGGGTTTTGGGTGAGTGTGGGTGGAGTTGGGTTTGTTTTGTGTTTTGGGTTGGGTTGGGTTTTGGGTGAGTGTGGGTGGAGTTGGGTTTGTTTTGTGTTTTGGGTTGGGTGGGTTTGGGTGTGGGGTGGGTTTGGTTTTTAGGTGGAGTGGGTTTGGGTTTTGGGTGGGGTGAGTTGGGTTGGGTTTGTTTTGTTTTGGGGTTGGGTGGTAGAGAGTCGGGGTGTGGTCGGGGGGATAAAAGGGGGTTTAGAGGGTAAAGTAGATGTTGTGATAAAAAGTAGGTCTAAGGATGTGGGTTGGTTTTGCAGGCACGTCAGCAGTTGACGATGCGGGATAGGATGCCCCCGCTGTTGGTGCGGATGCGGCCACACATATCTGCGGCTCATTGGGTGATCATGCGCGAGGTGGGACTCGGTGGAGTCCAGAGGTATAGAGCGATAGAGAGAGATCACAGCCTGATGGTCGCCCTCATCGAGAGATGGGATCCGGCGACCAATGTGTTCCATCTCCCGACTGGGGAGATGACTATTACGTTGGAGGATGTGTATCGCATCCTTCGACTACCTATCGAGGGAGAGGCAGTCTTCCAGGTAGATTCCGAGACTGCCATGGACAACATATTACAGGTTTTTGGAGATGCAGCCGCGCTACTTACCTATCACAGCGCGAGCATTGGGTATGGTGACATGTACTGTGCGCATCGACAGGAGACATGGCTGGGTCAGTGGCTGATGATGATTGGGATCACCTGCTTCACCCTCCCGGACTCAGAGGGAGGCCGCTTTCCATGGGCATTGATGGGGGTGCTTCATGAGATGGTGGAGGAGCACACCTGTTATGCTTGGGCACCAGTGTATCTGGTGCAGCTATACAGAGAGCTCTGGGGTTATCACCGGATGAGGCGATTCGGTATCTGTTTGACATTTTTGCTGCATTGTTGGGCATATGAGCACATCATATGCATCAGGCCAGTAGGGTTACCCCAGCAGCCAGGGCCACAGGTTATATACAGATATGGCTTTCAGAGATGGTTGGGAGTCGTGGGGCAGCCACGAGCAGTGCTTGCGGGGAGAGACGTTGCCTACTACAGGCATTTGTTAGAGGGCCTGACAGCGGTAGATATCGTATGGAGACCTTACAGAGGCCATCACCCACACAGAGGAGGCCGAGTACAGTTACGCTGGATCCAGTACACGTTCTGGATAGCAGGACGGAGGCCGGGAGAGTACGAGAGGATACCCCTAGAGAGGGTACACGAGCGATGATGGGCTGCAACAGATGAGCCACCTCCCTTCCCTCGATGCAGAGGGATGATGTAGAGCCCCACCGCCTGCGCACCACAGCCCATGGATCCAGTTGGGTTCTGAGAGGCCAACGATGATGGCGTAGATGAGGTCAGGGTGCACTGGAGCATACGAGGGTTTGGTGGGCTGGTCGAGAGCGGCGAGGTAGCACAGCCCGCACTGCAGCCCTTACTGGGCAGACGTGCAGAGAGAGAGATCAGCTCGAGGCGAGTGCGGTTATTACGAGGCGAACTGTTGCTGCGCGAGCACAAATAGGGGTCTTACAGGGCAAATTGCTAGCCTGAGCTCGAGCACGGCAAAGCACCACCACCAAGCCCAGACAAATGATAGGTGTGGCAGCACAGCATAGTGCAGCGTGTACAGCAGTGCATAGCCAATGCCCTGAGCACGAACAGATATACGAATCCCAAGAAATGGCGGCACGGCCACAGCACCACCAGCCTGAGCAGAAGGGGCACTCGGCAGGGAGTCCTGGGACCAACCCCAAGACCGAAGCGGTGGCACGGGATAGATACATGGAGGCGAGAGTGGAGGCCCGGTATTATCAGGATGTTCTTGATAGTACCGGAGCTGAGTATCAGCCATATGCGGCACACCGAGCGGAGACCTCACGTAGTCAGAGATCGCAGGAGGTACAAACACACCGGTGTGTCATTACAGGCAGGAGGCGAGAGGCACCGCAGGGACCAGCAGGGAGAGGTGCTGAGGGTGGTGGGGAGAGCTGAGGGATCCCCACATAGTTTTTGTATAGGGACATGGGCACCGGTCTGCGAACCGGTTGTGTTGATAGAGGCCTGCGTGCCGTCATTTATTCATGTATGGATTCATTTATTCATTATATACCGGCCTGCGAGTCGAGTATGGGTTGTATATTTGATACCGGCCTGCGAGCCGAGTATATTTTTGATATGAGGGACCGGCCTGCGAGCCGAGTCGAGATTTTGGATAGTTATTGCGGCCTGCGTGCCGGCTTAGTTGTATGATGAGATCACAGAGGCCCCGATGCAGGGCACATTGTATATTTGAAAATTTGTGTATATATATATAGAGATGATGTTTTGATCCACATGCAGTGTTCAAAAATGTGTTTAAGTATTTTGTCGATGGTTTGTGATATAGAATGTAGGATGAGTTTAGTGGACATGTTGATATATGGATGATGTTGATGTTTTTGTTTTTGCACGTATATATGGATGACATGTTATATGAGGAAATGTTGCATGTTTTGGGCTGGTTTTGTGACATTGTTATATATGTATCTGATGAGTTGGATCCAAATGATGTATAGATTGATAGTTTGTTGATATCCTTAGTTGATGGTTTGTTTGTTTTTGTAAAATAGATGATGTTAATGAACTTGTAATGATATGTGTGGTGGATGGACAAATATGGATAATGGTGTTGTGATGCAGGAAAAGAGGCGGGCGCGACAAAAATTAGGTAAAAAACGAAGAAAAGAACCATGTTGTAAAAAGATAGGTCTATAACCGATATCGGTTAGGTAACCGACGTCGGTAGATAGTAGACCGATATCGGTTACATAACCGATACCAGTTATTTAGGTATGAGCTTTTCTATAAAAAAAAAAGCTAGCGGAAACTTTAGTTCTAATTTTAAGAGCCATGCAAGAAGTTAAATACGCGAACGCGACGCTTTTTGACGACTGAGACGGGTAATTGCATGAGAAATTTGAGTGATAAGGAGAAAAGAGACAGGGAAAGTGAATGTGTTCTAAGATTCGATGAAGCGAAGGTGAATTTGAAGAGGGTGGTGATCATGGCAGAATGAGGAGAAGCATCCAAAGAAAGCGAGATGAGAGGAAGACAAGGGCCACCTCAAGCTGCTGCAACTCCAGAGGTAAATGTTTTGGTTGTGATTTGATTTCTGCATGTTTTGTGAATAAGATGGGGGAGAGTATGTGGGTAGATATGAGAAAGAAAAGATGATAACAAGGGTTATAAATGAGGTGAGTGTTACGTGGTAGGTAATCAAGGGTTTGGTATGTCTGTGTATACAGAGAGGAATAAATGAGCAATTTATTGTCGTAGGTGGTTGTTTAGGCAAGGTGTATGAAAGTAACAGTGACCGATATCGGTTAGGGATAACCGGTATCGGTTACTCAACCGGTACCGGTTAGCTATAAACGATACCGGTTGCTGTAGGAATTTCCAGAATTTGAGAAAAAACCCGGGGATTTGAGGAATTGAATGGTTGTTTGTTATTTGGATGTATGCAGGCAGAGGCAGGGTTGAGGATGAATGATAGTGTACCAGCGCTGTTGTCACGAATCCGAGCGGATGTAACGCCGAGCTGAATGGACACTGATAAATCGTTTGGGGTTAAGTGGAATCCGCTATTATTCACGAATCACACGTAACCATGCTATGTTATAGGCGTTGATTGAAAGATGGAATCCTGAGACAAATACCTTTTATCTGCCAACAGGGGAGATGACAGTAACATTGGAAGATGTGTTCCATATTTTGAGACTCCCTATTACAGGAGAACCAGTATATCAGGCACTACCTAGCACGGCACGGGGAGCGATAACAGCAGTATTTGGTCCATACGCACGAGATTTGACACAGCGAGGTTTATCATTTACGTATGGGGTAATGTATGCAGCACACCCTGAGGAGACAAGGTTAGCAGTGATATTAATGATAGCGGTAGGGTATTATGCATTACCGAGGGCAGAAGGGGGAAGATTTCCAAAGGCATTGATGTGTGTTATCTGGGAGATGATAGAAAGGAACGTGACTTTTGCATGGGCACCTGCATATTTGGCGGAGTTATACAGGGGTTTATGGGCCTGCAGGCAAAATCACAGGACGACACTGGATTGCTCATACTTATTACACTATTGGGCCTATGAGCACATTGTTTGTGTGCGACCAGTAGGCCGATCCATCCAGTCAGGAGAAACCGGAGTACAGAGGTTGGGATTCAGACGATGGGTCCAAACAGAACAAGAGGCAAGATCCCAGGCCGTGACGGGTAACATTGAGTATTACAGGCAGGTATGGGAGAGGGTGACGATTGCTGATATCTGTTGGCGGCCTTACGGGAACTATATGGTAACAGAGAATATAGCTGAGGAGTTGAGGGGTGTAGAGCGATTGAGGTGGATCGCAGGGCACAGGCCAGGTGAGTATGAGAGGATTCCTATAGATCACGTGCGGCGACAATTTGGATTTGTGCAGGATATACCCCAGGCTTATAGACCATATATGAGGATCGACGCCGAGGCAGCATTCTCACCTCCCCGGCCAACACCTCCAGAAGGGCCCGAGGAGATAGCAGCCGATCGCAGTGTAATGGATGCCGGAATGACAGAGGCCTATAGGTTATGGTGGGTAGCAGAGCTGCGAGGTGTACGCGATCGCCCTGACATAGCTGTGATTACAGCAGAGAGGGATCGGCTGCAGCGTTTGGTTCAGCAGCTCCAAACGCAGGTGAATGAGACAAGAGGATTGTTAGCGGTTGCGGAGTCACGAGCAGCGAGACTAGAGGCTGGAGTCCTCCATGCGAGAGGGCGTATTCATATATTACAGGAGAGATTGGCAGATCAGTGGGCGGTACCAATATCCGTGGTACCTTTGAGGACAGAGAGGCCTGGCGAGAGGGGTCGACGATCACGATCATCACCTAGTTCGGGATGAGGCGTGAGGGTCTAAATAAATGTTAGCAAGGTATAAGAATAAATAAGCGTACCGACCTGCGTGTCGATGATAGAGAAGATGTATTTGTTTAACATCTAAATAAAATGACATATGTATGTTGATTTGAGTTATAATAATAAGGATGTTTACGTTGTGATTTTTGGTGTTTTTTTTTTTTTAAGGATAAAGAGGAATGTGATTAAATAGAAATACACAAAAATATTTATATTTACCACACATGATAGGTTATGGTAGGGGATGGTCGAGCTAACCTTGGGAGGCCCCATGTCTCCGAAGTGCTGCCTACATAGCCCATTGCACAAAGAAAGGAGGGGCCTCGGACGATGTAGTTCTCCCTTAGGACCGGGAGAGGTGAATTTAGGAAATTTGGTTGTGGTTAGGCAATTTGATGTTGATAGGGTAATGTTGTTGGTGTTGGTAGGATAATGTTGTTGGTGTAGGTATAGGTGAAGCAAAAGTTAGCATACCCAAGTAGTAGGGAATCGTGTCTTGATTAAGATCAACACACAATCCTAGATGCGAGGCAAAGCGAAAGAGTGCTCCGTAGGTAAAAAGAGCTAAACAAACCACACAATGTAGAACGAGCTTGAAGCCCTAGTACCGTGCATGAGGCGAGAAGTCAATAGGTGAAAAGAGTTGTATGATCACAATATATCAGGTGTACGTTACGTCCCTTGAGTTGAAACAAACGGTGAGGTGAGGTGGATGATATAGCTGAGGTACAGAGAACTTGTTACAAAGTGAGTGTTCTGACGAAAGAGAACCTACCCTAAATAGACAAGTCCATGACCCAAAAAGTTCTTTTGAATGAGGCTTTTATTTGACTGAATATAGACTGATCGATGCGGGAAGTCTACAAGGGATATTGATTGTACTATTCTTGAGGTCTTTACAAAGCTGATCAATGCGAGAAGCTGCTGAGAAAAGGCTGACTGTGTATAGCTGTCCTTCGGGGGAGCAGTCTATTTATAGTAGCAGATATGATTTTAGTGCATAGCTGTCCTTCGGGGGAGCAGTCTATTTATAGTAGCAGCAATAGTTCGGCATATAGCTGTCCTTCAAGGGAGCAGTCTATATTTAATTTAGATGACTAGATGTTCTTTTGGCGTGAAGCATCTAGTTTAGTAGGAAGTTTGACTCAAGAAAATCCCATAAGAATACGGCTTATTTTAATACTTTGAAGTCATGGACTAGACTAAAAAGGGGAAGGCATCATCAAGGGGAGGTGAGAAGTGATTTTGATTTTATTTTGAGATATAGAAAACAAAGTGTATGTAGCGGTAAATGAGCTCAAGGGACGAGCAGTAGGTAGATAAGAAGTGATATAACACTAGATTCAACAGTAGAATGGTCGAAGATGCAAGGCATTAAGGGGTTCAGGCTCAGGTTTACCGTTAAGCGAAGCTAAACGATAAGTGCCTGATCCATAGGTGTGAGTGATTATATAAGGCCCAATCCAATTGGCGAAAATTTTCCATGTTTGCTCTTTTCTAGTTTGGTGACATGTTGATTCTCTTTGAGGACAAGATCACCAACCTTAAAGGTACGCTCATGAAGTCGCTTATCATAAGCACGCTTGATGCGTTTTTGATAGATTTGGAGGTGATCAAGAGCTGTAAGATGACGTTCGTCAAGAAGCTCCAATTGGGCTAACCGTTCTTGGCGGAAATCATCGTTGGTGAGAATATCCTGAAGGGATATTCTGAGGGAGGGTATTTGTATTTCGAGAGGCAAGACGGCCTCGGTACCATATACCAAAGAAAAAGGTGTAGCGTTAGTAGAGGTACGAATGCTAGTACGATAAGCCCAAAGGGCATAGGGAATGTGATCGTGCCAATTTCTTCCGGATTCATTGACAACTTTCATGAGGATTTTGGTTAGGGTTTTATTAGAAGATTCAGCCTGACCATTGGCCTGCGGATAGTAAGGTGATGAGAAACTAAGTTTGATACCAAAGTTGTCACAAAGGTCTTGTAGCAACTTGTTTTTAAAAGATTTACCATTATCTGTTATTAGGCGATGAGGAATACCAAAACGACAGATAATGTGATGGTTAATGAATTCGACAATTTTTTCCTTTTTGATTGAAATGAGTGGAATGGCCTCCACCCATTTTGTGTAATATTCGGTTCTTTGTGATTATCCAATGGTGACGTTGTGAAGAGGTCGGTGAATCTCACCAATAAGGTCTAAACCCCATTGTGAGAAAGGCCAAAGATCTCGTGCGACCTGCAGCGGATGGCTAGGAGTATGTTGAAGGTTGGCATGTTGTTGACACATAACACAACGCTTAACATATTCGTAGCAGTCGTTATTGAGAGTAGGCCAATAATAACCTAGGTGAAGGATTCGTTTAGCCATGGCAAGGCCACTAAAATGTCCACCACAAATCCCATCATGGACTTGTTGGATGGTATAGGTGACCTCCGCGCCGGTTAGACAGCGAAGGAGGATGCCATCAAAGCCACGTTTATAGAGGAGTCCCCCCATGACAACATAACGAGAAACGCTTTTAAGAAAAGCACGTTTGCCGTTACTAGTAAGGTCAGAAGGGAGAACAGAGGTTGTAAGGTAGTCATGGAATTGGTGATACCAAGTATCCTGCGAGTTAGCAGACACAGTATTTATCGTACAAACAACCGGGGCTGAATAGGATGGGGCAAAGAGTTGTTGGACCACGACGAATAATTCAGAGTCAGTTGATGAAGCTGGAATTTGCGAGGCTAAGCAAGCCATAGTATCCGCAAATTTGTTAGTAGAGTGGGGAATGGTTTGGATAGAATAGTGAGTAAATAAGGCTAGAAGTGAATCCACGTAGTGTTTGTACTTTTGAAGTTCCTCATTTTTGCATTGGTAGATGCCCATAACTTGATTGACTACCAATTGAGAGTCACCAAAAATATTGATAGATTTGATGCCTAAGTGTAACGCAACTTGGAGACCCAGAACAAGGGCCTCGTATTCCGCTGTATTATTAGTGCAGGGGAAATCAAGCCGGAATGAAAGAGGCATAGGTTCAGCGTCGAGAGGAATGAGAACAACGCCGGCTCCTCCGCTCGGCATTTAGATCCATCGAAGAAGAGGGTAATTTGATACAACTCTTCCCCGAGTGAAAGAGTGGCGATGAGTTCGTCGGGGAATGTAAAATTGGTAAATTGTTCCCCAGGTAAAGGGGCCTCCGCAAGTTGGTCTGCAAGAGTTTGTCCTTTGATTGACTTTTGTTGTATAAACTCAAGGTCGAGGTCAGCGAGGAGCATGAGCCATCGAGCGATGCGTTGGTTTAGATGTGGTTTGGCGTACATATAATGAATGGGGTCCGTGTTGGTGATGACAAAAGTTTTGTGATTCAGGAGGTAATGTCGGAGTTTGGTAGCTACGAATGATAGGGCTAGGCACAATTTTTCTACATGTGTATACCTAGTCTCGTAATCCACGAGGGTATGACTTATATAATAAATGGCCTGTTCTCGACGTGCCGAGTCCCGATGTGCGAGCATAGCTCCTATAGCATGGTCAGTGGCGGAAAGATAAAGGTAGAAAGGGTGGTCGTCCTGGGGTGGGATAAGCACGGGTGGCTGCAAGAGATAAGTTTTGAGAGCTTCGAAGGCTTGGTGACACTCCTCACTCCATTGAAAGGCAACGTCTTTTTTAAGAAGGTGATGAAAAGGGTGACATCGATCCGAGAGTTGGGAGATGAAACGCCGGATGGATTGAAGTTTACCCTGCAAACTACGCAATTGTTTGAGGTTTTTGGGTGGAGGCATTTCTAGGATAGCTTTTACTTTAGATGGATCGACCTCAATGCCACGCAAAGAGATGATAAAACCAAGAAGTTTCCCCGAAAGGACACCAAAGACACATTTCTTTGGTTGAAGACGAACAGAATATTGCAACAGGCGATCGAAAATAATGGTTAAAACATCGAGATGTTCACTGCGATGTTTAGACTTGCCAAGAAGATCGTCGACGTAATCTTCAAGGATAGTGTGCATAATGTCATGAAAAATGTAGGTCATAGCCCGCTGATAGGTTGCACCAGCATTCTTAAGGCCAAATGGCATGACACGATAACAGAAGGTTCCCCAAGGAGTTATGAAAGTGGTCTTATGTTGATCGGCGGGTGCGACCAAAATTTGATTGTATCCTGAAAAGCCATCCATGAGAGAAAGCATTTCATGGCCCGCAGTGAGATCAACAAGTTGATCAATACTTGGGAGGGGAAATTCATCCTTAAGGCAAGCGAGGTTAAGATCCCAGAAATTTGTGCATATCCAAAGTCCCCCCGTCGCTTTAGTGACAGGTACGATGTTAGAAATTCATTGAGGATAGTCAATAGGCAAGATGAAGGAAACAGAGAGAAGTCGTTGAAGCTCTTCTTTGACCAAGAGGGCAATGCGTGGATGCATTTTTCTCAGTTTTTGTTTGACTGGTTTGGAATCGAGGTTTAGGGTGATGTTATGGACGGCAATGGTAGGATCAATTCCTGGCATGTCAGCGTAGGACCAAGCGAAAGCTTGGTTGCGGGTACGGAGAAAGGTAGTAAAGGCGGCTTGTTCTGATGTGTTAAGGGATTGTCCGATCTTCACTATGTGAGGATCCTCCTCCATGTGGATGTTGATTTCTATAGTAGATTCGTTCAGCATGGTTTGGGTTTCAGATGGTAAGGCTCGTTGAATATAAGAATCATCCGCGCCAAGGTAAGTGAGGATGGATTCGTCATCCTGACACTCAACAACATTAATCAAAGGCGAATCCTCTTCGATCATGTCTGGATACAGAAGGGGCAAAGAAGATGGGTCCTCATTATCGCGTTGATAAGTGAGAGGACCTATGAAGATGGCATTTATGAAAAAAAAAAGTTAGGAGGGATAGATTCAGGGTCTATAGATTCTGTGGGTGATGATGGCAAAGTGGGTGATGATGGTTTGGTAGGGGTGACGTCGTCTTCTTCCAGAATACAGCTGACACGAGGTGTCTCCTGTGTAGGTGTTTCAGGAAAACCGAGACCACTGCGATCATTATGTTTGCGTGTAGTCACGGGAATGAGTGTATGTCGGCCTTGTTCGTAAAGACCAAAACCAAAGCCTTTCCAAGCACAGCGAGTCAAGAAGGTGAGGGCGAAACGACGATTTGTCAGGTATTGAAAATCGGATTGGAAGGGGACCACACCAAGAGGAGGTTCAGGGGTAATGGAAGATGCGTCAACACCCCCATATGTTAGGTTGGTGCGGCAATGGGGTGGTCCGTAAGAGATTACTTCCCCCACGCAACGGTCGTAGGTGGGATGTGCATGTAATTGTCCGTACTCCTGCGGGGTAGGGAAAGAACTAACGTTATATAGGTGGTACTCCCCCAGCGTAAGGCATTGAAAAACATCTACTAAGGGGTCGGAGGTTGGGATGTTAGTTGCGGGAAGGGAAGTGGTTTTGCGGCATGGTTTCATCGATGAAGGCATAGATGCAGTTGAGGTGGATGGTTGAGGTACATTTGAAGAGGATGGTTGGGTTGAATGTATGGGTGCCTTGATTGGTATAAGCACATCGTTAGGGCGGTATAACATATTGCAGGTTTTAAAGGGAGGAGGATCAACTTTTACGATGTGTAGGACTTCCCTCATACTCAAATTTTATGCATCTATGTAATGTTGAGGGAACGCATCCCATGGCCCGGATCCAAGGACGACCCAGCAATATATTATATTGGAACTCTCCCTCAAGGACATAGAAGAGTTCGGGTAAAGTACGCGGTCCTACACGAATGTTGAGGATCACGGTGCCTAAGGTAGAGGTAATAGCGTCATTGAATGACCGCAACATGATGGGGTTGGCACACATGCAACTAGAAGGGATATTCATTTGTTGGAAGGCTTTTGAAGAGATGATGTTTAGGCTGGCGCCCCCGTCAATCATAACACGACGTACCCGGATATCCCGGACGTAAGCGGAGATGAAAAGGGCAGGATCGGGGTCTTCTGTACCAAAGTCAACAATTTCATCTTCCGAGAAACTGACTGCAGCGGCTTGTTGTACAGAGACAGAAGTGGTTGGAGCAGTGGGTTGTTTGGTGAGAGAAGCAACGTGATTGGGTGTTAGAATGGAGGCAACAGGTAGGGTTTCATTGGGTAAAACCTCTATCCCTTGAAGGATCTCAATGAGAGCTTGTCGATGAGATTCAGAAGTCTGAATGAGATCATACAGTGTCATTTTTACGGTGATTGATGAAGCTGTTTGATCATAGTTCGGTGGGCAACTCCATTAGAGACGGGATAGGCGGGTCCGCGAATAACCACTTTAGGTGGTGGTGCAATCGGGATGGTTGAAGGAGAAAGAGATGCCGCAGGTGTGTTTTCTTTCACTTTCCCATTGTTTTTCTGCCCTCGAGTAGCGACACTAATCATATTAATCTCGTAGACCTGAGATGAGGAAGATGGTTGGGATAACTCATGGTCTTCAAGAGGTGGGGTTGTAATAATGATAGATCTTGGTGAGGCGGGGACAGATGATATAGTAGAGGGGGTTGAAGCTAAAGGTCTCTCCCTTCGTAAGTTGTCTTTCTTAACCTTTCTATCCGGGAGAGGTGACTGATGAAGGATGGTTTTTAAAGATTTGTATCCCTCCACATCATGTCCTGGTGTGCGGTGATATGCATGATTTTAGACTCATCATAACTCGCGGGTCGAGGTTTAGATGGGTCATAAGGTCTAAGTGGGGGTAGGGAAATGGTCGCATTCTCCACCAACATAGCAAGGATTTTGGCGTAAGATCCTTTGAGTGGGTCAAAATCGGATGAGGGTATTGGTTGTGCGGGTTTTGGTAATGTTTGGGCGTGGTTGGTTCGTACGGGTGGTGGTTTAGCCGAGGGGTGTTGACACGTGTTTTTCACTAAACGTGGTTTCTTTGGCGCAGAAGTTACGTTCGGCTGGTTAGATGATGAGGCTACAGATGACGTGGTAGCGGGAAACAACCACGGAGAAAGGGGAGTGACAGAAAATAAATCCTTTGATGATGGAGTTTGTTTAGGGTTGATGGGTGGACAGGATATGTGGGGTAACGGTGTTGTTATACCCTTTGATCTCTGTATAGGTGCGGAAGGCGTAGGTCATTTTGAAGAAAACGCAGGAGGTATGATATATTGATGTAAGGTAGAGGGATGAGGTCCTAATATGGAAAGTGGGTATGACGATGAGGGTTTTGATTGTGATGGAGGCACAAATTGAGTTTGTCTCCTAGGCGGCGGGGCGGATTTATTTTTGGATAAATCGAGTCGCTTAGGCGGGTGTGTTAGACTGGGCATTGGTGAGGTCCCAAGCGTAGGGGAAGATTTGGTTAAGTTGATAGAAGTAGACGGGGCATTTGGTAGAGGTGAGGGGGGTGAAGGTGAGAACATGGGCATTTTAAGCTTCTGTAAGCACTTCGGGTATATGGTGGAGGCATCAGGATCGGTCATTTGCATTTGAGTAGAATAAGGGGTATTCAAACGTTCCCATAGGATTCGTCTATCTTCTGGAGAATGACAGTCTTCAGGTTTGAATTGTAAATTTGGTACGGAAGAAAGGTAGGTTGTGATTCCAGTCCACTGTGGGCGTGATACAGGGGGTAGATGAGGTACTGTATCAATAGATATTAAGAGGTCGACCGGTTGTTGAAAAGATTTAGGCGATGAAGGACTAATAGGCAGGAGGGCATGTTTGAGAGGGTCTGTCATGGTTAAAGAATTTAGTGATGTCGGTGCAAGAGATTTCTCGTCTAAGGATGTCAAAAGGAGTGGCGTACCCTCCTCTTGTGCAGCAAGAGCGGTAGAGGGAGACGTCTGGGAAATAGATAAATTAGATAACATCCGTTCGCAGTCTTGTAGGGATGTGGTGTAAGCAGACTCATTGATGAGAAGAGAAGTCTGGGCAGTTAACTCTTTTATGGGTAAAGGAATGATTTCACTTTGGCTTGATGGTGGTGAAGGAGGTTCGGACTCCTGTGTTAGTGAAGAGGCTTGATTCAAAATTTTCTCGATAGAGGCTTTTGGCTGGGAGTCGAAGACTGCATGGATCTCATGAACACTCTCCTCGGTTAAGATATCCTGGTTTACGTTACTGTTGGAAGAGTGATTCGGGAATGGTTTGTTAAAGATTTTCAAATTTCGGTTGGCAGGGGCGTTAGGATTATCGAGGGCTATATCCCCCGCATCAACCATTTCCTGCACTATGTTTTTCAACATCTTGCAGTTTTCATGACTGTGTCCCTTCACGCGGTGGAAGTTACAGAAGTCATTTTCTTTGTACCAGGAAGGTATGGCGCGAGTGGAATCAAATCCGGAATGAGGTTTAACAGGAGGTAAGGTAATGGCTCCTGCTTTGAGCAGTTTTTCCAATATCACACCATATGTCTCCCCCAAGGGAGTGTAGTTGATGGGTTCCGCTTTATACTTATAAGTGGTTTTTGGCGGGGTATTGGACGGTGGTTGGGATTTGACCGTCACCGCGTGGACAGCTCCTTTTGATTTAGAAGAAGTGGACGCGTGAGGAGTGGTGGTATTTGGTTTATTGGTGGAATCTGTAGTTCGGAAAGTGGAGTTTTTGTTGCGCAACCGCAATTTCTCTTCCTCTAAGGCTCGAATTTCTAATTTTCGAGCCATAGTAAAGGCCTCGTCGAATGTACGGAAAGTTTGAATTTGGAGGGTAGGGGAGATGTGCTTAGCGCAGGCCCGCGTAAATAGTTCGATAAGTTCGGTTTGAGGCAAGGCATACGTAAGTTGGTTGATAAGGCCCCGCCATCGTCCAACGAAATCTGCGATAGATTCGTCTTCAAATTGTCGGATGGCATAGAGGTCGGTAATAGATACTTTCTTGGCAATGTTAATGGAGAAATGATCCAAGAAAGATTGGGCTAGTTGGTTAAAAGAGAAGATTGAGTGCTGGGTTAAAGCACTGTACCACTCCAAGGTAGGTCCTGATAAGGACATGGGAAAGGTGCGGAGTAACAAGGCATCATCATGGGCAATCAAATAACAAGCATGTCTAAATGATCGCAAGTGTTGTTGAGGATCCTCTTTACTATTAAAACGAGTAAATTTTGGCAACTCCCATTGAGGAGGATATGAATGAAGGGGGACAGAAGGGTGAATGGGCTCCCGACAAACTTGCTCGTATGTCAAGGCGCTATGACTTCCTGAAACAGAAGCCTCCAGGTTTTGCATTTTGTCCATCATTTGTTTAATTAGATCAGTAGTTGGATGAGATGATGGTGTGGTTGTGGTAAACGGAGGCAAATTGGACCAAGGACCACCGCTAGACACTGGTGGGGTTAAGTGTTGATAAGGTGTGGAGGATGAATATGTTGAGGTGACCGAATAGGGATGTCCCATATAGGATGTTGAGGTCACTGGATACGTGTATGGGAATGAAAAGGTAGGTGGAGCTTGAGAAGGAAAGCTCATGTGGATAGGTGGCAGAGAGCAAGTCATGAATGGAGCAGTCTGCAAGAGAGATGAGGTAGGGGCGGTCGGTGGTAATGATATGTGGGGTCCAAGATTAACAAAAGGAAAGCTAATCGGGGTCGTATGAACCTCTGAAGCCGTCGGATTGGGAGACGGGGCTAGAGATGCAGGAAGCAAGGCGGTATTATCAGGTGGAGTGGGAGCTAAATGAGCAGCTATACTAATAGGCATACCCACAAGGAGCTGACCATCAGGCGTACGGTCAGGGGTATGAGATAAATAGTATTGTACAGCGCTGGAATTAGCATCCAGAAACTTGGCAAAGTCCTTATCTCCCACAGGAATTTTAGGAACCTCGCTGGTATCCATAGGATTTCCCACAGAATGTGAAGGGGGTGATTCAGAAAAGAAACAGAGCAAGCATGTGAAACCATAGCGGCGGCTTGCTTTCGAGTGATAACAACCATGGACCAGTTCACATGAGGGTTTCAATCATTTAGGAATAGAAACAAACTCAGACCGGTAAAATTGGTAGGTTGCTGGTTTGTCAGGAATTGGAAAAGACAGTAACCGATATCGGTCTAGTAACCGATGTCGGTTATACTATAGCCGACGTCGGTCAGGTAACCGATGTCGGTGTAATAAGTCTGGGCTAACAAGATATAAAAAAAGGCTGCTAATTTGATTTTTAACAACGTTTAGTATACTTGTCCAGTTATTGATCACAGAAGACAGAGAATGAGAAAGAAAACAGAACCAGCAAGATGCACACGCAAATCCAGAGATTAACCCTAGGGTTAATTTTAATTATTGTGGGCTTATGCCTTTAGACGTAGAATGATGTCAGAATCCTAAACAAAAGACTTAGGGGAAATGTCAAGTTGTTTTGGCTTATAAGGTTACCTCAATCGGGTGGAGGAATACCGTGGAAAAAGGGGGGATGTTTGAGCTGTTGTGTTAATTGTGAAGTGATTTGGTATGTGTTGTGCAGTGAAAGTAAGATTAATTTCCTGTCAATACCGTGGATATCACCCCCACGTGTACGACCTGTTACTTAATCTACGTTCACTAGAATTGAAAAACAACAAGCAGGAATGCAATGCACGTGTTTTAAACCCAAATCAAAAATTATGTTTGATGAAGCAAGAGAGATGACTTTCACTAATGCGAAACTAGGAAAGCAAGACAAATTCTTTACGAAATATATAACAAAAGCAGCAACAACAAGTATGCTTCCTAAAATGAAAATAAGCAAGAGATACAGAAACCCAAGATGGGTCCCACCGGGCGTGCCAAAATGTTTCACTCGGAAATGTTTCGTTCCTTTTAGAAACAGATAAGGTTAGGGGCTAGGAGGAATACCTGTAGAATGTCGAAATGGTGTGCGTGTACCGTAGAGAAAGATCAGGCTGACTGCGAAGAACTCCTTTTTGTCTTGGAAGGACTACCTGAAAATAAGAACACAAGACCAAAAGATTTTAATTAGACAATAAATGAGGGAACTGCCTTGGGCCCAGGAAATATAAAACTTCCTTTCGAAGGTGGTTAGTTCCCCTGCTAATATGAATTAACACAAAAGACTGTAAGATATCAATTAATTTGTTTCGTTGAACTGGGTAGGGGAAAGGCTGGTTTTCTGGTTTTGATCAGAGGAACCGATGCGGTTATCGATATAACGGATGCCGATTCTCGATAACCGATACCGGTGGGTTCTAGGATCTTCTTGGTAGCTATGGTGTTTGTAAGGCTGGTTTATGGATGATATTAGGAAATGAGATGATGAGGGGTAAAAGAATGACAGTTAGATGCAATGGCACGTTGGGTAGTGGATTCAGAAATGGATTTAGGAGGACTGAGATTCAAGAAGCATAAGAAATGTTATAACAGAGGACATGCAAGATGTGACTTACTGGTTTTGACCAAGATGCAAGCTGATCTCCTTTGCTGTAAACACTTCTGGTATTTCCACTCGTCTCTGCTCGGTCAAGTGAAGATCTGGACTCTGTTTCTCACTCCCAATGCTCTCTGTTGATCCAGAAATCCTTCGACTGATCCCAAAATGAAATTCCGATCCGTTGTTTTGGTTTGGGGAGCCCATTTACAGGGAACCGATGGCGGTTGCGTAACCGACGGCGGTCGAGTAGGAACCGGCATCGGTAAGGAAAAAGTAGGCTATTTTTAGTAAAATAGCCCACCTTCCCTGCTTTTCTCCCGAGAGATCAGTTGCGGGCTCGGTCAAGTGACTAGAAGGTCGGTTTTGGGTGCGAGAAAGGGGTCATTAGTTATGGGTGTAGGTGTGGACCAAGTTATGGGTCTTAATTAGGTTAGTTTTAGGGTTAGGGCTAGGTCATGATGAAGTGGCAAAGTGAGGTGGTAGGTAGGGTGATGTGGATTTATCAATTAGAAGGCAATTAATAAATAATTGTGTAAGGTTTAGGTGATGAGGTTATATTGCGAGATGAGATGCGGGTCACAAGGTGTCATAGGACACGAATTTGGTGTCTACAAGAGCTTTTGTCAAAGATAATCTATTCAAGGAAAGCTCTATCTCCAAAGAGAAAATGAAGGAGATCTCGTCTCTTCAATCTGCCATTAAAGAAGCAAATAAAGACTATCATACTCATGTCGAGTTTGATAAGGAAATGTACAAGTGCCTCAGATTTTGGGCTCAATCTACAGCCAACATGTCACCCCTCGTGGCGAGACATAGGAGGCATTGAAGAGATTCAAGCATCGGATTTTGAAGTCAGTGGGTCCCTCCCAGTCATAAGCACCTGTCTTCTTCTCCTTATTCTTCTCTTCTCTTCTAATTATTTTTCTTGGATTCATTGTAATAAGTTGAGGTATTGCGATTGGCAATCCTTAACTAATCTTTAGTTAAAAGAAGTGGTTACCAAGAGTAACTGATTTGTAAGCTATATAATGGCCTTTCCACGCCATTTTGGAAGGAGGGAAGAACTTGGCTTATTTTTGAAAGTGTAAATAGATCATAAAGAAATCAATACATAAGGGCTTTTCATTCTTTGTCTATCTAATCTCTTTTATCCCCAAGCTTTCATTTAATTTTGTGAAGATCATTTGTCTGTGTTATGTCAAGAAACTTTGTGTTCTGGCAGATGTTATTTACTGAGAACTTTGTGTCTTTAAATTCCATCTTATTTCTATGATACAAATGATCTTGTTTCAATTCACCGTAACTCGCATACATAAAGAATTACTCATTATCTATAATTCTGGAGTGTTGCCTTTCTGCTCATTCTAGTATTCTCATTCCTTAGTCCTTTTGTAATTGATGATCTTTATAGAAAACACTTTCGTAATATCCAAGTTCAACCAGAAAATCATGTTTTGTATATTTGTAAATAGGTTCGTTTCTAAATAAGGGAACCTCTCCCATTAAAGAGGAGGGACTTCTTGTCCCCTGACTATTGCTCTTCATAACGTCCTATTTGACGACCAACAGTTTTTGGTAATTCCGCTGGGGAAAATAATATTCCAGTTCTGTAATTTTTTATCATCCTTTGATCTGGTGACTCCGCATTTTACTCGAGGGAGAAGCACCCTTGGTATTAAAGATTCTTAGTTTCAGCTTTTGGAGCAGCAGGGTTTTCCTTTCCCTTCAACAAGAAATAGAAAGACTCGTTCAACAAGCACTCCACCTGTTCAAGATAGAATTCCTACGGGTGGTATTCCTTCAGAGCCAGCTAGTCCTAATCTTCGAGCTTTGATTCTTGCTAGTGTTGCAGTTCCTCTCCAAGCCATTTTTCCAAGAATGGTGGTACCATTGCCCTGGGGTCATCGTGTCGGGCCCCTTGCCCTTCCTCAACCTTTGCATGAGTTACCCAGAGGTAACCGAAAGAACTTCCCTAAATTCAAAGGCGATGGTAAAGTGCATCCTGATGAACACATTGCAGCCTTCATAGTTGCATGTGGAGTTCTGGGAGTTGAACATGAAGATGTCTCTGTGAGACTGTTCATTGAGACTTTACAAGATAATGCTGCTGATTGGTTCTATCACCTTCCGGCTGGTGCTATCACTAGCTGGGACACCATGAGAACTAGGTTTGAAAACCGTTTCAAACCAGCAGAAGATGTGCATGCCTTGCTAGCCCAAATCTCTCAGATAAAGAAAGATTCACAAGAGCCCATGAGAGAATTTGTGGCCCGATTCAATAGGTTGATTAATAAAATTCCACCAAATACTCAACCTATTGATCAAATCCAAAAATGTTTCTTCCTAAATGCCCAATCACCTGAAGTTAGTTATGCGCTAAGAAGGGCTAATCTCGCAACATTGGCTGAAGATCAAACTCTTGCTGTTAGTGTCGAGGATGATTTAATCATGTCAGGGAAGTTGAGGAGAGACCCTTCCAAATCTAAGTCTGCTTCTTCCTCCTCTTCCACCCCTGGACCTAATACTGATCCATTGGTTCAAAAACTTGCGAATGATCTTATTGCCATAAAGAAACAATTGGCTCAAAGCATGCTCCCCTATGCAGACGTTCTAAGGAGGAATTTTCAGCCCGATATCGTTTGCACGCTTCTCAAACAAGATTAATTCTTGAAGGACCTCTGTTAAAGTTCCCCGTCAATGCAACCTGTGAAGTTGAGGAACCAGATGATGATGAGGATAATGAAGCTTGCGAGGAATTTTTGGAAGAAGTTGATGATGAAGTAGATGAACTTGAGGGATCTTGAGTTAATTTCTTCACCACCAAGGGCATTGATGATGGAGATGATTATGATGAAGTAGTAGCGGACATGAATAGCGAATCATTCACTGTCATGACTCGAGAGCATCAAATCGAGAGGAGAAAGTGACACAGCCCCCCAAGAAATCTAAGGAGCAGCCGACAACTATCCCCATAATTGTAAAAAGAGGATCTCCTATCCCCGTTTCATCTACACCAAAGGTGAGTCCTGTCAATCCTGCTATTAAAGTTACTTCTTTTTCCCCTAAAGTTGATAAACCTAGGATCTCAAGTGATGATGGCCCATCCACTTCTGGGTCTTTTGATATTATTGATCACCTGAAAAAGACTAAGGTTCAAATCTCAGAGGCTGAGTATTATCAAACCCATCCCAAAGCTTTTGCTAAAATGATTCACTTTGTCAATTCCCATTCTAAAACCACCTCTAAAGGCCTTTTACCCACTCCTTCTTCTGCACCACAGCCTAGTCTGGTAGCCGCTGTCACCTCACCTAATGACAAAATCAAACCATTTTATGTAACACTTCTTATAGCTGGCCATAGGCTCAGTAATTGTGTCATAGACTCAGGAGCCTCAGACAATGTGATGCCTGCTAAAGTAGCTCATGCCTTAGGCTTGACCCTCACACGCACTTATGGATCTTGTTACTCTATGGAGAGTAAGGAAGTGCCCCTGGTCGGAAGAATTAAAGATGCACAAGTGGATTTTGTTGCTTTGCCTGAGAAGAGAGTTTTGGCTACCATCTTAGTAGCAGATATTCCTCCTTCATATGGGATGTTGCTAAGTAGGAACTTCTGTAAGGATGTGGGTGGAGAAATTCAAATGGATTGGTCACATGCACTCGTACCTGTTAATGGGAAAATGAAGAAGTTGCTGCCTGAGAAGCAGTCTGAGTATATTGTACAAAAATGGATGATCCTAAAGCACAAATACTCTATGAGGATATGGGGCATGGTAACTACATGATTATGTCCCCTGATGAAATTCAACTCCCCAAAGTGTCACCTAAAGATCCTAATGGTGTTTGGATTTTAGAGTTTGATGGAAGTTGTTCCTCAGCTGGTTCTGGAGCTGGTGTCCTACTGGTGTCACCTGAAGGAAGCCTTCATCCTTTTTCATTCAAGTTGCAGTTCGAAAATACTAATAATACAACAGAGTATGAGGCTCTCATTCTTGGACTGCAAGTGGCCAAAGAACAAGGTGTAAAGAATCTTCTGGCTCGTGGTGATGTGGAATTGATTGTAAAGCAAGTTAGAAACCTTTTCCAGGTAAAAAATGGAAGGTTGAAACATTACCGGAATCAGGTTTGGGATTCCATTGAATTTCTTGATGCTTTCTCCATCGAAGCAATACCTAGGGAGAAGAACAGTAGGGCTGATTCACTAGCAGTCTCAGGGTCACTACTGATTCCTCATCCTGATTTCTCTCAAGATAAGTTCACCATTGAGATGATCCATCGACCTAGTGTACCTGATAATACAAATAACTGGCAAGTTTTCAATGATGATCAACACTTGCTTTCTTTCTTAGAACTCAAGGGTAATTTTGAACAGCTGTATTTTGAAGGAAGTGACAACCTGCCTCGTGAAAATGTGCCCTTTGACAAAGTAGTCACCCAAGGAGAAGAAACGGATCAGGATGGATGCATCAAACTCAAAGGAAACAAGATTCCTAAAGGATTGGTGAGTTTAGAGGAACTATTTGATAAACATGATAGGTATGTAAAGTCTAGAGCTTCTACTGGACCTCAACAATCAGCTGAGTATGACAAAATTAATATTGGGAGTTCTACTGATCCTAAGCTCGTGAACATTGGAAAATGTTGCACAGCAGATGAGAGGAAAAAAGCAATTGATCTTTTAAAGAGGTATAAGGATGTTCTTGCTTACTCTTATGAAGATTTAAAAGCTTTCAAACCAAAAGATATGCAGCATTTTATTCCTCTCAAACCTGGAATTAAGCCTTTTAAGCAGAAACAGAGGCAATACAACCCCAAAATAGCTGACACCATCTTTCAAGAAATACAGAAGTTGTTGAAGGCCAAAATCATTTTTCCCATTCACCATTCAACATGGATTGCCAATATTGTGCCTGTTAGGAAGAAAAATGGTGAGATCCACATCTGTGTTGATTTCAGGAATCTGAATCAGGCTTCCTTGAAAGATAATTATCCTTTGCCCATGATGGATCAGGTCTTGCAAGCAGTAACAGGATCTGAAATGTTATCTATGCTTGATGGATTCTCGGGATATAATCAGGTAGAGGTTAATACTGCAGATCAACACAAAACAACTTTCACTACTCCTTGGGGTACCTTTGCTTACAAGAGAATGCCTTTTGGGCTCATTAATGTTGGTGCCACTTTTCAGAGAGCTATGGATCTGGCCTTTGGAATTTTGAAAGGGAAGTGTATTGTCATATACCTTGACGACTTGACTGTGTTTTCTAAAACAAGGGCGGATCATTTTGACCACCTGGAGACAGTTCTGCTAAGATGTAGAGAACATGGGATTTCTTTGAATCCTAAAAAATCTGTCTTTTGTGTCACAGAGGGGAAATTATTAGGGCACATCATCTCCAAAGATGGTATTAAGATTGATCCTGAGCGAGTTCAAGCTATCCAGCAAATTCCTCTCCCAACCAGCAAAAAGGGCGTGCACTCTTTCTTTGGTAAGATCAATTTTTTAAGAAGGTTCATCCCTGATTTTGTAGAGTTAACTTTGAATATTTCCCAAATGATGAAAGGAAAACAAACGTTTGGTTGGTCTCCTGAAGGAAAAGAATCCTTTGAAGGTATTAAAAGAGCCATTGCTAAAACTCCTGTTTTAGCATGTCCTGATTTTAGCAAAGATTTTATTATCTATTGCTATGCCACAGATAATACCTTGGCTGCTGTTTTGACTCAAGAAGATTCTAATGAGCATGAACTCCCAATTGCATTCATGAGCTATATTTTGAAAGATCATGAGTTAAAATACACCATGATGGAAAAACATGCTTTTGCAGTGGTTAAAGCTGTCAAGCAGTTTTGTTTTTACATTCTCAACTCTCATTCCATGGTGTTGGTTCCAGATACAACTGTTAAGTCAATTCTCACACAACAGGAATTTGGATCCAAGAGAGGGAACTGGGTTGCTAAGGTCCAAGAATATGATATTGACATCAAACCGACCAAGCTTGTTCATGGAAAAGGCCTTTGTGAGCTCATTGCTGAAGGAGCTAGACATGAGTTACTGGAGGATAAAGTTGGCCTTCCTACCATTCTGTTTCTTAGCTCAGTTGATGAATGGTATGCTGATATCACTCATTTTCTCACCTATGGAGAATGCCCCTCTCATTTAACTACCAAAGAAAAGAGGACTGTTAAACTAAGGTCAGTGCAATATGTGTTGTGGGAAAATGCCTTGTTCAAACATGGGTTAGATGGAAGGTTTTTGAAATGTGTGGACAAGGAACAGCAGAAAAAGTTACTCTCAGCTTTTCATGATCAGGCATGTGGAGGGCACTATTCATCAATGGTCACTGCTCATAAGATACTTCGTGGAGGATATTACTGGCCTTCCTTGTTCAGAGATGCATCCAAGTGGGTTGATAAATGTGAGGCTTGTCAGACCTTCGTGGGAAGACCCAAATTGGCCTCTTTGCCTCTTAAGCCAGTTGTAATTGAGGAACCTTTTCAACAATGGGGTTTGGATTTCATTGGAACACTTAATCCCACTTCTAGTGCTGGTCATACTCATGTATTAACTGCCACGGATTATTTCACCAAATGGGTAGAAGCTATTCCAGTAAAGAGTACTACTTCTGAAGTGGTGTGCAACTTCATCAAAGAGAACATCTTGGTAAGGTATGGTGTACCTAACAAGATTGTGACAGATAATGCTTCGAATTTCTCTTCAACCGAGATAATGGATTTTTTCTATGGGTATGGCATCTCTTTGGCTCACTCCTCAGATTACTATCCTCAGGGAAATGGGCAAGTAGAATCCACTAATAAAAATTTGGTGACTATTATAAGGAAATTAGTCAATGAGTCTCAACGAAACTGGCACAAGAAGCTCTATGATGCTCTTTGGGTAGACAGGATCACACCAAAGAGAGCTATTGGAATGTCTCCTTTTCAAGTGGTATATGGAGTAGAAGCTCAATTGTCGAGAATAAATGGAGCTGCCACCTTGCATCTCGAAGACCATTGAAGATACCATTTGGTGATGCTTTGGATAAGAGAATTATGTATCTTCACAAATTGAATGAGAACAGATTGGAGGTTACTGATAGGATATCTGTTCACCAGCAGAAGGTAAAGGTCCTATTTGATAAGAAAGCCAGGTTCAGAGATTTCCAAGTTAGAGACACTGTTTTGTTATGGGATAAAAGGCATGAACCTCATGGCAGCCATGGCAAGTTTGATTCCCTTTGGCTCGGACCTTTCAAGATCAGAAACTTTGCTGGTAAGAATTATTTTTACCTTGATTACATGGATGGTTCTCCTCTCCCACTTCCTTATAGTGGGCAATACCTGAAATTGTTCAAGTCATAGGTGATTAGGGAGTCCTTTGTATATTCTGTATAGCATTTTGTTTTTCTTTCCTTTTTTGTTTTGGTGTGTTGTCCTCTGTATTGGTTTGCTTTTTGACTCCGTGGCCCAATGGATAAGGTACTGGTCTACTTCCCGAGTTTTTCTAAGTTCTTACCTTGTCTCATTCCTTGAATTTATGCCAAGTCATCCCCAGAAGGAGCCAGCTGTTGTCCACTCAAAATTCCCCTGCTCTTAAGAAAGTGAAATTTAAAATTTTGAGTTTAAGTGTCTTCTCTATTGTACTTAATGTTAAAAGTCGAGAAATTGAGAAAATCTGCGTTTTTGGGTCATTTTGTGTCCCATGTGTCCCAAATTCAAATGGGCCCTCTATTCCCCGATCGGTGGTTTCCTGAAGTTTGTCTTTTTCGGGCCCGTCGGAACTTCTTGTCCCAAATGTCCCAAGTTCAATTGGGCAAGTTGTTCCATTTTTGGCCGAATCGCCCAAACCACGTACTTCGCGCTTTCACGTCCCAAATGTCCCAAGTTCACCCGGACCCGTTGTCACATTTTCATCCGATCCGGCCGAGTCACGTACTTTGCACACTTTTGTCCCACATGTCCCAAAAGGCATTTGTGCGTCTTTTCCCGCTTCGCTTTGAATCGTCCGAGCCGCATGTTTCACGCATTCACGTCCCACATGTCCCAAATGAACCAAGTGCCATTCATGCTAATTTTTCCTGCTCTACCCGAATGTCTTGCTTATTCAAATTGGTAGGTATGTATTAAATGTGCATTCATTTCCTTTCTCTCTCCTAAACGGCTATATAATGAGCAAACCCCCTATGCATTTTTCACACCGCTTCCATGCTATCCTTTGCTCGAACCCTTGCAATCTAAATTCCTGCGCGCGTATCCTTTCCCTCTGTAATTCCTTCCCGAGTCTAGCTTGTGGCTCTACCCTCCGAATTACTGCCAACATGAAGATCAAATTTCAGGGACAGGAACAAATCTCACCACTAGAGTCTGTCATTCCCAATATTGGGGACAGTGAAGCTCGTCATCTTGACTTTGGCAATTTTTGGGCAAGGATGGCAGATGCAAACCCTACACCAATGGCGCAGATGATTCACGACAGTGGTTTGGCTTTCGCTGGAGGTTTCCCAATCTCGGTGCAATGTGCTGATACAGTGCTTTCATGCGGAGCTCACTTCGACCCTGATTCGAGCGAATTGACCAATATACATGGGGAACTCATCGCCAAACTGGATGTTGCCGCCATTAGCACTGCACTGAGGATTCCAGAAATGGATAATGCCATAGATGTTTCCCAGAATCAAGCACGAGCCCTACTTAATCAAGACAAAGTGACAACTACAAGGCGGTGGTGGCGAAGTCCTCAAGCTAAAGAACCCTAAGAAGGGAGCATATCGTCTATCCAAGAAGCTTTTCCGGGCTGATTTCAATGAAAAATTGTCGGATTTTATAATCCTACTGGCTCTGGTTATGGGCTTACCCTCTACTAACGAATTTCATTTAAGGATGTGCCCGCTCATCAACATGGTGTGCGAGGGAACTCAAAATATCAACTGGGCAGAAATCATCAGCATGAACTTGGCGGAGCATCTATCTAATGTACAACAAACGAAGAAATTCTACATGACTTCGTACCTGATGTATACTCTGGTGGCATCAAGGTAATGGTTTGGTTTTTCTTACATTGATGCCCACAAGGATGATCCTGTATATGCCTACTGCCCGCAGTTCACCCTAGAGACCAGCAATTGCAATTTCGAAGGGTAAATGATGCTTTCACCATGTACATGGTTAGGCTTCTTGAAGGTGACACTGCTAGAAGGTTTTCTGATGAAGCCATGAACCTGATATCGCACTACGGTGCCTATTTTATCCAATTCAAAAAATTCTCCTATATCAAGCTTGCTGGCTATGAGAGCACCCCTCTGAGGCTTCCCATGTTGTGCAGTGATAAGATGGCTTTGACAGAAATATGCAAGCGATTAGAAAACTACACATAACCCGCATAGACAAGAAGATTACTGGTTTGCACTTTCCCATCTCTTTGGGAAATTACACTTGTAAAATAGCCCTCGATGTACAGAATATAGAAAGAGCCCCGGTTCCCATCATCAAGCTCATTTCTTCAAACCAAGAACTTGTTTTGACTTGAAGAAGTTCATTGAGCAGAACATCAAGATAATCTATCATCATAGGGTAGATACAGAAGACTATTGGGTTGACTGTGCCGATGATTTTGAGGCTAGGAGGCATTATGGTAGCTTCTCTCTGCAATTGATCCAAGAACTCGACTTGTACCAAGTTCCTGAAGGACTCCAGGATGACAACTCTGATCTATACTCATATGAGTATGACAATGTGGTTAACTACACTCCCTTGGAGGACTTGGATTGGAACAAGAAAGAGAAAGATGATCTAGCTGAGATCCTAGCTCCAGTCTTAGTCAGGACTAAGGTCTAGTTTGATAAGAAAGTTTGAGAGCTTAGAAGGCACTCAGGAGAATCCTCCTCTAAGGATGTTTCAACACCAAGGAGGGAAGCATTGACTCCCATATCAGAAACACCTGTGCAAACTCCTCCTGCCTCATCAACGCAAGGACCTCGCAGCCTTCTACTCCTTCTTCATGCACCCAAGTATACCAGAAGAAATTCAAAGTGGTTAAGAAGGAGCCTATGGAAAAAGATCCTCAGAGAAAGTAGGCAGAAGTGCCTCTGGGACCAGAGAACATTATTGTTCTTAGTGAAAGTGAAGAGAGTGAAGTGCCAGCCCCTACAAATGCTCCTAAAGCTCCAACGGATAAAGATAAGGAAGTCCAGAGCACTGAAATTCCAAGTGCTATTGATTCCTCTACAACAATTGTCTCAAGCACCCCACTCACATCTCAACTTGAGACAACAGCTGTGTAAACCTTGAGCGTCATGAGCTCTCTGTCTCTTGGTCCTCTTGCCCCTCCTGCTGCTTCCTCTTCCTCTTTTGCATGGGTGCAACCTTTTGTTGACAGTAGAAAGAGGAAATCTTCCTCTCGGAGCTCAGGGCCAAATTTTGATGTCTGTGGCAGCCTTGTTAGGCACTACTCCTTCTTCTTGTGACAAAAATCTAGAATCACCTCCAGGATAGTGTTTGATGCTTAGGGTCAGCAATTCCTAGAGATTGCTAAGCCTACAGTAGATAAATCAGAGCAAGACTTACAGACATCTGACCTAGAATTCTCAAGGATTCCTATGGGAGAGTCTATCCCCGAAGAAGGTGAGATCCACAACCTCCAGAAATGGTCACAAGAGTCATTAGGAGGGTAGAGAAAGGGCAGCAAACTATTGAACAGTTGGAGGAACAAGCCCAGATTCTCACTAGTTTTATCAAATCTCTTTTGTCTAAGGAAAAAAATTTGGACCCTACCCCATTGACTACCCTTCTGCCACCTGTAGTTTTGAGCCAAGATGAAGTACAGAGTATCAAAGACATGCACAAGTATTCCATCTATGGCAGAGCTTTAGAGGCCATGGTGGAAGATATGCTTGTTGCAGGATTGAAATTCATCGATGAAGCTTTCAAACTCCACGGGAAGGTGAACAACTTGCAACAGAAGCTCTCCTCCACTATCGGGATCATAGATAAAGAGCTCAAACTCTGGAGTAGTTGCATAGTAGACCTCTGTCTCATGGGACAGATAAATGAGAACATTTTATTGGCAAATAAGGTTTTTGATGATGCAAAGGATAATCACAAAGTCCCGGGTTTACATCGTGGAGTGGAAGATCAAAGTCTTGGAGGAGGCTTTAGGAGAATCAAGAGTAGTTGGCGTAAGGGTGAGGCTTTCAAGACACTGTCAGTATTCGCTTTCAAAGATGTACATTGTCATCTTCGTGGATGAAACTTCTGTGTGCCTCTTTCCTTGCAAGAAATCAAAGCTCAATTCGAGCTTTTGTCAAAGATAATATATTCAAGGAAAGCTCCATCTCCAAAGAGAAAATGAAGGAGATCTGTTCTCTTCAATCTACCATTGAAGAAGCAAATAAAGACTATCATACTCATGTCAAGTTTTATAAGGAAATGGAGAAGTGCCTCAGATTTTGGGCTCGATCTACACCAACACGTCGGTCCCTCGTGGTAGAGACATAGTCGAGGCATTAGAGAGATTCAAGCAGACATTTTGAAGTCAGGTGGGTCCCTCCTACCATAACCACCTGTCTTCTTCTCCTTATTCTTCTCTTCTCTTCTAATTATTTTTCTCGGATTCATTGTAATAAGTTGAGGTATTACGATTGGCAATCCTTAACTAATCTTTAGTTAAAAGAAGTGGTTACCAAGAGTAACTAATTTGTAAGCTATATAATGGCCTCTCCATGCCATTTTGAAAGGAGGGAAGAACTTGGCTTATTTTCTGAAAGTGTAAATAGATCATAAAGAAATCAATACAGAAGGGCTTTTCATTCTTTGTCTATCTGATCTCTTTTATCCCCAAGCTTTCATTTAATTTTGTGAAGATCATTTGTCTGTGTTATGTCAAGAAACTTTGTGTTCTGGCAGATGTTATTTACAGAACTTTGTGTCTTTAAATTCCATCTTATTTCTATGATACAAATGATCTTGTTTCAATTCACCAGTAACTTCACATACATAAAGAATTACTCGTATCTATAATTCTCGAGTGTTTCCTTTCTCTGCTCATTCTAGTATTCTCATCCCTCATTCCTTTTGTAATTGATGATCTTTATAGAAAAAACTTTCATAATATCCAAGTTCAACTAGAAAATCATGTTTTGTATATTTGTAAATAGGTTCGTTTATGAATAAGGGAACCTCTCCCATTAAAGAGGAGAGACTTCTTGTCCCCCGACTATTGCTCTTCATAAAGTCCTATTTTATGACCAATAGCAGGCAATCGAAATCATAACATCAAGTTTCAAATTCTTACCCCGATAGGCTGCAAGTTGTACCACCAAACCCTTCACACAACCAACTACCAACACTTCTCTTGAGTCCATCGTAGTACACTTTTCATAGGCTGTTGTCACTTTGATATCTAACTCATTCATGACTTCTAGAGGCATGACATTGCATGATGCACTAAAATCAAACATACAATTGTGAAGTAGTCTATCGTTTATGATCAAAGTTGTAAAGAATGGATCAAAATTCAATTGGGAATCAACCAAGGATGTCCCCAAGTATACCTTAGGTGTTTCTTCAAGATATTCTAATGATGTTGGTGTTTCAAGGTCCGTAATGATTTAAGGAGGAGTTCCAATGTCGCTTTACATTTCTGCTTGGGGTACTATTCTCCTCTTTCAATCCTAAGTACTCAAATGCTCTCTTCTTGTGCTCACGAATCCTAAGAAACTCAATGATTGAAAGACTCACTTTTATTTGGCTCAATACTTGGGATTTGTCATATGGAAACATTGGAATGGAGACAAGTAGATTCATTAAATGGCATGGGATTATTGGCAGTTTGGGCATGAGGAGGACTGCAATTTTTACTTGGGACAACAAAGATTTTGGAAGGTGTTTCTCTTCTAGGAGCTTCTTTGGGAATACTTGTAAGCAAGGGTGTTTTAGGTTTGGCTTGAGGCCCAAATCCTCTAACAACCTTGCTCCTAGTGTTATACTCTTTCTCTTGAGTCACAACAACATTCATTAACAATTATCTATCTTCCTCCAAAGGGATACCGCCATCATACTATTTAATCATCAAAGCTCTTAAGTATTCAAATTCATTGTTAGGAATCTCAAAAGCTTGCATTACATCTACCTCAAGAGTATGAGAGGGAAGAAGGACTTGTACCCATTTGATGCAATCCCAAAAGGTTGTAGTTGTCCTTGCACTTATTACCTCAGTTGATGTTGCTCCTTCTTGTGAGCCTGAAGAACAACCCCACTATGTAGATATCATCATCAGTACCATCATCATTATTATCTTCACCATCTTGCTAGTTCATTTCACGTGGAGGATGGGGTAGAAAACACTTATCACACCAATCAATATCAACAAGAGTAACCCTAATAGTTAGGGGATCAAGTAACACTCTTCCTTCACATGCTTGAGGATGTCTATTTGTAGACCCCATGGGTCCTTTCCCTCTATCATCATATCTCTGATCACCCATAGGATGATTGGAAAATTTATCATGGTTTTATGTTTTTTATTGACCTTATGAAGTCTCGCCAATTCCCTTCTCTTCCTGTGATACCTCGTGCATGAGATTTTTTTGATATCCCCCCTCGCCAAAGTTTTCACAACCTCCTCCAAATCAGCACCCTTGCTAGCTTGAGGTTTTTCAGGGTTTATCAACTTTACACCATCTCTCTTGAGAGGTTTCCTAATGGCCTTAATGTTATTTTCAATCTACAATGCCATGGTAAAGGCCTGCCTTAAATTGGTAGGGTTTTTGTTTCTCAAGTAGTAGGTTGCTTTCTTATCAAATGCATCTACATATTTGATTAAACAAGACTCATCACAGGGCCTCAAATTAATAGGAAGCCTCCTCAATGTCTTGTTAAATATTGTATTAAAGTCATGCACTAATTCATTGGGGTTCTTCTTGATATTCTCAAATTCAGACAAGAGAAATCTAGGATCGAGACTTGTCAAAGATATTGTAACCTAAATGAATTCTTCATTTCACCCAAGAATTAATAGAATTATTAGGTAGAGCCTTGTACTCAATCCCTTGCATCATTTTCTAGTGTATGAGTGAACAATTTAATGAAACATCTTCATGCTTAATCTCAAAGTCCTCCATCATGTTAACAAAAAAATTTAGGTGTTGATCACTAGTTATTGCATTGTTACCTTGGAATTTTGGCAATCTATTTCTGAAATCTTGAGGGAAAGCATTTGGAGGTCTAGGTGGAAGATGAGCCATATTATTCTGAGGTGGTGATTTTAGAAGAGAAATAGAATGATGAGGAGTGGGAGGTCTTTGGGGAATAGAAATGTAATCTTCAAAATGGATATCCCCTATAGGATCAACTTCTTGATAAACTCTAGTAGATTTGGAAAAAATAGGGGTAGAATGAGGATCAAGATTTTTAAAGAAAAATGAAGGTCCCTATCCAAATGGAGAATGCAAATTTTCAAGAGGACTATCTCATTCAGATTTACCTCAAGAACTACAAATCCTCAATGACAAAGTTGATTAATCTCAAGTTCAACAAATGTAATCTCCTTCCTTGAGGTCTGATCTCTAACCACCTTCCAAACTCCTCTCCCTTCTAACTCTAAGTTCCTTGAATCTGAAAACAATTTCTTAGCAGAGTGTCTAATGAAGAGAGATCTTCATCCTTCTAGTTTTTTAGAGATTAGCAACACCAAAAACAAATGACAAAAAGCTAAGAAATTGGTATTTATCAAGATCAAAACAACATGGAGTTGTCACTAAGGACTTTCACCCTAGTTGTGTAAATGCACTAAAATACTCTGTCAAATACCTATCAACACTGAAAATCTTGCCAAAATTTATAGATCAAACCTTCCTTTTCTTGAATCTATCAACCACAAATGCAAATGAATCAGAATTACTACTGAAATCATAAAATTGCAAATAGAGTTTGAAACCTTTGTATACACCTTGTAAATCTGAGTATAGAATGATGCTTTAACAATATATTTGCAGATAGAACTTGCAAGAGACATTACTAGGGTTTGATATGCATTCAAATATTTCAAATATGTATGCACATGGATTAGATTGAACTAAGAATGTCCCCAAAATGAAGTGCCACTAGTGTTGGTACCCAAATTTGTTCTCCTTTTCAGTCTGAGCAACATCAAAGATATGGCATGAAGCTTGAAGATAGATGGATCATGGTGTGTGTCATTTTATAGCCAGGGATATGATCTAATTGAAACTTAGATTTTTGGAGAGATGGATAGAACTCAAATAGGACTTGATCTTGTCCTAACTGCTTTTAGGTTGTGCCTTTCAAACAAGGTAAGAGAACCTATTTTGTAACCCTCAAATGGTGAATTAGATGAAGATATACCTCAATTTTTGCAAATAGTATGAAAAGGGCCTTGGTAAAATATGATCAACATTCTAAATCTGACTTTCACAAGTTTTGACTTCCAGATTATGGAGATCCTTTCAATGTAAGGCAAGGGTTATCAAGAAATTTTGAAATCCCGATCTATTTTGCATACTTTAGTAAATGGATTTTGATCTTCATGGGTATACAGTGTCAAAATAGGGGTAAAACAAGGTAGGATTAGTTGTTTTGAATGATTTTTTGGGTGGGATTTTAGATAAGACAAACCAAGGTCCACCAGACTCTTTGAGGATTTCAAAAATATGGAGAAACTTAACAAATGTAAAAAGTATCAAAATGGTTGATCATCCCTTCAACAAGGATATGTGCATCAAATGAAGGCCCAGATCTGCGCACTTTTCCACACAATATTTGATCATCTATCACAAAATATTGAGTTATAATTAACCAATGAATCATTTAGTAATCACTATTTAATTATGACCTAAGGTGCACCCAAAGGTTTACAAACAATCTCTCAATTCAAGAAAGGTAAAGTGATTTTAAACTTGTTTGTCTCTTTATCATATGAAAGCTCTTCTGAATGTGAGATTTAAAATGCCACTAAACTATCACAAGAAATGAGACCATGTATGATCAAGAGAGATTTTAAACACAAGACTGCAATAGGAAACAAGAAACAAAATTTGAAATGCATTCTGAAATGTAAGCATTCACAGATTTTTCCAAAAGACAACACATAATAACTCAAACTTGATCAGATTTATCAGCAGGGGAATGTTTTGAAAACAATCTCAGAGCTTGTTAATGGCTATACATGTGTAACCAACTTAACATGATTTGAAATCTGATACAGAGAGAGTTACATGAGTTTCTCAAGTGGTCACTCAGAGAATGGGCTTCTTCCCATATTTTCCCATGAAAGGTATAGTTTTCTAGGATTTTTAAACTCTTCAACCCTTTGCATGAAAAATTCATGCAATATATAGCTTTCAAGATACTTTTAGCCTTCTTTCCCAAGAAAATAATATGCCAAAGGATCAAATTTGTTACAAAACTTCTCATAATTCGCAGATAGAAACGTTTAACAAAACATGTCCAAAAATTTGCTAGTTGTCTCAAAAAGAGATGAATCATTACAAACTTCGAATCATTATCCATTGTGGAGGCACATTTTTCATCTTCAAAGCATGTAGACCCCCTTCATTTTATTATTTCATCCTTATCCCTCCAAAATTTGACTATGCAACTTTTGGATCTCGATATTTTACGCTTTTGGACAAAGTTAGGGTAAAATTTCACTTCAAAAACATATCTTATCCTCAAAACCGATTGCATTGGTCCTCGTAAGTACAAAAACATGAATTTGTCAAAAATTTTATGGAAATTGATGTAAAAACGCATCTCCAAACTTCCTGGAGTGTTATAGGGTAAAAATGGCGGTAGAGAAAAAATGATGCAAAGCTACTGTAGATTCAAATTTCAACTCTTAATCTAAGCCCTCCACATGGAGAAACACCATTGGAGATAGGATTTGGAGGTGCCTTTTTCCACTTTGCATTTTTTAAAAGAAATGTCCATGTGGCAAGATTTGATTCGGCATGAGCACGGGTTTCACATTGTTACCCTTTTGACCTTTTTATTCTGAGAGGCCATGTGGTACCATTCCATTGGATGTAGACCTAGGAGCTTCATTTTACCTTTTAAACTTATCAGGAAAAATTGGAAAATTTTGATATTTTTCCATTCACCTCCATCTCATGAAAACAGTTCGACACATGTCCCAAAGTGGGCCCCATTGGAATTGCAAACGGATTCTACACATTTTCACCTTTTTTGGAAAAAGCAAAATTTTCCAACTTATCTTCCGTGGGCCTGAACTTTGATTCTGTCCCCAAACACATGTTAGTCGTTGATAAGCTACAAGCTTATGCTCTTTTTAATTTCATACCTTTATGCCAAAAAATGGGAAAAATCTCAATTTTCCCCGAGGCCCAAAGTTCCGCCTCTGACCCTGCCACGTGTCTCTTTATGATTCATCAGGCCCTAGGCATTTTCTTTGCACTTTAACTCTTTTTCCAAAATTCCTTAAGGCACAAAAAGACCCGCTGCTTCTCATCCAATCAAAAGAGGACACGCCATCATTTTCAGGAAAATTTAGAAATTTTCTCCGCCGCTTGAATTCAAGTAGATTAGCACTTGGCGGGGCCATGGGGCAATTTGAAACTTTTAGCCAAAGTAGCTAAAAAAGAACAAGTTCTCAAAACAACCTTGCCGCTCCTCCAATCAAAACATGCCATGTAAGCAACATTAGAAATAATCGCAGGTAGTAAAGCGAGCTATGGGACAATTCGTCCCTTTTGCTAAAAAACCAAAAGGTGATAAGTTAAAATAGTTTTCTATAATCCTCACCAATTAGAACAAGCCACATTGCACAACGAATGAATAAGAAATTGATGGGAAAATGACGCTTGTCTTACTCACAAAACACATAAAATGCTAGGGATGCCTTAGAATTCAATATTTTTGCTAACGATGACAAATTTCTCAAAATTGAACCAACTAAAACATTTTTTCAAAGCATTTTTTACCATGGAATTGTATTTTCAATGGCATACAAGTAAAAATCGATCAATTTTAAACTTCCACAATTAGGGAAAAAGGAAAAATAATAGAGCCCGCAGATTTTGGAAAAATTAGGGCACAAAACACACACATGCAGATTTCTTTCAAATTGGGGAAAAACAACAAGTTTGTGAGAATTTCAAGGCATTCAACTAGAGGGAAAAGTTGTAGACCACCAATTTGAGAGAAAAATGTTTCAGAGCACGCAAAATGAAGGAAAAATTTAGTCCAAAATAGTGCAAGCTCAAAAATGGCACCAACACCTTCCACGTGTATCTTACAACAAATGGACTTAATCTTCAAAGAATTCCATAAAGATGATAATCCATTTTCCACGTATGAATGATTTGGAGGCTTATCTATAAGATCCTAAAAGTTTGGGATTCTTCAAAAGATCAGGTTGAAGGGTCATTTAGCCTATCATTTCAGTAGGGCATTAATGCATAAGCCTCATATAAAGAGAATGACTGCCCATGTTCATCTACATTCAAAAAGGGGCATTTCATTACAGTGATGAGGTGTTCGCCATTTGAGTCTGGGGAATAGAAACCAATGCGCAAAGAATAAAAATATCTAGTTATGTAATAAATAGCCGAAAGGGGTTTTCTCAAAAGACGAGTCCATCTCAAAAAGTTGGTTACATGATAATTAAGATGCATTAAATGGGCATGGCTCTCACTTTTCCGAAGGGGTCAAATTGTGAGAAATATTTGAGGAAATTTGTTTCTGTCACTTCATATCATTTATCATAATTAAGGGGTAGATGGCAAGGAGTTTGAAAGTTCTGTCTTACCTCCTCCTCACCTTATAAATTGTAATCGAAGTTCAAATGGATAAAAATACTTTTAGTTTGGTGAGTTGGAGTCTTAATATTTTCCTCTCTATCACCAATCTTCTCGTTTGTTAGGAAAAGGAGATCTTGAAACTCCATCCTTTTGCTTGGGCTTTGTAATGAAAATCTTGCCTCTCTTCTATATGTAATACTATGCACAACCATTGGAGTAATATATATGTTTTTGGTGTTTCTGGTTCATCATTCACATATATTTATTGTCTCTGATCACCTTTATTTTCATTTAGAAATTATGCATCTTTGGGTGTTGTTGCAATCTTTGGTGTTGTGCTTAAGTAGTTTGAGATGATTGTGTATTTGGTTGGCTTCCTGGTGTATTATTTTTGGTGCATTGCCTTAGTTTGTTTTATGTTTTTTCTTTCCATTTTTTCTGACCCTTATCTCACCCCAAAGACAAGATCCAACTTCTTTAAAATCTGGAGGTCTCCTTAGGATGCACGTCGCACCAACCTAAGGATTCCCATGACTCAAAAAGTGTCCAGCAAGGATGTCCATCAACAGATCCTATATAAAAAAGGTGGATTAAAGAGTATAGGTGGTGGCATAACTATAAGAAGAAAGTCACCGAAGAGCTAAGTTTCTTGTAATATTCAAGGGAAAATAAACATAAAGAAAGTCGAACTTGGTCTTCACTCTACACAAGATTATTCTAAGGGTGGAGAGGATGCAACCACTTGTGATAGAAATAGCTGAATCCTCCCATAAACTTCACCATATTCTTGAGGTGTCTTATGGAAAAACCTATAGTGGGCCACTATTTTATGAAAATCGCTTCCCAGCCCTTACTCATAATGTTAGTAATATTAACAAGAATTTTCATATCTTGTTTTATAAATATTGTTTTTTGTTATGTTTCAATTCTCTTTATCATCAACGAATTTCACTTCTCTCTAATAATGAATTATGTAAAGAGACTTCCATATCATTTTGGTTGTTAATTTTACTTTGTGTATTGCGGGTATGTTGAAGTGCAGGAAAATTTGTCGAATGTGATGGATAAATTATCTTGGACAAGACATAAAGAGATGAAATTTAAGCATGTAAGAAAATTTGTCGATCATGTGATGGATAAATTATCTTTGACAAGACATAAAGAGAGGAAATTTAAGTGTCTAGGAAGAATAGTCTATTATCCATCTCCACACTCTCCTCGGAAATAGGTTCAAATCCCATCCTTTGTCTTTCTTAACAAATTTTTGGCCAAATTTGTATCTTTATTTTGAAATACATGCCAATTTTGTTGTTTCCAAGATATTTAAAATTTCTTCAAATAGATGACACCACAAACATCCATATGTAGCATGTCCAATTTAGTTTCAAATTGAAATCATTTATGTTTTCCACAATAAAGGTTGTCATAACCAACCACTTGCCCTTCCTTATATATAATTTATAGTATACTTTAGGTGTAATTAAATATTAAAATCATCTTTAAAGGACTAAATAAAAGATTTATTTTGATCAAAATGTACCTTTCCCTTTAGAACTTCCCTGTTTAGATCCTCTTTATAAAAATGTCTTGGAAATGTGCCTTGCTCCATATTATATGGGGTATTTGGGAAGAGAGAAAAATAGAATATTTAATAATAAATCTTTTCTCTCATCAAGGTTGTGAATAAATTTAGCTAAAGATTAAAGTAGAATATCTCGATTCTCAAGCATAAATTGATGGGATAATACTCAAAGAAGCAACAATCCATCCTAAAGACTTTAAAGAGCATCCCTACCAATTAAGGAACCAATTATAAAATGAAGAAGAGTAGAAGAAGCATTAAATGGAAACCACCATCGAAGAGTAGATAAAGTTAAAATTTTGATGGGTCGTCAAAATTGAGAGAGGAAACAGTGGGTGGCAGAGGTTTTATTAGAGACCAAAAAGGATATTACATCAAGATGCATGTTGGACCTCTTGGGAATAAATATATTGACTATGCAGAGGCCATGACACATTATGGGGCATAAAAATTACAAGGACTCCACAGATCAAGAAATTGATCATCGAGGGTGACTCTTTAATGATTATCAAAGCCTTAGATGGGAAAATTGGAGTTGGATCATTGAACATTAATATCATTAGGGAGGATAGAAATTTGATCGATTCATTTGAGGAGGTGGTTATTTTCCACACATATATAGGGAGGGTAACATATGTGTGGACAACTTGGCTAACCATGGTGATGTTATAGAGGAATGGGAAGGCTACCATTTTCCTTAAAGCCACATCACTAATGTCACTAATAATGAAAATAAGGTGTAATTGGGTCTTCTTAATCACAAGAGATTGGATCATAATTCCCGTGATAGGGGATGGAAATATAATGGAATATTATTGATGATAGAGGTTTAGAATTCCCTTAAAATATGTGGGAAATTAAACGAAAAGAATTTCCGACATAATTAATGTGAATTACTACAAAACCATGGGGCAATACCATGTTATAACTAAAACCCACATCTTACCAAGCTATCAAACATGATGCAATAGTGTGCTGAATTCACGTAAGAGGTGTTTATTATCACCAAATCACAACACCCTCTAATTTCTTAGCATGTGAGTGTGTTAAGGAAAATAGTGTGATTGGGTAACATGGGTACTATCTCTAAGTTGTGGGACTTGTTGCTTGAGATAGACCTCCAGAGAAGGTTGGTTCCTCTTCCTAATATAGTGCAAGCTAACTCTAATGAAAGGAAACTATTGACTACTCCTAATCTATCACTTCCAAGGGACCAGGGAAGAGAAAGAGCATGAAAATAAAATAAACACTACACTACAGAGGTGATGCACCAAGAGAAGGGTGTGAGGACAACTCTCCAATGTGTGAAAATGGAAGAAAAATGTATATTAGAAAGGGTGATAACATCTCTCCAAAATCTAACGGCATCATCGAGCCTCATTTCCATGTAAACACAACAATAATGAAGATTTCAAGATCATAAGATAGACAAAATACACCTACAAATGAAACGAAGAGGTAAGAAGAAATCAAATAACAAATACAAGGGAATGAACATCTAAGAATTTGCATCTATTGCTTCATGATATGCATAAGTCAATTAAAAGGAAAGAGAAAGGCTCAGTATAAACATTGAAGAAGTCCAATATGAAGGCTTGCAAAGACATTGGCTTCACACAAAAAAATTGAAGATTTTTTCTACTCAAATTCTCCTCTTTGACAAAATGAAAGCCCGTTCTATATATAGCTCGAGCTAGGGAGAAAGAAGACAAATAAGAGATAAAGGATGACCTATATAACTTCCAAACACTAACATATAACATTAAAAACTTCTATCAAGCACATGGGAGACTTACAGGCCATCATCTAGTCTATTTTTTTTTCGAAGAAGAACATATAGCCATGCTTCATCAAGTCTAGTGGTTAAGAAACTTGATTAGACTAATTGTATGCCAAAACAACTATCCTCTACCTATGAAATCCGTTTTTGTCATTTATACCCCCAAATTCCACCAAAATCAAATTTTTATGGTTCCAAATTGAAGATCTTGAGGAGATATTTCTAGTGATATAAAGTTCATCTTATTTGGAGATTAGGGTCTAAATATATGGCCATGTGAAGGTTTTCCTGTCGAGAGGCACAAGAATTTGACACATGGCATCCTTGAATTGGTTCAGAATCATCCTATGCCAAGGTGTACTTGCTTCACTCTCTCGCCAAGTGGTGGTCTTCAATTAGTTTGAAATATTGAGCTTTACCTCACCACTTACCATATGTCCTTTCTTTTTACCTTTCTAGGATTCCTTTATGAAATACGAGCTAATAAATTATGCCACGTTCCGTATTGAAAATATAGACCAATACGAAGATACCATGTGCCTCTTCATACCGACACAATATCCTTTCCTTTTTCTTTTCTTCATGATATGTGACCAATCAAAAGGATCCACACTATTTCACATTTCAGACCTTGTCATATCTATAAAAACACAAACCAATATGAAATGACCTTGTTTCTTCACATGTTTCCCTAGATTGACAAATGCAAAATGTGAGTTAATAGAATGGCTCCACATAGTTCATTTTTCATTCCTTTTGATTCCCAGCCTCTTACATCCATGAAATATTAGAAAATGAGGAAGATCCACATTTTGATGCATTGTTGGACCACTTATAACCTCATTTGACAACTGTGAAATATGAGCAAATGAGAAAGCTCCACATTTCCCAAGTTCCAAAACCTATTAGTCTTCTACTTTGTGATTTGATTTAATTGGATGGGCCTTTAGATTTTTCAGATTTATGAAATTTGAGCTAATGAAATGGCACCACGTAGCTCTTCACATCATAGTTTCTAAGTTTGGGGGACTTAGAAACTTTTTGGCTTTTTAATGTGGTCACACTGTCCTCTTTTCTTTGTTTATATCATGGCATTCGGACCCGATGAAATATAAATTGCGGCTTAGTCCTGTGGACTTAGAAATTTTTTCTCTTCAATTACCACTAACTTTCCTCGACCTTTCTCGACTTATCTCGAGCCAATTAGCTCTTGACACATAGCCCTGTTGATGTTGTCATTGAGTTTAATCGACATTTGGATGTTGTTCAGATTTTCTTAATATAGCTCACTAATGAAGTCAGACCACATGGATTTTTTGAATGTCAATGGCTATGGCTTTCATGCTTGGGAATACCACAACCATTTAGATGTTGCAGACATGATAAAAATGTCTAAGTCCATTTTTAATCTTATGAAAGCCAAAATTAACTTGAGGGGGGTAATTTTGGATAAAAATTTGGCAACCTCTATAGGTAATCTTCCTACTAGATTAGATCAAAGAGCCTTTATGCATTCCATTGGGCAACGGATTCATTATCACACCGTGCAACTAATCTTGAACTCGAATTCTTCCCCGAGCTTATTAAAATATTGTTGCTTGAACTTGGCACTTCCTTCTATTCCTCATATTTTCCATCTCATTTGTAAAATTCTCTAGATTAAGGTTTATGAGAGTGGAAAATTGTTTTGAATCTTGATTCTTCTTTTCTCTAAAAATATGATCTGTGGGATTGAAATGGAAACCCATAAACATGATCAAAATCTGATTTATTACCGGTTTGAAGCACAAAATCATGACAAGGATGAATTACTGCAGAGGTGGGGAATATGTTGATTTTGAGATGCTAGGAGCTGCTTTTTAAATCAATTCTTTCCCATGAACATGCCTTGATTGAAACAAACGCATTTTGTAAGAGAAATAAACACCAAACAAACACACTATGTACAAATATGAAAGGTCATTCATGCTTCAAATGAAACATGCAGAGTGTGCACAAGCACTTCTTCTACTAAAAACAACCTACTTGTATCATACACCAACAAAATAAATGAGCAATTTCAATCAAAACCTAATACTAAAAATTCAAAGTAGCTTTCATTTCTCACAATTGGAAACCATATTAATGATTTAGCATTAAACCCAAATAATATTAGGAGTTTGAAATTGGCTACAAGCTGATTTTCCACTCCAATATGCAATAAGGTATTAACAAAAACGAGACATATACATCTTACGGTTGCTGCTCATTTGGTTCCAATAGGTATTGTTGTCGATCCTTCACACTTTATGGCTCTCCCTCATGATCGAAGTAAAAATTATTGGTTTTGGCTCATCTCTTTGATACAATGAAGCCAAGTACCTGATTGGGAAAGGTTTGTTCTATTGAAGTCACCCAAAACTCTAAACTCCAAATTTGATAAGGAAGTCTTTAAGTGAGCCTTCCTAGAAAAGGTGACTGTCTACAATTGGATTTTCTTCTTCTTCCACATCTACAAACAACTAATGTCCCCTTTAAATGAGTGGTATGAGAGGGATGGAAGTTTCTTGTTGTCTTCTTTTCCCTTATCTGGTGTGATACTTGGAAGATCCAAATCTTCCAACTTTGATTCAAGAGACATGTTGAAAACTACAGGTTTCTCTTACATGTTCTCCTATATAGCAGCAAGCTCTAGTGATTGAAGGATGAGTGATGGGGTAGAAAATTTCATGATCTCCATGATCTCTTCCTCATCAAAACATTCCTCCAAATCAGATAAACATTCAAGCTCTTCATTGTACTATTGAAATAATGTATCTCCCTCTTGAATGGTGACCTTCAAATATGCATCGTTTTCATCATGGTCTTCTTCTTCTTCAAACATGAATCTAGTGAGATCAAAATCTTCCAAAAAATCAGATTTTTTGAGAGATTAAGTGGGAGAGAGATCTGAAATCTCATGTGTAACCTACTCATGATTCAATGCCTCTAAATCCATCCTTTTCACCTCCATATGCTCTTTTTCAAATGAACTTAGAGATAGTTGTTCTTCCTCTTCTTGGATTGATTTTGTAGCTTAATTTAGATAATAATTCTATTCAAATAGAGTGCCATTATGGATACAAAACTATGAGAAAATTTTATTTTGATCATCTTCTTCTTCTCGTTGCTCTGTTGTTTCGCAATAAAGTTAGCCTTAGTCACCACTTGTTCTTTAGCTTTGGTCTCTTTTTAGGCTTCACTATCAAGGGAATTTTTTCAATTCCAAACCTCGAGATCCCGTCTCTTTAATTCTTCTATCACTCCCTTCCGACTAGAATCTTTTTCTTATTTCCTTGGTTAGCCTTTGGTTGTTTTCTTCCCATGATGAAATTGATACAACAACAGGAGGTTTGGGTTGGGTTACAACTAGTTTTACAATTGTTTATGGTGGTGGGGAAGGTAGAACTTCTTGTTTATTTGGAGGAGAAACTTTATTAGAAGGGAAAATGGAAGATAATCTGAGATTTGATGGTAGAGTAGAAGGCGGAGAAGGGAAATCAACACTCAGGGCAGCATACGAGAAACTTGGAACTCGAGGATTCTCCTGAGATTATACAAATCAAGGAGTGGGGAAGGATTTTGAGATTGCAATGTTAGGTTTCCCCATTGAGAAGATTGACTAAAACTAGTGTAAAAGCTAATATCTCCTAGATCCACTATGTGAGCCTTGGAAACATCTCATAGAGAGAGAGCCTTTATTTTTAACTTGGTTGGGTTTATAACCACCTCGAAAACTTTTACCATATGCAATTCTATGCATTAAATTATTTAACAAAGGTAATTTGTCTTGAAAATAATAATTCTACACACTCTTGTAGCATGTGAGAGGATGAGGTAAATACATATAGTTAAATTAACCTCAATAATATAACATTAAATGAAACATAGTAAATACAACACATGAGGATTACCATGGGAAAAATGTTTAACTTTTGGAAAAAATCCATGAGGTAAAGAACCCACGAATAAATACATATTTCTATCGGATAAACATTATCCACATTTACATATTTAGCAACCCACTTTTTCACCTCACTTAATCTCTCAATTATTCAATTGTATTTTTACAGCCCTGGGTTCCATATTTAAATTAGAGTGATCATGTGTGACTAAATTTACAAATATTCATTGATGTAGCCTAGAATTCAGTGGTATAAATATAATAAAACCCTAAAAACGCTTGACACATCACTCATCCTAGATCGAGCACTCACCCAAAGTGTGCAAAGGTACCAAGTTCCCCATTAGGGTTGTTGTTGCAGGGATGAAGACTTAACATATAAAATTCTATTACTAACACCTCATTCTACGAGCATACCGGATCTATCTTTAAGGAGAACATAACTAATTATTAACCATGATAAGACCAAATACATACTAGATTTAGATACGCACGTAACTAACACTTAGATTCAGCCAATATCCTCCATTATATTAAATGCAATAAGTATACAAAATATTCATTACAATATTATTAGTATGCACATAGTAGCATCATCTCTCTATGTATACACACACATCTATATCTCTGTATATGTCAATCTCTATTTCAAAGTTTACTACATGTTTATAAGGGTGGGGACTTTCCCTTCACTACTTATCTATTCCAAAAATAGGTCACATTCTATTATTAGCCACGCACTGGTACAAAACTAGGCACACATGCAAGTGTGCTAACAACAAACTATTGGTAGTTAACTGACAATAGTAGATCTATTTCTAGCTTGTGTCCATGCAAAGTGATTCGTATCCGATCCTCCAAAAATAGCCAATGTGTGGTGTGCACGTCTCTTCCTCATTTGTGTGCTCTACACACCATCTCTAAAAATAGACCTTCATGAGAAAAAATGGCTAAGTCAAATCTGAACTTCTTCCCCCATGCGTGTTCTCCTATCTGCTTCAAGCCTTTGAATGCAAACCTACTTTCCTATATAGACTTCTTGTGGGATTTCTACCAAGTTTTCTCTAATCAAAATTGCCCCACACTAATTTCATTATCACCCCAACAATGGCCATCTTCAAAATGAATAAAAGAATCGAAGAATTTAAATAATTTTGAAAAATGAAAGGATGTTTTTAATCTTCTCTCTTCTTATGCAACCTAAACAACTAATTCAGGATATCCCTATTTTATTTCATCCTCTAAGGTTTTCCACTTAATGAGTGCTTCCTCTACTTTTTTGGAATGTCCACAACAATGGGCTCTAATTCATCCTTTGTAATCTCCCTTTCTCATTCTCAAGACCAACACAATGCTAGAAATTTCAGTCATCATTTCCTCAAGTAAATCCATCTTCTACGCAATGAGTTTCCCAAGCTCTTCCAAATGATTTTGTGTGGTTCTTGGGATGCTACCAGGGCCTCACACTTTTCTTTAACCATTTCTAACCTCTCTGCATGGCCCAATGTGTTGTCCTTCATCACTTTTTGTACCTAATTGTTCTCCTCTAGGGTTTTTATGTTGATAAGCACCTCTAGAGCTATGCGATGTTCAAGGCTTGGTCTCGCTTTCTTCAGCTTCTTCTTACAACACTTACAATAGTCCTTCATATGATGCAATATTTTACATCAATAAAGCCTTTCCTCACTCTTCATCTTGTGTTGGATCCTTTGGTGTTGGCATGCATAGAGGTTCATCTTTAAGCACTAGGTAAACCAATGTACCTACATAGTGTATTGCCGAAGGAAATGTCTTTGGAAGTTTTGGCTCTAAATGTGACCTAGACCTTATGATATTATCACCAATTTCCTTTCTGATGTTGATAAATACATAGTTCTTTTTCTATGCTAAGTCTCTTTCCTACGTTAGGCGTGTTATTTCTCCATCCTTAGTTTTGATCTCTTCCCTTAGCATCTTAATGGTGGCAGCCTTGTCCATATTCCACCTCACCACCTCTGTTGAGACTTTGACCAATGCATTTCTCACCTATTCATCTGACATGATATTAGGATTTACCATCATGTGTCTATCATGAGGTGTATTTTTCAACCTCCTCGATATGCATGACTCCTAACACACATCAAAATATGGTTCATCCATGTGTGTGTGCATGGACCATGATAATTACTTTCTTGTGCGCATTGTTGCCATATCTTCATCCAGTAATTCCTAGCCATATAATTCCTTTTGCATTAGATTGATCTGGAATTGGGCATGGAAAATTTTACTTGTGTCCTCCACATAACCCATGGTTGATGGGATGTGCTCTCCACTTGTTATTCTTGACCTAGGCCGCTTAGGAACTTGAGCTTTCAAATTTGGGACTTGTGTCTCCATGTGCTTTGAGTAGTCTCTGTAGCTATCTCATCTGTTCCTTTTTCCCCCTCTTCACCTTCCTTCATTTCTTCATCTTTCTATTCTTCTACATTATCTGGAGGTATAGGAGAATTAGGCTCACTTTCCTCTATCTCTTTCACCTCCTCATTCAGTTTTATTTTCCTTCTCCTTTTCGTGGTTATCTCCTTCATGGAGAGAGTCTAGTGATTTGTACACTATTTATAAAGTATCACCTTGGGTCCTTGTTCTCCTAAACACTCTCTTAAATATGTGCTCTCCTTGGATCTGTCTCTAATTCTTCATCATCCCCTCTTGTGGCTGATGTGGTGTAGTGGTGCACTTAGCTTCATCCTTGTTCATAGGATGTCTTCTATCTCTATGTTCCAAACCACCACTATCTTTGTACTCCTCCTCCTAATCCTCTACCTCAATTGTCTCGTGGGTTTAGGCACTAGAATTTTCTCCATGGTATACTTACCCTTTGGTGTTCTTGGAAGTACGAACTCATCTTCTACATACTTTTTATTCTTCAACTCAGGATTTAGTTGAAGGTACACTAGTGCTGCTCCAACATCTCCCACAACCAAAATTACTGGTTTATTGCTCAATACATTTGAAACGAGCCTTTCAATATATGCACCCCATCCTAGATACACATATTTCTTCCTTAGCGTGTCGTAGTCACAATCTACCTTGTCCACATTGAATGTTAGGCATCACACATCTGAGAACTTGTGTAGTGACACTTGGAAGTATCTTTCTGTGAAGGCATATGGTAACTTACACCAAGGGCTCCATGCTCCATCCTTCATTGAGAACCACGCTATGCAAAATTGCTAGTATACAACATACTACACTACCTTTCCAACAACCTAAGGAAAGTCCTTGGAGATGTGACATTCTTTTTCAAAGGCTACGTGGAGCCTATCATACCACTTTTTAGCCCTTTTCTTGACCTGTTCTATCATGGGTCCTTCACACAAGTACTTTTTGAAGTGTTTTGTCAGTGACTTCTGCTCTGTGGGATACTCCCATATCTTCTCTTTTGGTCCATCAGGTACTCTGATCTCCATGAACACTAGCAACAATAGAACAACTCCAAAGCTGATATTTCCTCCTGTACATACTTCCTCAATGATAGTTTCTACAATGTAACATGAAATGTTGTATACCACCCCTTCAAACATATTTTTAGCAATGTGTAGCCACATGGTATTCACTTGTGACCACCTTTCCTGGTCATTTAGCTTCGTAACAAGATGTTCTCCTTCTTACATAACTTGATACTTCTTTAGTTTATCCATGTCCATGCTATGTGAACCCTTTGTGTACCTCGCTCCTTTTTGGTCTCCAAGATTACATCTTTTCTTGTCAAGTCATCTTTCAAATCTTCTCATGTGCCCTTCAATCCTAGTACCATGGAGATTAGAGTGGCTGAAATTAAACTCTGCGTTCGCAAAGTAGAAAAAATATTTATGCACTCTACTCATGAGCCACTGGTACAAGGGCTCATATTTCCTGAAGTAAGGGAGGTCATATAGCTGGTAAAATATAATATTTTTCAAAATATTCTCTTCAGCATCGTCATACACCGACATGTATTCTCGTGTGTGTTTATTCATCTTTGTTTTCAACAAGGTATCAAGCTCCTTTTTATACTCTGTAGTATGGTGATTATAGTAACTCACCTTGCTTCTCCTTATGTGAGAATCCCACTCCTAACCAGCGATAACCCCCTCTAGATATTACATTTCAAAAAATTGCTTTTGGGAGCCATCTCCTCTTCTTCTATGACCACCTTCTTCTTTCCCTTTACTCCTACTGCAACTACTTTCTTGGGTGCCATTTCTACCTTGCAATCCTTTGTAGATACTCACCTCTTGAATTCTACAATGTGCAAATCAAAACCCTAGCTTGATTCAGCATGCCCTAGGTGAAATCATGTGTTGTATCTCCTCTCTTTGTCCTTGCTTCACTCAAATCCTTTACCACCGGGACGTAAGCTCTTTCTCGTGCATATATCTCTTATTCACGACTAGTTACACAAATCTCACACCAAAATTTGATCACTTAGATCATTGCACTTAGCTCTTTTTCAAATAATGTCAATCACAACAAGTAAAAATGAACTCACATCCCATCCTCATATAGATTTTCAAATTTTTGATGGATTTATTGCTCCTTCCCCTACCAAATATCCTATCATTAATTGGTACATCTTAATGCCCCGGATATAACCTACTAGCGTGCCTTCCTACCCTTTGGTCACAGAATTCTCTTTAGCATACTTTCTTGCACACGTCTACCTCATCACTACACCTTCCATAGGTAGTTGTTATGGCCCCTACTTACCTCATGTTATACTTTGTCCCTTCATTCATCTCCATCTTTGGTCACGTTTTAGAAGTAATCCCTTGGCTTGAAAAGCACCCGTGAAAATTATTCCTTTCACCTTTCAATTCCCACAAAATTATACATGGATACCAAAATCCACCCCATACTAAAGTATGTATAATCCTCTACGCATAAACATGTTTCATATAGTAATTAGCTTCATGCACGCAAGCGCGCTTATTGCATAACACACCAACTAAATTGAAAAAGCATAGGAACAAAAAGGAAACACATTAAGGGAATACAAAATTGAAAACCTAATCTAAATAACAATATTTCCTTATTACAAACACCAAGAAGGATTATTTATAGTAGGGCTTTAGCCTACTCCCATTGAAGTAACCAGTGTATTGTGTTCCATCAAGGGCTTCTAACCAGAAGCGCTTGTTTCAAGGATGTAAGTGATAACATACGGCCCCAACCAATATACCTTAAGTTTTCTTGGATGACACAAGAACTTAGATTCATATAGAAGCACCATTTATCCATTCTCAAACTTCTTGTCCCTTATGTTTCGGTCATACCATGCTTTCGCCTAGCTTTTTCTTGCTTCTAACTCTAACGTGCTATGGTCATCGCTCATCCAACTAAATTATATTTTCAATCCATTCTTCTAAATCTTCCTCATCACTAGACGCCATGTAATATGCAAAGAAGGTAACATAAATTACATAGGAAGAATGGCTTCGCACCAAACACTAATCGAAATGGTGTGGATATGTTCAACCTTTTGTATGTTGTTCGATATGTTCTAAGTACTGCGAGATACTTTATCATCCCAATCCTTTCTTTCAACATCACAGATTTTTGTCAATGTCTGGCTAAAATTTTGTTGAGAGCCTCGGTAGTTCCATTTTCCCGAGGATGATAAGGTGTACTCTTATGGTGTGAAATCATGAAGTCGTCCAATAAAATTATGATTGTCTCATTAAGAAAATGTGTGCCCCTATTACTGGTCAAACTTAAAGGACATCCATACCTTGTAATAATATTTTCCCATAGGAACCGAGCTTTTTAGTTGTGGTACGGTCCTTTGTAGGTGCTACTTCTACCCATCTTGTCATATATTTTGTGTAAGTTATAATTCACCATGATCTAGTTCTATGCGCAGCTAGTGAAATAGGACCCACAAAATCTATAGCCCATTTGTCAAATGGTTTTGCACTAGTAATAGGTCTCAAAGGCATTTCATCTTGTTGACCTATTTTTTGAAGACGTTCAAAATGATCGCATGCCTTACAAAATTCCTTACAATCTTTATAGAGGGTCTCCCACCATAATCTAATGAGTAGAATTTTGCACGCTATGGCATCACCGGCATAGTGGCCACCTATAATTCCACCATGAGATTCTTCCATAGTACTTATGCACTCATGTTCCAATACACAACAAAGGCAATACTTCATCTCACCAATTTGTACAAGTTACCACCGATTAATGTATAAGGTGCGGCTCATATAGCAAGTCAGTATCTTCTCTAAGGATTTCATTCCTTCTTGTAACATCCCTATTCATAGAATGAAAACAATGTCCTCTAGTTCTAATGGCGTGCATTATAACCTATATAACTATGCATTTGGCATGGTATCCTCAATTTCCTATGTTTCTTCTCTTGACTGTATTCTTGATAGATGGTCTGGTCAAGAATTAATTTTTCCAAGTTTTACCACAACCGTGAAATCCAATTCTTGAAGTAAAAGCACCCATCGACATATGTGCCCTTGTAAAATAGGATTATTTACCAAATACTTCAATGTCATGTGATCTATATAAAAGATGAATGGTGTAGCTAGTAGATACTTTGGTGGAATTTATGTAGCTCATAGATAATTGAAAAAGCTTTGCATTTTGTAGTTGTGTAATTTTGTTCTCTAGGATTCAACTTTCTACTATCAAAGAATATAGGATGATCTACAATACCTTCCCTGTGTTGAGCCAAAGCATTACACCAATGGCCATGTCAGAGGCATCAACATGTACATGAAATAGTTTATCCCATGAAGGAAAATGTAGAATAGGTGTAGTAGTAAGTTTCTCCTTTAATGTCTCGAATGCACATTGTTGTTGTTCTCCCTAGTAGAACGTGCCTTTCCCTTTCAGTAAATATTCTAATGGTGCTGCAACTTTGGCATAGCCTTTGATAAAAAATTTGTAATATCTTGTATGACCCAAAAATTCATGCACCTTACTTTGACTGGTAAGCTCCCTTAGGCCTATAATGACTGCTGCAACCTTTTCTCAATCAACCAACAAACCCTCCTTGCAGATTATGTGACCTAAAATTATCCCAAATGGTGTATCAAATATGCACTTCTTGATGTTCAAAGAGATACTTGAACTATCTACATTGTTCAAACATTAAGTGTAGATTGTCACAAGAAATCCTTGACTGATCCATACACCGTCCAATCATCTAAATATACCGTAAGAAGTTGTGAATGAATTCCTTGAACGCTTGGAAAACTATGCATGAAAATACAACATGCCCATTTTTCGAACGAAGGTCATTACAAGATAGGCAAAGCTACCCTATTTATTAGTAAATGTTGTCTTTTCTTGATCCTCCCGGCAATCCTAACCTAATGATACCCAAAGAACCCATCTCGTAAATGAATATATTTCGCGCCTCCAAAATCCTTCTAGTATTTCCTCAGTGAATGGCATAGGGAATGGATCAATTACACATGCAACATTCAGCTCCCCGTATTCCACACATATTCTAATCCATCCATCCTTCTTGATATTAATCATCATTAGACTAACCCATTCTCGAGTCATTAAGGGGCTTGATAATTCTAGATTTCAACATGTTATCAATCTCTTCTTTGACCTTTTCGTAAATTAGGTTCATTCTATAAGGTCTCTTTCTAATTGGGTGCACTTCCTCTTTAATATTTATATTCATCTCCCCTAACGATTTATGCACACCTTTAAGTTCATGGTACCCCCTAGAAATAGGTCCTTGTAATCCCTTAAGTAACTATATGATTTTTTCCACTTGAGTCCCACCAATCGTCTCCTATTATGGCTTCTTTAGGCTCAAGATCTATTCCAATATTTACTTGCTTTGTCTTCATTGGTTCATGATAGGTGCGCATGGTCTTATCCACATTTTCCAATACCCCACGTCTTCTTATCAATGATTTACTTCTAGATTATCTACTTCTTCATCATCCACTAAGTAGATAATTTTTCCTTTCTCTTGCTCAAGGCAAGCGCATTGAAGTAATATTTCATTGGCCTCTCGGTTTTTATCAAGATGCACTTCGAGTCTTCTTTATCTAATAACTCCTGAATTATTTCTTCACCTTGGCATTATTCCCCACGCTTAGGTGCTAGATAACTTTTAATGCTTCTTCCACTGTGAGGCTTTGTAGAGAGGAATTCAAACATCTAGGCCATTCTTGCAATTAAATTCTTCTAATTTCAAGTTTCTCTACGGAGTTCTGCATATACATACCAAGCACACACACAAAATTGTAAAGTGGAATAAAATTGGTGCACCCATAGCGAAGGTGGTAAATATTCCTACCCTTATATCTAGAGAATCTCACAATTACGAACGTGGTGCTTTGAACATGTTGATTACCGTGATAAGTACTAATTTGAGTTGGTACATTTTAAAGTCTAAGAGTAATCCCAATTTCATCCATCTAACAAGATTATCCATATGGGTCACCCACCAGCATGTTGCTGTCCCACATAGTGTATATGAAAGCATAGTTCTTCTTTCCAGAGATCTATCCACTATTCTTCCATGGAACACAAGAATACCATGGGATCCCCTTCTCTTGTTTAACAAGGTACCAAGTTGTTTCCTATCCTCCTAACATAACGTGGTTTTGTGCCGCAAGGAAATATGCTCTTTACTTTGCACCCTACCAACTCATAAGTGTTGTGAGACCAATTATCATAAGCAACACTTGTAGTATCACTAATAGACTATGCATCCTCCCACTAAATTAGTCCTTCTTTGGTTGGTTCAATTAACTCGGATCTCGAATGGCATGTACATAAATCCTATTCATATCTTCTTCACTTAAGGGCTCAACATAGGGCGTGGAATTTCAATCATTAAAGGGATAATAACTATTTCCTCTTTGTTTTGAAAACTAATATAGCCCTTGTTGACTTGAAGATCAACATTATTTTCATGGCACCAAGGATGCCCCAATAGAGTTGGGAAGCTATCTCGACTCTATCAGCGCTAAAACTTCAAAGTCTCCAAGAACTTGGTTCCTTGTATGGTAATGGGGTCTTACCATTTGTACCCATGCATCCAAGGTAAGAACATTGACTTCCACACCTATATCAATTAGTATATTACTCAATAGCCACTAATCCACAACAAAATTCGTAGTGATTTCCTTTTCATAATCTAGGATATGAGAAGGGATGTTTACATGCAGGGATATTCTGTCTAATCCCAAAGATTTACACGTGGAGTGTTTCATTTTGACCAACTCCCTAACAATGGAATGATGTTCTCTTTGCGCAACATTTTCTACACTTCTCTCAAGTAATCTATATCGCTTTCACCATCTCTCGATGATTTCTTCTACTAATTTAAGTATTGTATGTCACCTTAAAGATTCCTTAGAACTTATATGGTTTCTTGATAAACCTCCTTCTGATAGGTAGGATCTGGGTGCCGTGCATGAAGAACCTCATCTTTAGTGATGGTATGATTTTGATGCAATGCTTCCCTGGCATGTGCTTCCTCAGCATGAGTCGTGATCTTCACTAGTAGTTCCTTAGATTCTACTTCCATCTTGGGCATCCATTTATTGTCCACATCGTGTTGTATCCTAACCATCCCAAAGGCCTTTGTTTTCTTGTTTATGTTGCTTACTCAGATGCTCATATAAGTCCGAGAACTCTTCATAGCTATGGTTCTTTCTGCAGAAAGAACATGTAATATTCTGAGGACATTCATGCCTATAGTGATTAGGAGATCTACATGTATAACATGTTTCATGAGGAAACTCACTTCTTCCACCACCATGGTCTCATCCTCAAAATCCACCGCGGTATCCTCCACCTCTACCACAACCACCTTGAAAACTTCCTTCATTTCGATCATAGAACCCTAATTGTGATCCCGGTCCTAATTCTCATTCTTTCCCTTAGATTTATCTCGAAACTCATGTCTGCATGCATACACTAATATATAACATCATAGATCTATCCAATCAATCGGTAGTCTTCCATGTCATGAGTTGTGGACCTATAGATTTTACAATAGCTTGAAATGTTCTTGCTTATCGCACGTTGTAATAATGAGAAATGGATAACATCATGGTTTAAGTGGCATATTTCACAATCCATCGTGATGAGAGTAATGTTCTATGAGGACAACTATCGCTTGTATGACCTTATACCTCACAATCTATGCACCAAATCCTGTGTGCATCTCATGTGCTAAATTTGTTTATAGTTTCTCCAACTATTTTTCCATAATTCCTATTTGTGCTTCTAAAAATGGCTCACCCAAGTATCTATGCTTCCAACTTCCTCAATGCATAAGGCTACTTTAAGTGCTTCACACAGATCAGTATATGTCTTATGTGATAATACCCTCCTAAAAGGGGTAATCAAGCAGCCAAAAACCATTGTGCATGTTGGCTTGCATGTATGTCACAAGAAATCTTTGATAACAGCTTTTTAAACCATGAATCATACTCCCTAACACTATTAGAGTGCCTTTGTTAATATCCTTGAGTGCACTTATATTCTTCTACTCAAACTAAACTCCTTAAGGAATGCATCCTTGAAAGCTATATAATGTACACAAGTTTGATCCAGTAAAACTGTCTATACAAGCCGTGTTCACACCTTTGTAATGTAGTGGAAAATTGGCTTTCCTCTACTCATAATCTATGATTCCTTTTATGCACCACAAAGATTTCACACATATGCACATGTTTAGTAGCATATTTTATGCCCATATACTCTGGAAAACAAAGAGACATTTCCATGTAAATATTCTTCGGTTGGTACGGACCTTTCCCACCTCATCCAAAACCTCCTATGTTCCCCTACCTCTAGAAGCTCTAGATCCATCTGAACCAGAGCTACCTATGCCTTGTGATCCCAAACTTCTAGTGTGGTCATACCAGAAGATGTACTTCCTTGTGTCTCAATAGTAGAACTAAACTGTACCTTGACAGCTTGCCAAGCATTACTACTCCAAGAGGTTAATCCAAAAATTAGTGCACTTGTATTCTATGTTGATGATACACCCAAAAATTACTCTGTTGTAGACACAAAAATTGGGTCATATTCCCTTGGTCCCTCAATAAATAAATACCTTGAACACATCCACCTAGCCATGGCCCCTTCACCTCACTATAGTATTAATTTAATTATTAAAATTAAATTAATTCATCATCCTCACTATATTTATTATTTAAATAACCTAATTTAGACAATGCCCACATATCCCCCTCACCTTGACACCTCATCAAGCCACCTCACCCTAAGACCTATTCTTAGTAAGTTGCCATAACTAACTAAGTCTAACCCAAACCCTAAAAGTCAATGTCTACATTCCCTCTAACCACATTCCCACATACTTAAAGGAAGCTTCTAGTATGATCCGTGGATTAACGACACGAGATCCCAGAAAATCAAGGGGATTTTCCTAGTTTAGCAAACCTAGAAAATCCTACCCTAACCGATGCCGATTACCCTTAACCACCACCATTTAAGCCGGAACCACCTTCAGTCACCTTTTAACCCCCAAAACAACCTTATTTTGGAGGTTGGAAAAAGTTGGCAGATTCCTAAGAGATATCACATATTTTGAGAACTAGTTTCAGCGAGAACACGCATGCAAGGAAGGAGATCAAGAATTTTCTCTTACAGAGACATCCATCATTCATTTAGCAACCACCCAACACAACTTTGATCCAATCAAGAAAGAAGGAGAACACATGCAGCCCATGCAAGAACTCCCCAATGTTTGGTGATCCTATGTAACGTCAAACCTCTTACCAACACCTTCATTCCTCACTCACAGACATCCATAACTAGATTCCAAGTAAGTAGAACATTTTACTCCTCTGGTTCATTCATTTAATCATTGTATCTTCATCCTTTGTTCTCCTAGCCACCCATTGACCTCCTTCAATACTCACACCTCCCTATCCCCATTAAAACCTTGCCAAATCCCATCTAAATGACTTAATACCTCATTTCAACCAGCCTAGTCCTTTGTGCAATCATAAGGGAGATCCAAAGCTCATTCTCTGACATTCCCATTATTCCACAAAGAATCGGCAATAGTTCTCCCCCAACCGGTGTTGGTCACCCTTAACTGCATCGGTCTTCATATTTACCAATACAGCCTTAAAAGTGACCTACCCACCTATTCTCACATCACCCTTAATCACCTCCGTGACTCCGCCTAAGACCTTTGTCGACACAGTAGAGACCTGTAACCGGTTACTTGACCTTCGAATCTTATTTTAACCTAGCCTAATAGATTAGATATTTCTTATTGTGTTTTAAATGAGATACCTAATTCATTTTAACTACAATATGATTTACTTCATTACCAACATTAAATTGCTTTAAATAGTGGACTGATAGCCATCTAGGAAGTATCACACTTCGTGGATTTAGCACACGCGAGGTAGTTCACTACATATACTATTTAATTCTTTTTGGTGGTCTTCTGCTCCATTTCGTAGTTCCTCCTAGCCAAAAGGAATCTCTCACAATTAGTTGTGGATTCGTAAGTCATACATGCGCATCAACCTATCAACTATCATTTCAATAGGTATTCCTCCCGTGCCCATTACCCTATCTGTTTTGTCACTTTCAAAGAAACGTTTAAGAATCGGGTGAAACATTTTGGCACGCCTGGTGGGACCCATCTAGGGTTCCTTGCATTTTATTCATTCCTAGGAAAATTTGTGTTTGTTTCCCTTCTGAAAAGAATACACATTAATTTTCTTCCTTGGTAACCTTCTTTCTCTTTCTATTTGCTCTAAAAAAACCTTTCTTTTGGTGTACCTAAAAAGAACCATTTCTTCTTGTTTTATGCATTTTAGTGAAAAAGAATCCCTCTTCCTCTTCATCTATTTGTGTCATCAAACTTAATATTTCAATTTGGGCTTTAAAATCATTGCATTTCATTCTATTTTATCACATTAGCTCACATTAATTGAGGGTAACCTATACTGTTGGAAGTCATGCCCAGTGATAGTTGACTAACGAATTGTAGAAATCACATCTCTCTCTAAGTCTTACCAAATTGCACAAATTCAAAATAATTACATATTCTTAAACAACATCCTTCATGGGAATGCCTATCAATGATTGTGACTGATATGAGGATTAGCAGTACTCCTAGCTCGCTACTCTATCAAGTCATACTTCGAGAAAATCCCGCCCCACCATAAAATACCTAAAACCTCACCTTTTAGATCTCCTTCTTCATAGGAATCCATCCTCACAAAAAAAATCTATTTCATTTCATGAGTCACCTTAAATATCATAAGCTAAACAAACATAATAGAAAAGGCACTCTTAGGATCACATTTTTCTTAGTGTTTCTTCTTGGTTTTGCGTTTTGAGGTGAGAGGTCACGTTCTTCATTTTTCTCATTTCTCCCTACACGCTTCTCATCATAGTTGGTGTATTTTGGATTCACCTAAGTGTGCATGGACCATATTCTCATCATTCACGACTCGGGTTTGATTCCACATCATATTTTAATTCACAACCACTTTTCTTTCATCATTGTTTCAATTTCACAATGACCGGTGTCGGTCCAGTGACCATCGTCGGTTATACCCAACCAACATCGATTCCAGGTCCTTTTGGTTAACCTATCCAAAAGGACATTTATTCACCTTCTTCAACTATTCAGAGTCCCTGTCACTACTATCATTCCCATTGACCTTGTAAATCTCATTAGTATTTGGCATACCTGTCAGATTTGGCCTTACACCTTGTTTTTGACTCATTGTCCATTTCCCACAGTGACCGGCAATGGTTACCCCTAACCGGCATTGGTTTACCCTGACCGGCATCGGTTATCCTATGCCACTTTCTAGCTAACATTTGGTACCTAATCCACTTATTACCACTTGTTTTTCCTATTCCTATTGTGATTCTGTGTCATTTACATAAAGGAAGCCCAACTCGATCGAGTCCTGTTCACATGATACTAATGCATCGACAAGCAAGCACCCTTGTATTCCATGCCAATTGTCAACCACTCCCACCTAGCCATTTTCCACCTTCTATTTGATCACCTATCATGGATTCTATCCAACCTAGCACTATCGCTACTGAGGTGAGGAGTTCGCATGACTCCTTGACCAAAACCCTATTGCCTTGCATTTTTACCTTTCTCACTCATCCACTTGAGATGCCTCGGGTCAGTTGATATACGAGATGCCCGTATCTATCCCCCCGAATCTCACTCCCACTCCTATGTCAGCCCCATCTGGCTCCATACTGCCCACATCTACCTTACCCCCGGTCATTTCACAGCTAGGTCCTATACCACATGATTTGCAGTCTCTCTACATTTGTTGCACCCGCCACATCCACCATACCTTCAACAACCACCAAAATTATAACCTTATCCTCCCGATTGTTTTGCATATACCCATAGCTACAAAACCACCTCCCATGTCGCCACCCCTACCCCCTTTCAAAACGTATTCCTTTCTATTCTCCAATCGTTATCCCCATTACCACTAGGGTCACCACGACCCTTCCACCTCCATATACGTACTATCAAGCAGCCCCTATTTCATCTATTATTCATTCCGGGTACGTACCCCTATTTCATTACCTTCTTCTCAATCCACCTACATGGCACCACCATATACTGGAATGCCACCCTCATCATATGCCCAACATCAACCCTCTTACGCTACAGGAGGCACCCAACCATTGCAACCTACCAATGACCTAATCAAATTAATGATGGATAAGATGCAGACATTGGAGGCATTAATTTCTGGCTCCCACAACACTCTCACCTATGATGAGATTTGTAATGAGCCTATCCACCCATCCATTCCTATCCATCCATACCCCATACATTGGGAAATGCCTAAATTCAACCGTTTCAATAGCAAGGAAGACCCACAATAGCATTTGTAGTCATTCAAACATGGGTGTTACCTAATCACCCACGATGATGCTTTTCTCTTAAGGACCTTTCCCATATCTCTGACTAGACCTGCATTAGATTGGTATAGTGGGTTACCTAGACACTCTATATTTTCATTTAATCAGGTAGCCCAAGCCTTCTTGGATCACTTCTCCATCAACATTGTTAAGAAGGTTACCATGACTGACCTATATTCCATGCATCAATATGATGATGAATCTATCATAGATTTTGTTGCTCAATGGCGTAGCCTGATAAATCAACTCACATTCCAACTACGAAAAACATAACTCATCAACCTCTTCACACGGGCTTATGCTAGACATGTCTTGCCAACCCTACAGTGTCTATAATTTCTGAACATTTGATTTAAGCATTCACCATGGCACGAAAGGTAGAGATTCGGGCCATCGAAGAGAAGAAAATCCAATTATGCAATAAGAATTTGGCATTCAATTTGAATGATACCTCTTCTTCTTCCAAATCGCAACAATTATTCAAAGGCTAAGGGTACCGCTAATGTAGTGGTACTCAAGGCTAGCCTACTCATCTCACAAATCAAGCTAGCCCTCATCTAAACTCTCACCTATATAGACTTTTCAATTCAAATGAGAACAATGGAAATGCACCCCAATTGGGGATCCTTACTCATCTATCTTATAAAATATCATCAAAGTGGGGCCATCACTCTTCCACCTATAAAACCATACAATGGTTTTGACCTGCTTGCCCCATGCCCACATGGTATAAAGAACACAACTTCTATAACTATCATTGAGTAAAGGGTCATAATGACGGAAATTTCATCACTTTCAAAAACATTGTCCAAGAAATGCTCAAGAAAGGTGAGTTAACCATGGATAATCCTAATGCATCTACCACTCAAAACCTACACATATTCAAGAAACCCTTTCCCAATCATGCCCCTTCATCTTGATCAAACCGGTGAGACCTCAACTCATGATAGCCATACCCGTGAGGTCCACGCTATTTTTAGTGACACACTTGTTGCTTCCCAATTACCCCATATTCCTTCCATAGAGGAAATTCTAGCTCAAAGTCCTCCTTCTGCATTGGAACCCACCTCACCTATTCCTCCACCCATAGAGGAACACCTTTCACCTCCTTCCTCACATGTGGAGGAGCCTTTTGCTAATATCGAGACCATTTCACCTTTGTCTTCTCCACTTAGAGAGTCGTTACCCATAGTATTTCTTCAATCCATAGAGGATACTTGTTTATTGCCTTCACCCATAGAGGATTTCCCATCATCTCCTCCACCAATAGAGGAACTCCCATTTTCTCCTCCACCTATCATGGATCTAGTAGAGATACCTTTGCCTTTAGGCAAACATTCTCCATCAGCTACCCAAGATCCTGTAGACCTACTTTCGTCTCTCTTACCCACGGAAGCTGAAGCCAACAAATTCTCCATTTCTAAAACACATTTTATGGGAATTACCATTAGGTCCTCATCAAAATCACCTACAGACATTTCATTCTCATGTTTGGCTAATCACCTAGATTATCTGGACAGAGCCTTATTGTGGGGGCGTCTTCTACTTCCGGTCTCAACATAGATGCAGATGTCACTTTCTGAAACTTCCACTATCTACCCAAAAATATTTTGACCAATCAAACCAAGCATAACCACCTCTATCACAACTTCATCCATGACACCCTTACCCATAACCCAACATACATCTAAATCCAAACCCACACCTACAACATCTTCCTTGACTAAACCTATTACTACCTTAGGGGTCACCATAACCACTAGCCTTACTCATCCACCTATCAAACTGGATTTAGCTACATCCTCCAAAGTCAACACCACACCTACTCCGACACCTAAACAAAGAACCAAGCCCATAGAACTCATACCCCACTGCACCTATCATACCTACATCACCTTCACCCTTTCCATCCATTTTAGGACCTCAACTTCCCAACACGGTCAAGAAACCTCCACCCATTAATAAACCGAAAACACAATAGCCCACTCTTCCTTGCAAAACTCTAACATGCCCAACCATATGACACAACTTACACTGTACCTGCAACATCTTTACTACCCATACCTCCAATACCCTCAGCAACTTCTTCACTACCCACTACACTTCAGTCTCTATCCCTCACACCCCCTACATGACCCATGTCATCTACCTTCACAACACCTCTGTTATCTCCCTGGGTAACTCACCCTCTTCCCCATCCGCTTTTCCTCTATATCTTGTACACCCATATTTCCTTTACCCAAGAAAGTGCAACCCAAAAACAAAATACGCTACCCTCCAATAAGGTAGTCTAAACAACCATACACCCTCCTACCCATTCATCTACCATAACCCTACTCAAAAAACATGACCAACACCCAAGACCACTCCAACACCTAAAACCATGGCTCAACCCACTCCCCTCTTACAAAGACCATTCCTCAACAATCAACCACACCTACACCCAAACCCACTTTCGCTTCCACGTGTGATCCACTAATGCGGGGTCCTATGCCAAAATTTTAACCAACCTCCTTGAGACTTTTGATATCACATTACCACTACTCGGACCTTATGACCTCCTCAAACCAAGCCAAAAGGGTTTGATGACATGAAAATTTGTGCCTACCATCGTGTGTCGTGGCACAATGTAGAGAACTCGCAAGGATTTGAAAACCATCCTTATCCAAATTGTGTCCTCCTCCAAGCCAACTTTGATGATGACGACCTTCTTGATGAGGACCCCGTTTCACCGAAACCCATTCCCATAGTTCTTCCCTCACCGTCCACTCAACAATTACAACCTCCACCTCCACACCCCTAGATCCACCTCCAAGATTCAAAATTAACATGGTTTGCATCAGGGAACTTGCCACACCATTACCTAAATGTCGTTGTGCCCACTCACTTCATAAGACTTCTCTCCTCCGGAGGTTTTTGCCCATCATGTCATTACACCACTCACCCTACACCTTCTCCATTTTCCAACTCCCCTCGATTAACATGATCCACGTCACTAGCTCCACATACCCTATTTCTAATGGGGTCACACATCGCACCATGCTCAAACAACTACACCAATCCCCCTCAAAATTTCCTTATATGACCTTATCCAAACCTCGAATCCCATCGTCAAGCTCTCATGGACGTTCTTCAATCTATTAAGGTTTTACCCAATGCCCCTGCACCCATATCCTCCATTATCACATCCCAACATGTAGCCTCTCTCACCAAATTGCCACCTTTATCCACACCACACACTACTCACCAAGTAGCATCCCTTATCTTCTCAAAGGAAGAGATCGCACCACACCAAACAGATGACCTAGACCTAGCCCTCTTCATCTCTATCCACAAAATGATATATGTGTATGACGTGTAATGATTGATGGGGGTGCTAGCATTAATATCATTTCATCCCATGCATTCGCTCAAATGCGCATACCGATAAGTTGCATGCATAAACATCTGTCATGTTGCATTCATTCAATGACGTTATAACCTCTACACTAGGCACCATCATCCTCCATGTTTGTGTGGGCCCCGCACTTTCCTAGAGATATTTTATGTCTTGGAGGGGGAATTTCAATATAAATTGTTGCTTGGCAAACCCTCGGCTTCGTGTCATGGGTTGCGTTCCTTCCAGCTTTACATCATCAAATTTTGAACGCGAAGGACACACCTATAGTAATCTATTGGATCCATCACCTTTCAAAACATACAACATGCTCTCTTGACCCAATGATGTGTTCATACCAATTAAGGCATCTACCTCCATAACCACTACCACTTCACCTATGCCTTCGCTTACTAGTAAAGTTGCTATCTCAACCGCACATACCTCCTCCATTCCTACCATCAAGCCTAACCTCCACGACCGACCCATCGGGCCTCCCAACTGCTAGCTCCACCTCCACATCAACCACCAACCCATCATCTATTCCAGCTACCCACATACCAATTACCAATCCCGAAAGCATTTTTCAACGCCTCACTCTAGGAGAATATCGCTTATACAAAGGTCAACAAATTCTCAGTACTCCACAAGTGTATGGAAGTCTTCACCAGCATCCTTGCTACAATCACCACATAGGAAAACTCCTCCTTTATGGTCCTCCTCATCTCCGTACTAGTCTCACCTATAGGAAACTTTATACTACCACTTACACAACCAACCACCGTCACAAACCCGCCAATTTTTTGTTGATTTCCGGCTCTCACCAATCACTTTTTTCACCCACACCTTCCCACACCAATGTGTCGGAAGGGTTTTGGTTTTGGATTTTACGAGAAAGGCTGCCATACCATCATTCCATGTACCACCCATAAACATAAAAACCATAGTGGTATCGGCTTTCCTGGACCACCTACCAAACAGGCCTGCATTGAACCCATCGAGAACACCAACCCTTCTCCACCTTCTTCACCCGCTCCACCTTCATCACCACCTTCATGACGGATTCGATGGATCCTGAATCTATCCCTCCTAACTTTTTTTTTTCATAAACGCCATTTCCTTGGGTCCTTTGACTTATCAATGCGAGGGCGAGGCCCCTTCCTCTCTTCCCTTCCTGTATCTTGAAATGATCGATGATGATACACCTTCGATTAACGCTGCTTCAATGTTAGAATGATGAATCTATACTCACCGCCTTGGTGCGTAAGACTCACATATTCATCGGTCATTACCTTCGACACAAAAACCATGTTGAATGAATTGAATATTGAGATCAACATTCATACTCAGGATGATCCGCACATCCTAAAGATTGGTCAATCTTTAGATGTTGCTGAATAGGAAGCCATCACTTATTTTCTCAAAGATCATAACCATGATTTCACTTGGTCTTACATAGAAATTCCTGGTATTGACCCCACCATAGTGGTCCAAAATATCATAACCATTCCCGATGCTAAACCCATCAAACAAAAGCTGAGGAAAATGTACCCTCGCATTGCCCTTTTATTCAAAGAAGAACTTCAATGCCTTCTTTTTGTTTCCTTCATATTACCTATTGATTATCCTCATTGGATTTCTAACATTGTCCCCTGTACTAAGGCGATAGGGGACTCCACATTTGTATGGACTTCCATGATCTCAACCTTTCCCGCCTAAAAGATGACTTCCTCTACCTGACATTGACCAACTAGTTGACCTTACTGCTGGTCACGAGATGCTATCACTCATGGATGGCTTCTTGGGTTATAACCAAATCCTGCTTTCCCCAAAGGATCAACACAAATACTCATTCATCACCCCTTGGGGACCTTCGCTACCGAGTCATGCATTTCAGCCTTAAAAATGTTGGTGCTACATATCAGTGGGCTATGACTTATATCTTCCATGATATTATGCATCGTATATTGGAAGATTACGTGGATGACCTCCTCACCAAATATAAACACCCTGTTAAAGTCAAGGCCATTCTTGAAATGCCTCTACCCACTAACCTTAGACAACTCCGTAGCCTATAAGGTAAGTTGCATTATATTCATCGCTTCGAGTTCACAATTATCCGATCGGTGTCAACCATTTCATCATCTACTCAGGGAAGGATGTCTCCTTTAAATGCGATGATAATCGCACAAAGATTTTGAGGCCTTAAAACAATACCTTCTCCAACCACCGTGTACTTATCCCACCTAAATATGTTTAACCCTTCTACCTATACATTTCTACCACCGAGCACTCCTTGGGGGCCATGCTCACTCATCGCGATGAACAACACAGGAGTAGGCAATTTATTACATAAGCCGTACTCTTTTGGACTATGAAACCTGATACACCCATCCAAAAAAGTTTTCTTAGCCTTAGTTTTTATTACCACAAAACCTATGTTGTAACTAACACTGACCCCCTACACTTCATGTATGCCAAACCTTATCAAAATCGAGTGCCACACGATGGATTATGCTTTTGGCTGACCTCAACCTCAAATTAATCCATTAAAAGTCCATTAGTATCAACCAAACCAACCATTTGGTACTGCCGAACATGCCTAAACGTTCCTGTACCTTACCTGTTATATACCCTGGAGCTACTTCCTATGCCTTGGATACCAGGATTATATCACCCTTGTTTGGATAAACTATCGACCTTTGCCTATGCATTGCTGGTTTGCTCGTCAAATCATGTACCCTAGTCACACTATTGCATTTCAACGTGCGTCTGCTTCCTTGGACTTACCCCACCTTCTCCCCATCATCTCTACACCATTTACCCTTTATCAACCCTATCCCTGATTTCAAGTTCTCTCAATCTGTGATAGATTTGAGGGGGATTACCTATACCCTTAACAGGAGAAACCACTTCATATTATTGTCCGTGCAGCTTTACAAAACAAGCTACATGACAATAAGGGGCTAATGTAGACACCAAATTTGTGTCTTATGACCCCTTGTGACCCGCATCTCATTTCGCAACCTAACCTCATCACCTAAACCTTACACAATTATTTATTAATTACCTTGTAATTGATAAATCCACATCACCTTACCTGCCACCTCATTTTGCCACCTCATCATGACCTAGTCCTAACCCTAAACTAACCTAATTAAGACCTATAACTTGGTCCACACCTACACCCGTGACTAATGACCCCTTTCTCACACCCAAAACTCGACCTTCTAGTCACTTGACCAAGCCCGTAACTAATCTCTCGGGAGAAAAGCAGGGAAAGTGGGCTATTTTACTAAAAATAGCTGCTTTCCTTAACGATACTGGGCTTCTACTCGACCACCGTCGGTTACGTAACCGCCATCGGTTCCTATAAATGGGCTCCCAAACCAAAAACAGGTCGAAGGATTTTGGGATCGATAGAGAGCATCGAGGAGTGATCAAGAAAATCCAAATCTTTACTTGGCCGAAAGCAGAGACAAGTGAAGAGACAAGAAGAGTTTAAGAAAGGAGATCAAGCCCAAGATCGCAATCGGATACCAGAGCCTGTGATACTCACCATCATCGGGAGGGAGATATCTCATCTTCGTGTGTCGTGCCATCCTACCTCGCCTCGCCTTTGTCATCAGAGTTCTTGGACCTGCATCTTCATCAATAACCAGTAAGTTACATCTTGCATGTCCTTTTAATAATACTTCTTAGAATTTTGAATCACATTCCTCACAAATCCATTCCTAGATCCACTACCCGTAAGAACATATCAGCATCTAACTATCCTTCATTTACTCCTCATCACCTCATTACCTAATATCACCCATATACTAGCCTTACAAACAACACAGCTACCCTACAACAACAACCACCCCATAACACAACTAACCCACAGATCCTAGACCCTACCGATATCGGTTATCAGTAACCGGCATCGGTTATTGTGGTTTAAAACCAGAAATCAGCCTTTCCCCTACCTGTTTCAACAAAGCAACTTAATTGATATTTTACAGTCTTTGGTGTTAATTCATATTAGCAGGGAAACTGACCACCTTCAAAAGGAGGTTTTATATTTCCCGGCCCAAGGCAGCTTCCTCATTTATTGTCTAATCAAAATCTTGAGGTCTTGTGTTCTTATTTCAGTATCCTTCCAAGACAAAAAGGAGTTCTTCGCGTCACTTGATCTTTCTCTCAGTGCGCGCACACCATCTCGACATTCAACAGGTATTCCTCCTAGCCCTAACCCTTATCTGTTTCTAAAAGGAATGAAAGGATAGAAGAAAATCTATTCCCAGAAGTCGAAACATTCCGAGCGAAACATTTTGGCACACCTGGTGGGACCCATTTTGGGTTTTCTTTCTTTCTTGCTTGCTTTCATATAGGGAGCATACTTGTTGTTTTCTTCTTCTAAAGATATTCACAAGGCTTTTGTATAATTTCGGTAAAAGAACTTGCTTTTCTTTTACATCTTGCATTAGTGAAATTCATCTCTTTTGCTTCATCGAACATAATTTTCGATTTGGGTTTAAAACACGTGCATTACATTCCTGCTTGCTGTTTTCAATTCTAGTGAACGTAGATTAAGTAACAGGTCGTACACGTGGGGGTGATATCCACGGTATTGACAAGAAATTGATCTTACTTTCACTGCACAACACATATTGAATCACTTCACAATTAACTCAACACTCAAACATCCCCCTTTTTTCCACGGTATTCCTCCGCCCGATTGAGGTAACCTTATGAGCCAAAACAAACTTGACATTTCCCCTAAGTCTTTTGTTTAGGATTCTGACATCATTCTACGTCTAAAGGCATAAGCCCACGATAATTAAAATTAACCCTAGGGTTAGTCTCTGGATTTACGTGTGCATCTTACTTGTTTTTAGTTCTGTTTTCTTTGTCATACTCTATCTTCTGTGATCAATAATTTGACAAGTATACTAAACGTTGTTAAAAATCAAATTAGCAGCCTTTTATATCTTGTTATCCCAGACTTCTTACACCGACATTGGTTAACTGACCGACGTCGGATAGCGTCTGACCGACATTGGTTATTAGACCGATATCGCCATCGTCTTTTCCAGCCTTCCCCGACAAACCAACAACCTACCAATTTTACCAGTCTGAGTTTGTTTCTAGTTCTTGACAGATTGAAACCCTACTGTGAACTCCTGCCCATGGTTGTTATCACTCAAAAGCAAGCCGCCGCCATGGTTTCACATGCTTTCTCTATTTCTTTGCCTGAATCACCCCCTTCACATTCTGTGGGGAATCCTACGGATACCAGCGAGGTTCCTAAAATTCCTGTGGGAGATAAGGACTTTGCCAAGTTTCTGGATGCTAATCCTAGTGCTGTACAATACTATTTGTCTCATGCCCCTGACCGTACGCCCGATGGTCAGCTCCTTGTTGGTATGCCTATTAGTATAGCTGCTCATTTAGCTCCCACTCCGCCTGATGACACCACCTTGCTTCCCGCATCTTTAGCCCCGTCTCCCAATCCGATGGCTTCAGAGGTTCATACGACACAGATTAGCTTTCCTTTGGTTAATCTTGGACCCCACATATCACTACCACCGACTGCCCCTACCTCATCTCTCTTGCAGACCGCTCCGTTCATGACTTGCTCTCTGCCACCTATCCACACGAGCTTTCCTTCTCAAGCTCCGCCTACCTTTTCATTCCCATACATGTATCCAGTGACCTCAACATCCTATATGGGACATCCCTATTCGTTCACCTCAACATATTCATCCTCCATACCTTATCAACACTTAACCCCACCATTGTCTAGCGTAGGCCCTTGGCCCAATTTGCCTCCGTTTACCACAACCGCACCCTCATCTCATCCAACCACAGATTTCATCAAACAAATGATGGACAAAATGCAAAATATGGAGGCTTATGTTTCAAGAAGTTGTAGCACCTTGACATACGAGAAATTTTGTCAGGAGCCTATTCACCCTTCTGTCCCCCTTCATTCATATCCTCCTCAATGGGAGTTGCTGAAATTTACTCGCTTTTAATAGTAAAGAGGATCCTCAACAACACTTGCAATCATTTAGACATGCTTGTTATTTGATTGCTCATGATGATGCCTTATTACTCCACACCTTTCCCGTGTCCTTATCGGACCCGACTTGAGTGGTACAAAGCTTTTTAACTCCAAGACTCAATCTTCTCTTTTAACTAACTAGCCCAATCTTTCTTGGATCATTTCTCCATTAACATTGCCAAGAAAGTATCTATCACCAACCTTTATGCCATCTCGACACCAAGACGAATTTATCGTAGATTTCGTTGGATGATGGCGTGGCCTTATCAACCAACTTACATATGCCTTGCCTCAGGCTAAACTTATCAAACTTTTTACGCGGGCCTGTGCTAAGCACATCTCTCCTACCCTCCAAATTCAAACTTTTCGTACATTTGATGAGGCCTTTACCATGGCTCGGAAATTAGAAATTGAGCCTTAGAAGAAGAGAAATTGCGGTTGCGCAAACAAAAACCCCAATTTCCAAACTCCAGTTCTACTAATAAGACAAACACCACCCCTCCTCACGCATCCACTTCTTCAAAATCAAAAGGAGCGGTCCACGCGGTGATGGTCAAATCTCAAACACCGTCTAATACCCCACCAAAACCACCTATAAGTACAAAGCCGAGCCCATCAATTACACTCCTTGGGAGAAACTTATGGTGTCATCTTAGAAAAATGCTCAAAGCCGGAGCTATCACCTTGCCTCTGTTAAACCCCACTCCGGGTTTGATTCCACCGCGCTATACCTTCCCGTACAAAGAAAATGACTTCAGAATTTCACCATGTAAAATGACATAGTCATGAAAACTGCAAGATGTTGAAAAACATAGTGCAGGAAATGGTTGACGCAGATGATATAACCCTCGATAACCCTAATGCCCCTGCTAACCGAAATCTGAAAATATTCAACAAACCATTCCCAAATCACTCTTCTAACAGTAACGTAAACTAGGATATCTTAGCCGAGGAAAGTGTTCATGAGATCCATGCAGTCTTCGACTCCCAGCCAAAAGCCTCTATCGAGAAAATTTTGAATCAAGCCTCTTCACTAACGCAGGGGCCCGACCTCCTTCACCACCATCAAACCAAGGTGAAATCATTCCTTTACCCATAAAGGAGTTAACTGCCTAGAATTTTCTTCTCATCGATGAGTCTTCTTATACCACATCCCTATAAGACTGCGAACAGATGTTATCTAACTTATCTATTTCCCAAACGTCTCCTCCTACCGCTCTTGCTGCACAAGAGGAAGGCTCACCACTCCTTTTGTCATCCTTAGATGAGAAATCTCTCGCACCGACATCACCGAATTCTTTAACCATAACAGACCCTCTCAAACATGCCCTCCTGCCTATTAGTTCTTCATCGCCTAAATCTTTTCAACGACCAGTCGACCTCTTAACATCTATTGATACAGTGCCTCATCTACCCCCTGTATCACACCCACAGTGGACTGGAATCACAACCCACCTTTCTTCCGTACAAAATTTACAATTCACACCTGAAGACTGTTATTCTCCAGAAGATAGACGAGTCCTATGGGAACGTTTGAGTACCCCCTATTCTACTCAAATGCAGATGACCGATCCAGATACCTCTACCATATACCCGAAGTGTTTACAGAAACTCAAAATGCCTATGTCCTCATCTTCATCCCCCGAATCTCTACCAAGTATCTCATCCACCTCTATTAACCTAACCAAATCTTCCCCTACACTTGGGACCTCACCAATACCCAGCCTAACACACCCGCCTAAGCGACTAGATTTATCCAAAAATAAAGTCGCCCCGCCACTTAGGAGACAAACTCCATCCATGCCTCTATCACAATCAAAACCATCATCGTCACACCTACCTTCCATATTGGGACCTCATCCCTCCACCTTGCATCAATATATCATACCTCCTGCATTTTCTTCAAAACAACCTACGCCTCCTACACCCATACAGAGATCAAAGGATATATCAACGTTGTCACCCCACGTATCCTATCCACCCATCAACCCTAAACAAACTCCATCATCAAAGGATTTATTTTCTGTCACTCCCCTTTCTCCGTGGTTGTTCCCCGCTACCACGTCATCTGTAGCCTCATCATCTAACCAGCTGAACGTAGCTCCTGCACCAAAGAAACCACGTTTAGTGAAAACCACGTGTCAACACCCCTTGGCTAAACCACCACCCATACGAACCAACCATGCCCAAACATTACCAAAACCCGCACAACCAATGCCCTCATCCTCCTCCGATTTTGACCCACTCAAAGGATCTTACGCCAAAATCCTTGCTATGTTGGTGGAGAATGCGACCATTTCCCTACCCCCACTTAGACCTTATGACCCATCTAAACCTCGACCTATAGGTTATGATGAGTCTAAAATCTGTGCTTATCACCACACACCAGGACATGATGTGGAGGGATGCAAAGCTTTAAAACCATCCTTCGTCAGTCACCTCTCTCAGATAGAAAGGTTAAGAAAGACAACTTACGAAGGGAGAGACCTTTAGCTTCAATTCCCTCTCCTATACCATCTGTCCCCGCCTCACCAAGATCTATCATTATTACAACCCCACCTCTTGAAGACCATGATTTATCCCAACCCTCTTCCTCATCTCAGGTCTACGAGATTAATATGATTAGTGTTGCTACTCGAGCACAGAAAAATAACGAGAAAGCAAAAGAAAGCACACCTACATCCTCTCTTTCTCCTTCCACCATCCCAATCACACCACCACCCAAAGTGGTTGTTCGTGGACCCGCTTACCCCATCTCTAATGGAGTTTCCCATCGAGCCATGATCAAACAGCTTCACCAATCACCCGTAAAAATGACACTTTATGATCTAATTCAGACTTCTGAATCTCATCGACAAGCTCTCGTTGAAATTCTTCAAGGGATCGAGGTCTTACCTAATGAAACCCTGCCTGTTACCTCCATTCTTACACCCAATCACGTTGCTTCTCTCACCAAACAATCCACTGCCCCAACTTCTTCTGTCTCTGTACAACAAGCTGCTGTAGTCAGTTTCTCCGAAGATGAAATTGTTGACTTTGGTACAGAAGATCTTAGACCCTACTTTGATATCGGTTATCGATGAACGCATCGTTATTGTGGTTCAAAACCAGAAATCAGCCTTTCCCCTACCTGTTTCAACAAAGCAACTTAATTGATATTTTACAGTCTTTGGTGTTAATTCATATTAGCAGGGAAACTGACCACCTTCGAAAGGATGTTTTATATTTCCAGGCCCAAGGCGCTTCCTCATTTATTGTCTAATCAAAATCTTGTGGTCTTGTGTTCTTATTTGCAGTAGTCCTTCCAAGACAAAAAGGAGTTCTTCGTAGTCATCCCGATCTTTCTCTACGGTACGCGCACACCATCTCGACATTCAACAGGTATTCCTCCTAGCCCTAACCCTTATCTGTTTCTAAAAGGAATGAAAGGATAGAAGCAACTCTATTCCCGGTTTGAAAACATTCCGAGTGAAACATTCGGATGTTCTTGATGGTACCGGAGCTGAGTATCAACAATATACCTGTCCCACGCCACCATCGCTACTGGGATGGTCCCTAACTCCTACTACCAGTGCCCCCGTGCTGTGATGGTGCATTTGGTGGTGCTCGTGGCTAGGGTGGTACTGTGCCATTCTTTGGTGGTGCAACTGTACACTGCACTATGCACAGGGCTATGGCTGCTGCCGCTGAGGTAGTGCTTTGCTCAGTACTCGAGCTCAAGGGCTAGCTACCCTGTAAGAACTGTGCACTGCCCCGAGCTGATCTGCTCTCTTGTCCACCGCTACAAGTCATTGTGCAGGTTGTCTTATCCTTGCTTGCTCTCTGACCAGCCCACCAAACCATATATGCTCCCGTATAACCAACATCATCTACAGTGTCATCTGCTGGCCTCTCAGCAACCCAATCTGGGTCCAAGGGCTGTGGTGCAGGCAGTGGGGCCTCTACATCATCCCTCCGTACTGAGGGAAGGGAGGTGGCTCGTCCTGTCGTAGCCCCATCTGCCTGCGTACCCTCTCCAGGGGTATCCTCTCATACTCTCCCGACCTCTGTCCCGCTATCCAGAATGTGTACTGGATCCACTACAACTATCCTCGGGCTCCTCCACGGGGGTGATGACCTCTATACAGTCTCCATACAATATCTGCCGCTGTCAGGCCCTCTAATAAATGCCTGTAATAAGCGATGTCCCGCCTTGTAAGCACTGCTTGTGGCTGGCCCATGACCCCCAACCACCTCTGAAAGCCATATCTATATATGACCTGTGGCCCTGGCTGCTGGGGTAATCCTACTGGTCTAATGCATATGATGTGCTCATATGCCCAACAGTGAAGCAAAAATGTCGAACAAATCCCAAATCACCTCATCCGCGATAGCCCCATAGCGCTCTATATAACTGCACTAGGTATATTGGTGCCCAAGCATAACATGTGTGCTCCTCCACCATCTCATGTAGCACCCCATCGCGCCCATGGAGCGGCCTCCTCTCGAGTCTCGGGAGGGCGAAGTAGGTGATCCCGATCATCATCAACATGGCAAGCCGTGTCTCATGTCTCGTTGGTCGTCAAATAGGACCTTTAAGAAGAGCAACGGCTGTCGGGGACAAGAAGTCCCTCCTCTTTAATGGGAGAGGTTCCTTATTCGAGAAACAAACCTATTTACAAATGTACAGGACATGATTTGTTGGTTAAACTTGGATACCACGAAAGTGTTTTCTATGAAGGTCATCAATTACAAAAGGACTGAGGAAATGAGAGCATGGAAAAGAGCAGAAAGGAAAACATGCAGAATTATAGATATCAGAGTAATTCTTTATGTATGCGAAGTCACCGTGAATTGAAAACAAGATCATTCGTATAGAACAAGTAAGATGGAATTTAAAGACACAAAGTTCTGTAAATAACATCTGCCAGAACGCAAAGTTTCTTAACGTAACACAGATTCGTTATCAAGGAAACAAAGTTCCTTCTTGGTTATGCAAGATCACCGTGCTTGCAAAGTTGAAGAGTATGCAATCGATGAGACTAACGAATTTGAGATAAATGATCTTCACAAAGAAAACAAATGAAAGCTTAGAACAGACAGAGATCAGATAGACAAAGAAAGGAAAGTCCTTCTGTATTGATTTCTCTATAATCTATTTACACTTGCAGAAAATATGCCAAGTTCTTCCTCCTACCTGTGGCGTAGAAATGCCGTTATATAGATTACAAATCAGTTACCCTTCGTAACCGTTTCTTTAATCAAGAACCGTTAAGGACTGCCAACCGCAATACCTCAACCTATTACAAAGAAAATGGAAAAGAAAGGGAAGAGGAGAAAAGAACAAGGAGAAGAAGACAGGTGGCCAGTCACTGAGAGGGACCCACTGACTTCAGAAACCGCTGTCAGAATCTCTCTAACGCCTCAGCTATGTCCCTGCCACGAGGTCTGACGTGCTGGCCGAAGGCTGCGTCCAAAATCCAAGACGTTCCTCTATCTCTTTATCAAACTCGACGTGAGTATGATAATCATTATTGGCTTCTTCAATGGCAGACTCGAGCGGTGAAATTTGTTCCTGTTCCTGAAACTTGATCTTCATACCAGTTTGAAAAAAACAAACATATTCGGGTAGAGCGGGAAAAACCAAGTATGAATGGCTTTTGGTTCACTAGGGACATGTGAGACGCGAATGCGCGAAACACGCGGCTCGGCCGGTTCGGACGAAATAAGGAGAAGACGCACAAATGTATTTTGGGACATTTGGGACAGAAATGTGCGAAGTACGCGGTTCGGGAGTTTCGGCCGAAAATGGGACAGCTTGCCCGATTTGACTTTGGGACATTCGGGACGAAAATATGCGAAGGACGCGATTCGGGTGCTTCGGCCGATAATTGGAACAACTTGCACTTTTGGCTTCGGGACAGATGGGACAGGAAAGCGTGAAGTACGCGGTTCGGGCGGATCGGCCGAAAGTGGAACAAAAGGCCCGTTTGAACTTGGGACATTTGGGACAAAAAGTTCCGGAGTACGCGGTTCGGCCGGTTCGGGCGAAAATGGAACGACTCGCACTTTTTTGACTTGGGCTATTTGGGACATGCAAGAGCGAAGTACGCGGTTCGGGTGTTTCGGCCGAAAATGGAACAACTCGCACAATTGACTCTGGGACAGTTGGGACGAAAACTTCCGAAGTACGCGGTTCGGGTGGTTCGGCCGATCGGGGAACAGAGTGCACTTTGAGTTTTGGGACACTTGGGACAAAAACTTCCGACGGGCCCGAAAATGGGACAACTTCGGGATTTCAACCGGTCGGAGAACAGAAGACCCGTTTGGACTTGGGACAGTTGGGACAAAAAGTTCCGACAGGCCCGAAATACTTACAAAATGACCCAAAACACAGATTTTCTCAATTTCACGGCCTTTTCACACCACCAGCTCGACAGAAAAGACACTTAAACTCAAAATTTTGAAATTTTTACTATTATCAGGGCGGGGAATTTTGAGTGGACAACAGCTGGCTCCTTCTGGGGATGACTTGGTATAAATTCAAGGAATGAGACAAGGCAAGAACTTAGACAAACTCGGTGGAAGTAGACCAGTGCCTTATCCATTGGGCAACGGAGTCAAGAACAGACCAATACAGAGGGCAACACACCAAAACAAAAGGAGGAAGGGAAACACGCCAAAACGCAGAAGCAAAAGCACTGTACAGAATATACAAGGGGCTCCCTAATCACCTAGGACTTGAACAACTTGAGATACTACCCACTATAAGGAAGTGGGAGAGAAGAACCATCCATGTAATCAAGATAAAAGGAGTTCTCACCAGCAAAGTGCCTGATCTTGAAAGGTCCGAGCCACAGGGAATCGAACTTTCCATGGCTGCCACGAGGTTCATGCCTTTTATCCCATAGCAATACAGTGTCTCCAACTTGGAAATCTCTGAACCTAGCTTTCTTGTCAAACAGGACCTTTACCTTCTGCTGGTGAACAGATATCCTATCGGCAACCACCAATCTGTCTTCATTCAGCTTGTGCAGGTACATAATTCTCTTGTCCAGGGCATCTCTGAAACTAGTATCTTCAATGGCCTTCATTAGGTGCAAGGCTGGTAGTTCCACTGTCACTGGCAATTGAGCCTCTACTCCATACACCACTTGAAAGGGGGACATTCCAATGGCTCTTTTAGGTGTGATCCTGTCTGCCCAAAGGGCATCATAGAGCTTCTTGTGCCAGTTTCGTTGAGACTCATTGACCAACTTCCTTATGATAGTCACCAGATTTTTGTTAGTGGACTCTGCCTGCCCATTTCCCTGGGGGTAGTAATCTGAAGAATGAGCCAGGGAGATGCCATATCCGTAGCAGAAGTCCATTATCTCAGCTGAAGAGAAATTCGAGGCATTATCTGTTACAATCTTGTTAGGTACACCATACCTTACCAAGATATTCTCCTTGATGAAGTTGCAAACCACTTCGGAAGTAGTGCTCTTAACTGGAATAGCTTCCACCCATTTGGTGAAGTAGTCAGTGGCAGTTAGCACATGAGTGTGACCGGCACTAGAAGCAGGATTGAGTGCACCAATGAAGTCCAAACCCCACTGTTGAAATGGTTCCTCAATCACAACTGGCTTGAGAGGCAAAGAAACCAATTTAGGTCTTCCCACAAAAGTCTGACAAGCCTCACATTTATCCACCCACTTGGATGCATCTCTGAACAAGGAAGGCCAGTAGTATCCTCCACGGAGTATCTTGTGAGCAGTGACCGTCGATGAATAGTGCCCTCCACATGCCTGATCATGAAAAGCTGAGAGAAATTTTCTCTGCTGTTCCTTGTCTACACACTTCAAAAATCTCCCATCTAAGCCACGCTTGAACAAAGCATTTTCCCATAATACATATTACGCTGATCTCAATTTAACAGTCCTCTTTTCCTTGGCAGTTAAATGAGAGGGGCATTCCCCATAGGTGAGAAAATGGGTGATGTCAGCATACCATTCATCGACTGAGCTAAGGAACAGGACAGTAGGAATGTCAGTTTTCTCCTCCAGCAACTCATGTTTAGCTCCTTCAGCAATGAGCTCACAAAGACCTTTTCCACGAACCAGCTTGGTCGGCTTAATGTCAATGTCATACTCTTGGACCTTAGCAACCCAGTTCCCTCTCTTGGATCCAAATTCTTGCTGTGTGAGGATTGACTTAACAGTTGTATCTGGAACCAGCACCATGGAATGAGAGTTGAGGATGTAAAAGCGAAACTGCTTCACAGCTTTGACCACTGCAAACGCATGCTTCTCCATCATGGTGTATTTCAACTCGTGGTCCTTTAGAATGTAGCTCATGAACGCAATTGGGAGTTCATGCTCATTTGAGTCTTCTTGAGTTAAGACAGCAGCCAGGGTATTATCTGTAGCATAGCAATAGATGATAAAATCTTTGCTAAAATCAGGACAGGCCAAAACTGGAGTTTTAGCGATAGCTCTCTTGATACCTTCAAAGGATTCCTTTCCTTCAGAAGACCAACCAAATGTTTGTTTCCCTTTCATCATCTGAGAAATATTCAAAGTTAATTCTACAAAATCAGGGATGAATCTTCTCAAGAAATTGATCTTACCAAGAAGGAGTGCACGCCTTTTTTACTGGTTGGAAGAGGAATTTGCTGGATGGCTTGAACTCGTTCAGGATCAATCTTAATACCATCCTTGGAAATGATGTGTCCTAATAACTTTCCCTCAGTGACACAAAAGACAGATTTTTTAGGGTTCAGAGAGATCCCATGCTCTCTGCATCTCAACAGAACTGCTTCTAGGTGATCAAAATGATCCGCTCTTGTCTTTGAAAACACTGTCAGGTCATCAAGATATATGACAATACATTTCCCTTTCAAACTCCCAAAGGCCAGATCCATAGCTCTCTGGAAAGTGGCACCAGCATTAATAAGCCCAAAAGGCATTCTCTTGTAAGCAAAGGTGCCCCAAGGAGTAGTGAAAGCTGTTTTATGTTGATCTACAGTATCAACCTCTACCTGATTGTATCCAGAAAATCCATCAAGCATAGATAACATTTCGAGCACATTCATATCGCTTGCAATATTTGATCCATCATGGGAAAAGGATAATTATCTTTCAGAGAAGCCTGATTTAGGTTCCTGAAATCAACACAGATGCGGATCTCACCATTCTTCTTTCTAACAGGCACAATATTTGCTGGAATTTTATTTATCAACCTCGTTGAACCAAGCCACAAACTCTCTCATGGGTTCTTACAAATCTTTCTTTATCTGCATAAATTTGGGCAAGCAAAGCATGCACATCTTCTCGCCGGCTTGAAACGATTCTCGAACTCGGGTTCTCATGGTGTCCCGATCGGTTATAGCACCAAATTATAAGGTGAAAGAACCAATCAGCAAGATTTTCTTGCAAAGTCTCCACGAATGCCTTCTTACGGAGACGTCTTCATGTTCAACTCCCAAAACCCCACATGCAACTATGAAGGCTGCAATATGTTCATCAGGATGTACCTTGCCATCACCTTTGAATTTTGGGAAGTTCTTCCGGTTACCTCTGGGTAACTCATGCAAAGGCTGAGTAAGGGCCAGGGGCCCGACACGATGACCCCATGGTAATGGCGCCGCCATTCTTGGAAAAACGGCTTGGAGAGGAACTTTAACACCAGCGAGGATCAAAGCTCGTAGATTGGGACTAGCAGGCTTTGAAGGAATACCACCCGCAGGACTTCTTTCTTGAACAGGTGGTGTGCTTGTCGAACGAGTCCTTCTATTTCTTGTGGAAGGAAGAGGAAAACCCTGCTGCTCCAAAAGCTGAAACTGAGAGTCTTCAATACCAAGGGTCCTTCTCCCTCGAGTAAAACGTGGAGTCGCCAGATCAAAAGATGATCGAAAATTACAGAACTGGAATGTGATTTTCCCAGCGGAGTCACCAAAAAACTGTTGGTCGTCAAATAGGACTTTTAAGAAGAGCAACAGTCAGGGGACAAGAAGTCCCTCCTCTTTAATGGGAGAGGTTCCCTTATTCAGAAACAAACCTATTTACAAATGTACAGGACATGATTTGTTGGTTAAACTTGGATACCATGAAAGTGTTTTCTATGAAGGTCATCAATTACAAAAGGACTGAGGAAATGAGAGCATGGAAAAGAGCAGAAAGGCAAACATGCAGAATTATAGATATCAGAGTAATTCTTTATGTATGCGAAGTCACCATGAATTGAAAACAAGATCATTCGTATAGAACAAGTAAGATGGAATTTAAAGACACAAAGTTCTGTAAATAACATCTGCTAGAACGCAAAGTTTCTTAACGTAACACAGATTCGTTATCAAGGAAACAAAGTTCCTTCTTGGTTATGCAAGATCACCGTGCTTGCAAAGTTGAAGAGTATGCAATCGATGAGACTAACGAATTTGAGATAAATGATCTTCACAAAGAAAACAAATGAAAGCTTAGAACAGACAGAGATCAGATAGACAAAGAAAGGAAAGTCCTTCTGTATTGATTTCTCTATAATCTATTTACACTTGCAGAAAATATGCCAAGTTCTTCCTCCTACATGGCGTAGAAATGTCGTTATATAGATTACAAATCAGTTACCTTCGTAACCATTTCTTTAATCAAGAACCGTTAAGGATCACAACCAAATACCTCAACCTATTACAAAGAAAACGGAAAAGAAAGGGAAGAGGAGAAAAGAACAAGGAGAAGAAGATAGGTGGCCGCTTCTTTGAGAGGGACCCACCGACTTCAAAACCGCTGCCGAATCTCTCTAACACCTCGGCTATGTCCACCTTACGAGGTTTGACGTGTTGGCCAAAGGCTGCGTCCAAAATCCAAGACGTTCCTCTATCTCTTTATCAAACTCGACGTGAGTATGATAATCATTATTAGATTCTTCAATGGCAGACTCAAGCGGTGAAATTTGTTCCTGTTCTTGAAACTTGGTCTTCATACCGAGTTTGAAAAAAACATATTCGGGTAGAGCGGGAAAAACCAAGTATGAATGGCTTTTGGTTCACTAGGGACATGTGAGACGCGAATGCGTGAAACACGCGGCTCGGCCGGTTCGGACGAAATAAGGAGAAGACGCACAAATGTATTTTGGGACATTTGGGACAGAAATGTGTGAAGTACGCGGTTCGGGAGTTTCACCCGAAAATGGGATAGCTTGCCCGATTTGACTTTGGGACATTCGGGATGAAAATATGTGAAGGACGCGATTCGGGTGCTTCGGCCGATAATTGGAACAACTTGCACTTTTGGCTTCGGGACAGATGGGACAAGAAAGCGCAAAGTACGCGGTTCGGGCGGATCGGCCGAAAGTGGAACAAAAGGCCCATTTGAACTTGGGACATTTGGGACAAAAAGTTCTGGAGTACGCGGTTCGGCCGGTTCGGGCGAAAATGGAACGACTCGCACTTTTTTGACTTGGGCTATTTGGGACATGCAAGAGCGAAGTACGCGGTTCGGGTGTTTCGGCTGAAAATGGAATAACTCGCACAATTGACTCTGGGAAAGTTGGGACGAAAATTTCCGAAGTACGTGGTTCGGGTGGTTCGGTGATCGGGGAACAGAGTGCACTTTGAGTTTTGGGACACTTGGGACAAAAACTTCCGACGGGCCCGAAAATGGGACAACTTCAGGGATTTTGGCCGGTCGGAGAACAGAAGACCCTTTTGGACTTGGGTCAGTTGGGACAAAAAGTTCCGAAACAGACTGAAATACTTACAAAATGACCCAAAACACGATTTTCTCAATTTCACGGCCTTTTCTAACCACCACTTTCGACGAAAAGACACTTAAACTCAAAATTTTGAAATTTTTACTATTATCGTATGGAAATTTTGAGTGGACAACAATGTCGGTCTGCATGGTACATATCCCCATACCCGATACTCACGCTGTGATATGTCATAAGCGCGTGCATCCCCAAAACCTTGTAGGATGCTGTCCATGGCATCTCTGGATCCACTCGAAAGATCGCCTCCATCGATAGGTAATCGAAGGATGCGATACACATCCTCCAATGTGATGGTCCAGTTGGGAGATGGAACACATTGGTCACCGGATCGCATCTCTCGATGAGGGCAACCATCAAACTATGATCTCTGTCGATCACTCTATATTGCTGGACTCTGCCGAGTCCCACCTCATGCATGATAGCCTAGTGTGCTGCGAACACATGTGGTCGCATCCACTCAACAAAGGGGGGGGCATCTGTCCCGCATCGTCACCGGGCCGTGCTGCAAAACCAACCCACTACATTAGCCCTACTCTTTATCACAACATCTACTTTACCCTCTATACCCCCTTTTATCCCCCGACCACACCCCGACTCTCTAACACACCCCTCTACCCACCTATCTTCTACAATATCCCCCTCCCTCTTCACACCCAAACAAACAACCCACATCATACTACCACGAAACCGAAACGATACCCAAACAACCAAATCCAACAATTGACACAACTTAAATCATACCAAAACACCCCTACCCCATCCCAAAACCATACTCACAACACCTAAACCACAACCAACAATTCAACACCAAAACATAACCCAAACCAACCAAAATAACTACAAATCACTACGAACCGGTACCGGTCACCCATAACCGACCCCGGTCTCCTCTCCACCGACGCCGGTCAACTACCGACCGACACCGGTCACCACCGATCAACCCCGCCCCTAGATTTTCTGGACCTGATGCCGTCGCTTAGTGACCGACATCGGTCGCTGTAAAAATTACCGAGCCGAACCCGCGCGGCTACCCAATTCATTTTTTTTTCCTATTTCTCCCTACATACCCACCCAAACACCCTAAAAACCTACCCACCCAACCGCCTTAGCCTATTTAGCCTATCTACCCTTTCCTCTTTTCTTATAACTTCCATTTATTCATTATTTTCTCCAAATCTACGATTCCTACCCAAATCCCAAATACAGCATAATACCATTAAATTCACATAATGAAGGGTTTCGAACCTACCGGTACGACGACACGTCGTCGTGGTGGGATAGGTGGTGGTGGTCTAGCTGGTCCAGCACCTCCTGCTCCTCCTGGCTATGCCATGGCTCAAACTCTACTTTGCTGGGTCCTCTACCAATCAACTGCTGCCTGCTACTCACTCGGGCCCACCAATCAACTCACTTCTCCACTCAACTAGTGCCACCTCAGCCAACAAATGCACCAATATCACTATTCCACCTCAGACACCCCAAATCGGTTTTCAAATTAGAAATGTGACAATGACAGGCCGTATTTTTCTTTTTATAGGTTTTTAACATAGAAGCGACACCACCAAATCGCGCCCTAAGGAATCGGCATCGGTTACCTAACTTGCACTGCGGTCATAGCTAACCGATATTGGTTTTGTCTTTATTCACCCAACTTTCTGCCCCTATTTACTAATCGCCCTTTCTCCCAATATCGCCTATATCCACCTTTGCTGAACACCATTTGTTCACCTATCCGGCCCGACCCAAGGCCTCAACCTACCTATCCGGCCCGACCCAAGGCCTCACCCTAACCATTTGGCCCGACCCAAGGCCGCAACCCAACAACTTGGCCCGACCCAAGGCCTCAACCTACCTATCCGGCCCGACCCAAGGCCTCACCCTAACCATTTGGCCCGACCCAAGGCCGCAACCCAACAACTTGGCCCGACCCAAGGCCTCAACCTACCTATCCGGCCCAACCCAAGGCCTCACCCTAACCATTTGGCCCGACCCAAGGCCGCAACCCAACAACTTGGCCCGACCCAAGGCCTCAACCTACCTATCCGGCCTGACCCAAGGCCTCACCCTAACCATTTGGCCCGACCCAAAGCCTCAACCCAATAACTTGGCCCAAACCAAGGCCTCAACCTACCTATCCGGCCCAACCCAAGGCCTCACCCTAACCATCCGGCCCGACCCAAGGCCTCAACCTACCTATCCGGCCCGACCCAAAGCCTCACCCTAACCATCCGGCCCGACCCCAGGCCTCACCCTACCCATCCGGCCCGACCCAAGGCCGTAACCCAACAACTTGGCCCGACCCACGGCCGTATCACTTCAATACCTTACCCAACATCAACAACATACACTTTTATCCACCCATCATGTAGCTTTTTGTTCCATCGAGCTCACCTATTCGTGTTTTAGCATGATTAGGTCGCCGACTTGATCTCGTTGACCAACTTTGCCTAGACCTAGACCGTGATGTTTATCTCAACCAAACCAACCATTTGTACTTGTCGAACATGCCTAAACGCTCTGCACCTTACCTGTTATATACCCTGGAGCTACTTCCTATGCCTTGGATACCAGGATTATATCACCCTTGTTTGGATAAACTATCGACCTTTGCCTATGCATTGCTGGTTTGCTCGTCAAATCATGTACCCTAGTCACACTATTGCATTTCAACGTAAATGCCGCTTCCTCGACTTACCCCACCTTCTCCCCATCATCTCTACACCATTTACCCTTTATCAACCCTATCCCTGATTTCAAGTTCTCTCAATCTGTGATAGATTTGAGGGGGATTACCTATACCCTTAACAGGAGAAACCACTTCATATTATTGTCCGTGCAGCTTTACAAAACAAGCTACACGACAATAAGGGGCTAATGTAGACACCAAATTTGTGTCTTACGACCCCTTGTGACCCGCATCTCATTTCACAACCTAACCTCATCACCTAAACCTTACACAATTATTTATTAATTACCTTGTAATTGATAAATCCACATCACCTTACTTGCCACCTCATTTTGCCACCTCATAATGACCTAGTCCTAACCCTAAACTAACCTAATTAAGACCTATAACTTGGTCCACACCTACACCCGTGACTAATGACCCCTTTCTCACACCCAAAACCAACCTTCTAGTCACTTGACCAAGCCCGCAACTAATCTCTCGGGAGAAAAGAAGGGAAAGTGGGCTATTTTACTAAAAATAGCCTACTTTTTCCTTACCGATACCGGTTCCTACTCGACCACCGTCGGTTACGTAACCGCCATCGGTTCCCTGTAAATGGGCTCCCCAAACAAAAAACAAGGGTCGAAGGATTTTGGGATCGATAGAGAGCATCAGGAGCGATCAAGAGAATCTGGATCTTTACTTGGCTGAGCAGAGACAAGTGAAGAGACAAGAAGAGTTTGCAGCAAAGGAGATCAAGCCCAAGACTGCAACTGGATACCAGAGCCCTGTGATACTCAGCTGATCATCGGGAGGGAGATATCTCATCTTCTGTGTGTCAGGCCATCCTACCTCAGTTCTGCCTTTGTCATCAGAGTTCTTGGACCTGCATCTTCATCAATAACCAGTAAGTTACATCTTGCATGTCCTTTTAATAATACTTCTTAGACTTTTGAATCACAGTCCTCACAAATCCATTCCTAGATCCACTACCCGGCAACATATTGCATCTAACTATCCTTCATTTACTTCTCATCACCTCATTACCTAATATCACCCATATACTAGCCTTACAAACAACACAGCTACCCTACAACAACAACCACCCCATAACACAACTAACCCACAGATCCTAGACCCTACCAATATCGGTTATCGATAAGAATCGGATCGGTTATTGTGGTTCAAAACCAGAAATCAGCCTTTCCCCTACATGTTTCAACAAAGCAACTTAATTGATATTTTACGCCTCTTTGGTGTTAATTCATATTAGCAGGGAAACCACCACCTTCAAAGGAAGTTTTATATTTCCAGGCCCAAGGCGCTTTCCTCATTTATTGTCTAATCAAAATCTTGTGGTCTTGTGTTCTTATTTGCAGTAGTCCTTCCAAGACAAAAAGGAGTTCTTCGCAGTCAACCTGATCTTTCTCTACGGTACGCGCACACCATCTCGACATTCAACAGGTATTCCTCCTAGCCCTAACCCTTATTTGTTTCTAAAAGGAATGAAAGGATAGAAGCAACTCTATTCCCGTAAGCCGAAACATTCCGAGTGAAACAAAATCAACATCTTTGGTGATTCTCAATTGGTTATAAACAAAGTCAATGGTATAAACCAATTTCATAATGAGATACTTCAAAAGTATAAACATCATGTCGACATAATTTTGACCACCTTTGACTCATATGACTTCTAAACCATCCCACGTTCAACCAATAAATTTGTAGATTCCATGGCCTTCTTGGTTTCTCAAATACCCACTTCACCTACTGATTCTAAAATATTTGTCACCATACAATGACTCCAATCACCCTCTTATTTACCTCATGAAATTTACTCCATCAAAACCATCACCCTGATCCAAGTGACCTTTGGTATAAATTATACTCTGACTACCTTTCTCTCTCCATCTTACCTCTTGATCTCACCCGTAACTAACAACGCACCTTCATTAAAAAGGTCTCTCATTACGTCATTATTAGGGGAATTCTTTATAAACTTGGCTTTGATTATATTCTCTTACGATGCCTCATGAGTTATGAAATTCCTTATATAATTAAGGAAGTTCATGATGACATATGTGGAGGTCACTTCATTGGCCTTGCTATTGCTAAGCGTATTCTTTGCCTAGGCTATTATTGACCAAACCTTAACCATGATTGTTGTGACTATGTCAAATATTGTGTAAAATGCCAACAACATGCCAACCTTCATCATTCACCCGGTCACACCTTACAGTCACTCGTGACCTTTGGCCTTTCTCTCAATGGGGTTTTGATCTTGTTGGAGAGATCAACCCCATTCTTCCCAACGACATCAATGGATCATCATCACTACTGAATACAACATTTTTCACTTTGGTGTTCCTCATCGCATCATCACTGAAAATGGAAAACAATTCAAAAACCAAAAATTAGAAAAACTTTGCGATGCCTTCAAATTTAGCTCAATTTCTCATCACCTTATTACCCACGGACCAATGGCCAAGCTGAATCCACTAAAAACCTTAAACAAAATTCTCATGAAAGTGGTTAATGATACTAGGAAGGACTGACATACACACATTCTTTTTACCCTATGGGCATACCACACTAGTATTCACACTTCCACTACCACTAATCCTTTTTCTCGGTCTACGGTATAGAGGTTGTTCTACCTCTCAAAGTTCAAATCCCCTCACTTCACATTTCTCTCGATTACATGCACAATGATGATGAATTTTGTTAGGACCATTTACCACAACTTGAGTTATTAGATGAACGTCATCTTAATGCTTTTGATCACCTTCAAGTTTACCAAAAACGTATCAAACGTGCCTATGACAAATGTGTCCATGAACATACCTTCCAAGTCGGTGACCTTTTCCTAAAAGAAAATCAACATGTAGCTAAAGAAAAAAAAAGCAAACAGGGAAAAGTTTCTCTTAATTTTCTTGGACCATACATTGTGACTCATACCTATGGATCAGTGTTTATCATTTATCTTCCCTCGATGGTAAACTGAGCCTAATCCCGTAACACCTTACATCTTTGACCGTTCTACTATTTAATTTTAGTCCTACATCACCTTTTTCCTCTTTCCATGCTCATCCCTTGAGTGCTCTCCACTTCTCGCACCTCACCAATGATTAAACAAGAATTATGTGAGTCCCCGTCACTTGTTATCTTCTCTTGAATATGTGTACCACAGTGTTGTACATAGCATGATTCTCATGGATACTTTTCATCTACCTTTAGATGAGATTCCATGGTCATTTCACCTTGATTTCTGAACAAGAATCCTATCCTTCACCTTGGTTTTGTCCATGACTTCAAATCCCTCACATGGGACCTAACTCCTTGATTCAAACTTCTAATAAAAAGATGACTCCCTCAAAAGGACATCTTCCTCTCTGCAATCACTACTATAAATAGACTACTCCCTCGAAGGACAACTATGTAAAGCTATTTCAAAAAAATAAAAAGAAGTGAGAGAATCTGAAGCTTCTCCCATCGATCACCTTCATGCTTCATGAAGACCTCAAGGAGTTAAATTCCTCATCCCATATAGACTTCATGCATCAATTAATCTATCTCAAATACAAGTCAAAAAAAAATTCTTTTATTCATGGACTTTCCCATTGTGACCTTAGATCTCTTGCCCATAGAGCATGCTACCACATATCATATAAAACTTACCCACCTTTCGCCCCTATCTCCATTCACAATCCCCTTTCCTAATGCCTCAAGGACCTCTTGGGAACCATGACATTTGGTGATCATGTGCCTATCAAAGAACAATCAATCATGTAATGTCTTTCGGGTCTTGTGTTCATCACCTCCTCTAAGGTATGACCTACTCAGTATGACCCTAACCAATCAGGTGGATTTCTTGCCTCCCCTTACCCTTTATCTTCTTTATTACGTTTTGATTACCTTATACAAGACTTGGTCCTCGATGCATACCTTTGTGGTTATTTTCTTCTTCCACCACAATCGACATCGCCTACACTAATTTTCCTATAACCCACTCACACCTAACAAACCTAAACCCATCATGACTAAAACCTACCAACTCATTTTCATACCTCCTCATATTCTTCCCTAACTTATGGGAGAACTACATTGGCCTGAGGTCCCTTTTCACCAAGACTATGTAGGTAACACTCCAAGTGAATGGGGCCCTTAGAGGTTAGCTCGGACACTCTCTACCCTAACCAATTCTTCTTTCATTTTCCTCAAATTACATTCTACCCTACTTAGTTTCCTTTTTATATCTAAAAATTTGAAATTAGACCAAACAATAAACAAGTTGCTTAACATTTTTATCCTCATCATAACATACATTTATTACAACTACCATTTCTCTACCATCATCATGCATGTATTATAAATGTGACCCATATCACCATTCATTGCACAAATTAATTAATCACAACTTCAACCAATTTAAACTCAAGCATGCCTAGACCACAAACTTGACTTGATCCATGCCTAAATCAACTGAATTGATCCATGCCTAAACCAAACATGACTCGATCCATGCCTAAATAAACCTGAATCAACCCATGCCTAAACCAACCCGACTCAATCCATGCCTAAGACCTGACTCAATCCATGCCTAAGACCTTACCCGATCCATGCCTAAACCAAACCCGACTCAATCCATGTCTAAACTAACTCGACTCCATCATGCCTAACTTTCCTAGTTTTCATGCATATAAAAAAAAATAATTAAAATTCTCATAATACACGACCAAATCAAGCATCTCATGTATCTCATCACATAAATAAATATGTGTGTCTCAATACAATATACATGGATATCCCATCATGTCTATCTCAAACAAATTGTTGGCATGTAGGACGATACTCAATACAAAATGTCATCAACACGTAGGCCGGTCTCATATATAATAAAATAATAAAACAATACAAAATATCTTCAAAGACATAGGCCGGTTTATGCTTTGAAGATATACAAAAACTCTCATACATCCTCACTATCTTCAGTATGCAGCCAATATATCTCAAAAAATGACTACAATACATCAAAAATCAGGAGCCATATATCAATCATCTCAAAGCAGACATCCTCCATATCGTATCGCATGTACCATCTACCTCCTTGGTCCCCTGTATAAAGAACTCGCTAACATCTCCCCACCCATCATAGGTGGTGGCTAGGTCCTTGCTTTGGCACGTCACCTGGAGCTGGTCTCCATGAGCTAGTGGCCTCTCCATGATCTAGCCTCGAGCTCGATGGCCCCTGTGCTCTCTACACTGTGAGTGTAAGATCTAGTCCTCTCACTCGAGGCCTGCTATGCCCGGTACTCTCCATAGGATAGAAAGTCTATCCTGGCTGCCATCAACTAATCCTGGTAGTATCTGGCCTCACCTAGGGCATCCCGTAACCTAGATATAGGCATGGGATGTGGCAGCCCAATAGGCCTCTACCCCTATACCTATCCTATGGGACCTTGTCCCACTCCTGCCTATGAACTAGGACCCTATCCTGGTGCCTGTGGTGGTGCCCTCTACCCCATGCACTGTATCTAGGCTTGTAAGGCATCAATATGTGCTGTGTTGTGGAAAATCGCCCTGTAACCTTGTCACCTATGCCTATAGGGAAGCCACCTGACCATCATCCCCATCTTTGTCTCCATCCCCACCCCACCATCTCCGGCTCGAAGACTAGCCACTTACACATGTAACCCAACCACCTCCACCTCGAGCTAGCAAGTTGTGTTTACACCATACCCAACCGGTAATCAAGCATCACCACCTACCCCTGTAGGGTATCCCTCTGCACCGTGATGGTGGCTAGTTCTGGTTGCCTCGACTTGGGTGGTACTACTCATAAATGAGCTGCCCACCACTATCTATATCTGTTTGTGACCCCAACATCATCAATCTATCAATCCACTACCTACTCCTCCTACCCTGTGGGAACTATCGGCTATGGTAGAGGTAAGGGCCTCTCCATGTCATCTCTCCTATACTACGGGAAGGGTAGAGGTATGTCCTGTAGCAGCCCAAACTACCACCTCACTCTGTCAATCGGGATCATCTCGTGCTCCTCGACACGGTGACCCTATATCCATCTCAATAATTGCAGCAGCTCAGCTAGCTCCTCACGCATATGCCTATATGATGGGAAGCCCACATAGGGCCTCCAAATGATGTCCACCCCAGACAACCCCTCCAATAGTCATCGAAATAGGCCACATCATGTGTGGGCCTGTCTAATCTCCGCTCTCCAATAACAGGCACCCATCGCCTATACCCCACTCGTACATAGCCTGACAGAAAGGCATCATCCCAAGGCATGCCCACTAGACACACACAGATAATGTGCTCATATGCCCAGTAGTGAAGTAAAAAGGTACATCATAGGTTGAACTGCATGTACCGCCCATATGCCCATAGCTCTCTGTATAGTTACACCAGGAATGATGGTGCCTAGGCAAAGCGGGTCTGCATTCTATCATCATGTCGTGTAATAACCCCATCAATGATCATGGAAACCGCCCACCCTCTGCATCTAGTAGTGTGAAGCAACACACTACCTCCATCAATAGAACTACTAGCCTCGTCTTCTCTAGATGGTCTAGGTACATATCTCCATAGAAAATGCTGGTGCTATGGAATATCAACTCGGCCATCCCCTCTCCAAACACTGTCAACATCATCTCCTCTGAGGCCTCAGATGAGATAAAATAGACCTGTGTACCCAATATGGGTAGCCACAAAATCTTGAACATGTCCTCCAAGGTGACTGTAATATCACCCATCAGCAAATGGAACGTTTTGGTCATGGAATCCCATCTATCCATGAGAGAAACCATCAGACTCGGTTGCTGGACTACATGCCGGTAGCGTTGGACCCCACTCAGGCCCACCTCCTCTACATGCTGCAGCTCATCAGGGGTCGTTATGCCATAAAATGTCATGAGCAAGGGTGGAACCCTATCCTTCATGCACAAATTATCTCTCCCCTACATCCAATACAAAAAAAACATTAATCTACATTTATCACACCCATACTCACCCACTATCATTTTCCCGTACCCTATTTTACCCCTACCCATCTCACTAATCCAACCTATGGAACTTTTGGCCCCTTTCTCTCCAAATCCCAACCGATGCTTTGGTTACCTCTAACTAACCCCAATCACCCTTAACCGACATCAGTCACCTATTTTGTGGTGATACTACTTTAGCCCAACCGATGCAAGCTCAACTTGATCGACGCCGGTCCACTATCGTGGTGAAAACCGACGACCCCCAAACCTTCCTTCGCACAAATTTACTACCCTGACACTTCTACCCACCTAAAATCACCTACACCTCCCCCTCCACCTCATCCCTTCCCCTCTTCTCCAACTTATCTCTCTCCCCACTCCTATTTTACCCAATTTACCCTCCCATTTTACAAATTTTATTTTCCCCCACCCAAAACAAAAACAAAAACCCAATTGGCCAAATCACCTAATCTACCTAAAAAAACACTACAAGAGTTATACACTTACCTCATCATGTTGCTGTCATCATGGTGGCACATCTCGATCGCTACATCGGTGGCCCATCGGGTCCCTATCCGGCCTCTCCCACCACCAAATAAGTACCCATGACTCCAACCAATCAAATCACACACACTGATCTCGTGGACCCACCTCTCACAAACCATCCACCCATTGTTTGGCTCACCAAATCAACTCTCTCATGTCTAGACACATTTCCCTTTTTCTCTCTCTCTCGTGTCATTTTCTCAATTCGCTAAATGAAAAATGAATAACAAAAAACATAGATTTTTGTTTTTTTATAACAAACCCGCCCTAACTGACGTCAATTTTACCTTCACCGGCATCGGTCATGTGCCCTACCTTACCATAGTCGGTTACACTCTACCAAAGATTTGTTACCCTTCTTGAGTGGAATCGTTCACCCTCTCTTACACATTGCCCTAAATTTTACCCTATTACCCCCGCCCATCACCCCTTTTTTTCTACACCTACCCTTTACCCCCGCTCATTTACTCCACTCCACCTTTACCCAAAACCATTTACCTAGATTACCTAGATTACTAGAGTAGACCTTACTCCTTTTTCCCCCGTTAACCACCTTCCTTTTCATCACATTTACCTTTTATCAAACCACTCACCGATTCTACCTTCTACCTCGTCGGTTCTTCATTTGAGGGGGATCACCTCCATCTATACATGGGGCAGCCACATCTTAATTTTATCATCGTCACTTACTAATACGAGCTACGCAACAAAAAGGGACAAAATGTAGACACTCGAAATCGGGTCATATTCCCCGGTCCCTCGATAAATAAATACCTTGAACATATCCACCTAGCCATGGCCCCCTTCACTCACTATAATTAATTTAATTATTAAAATTAAATTAATTCATCATCCTCACTATATTTATTAGTTAAATAGCATAATTTAGATAATTCCCACATATCCCCCTCACCTAGACACCTCATCAAGCCACCTCACTCTAAGACCTATTATTAGTAAGTTTCATAACTAACTAAGACGTACCCAAACCATAAAAATCAATGCCTACATTCCCTCTAACCACATTCCCGCATTCTTGAAGGAATCTTCCATCTGATCCAAGAATTAGTGACATTAGATTCTAGAAAATCAAGGGGATCTGCGCCTTGATTTAGTAAACCTAGGAAATCCCACCCTAACCGATGTCGATTACCCTTAACCACTACCGGTTAAGTCGGAACCACTGCTCGGTCACCTTTACCCCCAAAACAACCTTATTTTCAATGTTGGAAAAAGTTGGCGATTCTGAGAGATATCACATCTTTTGAGAACTAGTTTCAATGAGAACATGCATACAAGGACATCAAGCATTTTCTTTTGTACAAACATCCAAAGATTCATCCCAAAACCACCCAACACATATTTGATCCAATCAAGAAAGAAGGAGAACATATGCAGCCCATGTAATAACTCCCAACGTTTGGTGATCCTATGTATAGTCAAACCTCTTACCAAAGACACCTTCATTCCTCAGCGATGGACATCTAGAACTAGATTCCAAGTAAGTAGAACATTTTACTCCTCTAGTTCATTCATTTAATCATTGTAACTTCATCCTTTGTTCTGCTAGCCACCCATCGATCTCCTTTAATACTCACCCCTCCCTATCCCCATTAAAACCTCACCAAATCCCATGCAAATGACTCAATACCTCATTTCAACTAGCCTAGTCCTTTGTGCAATCATAAGGGAGATCCAAATCTCATTCTATGACATTCCCAGTATTCCACAGGAATTCAGCACCGGTCCTCCCCAACTAGTGTTGGTCACCCTTAACCGGCATTGGTCTCCTTATTTACCAATACAGCCCAGAATAGTGACCTACCCACCTATTCTCACATCACCCTTAATCACTTGTGACCTACCTAAGACCTCTATCGGACTGCAGAGATCCATAACCAGCTTACTTGAACTTCAAATCTAATTTTAACCTAGCCATGTAGACTAGATCTTTCTTATTGTGTTTTAAATGAGATACCTAAATCATTTTAACTACAATAGGATTTACTTCATTACCAACATTAAATTGTTTTAAACAGTGGATCGATAGCCATGTAGGAAGTATCACACTTCTCGGATCTAGCACATGCTAGGCATTTCACTACATATACTGTTTAATTCTTTCTGGTGGTATTATGTTCCATTTCAGGTAGTTCCTCCTAGCCAAAAGGAAGCTCTCACAATCAGCCATGGATTTAGAAGTCATATGTGCGCAACAACCTATCAACCATCATTTCAACAAGTATTCCTCCTACGCCCATTACCCTATCTCTGTTTTTGTCAATTTCAAAGAAACGTCTAAGAATTAGGTGAAACACCCATATAATAATGAAGTCATTTTTGCTAACATCTTTGTGCATCTTATAATACTCGCTCCTACTCTTCCACTTCTTTAACTAGCTTTTTGACTACTTGTATTATATGCTGAAAAAACAAATGCAAGGGCAAGCTTACTAGGTGGATTTAGATGCACATCTGTGGGCCACAAAGTCTCTATCAATGTACTTCAGTATGAGGTCGAGGGGGTCCTTGTTATGCTTTCAAATATGGGGAGTTCCTAATTCTCTGGCTCCACGTCTTCTATGTGAGCTTCAAATCGTTCATGAGCCATCTCTACTACTCAACGCCATACTTTTTTTTTTCAATGTTACGCTACTTCTCTATCTCCCTCTCACGTGCCTTATTATACTTAAGCCACCTTTCCTCTCTTTGTCTTTTTGTTGCTAGGTCTTCCATCTTTCACCAAACCTGCTCCTTCCCCCACGTGTGGTGGGGTTTAGCTAGCCATTGGTTTACTCTCCAGATTCAAAGTTACCATCAGGATCTTGAATTCCAGTGGAATGCCTTGTAGGTAAGATCCCCTTAGATATCATAAAAACTAGAATTCAGCTACCTCTGGACGTAAATAAGTGGAAATTGATTATTCCAAGATATACCTGTTCAAGACACCATGGAACCACATATGCACAGCTTCGAGTCCAAATCGATCAGCATCATGAAGGGCCTAGAATTATTTCTGCATCAACACAAGTGCATGATATCTCCAATTCCACTTAGATGCATAGGTAATTAGCCACTTGTACAATTCTACTAGAAAGATAATGAAAAAGCTCTCATATAAACTATCATATAGATTTTATTCCACCCACACACATGTGTTAAACTTAGATCTAGTGCTGAATCATTGTGTGTATTCCTCTTCTAGATCATGTATCCACTCCTCAACACTTGCTAGATTTAACCAGTTTCTTCATCGCAAACCATCCTGAAACAACTAAAAAAGAGGTCTTGGAAATGGAACCAATGATGCAACCTATAATTTAGTGATACAAATCATATAAAACCCTAGACGCACTGGCACATCACTCAGCTTGGACTAAGCACTCAACCAAAGCACACAAAGGTACCAGGTCCCCCTTTAGGGTTGCTGTTGCAGGATGTTAGCATGATGAAGACTTAACATATACAGTTCTATTACTAACACATCATTCTATAGAGCATACTATATCTATCTTTAAGGGAGAATAGAACTAATTATTAACCATGATGAGACCAAAGACATACTAGATTCAGATACGCACAGAACTAACACTTAGATTCAGCCAATATCCTCCATTATATTAAATGCAATAAGTATACAAAAGCTTCATTACAATATCAGTAGTATGCGTAGTAACATCATCTCTCTATGTATGCACACACATCTATATCTCTGTATATGTCGATCTCTCTATTACACAGTTTACTACATACTTATAAGGGTGGGGACTTTCCCTTCACCACTTATCTATTCCCAAAATAGGTGTGCTATTATTAACCAAACATCATTAAAAACCTAGCCACACATGCGCGTGTGCTATAGACTAATTGTAGTTAATCGACGTAGTAGATCTATTTCCACCTTGCATCCATGCAAATTTCTTCATATCGATCCTCCAAAAAATAAAATGTGTGGTGCACATGTAACACCCTGAATTGTTATTCTTCCTCCGAGCATACAAGTGTTGATATGTGATTTCTTTGTAAAAGGATGTGTTCCTTGATTGAGAAATCATGCGCTATATGGTATCTCTTTTTTGGTCGAGTCGAGAATATGATTGGAATATTTTCTTTCTTTCATTTTGTATCTGAGTTTAATCTGATCTCGGAATGAATCATAGAGTTATCCATCTATAAGACCTAGCCTTGGATCAGTGGAATTGATCCAAGTATTGCTTTAAGTTTGTTCGTGATGAATTAAAATTACAGACCTTGAACAGGTTGCAAGGTCTAGAAGCATTGAATAAGCTAGTCCGGAGTATAACTCAGGTTGATCATGTGAAATGGATTGGTTCCCGATATCGAAGTATATCTGGAAGGTCTCGATCGTGGACCAGGTAATAATTCGGTTTCATACAATTTTGTAGCCTAAAGGCAGAACAGGAGCTAACCCTGTTCAAGAATGCATGTTGTAGGTCTTTTTCTGAGTGTACGGAATGTAGACCTAACTGGAATTATTAATGTTAGTAACCTAAAACTAAACCTAACCTAGGGGTTAGATTAGTGTTAATCTAACCTAGACCTAGGCTAAGAACTAATGTCCTAAGTTAGTATCTATGTTCTATGAAGTTAGACTAGGTGTTATCCTAAATTCTAACCTAAGTTACTAACCTAACTATTGGGCAAGGATTATGGGGACCTATGGAGGGGATGCGAACCATGGGCGGCAGTTTCTATGTTATTTAATGCAAAGGATAAGTATGAAGGACAGGTATTGGCGGAGGTTTTAGAAACGGCTAACTGAGCCGACGTGGCAGGTCGCCAAAACTGAAAATGGTCTTGAAATTCTATTTGTCTATCGCCAACTTTGGCGGTCGGTGGCAGTGGAGTTTGAGTGGGAAATTTGGAGTAAATGCAATTAATGAGCTCGGTAGTCGAGCTCGGAATTCGCGAGAAGGCATGCAAATTGGAAAGTTGTTGTTTTGTTTGGCTTATCGCGAATTTCGGTTTTCCTTCTGCCTGTTCACTGGTTCTTCGCACCAGTCTTCTTTGTGTTGCATGGTGAGTATGAGCGTATCTAGCTCTTTTCTCTGGAAAGGAAAATATATATGTCATGGAGATAGAAAAATTTTGTTGGTCGCTCTAACTTGGAAAAGGAAAAGGAAGTCCGAGCTCTTTCAGTGGTCTGCTTCGGAATTTTGAGCAAAAATCCAGGCATGTTAGGCCCTAACCTTTAAAAATCTTGTTGTCTTTCAAGTGATTTCATTAGAACAACTCTGTTCAAATGATTTATGGTAATAGAGGATTTTCTTTGGATGTCTTGTGTGATTTTGACACTGTATCTTCATGCTGGTTCGATTTTTCATTTATCCCTTGATGGGTGTTTATTAAATTCGAACTGTGGCTTTATTTCTTTGTGTTTTGCATTCTGGCTTAAATATGTGAAATATATGAAAGGAATGTATGCTCGGCCTGCTCGGCGAGAGCCCATAAATTATTCTTGTGATGGGTACAGGCCACTGTTATGCTTGTCGATTTTGTCATCGATGCATGTTGTGAATACTTGTTGGAAGGGAAACTGCTGGACATTTGTTTGATTATTCAGTTTTAAAAGAACCTTGTAAGCTCTGTCGCGGTTATTGATGGGGTGGTTATTGATACTTGTTGGGTTTCGTTTTGTCTTTTAAAGTTGTTTGGGAAGAGGTAACTACGTTTTTACAGTAGTCATTACGACCCTGTGGAAGTTGTTTTTCCTTTTATTGTGGTAATGGGATTCAACCCGTTGACAGTATACAATATGGATATATGTATTTTATTTGAACGACTCTGTAGAGTCCATTAAATGATTCGTATAAATTGGGCCACTGTGGAAGCTATATATATATATATTTGAATGTTGGAAATTGCTTTGTCTGAGTCTTGTTGGAGTAACAGGTAAGGCGACTTCTGTTATTTGGTAATGAATACTTTCGTTTTACAAGGAATTTGTGGTTCAGACTCAGTTGGGCATTTAAATATGTATTCCACTCTATGTAAGCTTGGAGCAAATATAGTTATACGGGCTCCGTTGGATTTCTTGTTACTAAATCATTATATAGCTTTTGTATAAACCTGATTTTAAAGGCTTGCCAATGTTGGCACGGATGGAATCATTATCTTCTATGTATTTTGTTTACTGTTGTTGGGACTCAGTTGAATTCTTGATAGATAAACAGTGTAACTGCTTCAAATTATAACTGTTGGGTTTACTTTGTTTTTGACTTGTTGGGTTCCGTGAGTATGGGAAGATATCTTGTATGTCGGCTTCTGGAAAAGCTAAACTGTGAATACTGTTTATGGACTTAGTTTTAATTCCTCGAATGGTAATCTATGTCACTGTTTTCCGTATAAGCCTGAGTATGAACATGTAATGTTCTTGGCTTTGTTGGTTTTCTTTAATTAAGCTTGATAACATGAATTATGGCCTTTTAAGTAGGTCGTGAATACCATACTTTCAACTCTGATTTCGTTCAGGGGTGATTACGATATTCTGTGTATGTTTTCCTTCTGATTACATTCCAGTTTGATGTGGCTGTGCATGCTGCTTGGATTTCGTTTAAAAATCCCTTCGCATAGTCGTAGGGAAATGTCATTGCTTAAATGATCATGAGTCTTTGGTTGACTGCTGATAGCAAAGGAGTTCTTTGATTTCGACCTTGTGTCTAAAAGCCTTTCAGTGCTAATCTTCTTATCTGTCGCTTTTGCGTAAGGTCATACTGAGTCCGCTTGGTAGATAGACGCCGTTGTTTGGCAAGAAGGCTACTGTACTGTAGTTGCTTTATTGTAAGTTTTAATAAAACGGTGGTGTTGATGATGGACTCAACTGATTTATTAGCATGTGTATTAAGTGAATGCCTTGCTTTTGGAAAGATGGTATAGACATGAGCTAGTTCAGAGGGAAACATGTACAATTTGTTTATTTCTCTTCTGTTGTAAATTATAAGTTGATATAATTGTTTAACTAACATCTGTAATTGATTTTACATAATGACGGTAACTGGATTGATATGATATTCCTCTTTTTAAGTTGAATATAATGATTGTCTGATGTTTGTTCAACTTGGGATTTACAATGAATAATTGCTTAGGACACTTTTGTTCTTCTTGATCCCTAATATTTTGATGAAATATTTGAGAAGTATATAGGACTACTCCGTAACGAAAATTATTGTTACACGTTATAGACATGATATATTCTTAATGTATAGTCTGAGTCATGTTTATTTGATTGGTGATTTTATATCATTTAAACAGGGTGTTTAATGAAAACAATTGATGGATTGCAATTGTTTTAAAAGTTAGTGCTTATCATGCTCAGTTCATCAAACTGACTCATGTTGACTATTTTTGCAGATGGTTGCCGTAAGTGGTAAAAGCATGCAGATCTGATAGGATAATCAGATTGATTAAATTTGATTTTAAGTAGAATTTCAGATAGATTCTCTAAAATGTATTATATGAGGAAAGATGTCCTTTTTCCGTTGAGCATTGTATTAAGTATGCTGATTGTACAAAATGTATCTGTATAGATCTGAAAAGAATGGAAATAAGTATTTGCTACTTATGTGTTGTATTCTTATTCTGATTGTTGACCTTCTTCGGTTTATATACCGGAGGGGCATTGTTATCATTGTATAAATTGGAGACTTTGTGATTGTCAATGAAAGTTACAAGAATATGAGATTGAATTCTTATGAGTGTTTAGTAGTTCTAATTTGTTCTATCGAAAGCAAAATTGAATTTTAAATCTTTGTCTTTCTAAAAGATAGGGTTAAAATGAACCTAAGCAGAATGCTAATCAGGCTGAATTAAATTACTAATCCCTAGTCTTGATTATGACAGGACAACATTAAATTGGATTCTTAATCATTGATATCTTGATACTAATAAGTATGATATAAATTCAGTTAGGAGAACTGATATAAATCTAATGGGGTTCAGATGGCAATCTCATGTGAAGGTTATGAGTTATTGTTCAATTCTGTTGTTTTAGAATCATGTATATTCTAAGAACTCCTTGATGAGACCTTGGCCTTAATATCTCCACCATGTAATGGGTTTTATTGAGGAAGGTCATCCTTAGACGAAGAATCCAGGGATCGGGAAAGGCTAACCTTAGGGGAACGTCTTTAATGTAATTTAAACTCAATGTGCGTAACGCATATTAATAAGTAGATCTTTTCGAGGTGGATTTAAAGGTTGATGGCACAAGTCAACTGCAGGGTTGTACCTCCGAGAAGATTAGGATCTTCTCGAAGTTACAACAATGCAGGTGACTTATGACGACACCCTTTGCATTGATCGCTAAGATTTACACTTTGATCTCGAACGAGTTACTCAGGGACCGATTAGGAATGTGGTCACGTTATAAGGCTGCCTAGGAGATTCGGGGTATCTTGACACACTGGTTTAACTAGGATTGAACCAGTATGTCATCATATCCCTAATCCTCGTGGGCATCCATATAACATTATCACCTTGTTAATCTGTCTCCGAGTGATTAAGTTGAGATAGGAAGGACTGACAGAAGTCGGTATAAGACATTCTACATAACATAAGAATGGGGTGAAGGGCGTATTCCAGATTGACGAGTATGCCGTTAAGGAATACGAGACATAAACATTATGTTTCAAATCTTTGGCCAAAGTATCAAAGTGCTTGATTGCGTTGTCCTAATTCACCTAGTCTAAGGGATGAGATGCCGATGAATAATGGTAACAATTATTCAGTTAGGTTCCTTGGACAGAGCATTCTGAATCCCAGAATAGGGAAGAGAACCGCAAGAGTGAAGTGTTAAATAAAAACGCCAACTCTTATTACTCATGAATAGATCGGTAGATTACCGAGTCATGGAATGAATAGATCGGAGGTACTCCGAGTCATTACAGCTGCATATGGTTGTCTGTTATAAGAATGGTTATTTGATTTGTGAGTTCTAAATTATGTATTTAGAACCAGGATGCAATTTTCAAAAAAAAAAAAAAATTCACTTGTTCTAAGGTATAAAATGAGGACGTTACATCTTGGTATCAGAGCTGAAGGTTGCAGCTCTTGGACCTATTGTGTCCATAATCTGATAAAAACCTGAATTTTCTTGTAACAGAAAATGGTTAGAACAAGGGGGAATGTTGCGAATAATGCTCCACCTGAAGGAGGAGCGGCAACCACCCAGAAACTTGATGAGATCCTTGCTGCCCTGTTGGACACAAGAGATCACTTAGCTTATCTTTGGAAGAACAGGTGATGGGAAATGAGGAGGATGAAGAAGCGATAATAATAATCAGCAACCTCCCGAGGACAACCCCGACATGGGTGTTGATGTTAATCTTTGGAATGCACTGTCCAACTAGAAAACAAAAAGGCCAGATTAGCGTGCAGAACTCACTAATGATATAAAAGGATAAGTCCACCTAAGTATGATGGCACCACATTAGGAGATGGAGCGAGAATCGGCTCAGGCGAAATGGAGAAGTACTTTGCAATAAGGAACTTCTCGGAGAAACCAAAGCTATTTGGGGAGCCTATCGCTTTCCCACGAAGCATCTTCGTGGTGGGATAGCCGTAAAAGCTGAACTAAACATTGATGAGACCAATATTACTTGGGATCAATTTAAAAAAGGCTATTTTAGGCAACGTTGGCTGCCACAACTTTTCTATGATCGAGAAAATGACGAGAATTTCAGAACTTAGCTCAAGGAAGCTAACAGTGGCCGAATCTTTGGGAGCGGTTTACAAAACTCCTCAAGTATGTACCGCATATCAAGCCGACGAGAAGTTCAGAATACGGAAATTCATCATGGGATTGAATCCCGTGATAGGGGGAGAGGTCGATGTTCACAGCCCAACCACTATGGAAGGAGTTGTTGAAAAGGCCATAAGGCAAGAACAGAAATTAAAGGCTATTTCTGCTCATAAAGAGGAAGTGCGGAAGAAGACTGCAAACCCCTCTTCAACCTCTCTTGCACCCAGAAAAGGACCATGGAAAAAGTTTGGAAACAAGAGTAAGTTTCCAGGAGATAACAATAAGAAAGCAGTAGTAAATAAGCCTGCTGGAAACGTAAGGGATAATTTTGCTAAAAATTATAACAATGGGCAGAAGCCCTATGGAGGACAACGTGACAATTACAAAACTGGAGGCAACTTTGAGCCTAAAAAGGGACCTGTAGGAGGCTGCTACAATTGTGGCAAAGATCACTACGTAAATCAGTGCCCTTTGAAGAAGGATGATCGTAATCAGCAGCATAAGATACATGCTGCAGTAGCGGACAAGCAAGCTGAAAAGCAAGTGACACCTATAGAAGTTCCGGGTAAGTTATTCGGCATACCTGTCACTATTCTTTTTGATACGGGAGCTACTGAATGTTTTATATCTAATAAACTTGCTTCTAAACTTAAAAGAAAAGCTGGAAAAATGGATAAATCTTGGACTGTACAGTATGGTAATAATTCTGTTCATACAGTGAGTATGTGTCTTTTTGGGGCAGTCCTTGACTTACCTAACTTTTCCACGGAAGTTGACCTCTATGTTGCACCTTTAGGATCGTATGACATTGTTATCGGTGTCAATTGGTTAGCTGACCATAAAGCAAAAGTAGACTGCTATGAAAAGAACATAAAATGTTTAGATGATCAGCTGGAATCAGCAGAGATTCAAGGGGTGAAACGGGAAATTTCAGTTAGAAAACTGTCAGCTATGCAGCTTAAAAAGGCTAAAAATAAAGGATGTACCCTTTATGCAGTAAAGATATCCGAATCTTCGGAAGAAGATGATGATTTCATGAAACGATTCCCTCTGTTACAAAGTTTCAGGGATGTTTTTCCTGAGGAATTACCAGGGTTACCACCCAAGAGAGAATTTGACTTCACCATTGAAATCAAGCCAGGAACAGAACCTATTTCCAAAGCACCTTATCGGATGACTACTACAGAGTTAGTTGAGCTTAAGGCACAGTTGCAAGAGCTTTTGTCTAAAGGTTTGATCAGACCAAGTGTTTCACCTTGGGAGCGCTGTAATATTTGTGAAAAGAAGGATGGAACACTAAGGTGTGTATTGATTATCGGATGTTGAACAAAGCAACAGTCAAGAACCGATATCCACTTCCTAGGATCGACGATCTGTTTGATCAGATGCGTGGAGCAGTGGTTTATTCTAAGATAGACCTTCGATCTGGTTATCATCAGTTAAGGATTAGAGAGGAAGATATTCATAAAACAACTTTCCGAACAAGGTACGGACATTATGAATTCACAGTTCTACCCTTTGGATTAACTAATGCACCCGCAACCTTTATGAACTTGATGAACAATATTTTTCAAGAATACCTGGACAAGTTTGTACTTGTATTCTTGGACGATATTCTCATTTATTCTAAAAGCGTTGAGGAGCACAATGAGCATTTGAAGATAGTTTTGGGAATTCTGAGAAAAAGAAAGTTGTATGGTAAGTTATCCAAATGTTCTTTCTTTGATTCAGAAGTTCACTATTTGGGTCATGTCATAAGTAAAGAAGGAATTGCTGTAGATCCTTCAAAAATAGTGGCAATAACTGAGTGGCCTGCACCAAAGAATGTGCATGAAGTAAGAAGCTTCATGGGTCTTGCTGGTTACTATAGAAAATTTGTAAAGGATTTTTCTAAAATAGCTGCACCAATAACTTCATTGCAAAAGAAGGATAAGAAATTCATGTGGAATGACAAGTGCGAAGCGGCTTTCAAAAGTCTGAAAGACCAGTTGACTTCTGCACCTATATTAGCTGTACCAGACCCTAATGGGAGTTTTACTGTTGTAACGGATGCTTCTGGAAGGCCTTGGAGGTGTTTTGCTACAAAATGATCAGGTCATAGCATATGAAAGTAGAAAACTTAAGTTACATGAGCTGAATTATGCCCCTCATGATTTGGAACTTGCTGCCATTGTTCATGCACTTCAAGTCTGGAGACACTACTTACTTGGGAAACCTTTTGAGTTGAAAACTAATCACTTAGGACTGAAATATATTTTTACTCAGCCCAATCTGAATGCCAGACAGAGAAGGTGGTTAGAATTTTTATCACAATATGACTTTGATATTAGCTATATCAAAGGGAAGGAGAATAGAGTAGCTGATGCTCTAAGTCGTAGGAGGCACATTTCTGCTCTTATAACATTAAGAACTCAGTTTAAAGACGAGGTAAAAAGTGCCTCAGAATCAGATGCATACTTTCAACAAGTAAAAGCAGCGCTTGCTGCAGAACCTAAGGATATAAGGTATAAAGGTTTTCATTTTGATAATGAAGGAATCTTGCGTTATGAAAACAGGGTATATGTACCTATGCTGAACGATTTGAGAAAGAAGTTGTTAGTTGAATTTCATAATTCACCTTTCTCTGGACACCCGGGTATCACAAAAATGCTTGCTGATTTGAAACAACAATACTTTTGGAAAGGTATGAAAAAGGATGTAATAGATTTTGTGACTCATTGTCTGGAATGTCAGCGGGTGAAGGCAGAACATATGCACCCTGCTGGACTGTTATATCCTCATAGCATACCGCAGTACAAATGGCAAGTAATAACCATGGATTTTGTACAAGGACTACCCATGTCCAGGAATAAACATGATGTTATCCTGGTAGTTGTAGATAAACTAACTAAGGTAGCTCATTTCATCGCTAGAAATCTAAAGGATGATTCACCAGTGCTGGCCAAAAGATTCGTACACGAAATTTTCAGATTGCATGGTGTACCAGAATTGATTATATCTGACAGGGATCCTAGAATGACGTCAAGGTTTTGGCAAACACTTAACGCAGCTCTTGGAACAAAACTAAACTTCAGTTCTGCATATCATCCGGAAACGGATGGACAAACTGAGAGGGTAAATCAAGTGTTGGAGGACATGTTGCGTATGTATTGCATGGATCAACAGTATAAATGGGAGGAGTATCTTCCATTAGTTGAGTTCGCATACAACAATACTTATCACTCATCTCTTAAAATGGCACCATTTGAAGCACTTTATGGAAGAAAGTGCAGAACTCCTGTTAGTTGGGACAGTGTTGAGGATAGAGTGGTAATTGGACCAGAGATTCTCACAGAAATGGAACAGCAAGTTAAGCTGATTCGTGAACGACTAAAGGAAGCAGCGGATAGACAGAAGAGCTACGCTGACCTTAAGCGGGTTGATAGAAGGTTTGAGCTTGGTGATAAGGTTTTTCTTCGTGTTAAACCCAGGAAGAGTTCAATAACTTTTGGCAAGGCTGCCAAGTTGTCACCTCGATTCGTGGGACCTTTCGAAATTGTCAAAATAATCAATCCTGTAGCTTATCATTTAGCATTGCCACCTGCTTTATCTCACATGCATGATGTTTTTCATATTTCTTTGCTTAAGAAATACGTTTCAGATCTGTCACATGTTTTAAATTGGAATTCCTTGCAGGTCCAAGACCCAGGAATAATCGTGGTTAAACCCACACGAGTGCTGGAAACTCACCAATTGCATTTAAGAAATCATGAGATACAACAATGTAAGGTCCAGTGGGACCAGTTTAACGAAGAAAGTGCAACTTGGGAAAATCTGGAAGAGATGAAAACTGCTTTTCCTTCTCTTTTTCAACAGAATGAAATCTGTTAACAAAACATTCTTTAATGAACTTATTTTTTTATAAGTATTTATGAAAGCCAGATGAAGGCAAACATTATTCAGGTTGAATAAAATGTGTTGTGACATTGATTTCTGGAACTATTCAAGTTGGAAAATAGTCGCATTGATTTGTGAACTAATAAATTGATTGACCTGAAGGTTAATCGAATATGTAATCATCGGGACGATGAATCTTTTTAGGAGGGAAGCATGTAACACCCTGAACTGTTGTTACTTCCTCCTGAGCATACAAGTGTTGATATGTGATTTCTTTGTAAAAAGGATGTGTTCCTTGATTGAGAAATCATGCTTGATATGTACTGTATCTTCTTTGCAGATTGCAGATCTTTGACTGAGTCGGAATATGATTGGACTCTTTTATTTCTTTCATTTTGTATCTGAGTTTAATCTGATCTCGGAATGAATCATAGAGTTATCCATCTATAAGACCTAGCCTTGGATCAGTGGAATTGATCCAAGTATTGCTTTAAGTTTGTTCGTGATGAATTAAAATTACAGACCTTGAACAGGTTGCAAGGTCTAGAAGCATTGAATAAGCTAGTCCGGAGTATAACTCAGGTTGATCATGTGAAATGGATTGGTTCCCGATATCGAAGTATATCTGGAAGGTCTCGATCGTGGACCAGGTAATAATTCGGTTTCATACAATTTTGTAGCCTAAAGGTAGAACAGGAGCTAACCCTGTTCAAGAATGCATGTTGTAGGTCTTTTTCTGAGTGTACGGAATGTAGACCTAACTAGAATTATTAATGTTAGTAACCTAAAACTAAACCTAACCTAGGGGTTAGATTAGTGTTAATCTAACCTAGACCTAGGCTAAGAACTAATGTCCTAAGTTAGTATCTATGTTCTATGAAGTTAGACTAGGTGTTATCCTAAATTCTAACCTAAGTTACTAACCTAACTATTGGGCAAGGATTATGGGGACCTATGGAGGGGATGCGAACCATGGGCGGCAGTTTCTATGTTATTTAATGCAAAGGATAAGTATGAAGGACAGGTATTGGCGGAGGTTTTAGAAACGGCTAACCCTGAGCCGACGTGGCAGGTCGCCAAAACTGAAAATGGTCTTGAAATTCTATTTGTCTATCGCCAACTTTGGCGGTCGGTGGCAGTGGAGTTTGAGCGGGAAATTTGGAGTAAATGCAATTAATGAGCTCGGTAGTCGAGCTCGGAATTCGCGAGAAGGCATGCAAATTGGAAAGTTGTTGTTTTGTTTGGCTTATCACGAATTTCGGTTTTCCTTCTGCCTGTTCACTGGTTCTTCGCACCAGTCTTCTTTGTGTTGCATGGCGAGTATGAGCGTATCTAGCTCTTTTCTCTGGCAAGGAAAATATATATGTCATGGAGATAGCAAAATTTTGTTGGTCGCTCTAACTTGGAAAAGGAAAAGGAAGTCCGAGCTCTTTCAGTGGTCTGCTTTGGAATTTTGAGCAAAAATCCAGGCATGTTAGGCCCTAACCTTTAAAAATCTTGTTGTCTTTCAAGTGATTTCATTAGAACAACTCTGTTCAAATGATTTATGGTAATAGAGGATTTTCTTTGGATGTCTTGTGTGATTTTGACACTGTATCTTCATGCTGGTTCGATTTTCATTTATCCCTTGATGGGTGTTTATTAAATTCAAACTGTGGCTTTATTTCTTTGTGTTTTGCATTCTGGCTTAAATATGCGAAATATATGAAAGGAATGTATGCTCGGCCTGCTCGGCGAGAGCCCATAAATTATTCTTGTGATGGGTACAGGCCACTGTTATGCTTGTCGATTTTGTCGTCGATGCATGTTGTGAATACTTGTTGGAAGGGAAACTGCTGGACATTTGTTTGATTATTCAGTTTTAAAAGAACCTTGTAAGCTCTGTCGTGGTTATTGATGGGGTGGTTATTGATACTTGTTGGGTTTCGTTTTGTCTTTTAAAGTTGTTTGGGAAGAGGTAACTACTGTGTTACAGTAGTCATTACGACCCTGTGGAAGTTGTTTTTCCTTTTTATTGTGGTAATGGGATTCAACCCGTTGACAGTATACAATATGGATATATGTATTTTATTTGAACGACTCTGTAGAGTCCATTAAATGATTCGTATAAATTGGGCCACTGTGGAAGCTATATATATATATATATATATATATGAATGTTGGAAATTGCTTTGTCTGAGTCTTGTTGGAGTAACAGGTAAGGCGACTTCAGTTATTTGGTAATGAATACTTTCGTTTTACAAGGAATTTGTGGTTCAGACTCAGTTGGGCATTTAAATATGTATTCCACTCTATGTAAGCTTGGAGCAAATATAGTTATATGGGCTCCGTTGGATTTCTTGTTACTAAATCATTATATAGCTTTTGTATAAACCTGATTTTAAAGGCTTGCCAATGTTGGCACGGATGGAATCATTATCTTCTATGTATTTTGTTTACTGTTGTTGGGACTCAGTTGAATTCTTGATAGATAAACAGTGTAACTGCTTCAAATTATAACTGTTGGGTTTACTTTGTTTTTGACTTGTTGGGTTCTGTGAGTATGGGAAGATATCTTGTATGTCGGCTTCTGGAAAAGCTAAACTGTGAATACTGTTTATGGACTTAGTTTTAATTCCTCGAATGGTAATCTATGTCACTGTTTTCCGTATAAGCCTGAGTATGAACATGTAATGTTCTTGGCTTTGTTGGTTTTCTTTAATTAAGCTTGATAACATGAATTATGGCCTTTTAAGTAGGTCACGAATACCATACTTTCAACTCTGATTTCGTTCAGGGGTGATTACGATATTCTGTGTATGTTTTCCTTCTGATTACATTCCAGTTTGATGTGGCTGTGCATGCTGCTTGGATTTCATTTAAAAATCCCTTCGCATAGTCGTAGGGAAATGTCATTGCTTAAATGATCATGAGTCTTTGGTTGACTGCGATAGCAAAGGAGTTCTTTGATTTCGACCTTGTGTCTAAAAGCCTTTCAGTGCTAATCTTCTTATCTGTCACTTTTGCGTAAGGTCATACTGAGTCCGCTTGGTAGATAGACGCCGTTGTTTGGCAAGAAGGCTACTGTACTGTAGTTGCTTTATTGTAAGTTTTAATAAAACGGTGGTGTTGATGATGGACTCAACTGATTTATTAGCATGTGTATTAAGTGAATGCCTTGCTTTTGGAAAGATGGTATAGACATGAGCTAGTTCAGAGGGAAACATGTACAATTTGTTTATTTCTCTTCTGTTGTAAATTATAAGTTGATATAATTGTTTAACTAACATCTGTAATTGATTTTACATAATGACGGTAACTGGATTGATATGATATTCCTCTTTTTAAGTTGAATATAATGATTGTCTGATGTTTGTTCAACTTGGGATTATACAATGAATAATTGCTTAGGACACTTTTGTTCTTCTTGATCCCTAATATTTTGATGAAATATTTGAGAAGTATATAGGACTACTCCGTAACGAAAATTATTGTTACACGTTATAGACATGATATATTCTTAACGTATAGTCTGAGTCATGTTTATTTGATTGGTGATTTTATATCATTTAAACAGGGTGTTTAATGAAAACAATTGATGGATTGCAATTGTTTTAAAAGTTAGTGCTTATCATGCTCAGTTCATCGAACTGACTCATGTTGACTATTTTTGCAGATGGTTGCCGTAAGTGGTAAAAGCATGCAGATCTGATAGGATAATCAGATTGATTAAATTTGATTTTAAGTAGAATTTCAGATAGATTCTCTAAAATGTATTATATGAGGAAAGATGTCCTTTTTCCGTTGAGCATTGTATTAAGTATGCTGATTGTACAAAATGTATCTGTATAGATCTGAAAAGAATGGAAATAAGTATTTGCTACTTATGTGTTGTATTCTTATTCTGATTGTTGACCTTCTTCGGTTTATATACCGGAGGGGCATTGTTATCATTGTATAAATTGGAGACTTTGTGATTGTCAATGAAAGTTACAAGAATATGAGATTGAATTCTTATGAGTGTTTAGTAGTTCTAATTTGTTCTATCGAAAGCAAAAATTGAATTTTAAATCTTTGTCTTTCTAAAAGATAGGGTTAAAATGAACCTAAGCAGAACGCTAATCAGGCTGAATTAAATTACTAATCCCTAGTCTTGATTATGACAGGACAACATTAAATTGGATTCTTAATCATTGATATCTTGATACTAATAAGTATGATATAAATTCAGTTAGGAGAACTGATATAAATCTAATGGGGTTCAGATGGCAATCTCATGTGAAGGTTATGAGTTATTGTTCAATTCTGTTGTTTTAGAATCATGTATATTCTAAGAACTCCTTGATGAGACCTTGGCCTTAATATCTCCACCATGTAATGGGTTTTATTGAGGAAGGTCATCCTTAGACGAAGAATCCAGGGATCGGGAAAGGCTAACCTTAGGGGAACATCTTTAATGTAATTTAAACTCAATGTGCGTAACGCATATTAATAAGTAGATCTTTTCGAGGCGGATTTAAAGGTTGACGGCACAAGTCAACTGCAGGGTTGTACCTCCGAGAAGATTAGGATCTTCTCGAAGTTACAACAATGCAGGTGACTTATGATGACACCCTTTGCATTGATCGCTAAGATTTACACTTTGATCTCGAACGAGTTACTCAGGGACCGATTAGGAATGTGGTCACGTTATAAGGCTGCCTAGGAGATTCGGGGTATCTTGACACACTGGTTTAACTAGGGTTGAACCAGTATGTCATCATATCCCTAATCCTCGTGGGCATCCATATAACATTATCACCTTGTTAATCTATCTCCGAGTGATTAAGTTGAGATAGGAAGGACTGACAGAAGTCGGTATAAGACATTCTACATAACATAAGAATGGGGTGAAGGGCGTATTCCAGATTGACGAGTATGTCGTTAAGGAATACGAGACATAAACAGTATGTTTCAAATCTTTGGCCAAAGTATCACAAGCTGCTGATTGCGTTGTCCTAATTCACCTAGTCTAAGGGATGAGATGTCGATGAATAATGGTAACAATTATTCAGTTAGGTTCCTTGGACAGAGCATCCTGAATCCCAAAATAGGGAAGAGAACCGCAAGAGTGAAGTGTTAAATAAAAACGCCAACTCTTATTACTCATGAATAGATCGGTAGATTACCGAGTCATGGAATGAATAGATCGGAGGTACTCCGAGTCATTACAGCTGCATATGGTTGTCTATTATAAGAATGGTTATTTGATTTGTGAGTTCTAAATTATGTATTTAGAACCAGGATGCAATTTTCAAAAATAAAATAAAAATTCACTTGTTCTAAGGTATAAAATGAGGACGTTATAGCACACGTCTCTTCCTCATTTTTGTTCTCTGCACGCCATCTCTAAAAATAGACCTTCATGAGTGAAAATAACTAAGTCCCGAAAGATGAACTTCCCCACACCCTTGTTCTCCCTATTTGTTCACGCCTTTGAATATGACCTTCTTTCCCACATGGACTTCTTGTGGGATTTTTGCTAAGTGTTCTCTAATCAACATTCATTTAATTTATTTTCTAAACCAATTAATATATAAAACTTTACGTTGTAACTATCATGTGTTAACTATTCACCTTCCCCATGCCCAGTGCTGATGACTCTTTGTTTTCTAACTGGAGATCAAATTAGTAGGTAGATTGTCACTAAATATCCCATGATCATTATAATACAATAGAAGAATTTGAGATCTTTTTTTCATGTATTTGAATGTGAAAAATTGATTATGTTGGAAAAGTTACCCTCTACAAAAGATTCCTAGTTGAAGAAGAAAAATTAGGAACAACTACTTTGAATCACACTACGACATGTGGTAAAATGAAATGGAACAAATGAGTAAAAATAGGTTTTGTGACTCTGGTCTTTGATGCTCATTTTCGAGATGAGTGGGTCATGTTATTTGTTAGGCCGGGGCCCTTAGAAAAGGTCAACACACTTTTTTATCAGAGGGGTGTTTTTTCGCCATTACTTCATTATGTTATTGCCACAATTTTGTATATATATGCCTCTTAGTGTATTTATGGGATGAATGTGGGATATATTGCAGGAAGTTTAATGAATAGGGACCAATTTAATTATGGGACAACTCATCGGATCGACAACATACCACCTCGCCGACCACATTTTCTAGTTGTTAAAACACTAGCTCCTACCACATTGCTCGAGCCCAACTCGCCAAACTCCTCAACCATCTGCATGGCATCCCAACAACTACCTCATAACATGGCCATCCAACTCCTATCACCTCATCAAGCACATCCAAAAATAGCTCGCTTCAAGCCCAACTTAGCAAAGCAACCATACCCGACACTATGTGGCACTTAACAAAATGCGGCAAGCCACATTGGCATAACCACTATGCCACATTTAAACAAACCTTCTATCTATTTACCGATGCATGTGGGACAAGGGGTTAAAATGGGGTAAATTCTTATACACTGAGCACTTGTACGAGGATTTTAACCTTTAAACTATGTTAAAATTATAAGCACTCTAATCATTGTTCCATATCCCTAGAAATATTATAAATAGAGGCTCGTGGTATTTGTACAGGGGTAACTCTTTAGACTATGTTAAAACTAATTAGCGGGAAAATTTGGAAACCAAATATTTTAAGGAACTTAAGGACAAAACTAGAACTCGGAGTGAATTAGGAAGTTGATCAAAATTATGATACACTCATGATGGTATAGTAATTTTCCTGATTTGGAGTTTTTGTGATGTAATTTTACACAACGAGAGGTCATTGGAAGAAAAGAATCGAAGGGAAGTTCACCTTACGAGAGATGGGAATAAACAAAAAAAAAACAAAATATGATTTTTTTCGAGCTCGCGACTTATCAAGATCTTATTATGTAGGTTATGATGTTTCATTAAACTTTGTAAGTTTATTTTGAGTTGCACTTGCAAAAAAATCTAGTGGAGCAGTTCATCCGAACTAGGGGACTTAGGAATTTCTGAACCCCTTAAAAAAATCATGTGTCATGTGTCTAATTTTTTCATTCATTTTCTATTAATTTTCATATTTTTAATTTAGATAAAAATTTTGATCAGTTGCAAATTTTACGGGAATTTTATTAAATTGGTAAAAGGAAATGTATATGTTTTGAATGTGCAACTAAGATGAATGTTTTAATTTAGTTTTAGATTAGTTTTTCAAAAAAAATGAATCATATTTGAATTATTTTTAAGTTGATCAAAGTCAAGAAACAAATGAATTAATAATATCTTAGTAAACATTTGAAAAAGTAAATTATTTACTCTTGTTTATGGATCATCTTTTGGTATCGAGTAGGAGGTTACATCTCTTGGACCTAAAGTTTATAAAGTCTTAACAATTGGATGTTATGTCTTGGTATTAGAGCTGAAGGTTGTATCTATTGGATGTATTGAGTCCATAGCTACTAAAAACTTAATTTTCTTGTTAACGAAAAATGGTTAGAATAAGGAGGTGTTGCAAATAACCCACCTCCAGTGGAGAGGTAAACTACTACATAAAAAAATTTAAAAGGAACAATAACCAAATCATACCAAGCTAAGAACACAAATGCTAATTAAACACCACAATCCATAAGATGAAAGTAATTCACTAGAATAACTTTACATAAAACCTTTGCAAATAAATGAGCAGCAATATCATATATTATTATGGAACTCAATAAAATACAATGAGAATGGGCCTTGCTTATATAGTCAAGAAATAACAATCTAAGAACCGGGTAAGGTCGTAGATCAAGCCATAAATCATGGATAGAACTAGTCGAGACCATAGATTTAGGAAAGAACTAGACATCAAGGATCTAGTCAATACCATAGATCAACGAAAGTACTATACCTAACTAGATAATATCTCATATTATCTAAATAAGATAAAATAAATATCCACACACATAAGTGGGTGAGGATAAGTACAATAAAGGTAAATAAAGTACCTAGTTGAACATGAGCTAAAGTAAATACCTACTCTAACAAACTTGACAAGATTCTTACGTCCCTATTGGACACAAGAGTTCATCCTGCTATACTTAAACAACAAGTTATGGGAAACAAGAAGGAAGATTATGCTGTAATTAAAAATTAGCCACCTCCTAGAGACAACACCAATGCTATTAATTTGGGCATTAATAATAATAATGTTGCAAATCCAAATGCAAATGTACCTAATCACCTAAAAATAAAAATGAAAGATTAATAGTTGAACTCAAAAATGACATAAAGAGGATAAGTCCACTAAAGTTCGATGGTACTACACTAGGGGATGGAGCTGAGAATTGGATTAGTGAAATGGAGAAGTAATTTGCAATAAGGAACTTCTTAGAGGAAAAAAAAGTAGTATGGGGAGCTTATCAACTTTCCCATGAGGCATCCTCCTGGTGGGACAACCGTAAAGATGAATTGAAAATTGATGAATCAAACATCACTTGGGATCATTTTAAGATCTAATTTAGGAAATTCTAGTTGCCACAACTCTATTATGATCAGAAGATGACAAAATTTCAGAATTTAATTTAAGGAAAATTAACTGTAACTAAGTACTGGGAAAGGTTTACTAAACTCCTTAAGTACATTCCTTAGTATCAAACTGATGAGAAGTTCAGGATATGTAAGTTTATTATGGGATTGAATCCTATCATAGGGGGTGAAGTATATGTTCATATCCCAACCACCATGGAAGGGGTTGTAGAAAAATCCATTCGGTAGGAATATAAATTAAAAGTAATTTCTTCCCATAAGGAAGAGAATCGTAAGAAAATTCCTAATTCTTCTTCATCTCTTGCACCCAAAAAGGGGGCATGGAAAAATTTTGGAGCTAAAAATAAGTTTATAACTGATAATAATAAGAAAACAACAACAAATAAACATGCTTTGCAAATGTTTGAAACAACTTTGTGAAGAACAATAACAATGGATAGAAGTCCTATGGAGGACAGAACAATAATTTCAGGGATGGAAATAAATTTGAACCAAAAAAAGGACCTATAGGGGATGTTTCAATTGTGGTAAGGATCACTATGAAAATCAGTTCCCTCTAAAGAAAGATGACAACATTAAGCAACATAGGATACATGCTGCAGTAGTTGATAAACAAGTTACGTCATAGAAGTCCTAGGTAAATTATTTGGTACCCTCACATTTACTATACTTTTTGATCTTTAGCTACTCTTTGTATGTTTTATTTCTAGTAAATTATTTGTAAAACTAAAAAGAAAAGTTAGAATAATTGAAAAATATTACACTGTACATTATGAAAATAATGTTACTCATATTGTTAGTAAATGTCATCTTTGAGCAATCCTAGAATTACCTAATTTTTCTACTAAAGTAGATCTTTATGTTACTCCTTTGGGGTCATATGATGTCATAATAGGTGTTAAATGGCTTGCTGAGCATAAAGAAAATTTGATTGTTTTGAAAAACATATTAGTTGTCTTGATGATCTGTAGAAAACAACATACATTCAAGGGTAAAACAAGAAATTTTAGTTAGAAATTTTCAGCTATGCAACTTAAAAAGACAAAATGCATTGTATAATTAATTATTTAACTATTGTTATTATTTAATTATTGTTGTTATATGGTTTTATTAAACCATATTTGTCTTATTATATTCATGGATATAATTGTTATGTTGTTATAACAATTATATCATTATTCATTTGTGCTTCCCGTATGATATTTTGGAAGCTTATGTATTCAGGCATATTGTTGCACCTATGCAACATATTTATTTGTTTGTATATTGTTGTCCAATATGTATAAATATTGCAGCACTCCATTGTAATGGTTGATTAATTTCACATTAATAAAATATACAGGCTTTCCCTATTTGTGAAATTACATTTGGTTTCAGAGCAGGTTGAAGGATATTGGAGGATTGCAGCAGAGTTTGAGGAGCATTGGAGAAGCTTGTGCAAGAAAAAGAGAGCCAGAGTTGCCTCTGTAACTTCCCAGCCCCATCCCCTATAATACCACCATCAAATTCCTCAAAACTACCATCAAATTCCTCAAAACCACCTTTATTCATTGCAATTAAGGTTGAGGAGGATAGAATTCACCAAGGAAGAGATTACAAGCTCAAAGGAAGGAAGAAAAATGATCTAAGGCGCCATACACACTCAAAACCACCTTCATTCTCACCAAAACCACCTATCATTTTTTCTCTTTGCTGGAATTTTTCTCAAAACCACCTTTCCCAAACCGTGGTTTTTAAAGAGGTATGGTTTTACAGTTTGGAAGTGTTTAATTACATTTTGCTCTTTATACATACTTGTTTAGCTTAGCCACCCAAGTGGCTAGCATAACTTTTGTAAGACACTTCCCATCAAGAGAGGTCAAGGGGTCAAATCCCCCTCCCTCACCCACTACCAAATTTGGTGGAAAATTTAGTGGAACCACTAAATTTAGTGGTAAAATTCAAATTTAGTTATAACTAACTAAATTTAGCGAGAAAAACCCTATTTTAGGGAAAAAATTTTTTTCCTCCACTCTACATATTTTTGCATTCTGAGCACTTTTTTCCAAAGGAGGGCTACCTAAAAACTTCATTTTGAGCTAGTTTTTATGGTTTTTTTCTCAACAAGTCATATTGGGCTCCATGAGGGCCACCAGGCCCCAAAAAAAAAAATTTTTGCTCATTCAATTTTTTCTAAATTTTTTTGAATGTAATTACATGTTTAATATATTGTACTAATTTGTAGGTTTCATAGTCAACTACAAAAATTATAACTACTCAAAAAATGCTAGAGAATTGTAATAAAAATAATAAAAATTTAGTTCTAAAACACTCACGAGATCCTAGATCTCATTCGCAGCGTTCGGTATATACGGTGCCTCTGGGAAGTGCTTACGGGTAAATTTGTCATGACTACTACTACACTTAACACCTAATATAGCTGCAACAACATCATCGTCTGGGCATCGACCCTTTAAATCGATGGGGAGTAATAAGGTCACAGTGCACACACTATGAGCCATCCCATCCATCTGTGAATGATTGCACGACATAAATCCAGACTGAGAAATTATCCAAGTATATAGCAAAGTTACGCGCATGTATGAGGATATTTCTTTGAGCCGGTGTCAATAATCACATAGACCCCTTTTAGTATTGTCTTGGTACCACGTATTGAATTCTTTCACGTACGTTAATGCCTCTTTCACGTACCACCGGGTATATAGAAAGGGTGAGCTTCTTCCACATACCACCGGGTATATCGAAGGGCATATATATAGAAAGGTTCGGTATATCAGACTGATGGTATATAGATTGGGAGACCTTATACCTGGAGTGATAAGAGCCAAACCTTGTTAGTGATTTCTACAAAATGGGCACCAATGCCCCCAAATTTTTCTTCTAGATTCACAACTACTCAGAGGAAACAACTATGTTGCATGGAAGACAAAAATCAAGACACAACTTGAGTTTGAAGAAATCTAGCCTGTTGTGAATGGTACTCTGACTAGATCAACTACTGATACAACACAACAAGAGGCAGTTTGATAGAGCAGATCAGAAATCCAAACTCATCATCTTGTTTGGAGTGTCTGATGATGTGCAACCCCACATTCAAGATGCCACAATAACCAAAGAAGCATGGGATAAGTTGAGCACAATATACGAGGCCAAAAACAAGAATGTTATACTTGAATTTGTAGAGTCAATTACACACACATTGAAGTTCAAACAAAATGAGAAAATCAAAGCTTTCTTAAGAAGAGTTACAGAGTTGAGGGCTTCACTTCTAGCCCTAGGAGAAGTGGTCTCAGATGATGCTCTCATTCCCATTGTTCTAAGAGCACTCCCCTCTTCTTACCACATTTTTTTACAACACTAAACGTGTCAAATACGACAGTTAGTTTTGAAAAATTGGTAAACCTACTGCAACAAGAGGAAGCCATACATAATAAGGATGATGAAGAGGAGAAGAACTTTCTTCACATCAAAAATGGAAAGGAAAAGGTAAAGGAAAACCTAATTCCTATCAAAATCCCAAAATCAAAATCAGTATCAAGGGGACAAAACGAAGAAGCAATGTCCAATCTATAAAAGAGGACATGACCTAAAATATTGTTGGTATAATACTTACAAGAAAGGTTCATCAAGAAACTCTGGACCTCCACAACAAAATCTCACAAGGGACATTCTAACTACAATCAAGGGTAGAAAAAGGGGAACTGGAAAAGAAGACCCCATCAGCAAGGAAATATTGTTGAGCAACAAGAACATTCAGATAATGAAGACTACTTGTTCATTGCTCGATCAAGTGAACCATCCACGTCATCTAGTGATGTTTGGTATGTTGATTCGGGGGCCACTCGACACATGACCAGCCACAGAGACTAGTTTATTTCAATGAGGGACACACCATCAAAAAATCATGTTTTGTTGGGAGATGATTCTTCATATACAGTTCGGGGATTGGGAACATTTCTCTACCCCTTGGTTCATGCAACTACAGACTATCAGATGTCTTATATGTCCCTGGGTTGACAAAGAATTTTCTTTCAGTCAGTCAACTCCTTGATCACAACCTAAAAATTGACTTTGATAGTCATTCCGGCAAGAAAACATGTTTAATTCGAGATAAATCATGAGGCTCAAAATAGTTACAAAAGCCTCCAATGTGGGACACATGTTCCAACTTGATTTTTTTCATAGAGATGATCAAGCACTTGTGGCTAAGAACTCCACCTCAGCACAGTTGTGGCATCGAGACTTGGTCATGTAAGTTTCAAGTATCTCGAGACACTTCACCGGTGTAATATGGTACATGGGCTACCATCTCTTCAAAAGGATACATACAAGTGTCCTCATTTCCTAGCAGAAAAAAACAACATAGAGCTTCATTCCAAAAGAGTACATATTGAGCTCATGGTCAAGCTTGATCTAGTTCATACCGATCTTTGTGGTCCGATGCAACCAAGTCATTCTGGATTTCAGTACTTCATGCTTTGTGTTGATGACTATTCAAGAAAAATGTGGATTTTTTGTCTTCACAAGAAAAGTGAAGCTTTTGAAACTTTCAAGAAGTTCAAAGTAGTAGTTGAGAATGAAACTGGTCATCACATCAAAACTCTCCACTCAGATCGAGGGGGAATTCACCAGTAATGAGTTCAAATACTACCTACAAACTCACGGGATTCATCGAAAAATGCCTCCTCCACACACACCACAAGTAGAAATGGTGTTGTTGAGAGAAGAAATCATACTATCATGGAAATGGTGTGATGCATGATCGATGACTCTGACTTGCAAAGACATTCTGGGAAGAAGAAGAAAAAACAATAGTGTATTTGTTGAATAGAGTGCCCACAGTTTCTCTTGAAGGAGTAACACCACAAGAAGCATGGTCAAAGTGAAACCATCTATTGCACACCTTAGAGTATTCGGGTGCAAAGAAAGCATGCACATACCCAAGAAGAATAGAAAGAAATTGGACATGAAGTCACAAAAACTCATCTTCATTGGGTACAGTGAAGAGACTCTTGGGTATAGATTAATGGATCCTAAGACCAAAAAAGTCTACACCAGCAGAGATGTTGAGTTTTTTTGAGAAGAAGGAAGCAGAGACTCCTCCTCCAGACTCACCAGATGTAGATTTTTCACCAGTTGTAAAAATTGAAGTTGATGTTCCCTCAGAAGATGAAAGTGATGATGGGGATGATGGTGTTGATCAGATAGAACCACGACCCATGGGAATAGTTCAACGTATGCCCAAGTGGTGTACTAGCACATTACGAGATGCAAGAATGGATGCTCCACCGGATACATCCACCCCTGGACCACGGACTCACAGTAAAGCAAGAGAAGAAGTTAACTTTTCTTTGATGAGTAGAGTTATTGAATCTGATGAGCCCTCTATAGTCCAAGAAGCCCTATAGTCAAAATCTTGGAAAGATGCCATGGATTCTGAATATCAATCAGTGATGAAGAATAACACTTGGTAGCTTGTCGATCTTCCACCAGGAAAGAAACCCATTGGATGTAGATGGATATTTAAAACAAAGTACAAAGTAGATGGGATAGTGGACAAGTATAAAGTGAGACTAGTAGCAAAGGGGTATGCAAAAAAAGAAGGCATAGACTACGAGGAGACATTTTCTCCCATAGCTAAGATCAAAACAATCAGAATGATCTTTTCTCTAGCTACACAGTTTGGTTGGAAAGTCCACCAGATGGACGTAAAAAGTGCCTTCCTAAATGGATATTTACAAGAAGAAGTCTACATGACTCAACTTGAGGGATATGTAGTACCTAGTCAAGAAGAAAAGGTATGCAGACTTAGGAAATCTTTGTATGGCCTTAAATAGGCACCCCAGGGCATGGTACATCAAGATTGATGAGCATCTCATACAACATGGATTTGTTAGAAATCCATATGATCCCAATCTTTACCTCAAAAATAAGGGGGAGATTGTGATTGTTGTTGTCTATGTCGATGATCTAGTCATCACTAGCAGTTCAATGAAGATGATCGATGCAATGAAGAAAGATCTTAATCGATCATTTGACATGACAAATCTCGGGCTAATGCATTATTGTCTTGGATTGGAAGTATGGTAGAAAGAGAATCACATCTTTGTTTCTCAGATGAAATATACCAAGACAATGCTCGAGAAATTTAGGATGATGGATTGCACACCAATTGCTACACCTATGGAGAACAGATTGCAGTTATCTCATTCAGATCCATCTCCTGAGGTAAATGCCACTCTCTATCGGTAGTTGATTGGGAGTCTCATTTACCTTGACCTACACTAGACCAGATATCATCTTTGCAGTGAGCTATCTATCCAGGTTCATGCGGAACCCAAAGTTTGTCATTGGAAAGTAAGCAAGGCACATTTTGAGATATCTCAAAGGATCAGTGGATCTTGGTCTAGAATACAAGAAGAATGACAACTTCTTCTTGATTGGATATTTGGATTCAGATCATGCAGGTAACATTGATGATAGAAAATCCACTTCTGGATTTGTATTCTTTATGGGATCTAGACCAATATCATGGGGAAGCAAGAAACAACACTTCATTTCTCACTCTTCCATAGAAGCCAGTATCGTTCTACAGAGAAGCTATCGTGAAGAAGCGATATGGCTACGTCGCATACTAGAAGGACTTGGAATACCACAGACAAACCAACCACCATGTATGTTGACAATGAAGGTGTTCTCAAACTTGTTCGCAATCTAGTGTTTCATGAAAGAACAAAGCACATTGAGGTACAAGTTCATTTCATACGCGAGCATGTGTTGAAGCACAACATCCAGCTTCAATTTTTCCAACAGCTGAACAAAGAGAGATATATCTTCACGAAGTCACTTGCACGTGACAAGTTCGAGTTGTTCAGAGAGTTCCTCTCCTCATCCCTTGAGACAATGCAAAATTAAGGGGGAATGTTAGGATAATTAATTATGCATTGTATAATTAATTATTTAACTATTGTTATTATTTAATTATTGTTGTTATATGGTTTTATTAAACCATATTTGTCTTATTATATTCATAGATATAATTGTTATGTTGTTATAACAATTATATCATTATTCATTTGTGCTTCCCATATGATATTTTGGAAGCTTATGTATTCAAGCATATTGTTGCACCTGTGCAACATATTTATTTGTTTGTATATTGTTGTCCAATATGTATAAATATTGCAGCACTCCATTGTAATGGTTGATTAATTTCACATTAATAAACCCTTGACCTATGCCAAAATACCTATCAACCTTACCAACTCGCCACTTTTTAGCCCATGTACAAGAGAAAAACATGTCGGGAAGGGGCGATAGAAGGAAAAATCATTTAATATCTTTGAGAAAATGAAGAGAACAGTGAGAATATTTCACCGTGGGAATCACTGGCCATTCCAGGGAAGAGGGATGTATTACAGACTATCATGGCCAATTGGTCAAGCTCAAGTCAACCCCCTAACCAGCAAGAGAAAGTGCTTACCAATGTGGCTCAATATAAGAGAAACCATGGAGAATAACGAGGTAATAATCTAAATCCCCCTCCATTTTATGTTTCATTAATCATTGGAGATAAATTGGTGCACAACTACATGATTGATTCGGGGCGAGTAGTTATGTAATGCCCAAACAAATAGCTGATCAACTGGGCCTCCAATATGAAGTTATCTCTAAAGGATTAGCATAATTAGATGGGACAATAATGACCATTGTTGAGTCATCAAGGATCTGACCCTCACTCTACATGCCCGCCTAATGTGATCTGTATTGCAGAATGTGTCAGTCATAGACTTGCCACCACATTTTGTGTTGTGTTTGTCCAGGGACTTCACTACCAAAATTGGAGGATACTTCTCTATTGACTAGTCACATATGCTCTTTAGAACAAGGTATGGAGTGAAGGCCACAATTAGATCTGAGCCCATAGTAGACTATCACATTGAGTCTTATGTACCAAGCCCAATCAATGCAAATTGTTTGGCTTTTGATCAGGAGGACCTCCTAAGCACTTCTGAAGTAGATACCAAGGTGGGGTGTATCCCGGACGACCACCCCGATGAATGGGTGGTAACAAGACATTATTTTGACCCCTACATGGAGATGGAAGAATCTTAGCTAGGAGTCTACTTCCTACATAAAGAAAAACATCCTTTTCCTAAATTCATTAAGCGAGAATACAAAGATGAAAATGAAGTATGGAAATTGTTCTTTGATGGTTCGAGGAGCAGACAAGGAGCCGAGAGGTGGAGCTATGATCGTGTCCCCCCAAGGTATGAAATATTATTCAGCCTTCAAATTTTAGTTTTCTTATTCAAATAACACTGCAGAATATGAGGCTTTGGTCCATGGACTGCATTGGGCTAGAAGACGAGGAATCAAGAACTTGCAAGTTTTGACAACAAAGGAACTAGTTGCCAATCAAGTCAAAGGACAAAATGCTATTAAGAATGACCTGCTCAAAGGTTACAAGAATAGGGTGTGGGACCTCATTGAGGATTTGAAGCCTTCAACATTATGTCCATACCCAGAAAGGAGAACAAAGTTTCCCATAGGCTTGCAACAATTGGAGCAACATTTGATGTGGTTGAAAACATCAAGAGTGAAAAAGGATAGCCACATATCCATGTGATTGTGAGACCAGTAGTACTAGAAAACAACACATGTTGATAGGTGTTTGAAAATGATTAGCAGATCATCAACTTTTTTCAAGAGAAAGCTGAATTCTTAGCTAGAAATCGAGTATACGAGAGCAACAATATGGAGATCAAGTAGTACAGCTACATATAAACAAGCTTCCCAAAGGCTTGGTGACATTGGATTCTATCTTCAATCCCAATTATCAGTTTTGAAAAGAAAAGGCTAATGTGCGGAGTCAAAGGAGAAGATTCGGATCCACCTTCGGTTAGAGTAGGAAAGATGCTTCAAATTGGCAAAGTGGCCACCGAGCAAGAAAGGTATGAGTTCATGCAACTTTGCAAAGATTTTCCAGACGTATTTCTTGGAGCTATGAGGACCTTAGAGGGTTCAATCTGAAGTTATCCCAACACACAATCAAACTAGATCCAACTACTAAGCCCATCAAGCAAAAGCAAAGACCAATCAATCCACATATTGAGCCTCTAATGAAGAAAGAAATGAATAAGCTGATAGAGGCAAGTATCATATTTCCAATCAAAAACTCAAGTTGGGTTGCAAAATTGGTCCCATTCAAGAAGAAGAATGGAGAGATTAGGTTGTGTGTTGACTTTCATGATTTGAACAAAGCTTCCCTCAAAGATCACTACCCACTCCCCTCAATGGAGTAGATCTTGCAAGTGGTGTCTGGATCAGAGAGATTCTCTCTCCTAGATGGCTACTTAGGGTACAACTAGATCATGGTGAAATAATATGATCAATTCAAAACATCTTTCACCAACGAATAGGGCACCTATGCCTATAGAAAAATGCCATTTGGATTGTCTAATGTTGGAGACACTTTCCAAAGGGTAATGGATATGGCATTCAAAGGGTTGATCGAAAAAATAGTACTGATCTACCTAGATGACATTACTGTGTTCTCTAGAAATGCAGTAGACCACCTTTTTCACCTAAGGAAGGTGTTTCAAAGGTGTGGAATATTTGGGGTATCATTGAACCCTAAAAAATGTATATTCTTGGCCCATGAGGAGAGGCTTCTAGGCCAAATTATGTCAAAATAAGGTTTGGATTGACCCAAAGAGATTTGAAGCAATAAGAGAGTTGTCATTTCCAATCCATAAGAAGGATATTAAAATCTTCTTAGGAAAAACCAATTTTTTCCATAGGTTTGTACAAAAATTGCTGCCCTTGTCAAGCCAATCACATTGATATTGAAGAAGATCTTGGCATTTAGGTGGACGGTTGAAGCAAAAAAGTTTTGAGGCCATCGAAGAAGCTATATCACAGCCCCAACTCTCATGAATCCATATTTTTCTAAGGAATTCATACTATATGCCTTTGGAGGCAGTGACACAATTTCTGCAATCCTAGTACATCATAACAAAGAAGATATAAAGCAGCCAATTGCTTTCTTCAACCAGGTCTAGAAGATTATGAAGTGAAATAATATTTCATCAAAAAGCAAGCCCTAGTAGTGATAAGAGGATTGAATCAGTTTAAGCATTTGGTTTCAAATAACAAAACCCAACTTTTGGTCTCCCATGTAGGGGTTAAATAATTCCTTCTTAACAAGGATCTGAATGAAAAGCATGTAGGGTGGATTACTCAAGTCATGGAATATGAAATTGAGATCAAGGTCACTAATATAGTCCTTGGGAAAGGGTTGTGTGAGCAGCTGGCCTCAAGTCAACAAGAAGAAGCAAGTGATGAAAAATAAGTTGTTTTGGCCCTACAAGATAGTCAAGATGAAGAAAATGAGGATGTGCCCACTCCTTGTTGGACTCAAAACATGGTGCATTTCCTTCAAACAGGCCTGTGTCCTCCAGAAATGAATAAAACAAAGAGGAGAAATTTTAAACTATAGTCCATCCCATATATGTTCATTGATGATGTCTTGTTCAAGAGGGACATCAATGGCATTCTGCTAAGGTGCATTGGGACCAATCAGGTTGAGAGATTGCTACAAGAGTTCCACGATGAAGCATCTAGAGGCCATTTTGCTCCATGGGTGATAGCACTCAAAATCATAAAGGTGGGTTATTATTGACCCAGAGTGTTTAGTGACTGTTATGCATGGATCAAAAAGTACAGGAACTGTGTGTTCTTCAGTGGCAAGGAGAGGCTAACAACACTCCCATTGTACTCAATTTCAGTGGACCAACCATTCATGCAATGGGGGTTGGATTTCATTAGGGTCATCAATCCAAATTTGAGCCAAGGCCACAAGTGGATTATGACAGCAACAAACTATTTTACCAAGTGGACCAAGGCAGTAGCACTCGAAGAAGCTAATGAGTCCAACATATTAGACTTCTACGAAGGGATAGTGACCAGATTTGGAGTGCCAGCCATCATTATATCAGAAAATGCATTAGCATTCATAGGATCCAAAATCATAGGATGGGCTGTTAGGAATGGAATTTAATTGAGCACTTCATCAAACTATTACCCTCAGGGTAATGGCCAAGTTGAGTCCACAAACAAGAATATGTTGAAAATTGTCAGAAGAAATTTAGATGAAAATCAAAGGACTTGGCACACAAAACTCAAATCAACCTTATGGGCTGATAGAACAACACCCAAGAGGTCTACAGGAATCTCTCCATTCAAACTCGTCTATGGGAAAGAGGAAGTGTTGCCTATATCACTTGAGTTTCCAACATTAGAACTCATGAACCAAATTGGAGTAGTTTGAGTTAGAACCAACGGAGGCCGGTATGTAGAGCTGATAGAGTTGGAAGAAACTAGAGAACATGCACTTAAAACAATAGAGAAGGATCGGGCCTTAATCAAGAGAAGCTTCAACAAGAAGGAAAGGATGAGGACCTTCCAGAAGGAGACCTAGTTTTCAAATGGAATGCAGATTAGGAAAAACTAGGAAGGCATTCCAAGTTTGATGCCATTTAGAGCAGACCTTATATGGTCACAAAATGTAAAGGTAGTAATAATTTCCAATTATCTTCATTCGAGGGTGAAGAGTTGTAGATTCTGTGAATGGAAGCTATCTTAAGCACTACTACTAAAAGGAAAGTTCTCACCTTGTATATATTAGTTTAGTTTCTCTTTCCTTTAAGTGATTGTGCACATTGTCTGTTGTAGTTTATGTTGCTTTTGTCCTAAGTGCTTTACACACTCTGCATGTTCTACTTGGAGCATGTATGATTTCAAATTTTATATATAGTTTTGGTTCTATTTTGTTGCTCTTACATAGCTCATTCGAAATGTATGAAGCCTGTGGTCGAAACAATTTTCTACTCTCAAAACCATCGTTTCAAGAATTCTTATAAAGGTTGAGAATGCAAACAATCAACCTTGTGAATAAGAGGTAGAATCAGTTTCAGACCATCGTTCTCGACTCCATGCCCAATGGATATGACAAGGCAATTGGTCTTTTCATCTAGCAGGAAGATACCCCTGTGAGTTGCCAAATTTTTATCCATATTTTTCCCTCGGAAAAATATTGGATTAGAATGACCCCACACTGAAAGAACCTAAGAAATCACATTTGATTCCTACAAATAGATTACAAGGGGACTCTATAATGGGAGTGGCGGAGGCCTGTGAAGATCAAACAACCCTGTGTAGGATAAATTCATAAAATGGCTCTATCGAGTGAACCCGGCTTTAAATCCATTATACGGGTTACATGTGGGCATGAAAATAGATTAGTAGGGTTAAAGGATAAGAAGCAGTGTAACAGAGAGGCTAGGGACAAGAAAAAGAGGAAACGGTGAAGATCTGAAGTCTTCAGGATCAAAATAGTTCAGAACAAGTCCAAAAATTGGCTAAGTATGGAGGATGTTGTGGAAAGAGCCACGTGTCCAAGCGGCACTTCTCCAAGGGTGAGTCCAAGAAAGGAATCTCAAATGAGCGTCATGCCTCCACACATCTAGAACCCCAAAATTTGTGTGGCCATTGAAAAGTATTCGAGCTAGAAAGGAAGGTGTCGGTGTTGGCTCGCACAAAAACAAAATGGGAGCCCAAGGAGAACAATCAAACTCGCGCCACCCTCCACGTAGCAAATAGTCAACCAAGATCAAAAGGTAGGAAAAGTGGGCCTCAAAAAGGGCTAAGTATAGACTATGAAGGATGCCACATGTCCAAGCGGTGCATCTCCAAGGGTAAACCCAAAAGCAGAGACTCAAACAAGTGCTAGTTCACCATGTAACCATGGGCCCGAAAAGGAAGGGAGAGGTCATTAAAATGTCCAAAGACTTGTGGAGGATTCCAAGTGTCAATTCGATGCTCCTCCAAGGGAAAAATGTTGATTGGAAGTTTCAGCAAGTGTAGAGCCTCTATGCTTCCAGTCTCAAAAAGGAGACAGAGCCGGGTAAGTGCAGGAAGTTGATGAACAAATATAGGGTCATCCGTGGACATCATATTGCAAATAACAACATAATATCAACTTGTAGGGATTATTAGTAATACATAAACTCAAAATTAGACAAAATCATATTAATATGAATCATAGCATCCGGAATCTAGTTTCTAAAATACTAATTTTTGTAAAAGATGGACAAGATTAGCTATATTAAACACTCAAAATTCAATGACTTGGTATTTTTTTTTAAAAACGCTCGATAAGATTATAGTCCGTTTGCCCACAATTTGGATGACCAAAAATTGATATATATTTTTTTCCTTTGGTGAGAAGTTATATTCCACTATCTATCTTGGGATGGATTTTATTTTGTATTTTTTGAGCAATATTTTATTTTTTATGATTTTTTCCATGAAAGTGGTATGAAAACATAAAGAAAACAGAGCACTTTCCGTTTGCCCACCATAACTTCATCAAAAAATATTGAAATCAAATAATTTTTTTTTGAACATGTATATAATTTCACCACGGTTGGGATGGTATAAGTTTTATCACATTCTGATAAGTGAAACAAAATTTGCAGTCTTAAACATAGACATAAACATTCACAGAAAAAGTGTCTTAAAGACCTACTATTAGTAAAAATTATAAAATGATATTTATCCTATTCTATTCACTTTAAAATAAATATTTATACAAAGCTAATAGTCTCCCCTACGTAATGGTACCATTTTTATGACATATTTTTTAATTTTCAGCATGGTTCAAGTCCGCGGAAGACTAAATTTGATGTTTTGTTGTTTTTAATGTAAAATTCAAGATTTGATGTCCACTTAATTGTCCCCCAACTTGGTGCACTTACCCGCCGGGTTGAATATTCGACGCATGGTGGCTGACTAGTGGAGAGTGCCAAGTGTCTAAATGGTGCTAATTCAAGGATCAAATAGAGAGAGGGTTCTCAAACAAGCGCCAAACCGCCACGTGTCCTCGGTCAAAGAAATATGACCTCACCAAGCAAAAGACTTAGCCAGAAGCAAAGAAATTGAGCAGGCGATGGAAGAAGCCACGTGTCAGCCCTGCGCCATTCCAAGAATAGAATACAGAGGCCACCCTTAGACATGCACCAACCAACCATGTGTCCCATATTAAAGAAGGGGCCCATTTTTCAAACTAGTTTTCCCACTCTTTGGTATGGACTGATGCAAAATTTGAAGGGGCATATCTTTCGACTTAGGGCTCAAAATATTACAAATCTGACACCGTTAGAAATATCACGGCCTCACCCATGCCATGAAGATATAAAAATTTAAGTTTGTGGAGGTTAGGTAGGAGAAAATAGAGAAAATTTCTTCAAGGACATTAACATGATATGTAACTGCTTCAAAACCGATCGATTCGATCTTCTCCATCATTTCTTCCTTCGAGGTGCCAAACTAGAGATTGATACATCAAGGCATATTTTGTAGGGGACATTAATAGCAGTGGTTGAGCTTTGATCTGATTTTCCCGCTTCTCTCTCTTTCTTCTCTTTGATTGAATCTATAAATGCAGGGTTGGGACTCATTATAAAGGGTTGGACATTCTTCTATTTTGTAGGCTCCCCTTTTCTTCTGGAGTAAAGGAACTCGTGGAGTTTTCAGACCTTCCACTAGACTGTAATACGTTTTCTACCTTTTGGCCACTTTGTAATGCATTGTATCAATCTGCAGAGCAATAAAACACATCTGTGATCAATTTTAGATCCTTTCTTGTCTCTTTTTCTTTCATCTGGTCTTTCATTATAGATCTGGTTATCTGTGCTTGGTTATTGTATGCATTTTTTTGGTTTGTGTCTATTAGCAAAACAAATGTTCATCATTCCTTTGGTGCATCACCTTATAGCTTAGTTTGATTTCCTACATTCCTTTTATCCCTATCTCCTTGGTAAAACTTAGATTAGGTTTAGGAATAGGCCCTCTGCAAGTTTTCACACATGCACCTAAACAGAGGAATAGGAACCAACCTTTAATCTAGAGAGTTTTCTCATTTTTTAAGTCCCACACTTTGGATATGATCTGTAAACTCTTCAACTTTGGAATTATTCACAAAATCACAAATTAATCGTTGATGTTTACTTTCTATTAGAAAATAATAGAGATAGCTAGTGAATGAATTACTATTGTGCTTAGAATCAACAATTGTAGTAAAGGAAAGAATATAAGCTCATAACACCAATAATTTTATCCTAGAAAAACTCCAATGGAGGAAAAACCAGTTGGGAAGGGCAATTTCTCTTTCTTCCCACTTCTATTGGCCAATTAAAATCAACATGTACATAATTTACAATAATTAAGAAAGAGAAGTAGATAATATCTCAACACTTCCTTTCAGTTACTTGCTTGCTTTGTCTCAACAATCCTTTCTTCTACAAAATTACAACTTCCAGCACCAAGACTTCTTTCTCACTTGCTCCCATGCTTTGATGATCTTATACACTTCTAAAATCATGTATTTATAGCCTTTCTCATGTCCTCCCATGCGCTGGAGGATGGGAAAGGTCATGAAAGAGAATATAAATGAACATCCTTTCAAATTCGTGAGGCTATTCATTTTGGTTTTAGTTTTCTATCCATAATGGCCAAGACCATCGCCTGTATAGATCGGGTGGTCCTAGACTACTGCGCCCTGCTAGATGGTAATTCTCAGTAACCACCACTATGAGCGGGCAGCAGCAGTCACTGTACTTAAAAGATAGAATCTCTGTTTCATTATTTTCCTTCTTTATACTGATTGTTTCTGATGAAGTAGAGTTATTTTGGATTCCTATGGATCACACATCCCCTTCTTAAGAGCCTTTTGGTCCCATAAAATCTTAGTGGGGGAGTAGATGAGGGAACAATTCCCTCGCTTACTCCTTCGAGTAGTCTTGGGCCTGCCTTGGTGTCTTTCCTTTCAGTCCAATCTGTCAAGACTCCTGCAGGCCTCTTCTAGTCTCTTTGACCTTCTACTGTAGCACTACATCCTCCTCTCCGATTTGCCTTGTGATTCCAAGACACAATCCTTAATGAAAGGTAGCAATCGTAGTTTTTCATCTTCATCCAACATGAATGGCTCATATAGGTGCAAGCTCTTGTAGTTTACTACTGAGTACATCCTCATGAATGGTGGCAAATCAAGTCAAAAAGCATTTTCCCCAACCTACTCCAATATGGTGAAGGTTCCATATTGTAGTGGCTTGAGCTTTCGTGCTTGAGATTGTAGTCTCTCTTTGCTCAAGTAAAGCCAAACTTTGTCTCCAACATGAAGCTTGTGTTCCCTCTTATGCTGATCATGCCTAGCTTTGTACTTTGCTTGATATTTTTCTAGTTGTTCCTTGACCTTGAGATGGATTTACAGGATCCTCTCAATGAACTTGTTAGCTCTAGTCAACTCAGTGTCTTGTGTATCCTCCTCATCTTGTTGTCCAACTACTATATCCAGTGGATTTGTAGGTAGATTTCCCAAGAATACTTCAAATGGTGACTTCATAGTGGATGTGTGTACTACCCAGTTATAGGAATGTTGAATGTAGGTTAAGGACTCATCCCAAGTCCTTGGGTACTTACTGTTATACCCTCTAATCAACTGTACCAAAGTCCTATTTACCACCTCTATTTTTCCATCTATCTATGGATGGAAAGTTGTGCTCCTCTATAACCTGGTATCCATCTTGTCCCACAAAGTAGTCCAAAACTTCCCAAGAACTTGGAATCCTGTCAGAGACAATAAAATTTGGCAAACCAAAATGCACCCATACATTAGCAAAGAAAATATTTTCTACCTCATGTGCTTTTACTGTCTTTTTACATGCCATAAGAATACACATTTTACTAAATCTATCCACAAAAACATAGAGATAGTCATGGCCATGTTTAGACATAGGTAATCCTCCTACAAAATCCATAGAAATGTCCTCACATGGACGAGTAGGTACTTGTAAAGTCATATACAAACCTTCCTTCCTAGTTTTAGGCTTGCTAGTACAAAAATTTTTACATCCACGAATAAATTTTGATACTTCTTCTTGCATGTTGGGCCAATATACATACCTTTGCAAGTGGGCCAGGGTATTACCAACACCGAAATGTCCCGCTACCTTCGAGGTATGTGCTTCCCTCATCAATAAAAGTCTTTCTTCTTTAGGCACACAGAGTTTCCCCCATCGGTAGAGCAGCCCGTCCTTGAGATAACAGACTTCAATCCCCGTATTTTTATCCCCTTGGGACTGAAACTTCTAAAATTTTACCCTAACATTTTTGTCTTGGGCATATGCTTCTCCGTAAGCTTCCTTCATGAAGGGCTCGACCTGAGAGATAGTGGCCAAACAAGATAACTTTTCCTATGTGGGTGGCCTAGACAACATGTCTACCACCAAATTTGTACTACCCTTCCGAAGAAACCCCATCCATTTGTAGTGCCTTGCCTACTGTAATTTAGACTATGCTTGCAAATATTGGAGAGGTTTTTGGTTAGTGTGCACAATAGTTTCTTTACCCAACAAATAATGTTTCCATTTTTTAATTTCTTGAACTAGTGCATACATTTCTTTATCATATACTTGAATATCCTTTAACTGCTGAAGTGAAGGTTTCAGAATGATAACATACAGTTTACCTCCTTGAAGCAACATTGCGCCCATAGCATAATCACTGGCATCTGTCTCTACTTCAAAAGGTTGCTGCAAACTAGGAAGAGCAAGTACTAGAGCATGACTAATCTTGTATTTCAATAACTCAAATGATTTGTCTTGTTCCTTACCCCAATCAAAACCCTTACTCTTTGTGGCCACTATGTGTGTAGAGGTGTTGTAATTGTCGAGAAACTTGGAATGAACTTCCGCATGTATTGTACTACTCCCACAAAGCTTCTAGTCTCTATGGATCCTGTTGGTGTTGGCTAATTTGTGATGGCTTCCACCTTATTTGGATCCACTCGTATCTCTCCTCCTCTAACCACATGCCCAAGATAGACAAGTGATTGTTTGGAAAATTCACATTTCTTCATATTACAAAGTAGTTGTTTCTCCCTAAGAACTTGCAAGACTTGCTACAAATGCATTAGATGTTCTTCCCATGTGGCACTAAAAATCAAGATATCATCTAGATATACAATGACACATGAATCTATGAAATCTCGCAATACATCATTCATCAATCTCATAAATGTAGCAGGTGCATTGCATAATCCAAAAGGAAGTACTAACCATTCATACAAACCTGTTTTGTTTTGAAGGCAATCTTCCATATATCCTCCTCCTTCATCCTGACTTGGTGATAACCTGACTTGAGATCTAACTTCATGAAAAAATTTCCATCTTGAAGGTGTACAGAGACCATCTATACGGGAAGTGGATATCGGTTCTTTATAGTGATCTTGTTCAAAGTGCGGTATTCGATGCACATTCTCCAAGAACCATCCTTCTTTGGTACCATCACAATAGGTGAACCACATGGTGAGGTGCTTGGACATATCTATTAGTTCTTGGAGTTGTTTCTTTACCTCAGTACTCTCTAGCAAGGATTTCCTATACAACCCAATGTTCGGTAGAGGTGACTCTAGCAATAGCTGAATCTCATGCTCTACTTCCCGTTTTGGTGGTAATCCACTAGGAGCCTGAAATACTTCCTAAAAAGACTAAATAATACTATCCAAATCTTGTTTTCCTTGGTTATAAATCTCTAAAACTTCTACCCCATCTTGTTTATCCTTTAACAAAAGTAAACAAAACTAATTATGATTTGACTGAATAAGTCATTTTGCTTGGTTAGCACTTACCATAGTAACCCGTGTCTTACGCTAGTGTGCCTAGATGTTGTAGCTGATCCCATCCTTGACCCATCTGTACTAGTTTTCCCTTCTCATAAAGATAACATCCCTAACATACAAGTAAGGACTCCCAAATACCACATCAAAAGCATCAAGTGGAATAACGTCAGCTTCAAAAACATCTATATATTGGGAATTTATCCCAAACTTGACCTTACATCTTCTTGTTACATGAATTTCAACACCCTTCTTCACCCAATCCAAAGGATATGGGTGTGGATGCTCATAAGTATCAAGACCAAGCTTCTTTACAATTGCCTTAGAAATCAAGTTATATTGAGAACCGGTATCAACCAAAGCATTTACCTTAGTCCTCTTGATTTAGATTTGGATCTGGAATAGTCTACTCATCTCCTCTCCATTTTCCATGTTGGTAGTCAGCCGTGCATCCAAGCCTTTATTCTACATCGAGTAATATTCGATTTCCACCTCCCATTCTATCTTTACATCTATCATGGAATTCTTGGAGTCCTTGGTTTGGTTATTTGGTCAGTAACTCTGGATGCAACTTCCAACATGTAGCGTCATATGACCATTGATATCAAAATTCTTGCAAAAATTCTTGGGATCTTTACGGGTATTTAAAGTAGTGGTAGCTTGGTTACCTTTCCCTTTCCACTTACTCTTTTACTTGTTTACCCATAATCCTTTTTCTACCGATTTGTTGACTAATTTACTCTCGTGTCTGCTTCTCCTTACTTTTTCTCATCATCTATGTAGTATGTTTGTACACATGCTTCATTGAGATCCTTGGGTTTTGTGGAGATGACTTTTCTTCAAAGGTGAGTGTGAAGTCCTCCCAAGTATTTGGTCAAAATATCCTCATCCTCCAAATCCATGTTTAGTAACATGGCTGACCTTCGAAACTCCGTAGTATAGTCCTACACACTTTGACCATTGCCTTGTCTAAAATACTACCATTTAATCATTTGATCAATTTTATGGCCAATAGGATAGAAGTTAGCTCTAAGTAATTCCTTAAACTCTTGCCAAGATTTCACAATAGGACGTTTCTTCTTTTCACAAGTAGTTAGATGTGTTTCCCACCAAACTAGAGCATGTCCCTCCATTTTGAGATGTGCAAAGGTGATCATTTATGCCTCAGTGATATTATAGATGTTAAAATAGACTTCTAATTGTTTCAACCATTTATCCAGTAATTCTGCATCTACTTGTCCTTTAAAGATTTTGATTTCAACTTTAGTCTCAACTTTAAAAGGAGTATGTTCAGATTTTACCTTTTCTCTTGTGTTAGAAGTCTCTTCTTCATGCTCTTTCCCATAATATTCCTCATGGTGACTCTTTCCTATACCAAACTTTTCGGCTAAGCCTCGAACCACTAAGTCCATGGAGTCTTGCTTGATGGAAGTTGTCTTATGCAAATCTGCAAGTTCCTCTTGCCTTCTAAACATCCTATCCATCATGGTCTCCAACATCTCGATTCTACGGACCAAGTTCTCTTCCTCCATTTCTCCCCAAATTCTCTATTTCCACTTCTTTGTAGAAATCTCTAGATTGCAAGGTAAAGCTTCTTCACCTTTAGATCTTTTCACTGTCATACAAATTCAAGAATGAAATACCACAGTCCTGGATACTTGTTAGCTCTGATACCAAAATGATTTGTAAACTCTTCAACTTTGGAATTATTCACAAAATCACAAATTAATCGTTGTTGTTTACTTTCTATTAGAAAATAACAGAGATAGCTAGTGAATGAATTACTATTGTGCTTAGAATCAATAATTGTAGTAAAGGAAAGAATATAATCTCATAACACCAACAATTTTATCTTGGAAAACCTCCAATGGAGGAAAAACAAGTCGGGAAGGGAAATTTCTCTTTCTTCCCACTTCTATTGGCCAATTCAAATCAATAGGTATAGAATTTACAATAAGTAAGAAAGAGAAGTAGATAATATCTCAACACTTCCTTTTAGTTACTTGCTTGCTCTGTCTCAACACTCCTTTCTTCTACAAAATTATAACTTCCAAAGACTAAGACTCGCTTTCTCACTTGCTCCCATGCTTCGATGATCTTCTACACTTCTACAATCATGTATTTATAGCATTTCTCATGTCCTCTCATGAATTGGAGAATGGGAAAGTTCATGAAGGAGAAGAGATAAGAACATCCTTTCAAATTCAGAGGATGTTCGTTTTGGTTTTAGTTTTCTATCCGTAATGGCCAGGACCACCACTGCATGCGGTCGACAGCTTGGGACTACCGCCACAGGTGGCGGCAAATGCTGGTTCTATAACTACCGCAATGAGCAAGACAGTGGTCATGTTACTTAAAAGATAGAATCTCCGTTTCATTTTTTTCCTTCTTTGTCGATTTCGATGAGGTAGAGTTATTTTGGATCCCTATGGATCAAGAGAAAACTCAATCTTATGTGGATCACAACAAATGACTCGCCTTAGAAAAGTAGATATGAAGACTCATTTGGGGGTCTTGTGATTTACCACAAATAGTTATTTAATGTGACTTGATAGATAATTAATTATAACTTTTAGGTTATTTAATGTGATTTGACAGAGATAGTTAATGCTACATGTCGGGAATCTAATGGTGAAACAATAGCTCAACAACCAAGGCTGTGAAAGAGCATTAATGGTGGTGGTTAAGGTTGGTCAACTACCTATCGGTATTTAATAAAAATTAGGAAAAATTAGGGTTTCAATAGCTATAAAATGTACTCAAACCCCTCATTTTTCGTAGAGTTTTTGGATAATTTGGAGGGTAACCATTCCATTTTTTTCTATGAGTTATAAAGCCTCAAATCCGAGCATTTTGTGAAGGATTCTTGGATCTGCTTACATTGTCATGGATTTTACAACATTTAATCAATAAAATTGATGTTTTGTAGCCATTTTTTCCTTTCTTCATTATATTGTGTTCTTTTGTTTTTCCATTATATTTTTGGTATCTTGTGCATCTTTTGTTCTTTTGCATGGCTCGAATCTATTGTGTTTCATGAGAATGGAAACTTGAGTGTGGTTTTAGACTGTCTGCCTTTGTGTATCCTCTCTTACCTCATTTCACCGCTATTTTTACTCACTAGTAAACTCTCCACACCTTTTCTTTGATTTATCACCCTCATTAGCTTAGGATTTACATTTTTGCACTTTTTCTCTTCCTTGGTTCCTTGGAAGTCTAGGTTAGTTGTAGGGTAGTTGAATTTTATTTTTGTAGGAGTAGTGTTAGCATTAGGGATAGGTAGAGGAATCGGCCTTCTCGAGAGGCTTGTCTCGGTTGTGCAGGTCCCACACCTTGTCCCACACCTTGAGACAAGACCATGTTATGCAAAATTAGGGTTTTGTAATGCACATATCCTAGGGTACTACTTTTTGCACTAATATTTTTGGTACGCTTGGTGGGACAGAGGTCAATTTTCAGTGTTCGGCATAACATATGATCTTCATCTGTCATTGTAGTAAGAATGGTGTGCTTTAGTGATTTGTAGCCTTTGGAGGCTTTGTGAAGAACACTTGATGACTCCCAAGAAGAACTCAGTGGTGTATCAGTCCAAGTTCCCTAGTCATATGAGAAGGATTCGGACTCGATCCAGCTAGAGAAGAAGGAATATTTGAGAATTTATAGCTATCTCTCGGGAAGAGAAAGGATGGGAAGGCAAGTACAAAGGTCTCCATCACCACCAAATAATACCTTGTCTATGCCTCCATCTGTAGGCCATTTTTCCAGATCAACTAGAGTCCTCAAGATAATGAGGATGGAACATCTACAATAATCACTACCGCCACCAAAAAATCCATTTGTTCATTTCATAGGAAGCAATCCACTCACCCTCAATGAATAGAATCTATTCTGATGCCAACATCAAGAGAATTCCCTACTTTATAGGGAGAATCATAAAATTCATATTAATCATATCTAATACATTTTGAATGTTTGTGCCATTCACGAGATCAATGAGATACATGTTGCAGTCAAGATCCTTTCTTCTTCTCTCAAGGGTAAGGTGTTGTAGTGGTTTAGGAGCTTAAGAGTAAGGTCTATTACAGATTGGGATACATTGTGATCATCCCTCTATAACCAGGTTGGGCGAAAGGGAAGACTACTTTTCACTTTTGGAGCAACTGAATACGATCAAGAGGGATCCAAATGAGCAGATGGCCAATTTCAACTTTATATTTCAAAGGACATGGGATAGGATCCCAATGAATATGAGGTCAGCAATAGAAGGGGCATTCCTCTACTATTTGAAGGCTTTAAATTTATATATATATGTGATGATTTAGTCTATGGGAGGAGTGACTCTACATGGAGCATATGCCATTGCAATAAAAGAGAAGAGAACTACTTGATAGAGTATGGAAATATTACACCAAGGCCACCCATACCTCTTTATCTAGATATGGGGAATCTAGATACCGATAGGAGCTTGAGTGAATCCAATTCCAGTTCCTAGAAATCAAAGAATCTATGAAGCCCCCATTTCTTCTAGCATGTCCAAGGAACTCCAAGAGGTGATGAAGCAATTACATAATTTGGGGAATGAGTTAGTGACTATCAAGAGGTAGTAGGCTAAGAATTATAGACCATATCGGCCTCAAGATTAGTCAAATAGGCCTCTGTAATAGTCAAACAGACTCCATCTCAAACTCGTAGTTTAGAATCAAAAGTTAGGAAAACACTAAGTTTCAAATCCATTTCAGCCATACAATCCTAACACAACTTCAACATCCAAGGATTTAGTTCTCGTGCGAATAACATGGAACAAGCATACAATTAGTGTTATCCTTGCAATCAGCCTCACAACCAAGCAACATGCTTTAATGGTGCCCTCAAGAAGGCCTTGATGGTCCGGACATTAGGTGTGTCTCAAGAAGGAATTGAGGAGGTAAATAAGTAGCAAAAGCAGTTCCCAAGAAGCATCTCAAGCCGATACCACACTTTGGTGAACGACAGAAGAAAATTTTTGCAAACTTAATCGGTATCCTTTTCAAGGTGTAGCAACAAACACATAATTGAAGAAGAGGAACATATAGGAGGGGAAATCACCTAATCCATTAATTCCTCAGACCGCTCCAAAAAAGTAGGGAATCAACAATTTAAAAGCAGCCCCAAATGTGCAAGGCTATCCCAAGATGCTCGTTATAATGACCCACATACTACCTTAAGTTCCCAAGAAAACCATGCCAAGAAGGGGTCAACGGAAGGAAAATCCACCTCTATTTAGCATCATTGATCAAATGAGGTGATGCATGTGAACATTTCCATGTGGGAATCACTCATGATTCCAGGACAACGGGACTTACTATAGCGCAGTAATAGTGAATTGGTTCATCTTGAATGAGCCATCTAAAAGTCATGAGAAGGTTCTCACAAATTCATTGCAATAAGAAGGAGGCCAAAAAGGTATAAATTTAAAACCTCCAACATTATATTATCTTTTATCATCAGACATAAATTGGTTCACAATTGCATGATCAACTTCAAGGCAAACAACTTAGTGATGCCAAAGCAAATAGTTGATCAACTAGGCATCAAGTATGAGCCAATATTGAGAGGAGTGGTACAACTAGATGGAACATAAATATGAATAGCATGAACTAGAAGGAATTTGAATCTAGTTCTACACGCATGTCCTAATGTCATAGTATTACAAGATGTGTCTCGCTATAGACTTGCCACCACTCTCTTTCCTTTTCTGTTGAAAGACTTCACAACTAAAATCAATGGATATTTGTTTGTAGATTGGTCTCATATGCTGTTCTAGAAAATATATAGTTCCAAATTCACAATCAAATAAGAATCAATTGTTGAATTCCACATTGAGCCTCATGTACTGAGTTTGATCAACATCAACTACTCAGCTTTTGACCAGAGAATTTTCTAGGAACCCCAAAAACATGTATTAAATTCAGAAGCATTCCAAATTTGACATTGGATGAATGGGAACACAAAAGGAATGCTTCTAATCCATACAGGGAAATGGAGGAGGAAGAGCTAGGCATATACCTCTTGCATGAATAAAATACACCTCTTCCTAACATCAAAAATCTAGAGAGCAAGGATGACAATGAGGTATGGCATATATTTTTGATGGTTCAAGGAGAAAACAAGGTGCGGGAGGAGGCATGATGTTGGTATCACCACAGGGGAATCAAGTACTACTCGTTCTTCCACTTTTAATTTTCTTTCTCAAATAACATAGCAGAATATAAGGAATTTGTAGGTATTCAAGACAAAGTGAGCTAATTTTGAATCAAGTGAAAGGGAAACACATAAATAAGAATTGTCTCCTTAAGAGATACAAAAATAGGGTATGGAACCTAATTGAGGACTTTGAAGCATTCAACATGGAGTCCATACTTAGAAAGAAGAACGAGGTTGCGGATGAGCTTGCAATGATAAGGGTGAAATTTAATTTTGTTGACAACATTAAGAGAGATAAGACATAACCATATATCAAGGTGGTTGTGAGGCCTATAGTTCTAGATAACAACACAAGTTGGAATTTTTTTGAGATCGATCGGTAGATAATTAATTTCCTACATGAGGAGGTTGAATTCTCAGCAAAAAATTAGAAGTTAGAGCAATTATACGAGATATCGGGTAGTGCAGCTACAAATGAATAAGATGCCTAAGGGGTTATTGACCCTAGATTCAATTTTCAAACCAAACGACCGGTTTAGAAAAGAAAAGGAAAACATCTAGGTCGGAAGAGAAGAGTTGAAGCCCATTGTGATTGGAGAAGGTAAAATACTACAAATTGGGAAAGTGAGTAATGAACCGGAGAAATATAATTTTGTATAGCTTTTCCAAGAATTGCCACATGTCTTTTAATTGAGCTATGAAGTCCCGAGAGGGTTTAATCCAAAGGTGCCACAACACACTATCAAGTTGTATTCGGAGGCCAAGCCCTTCAAGAAAAATAAAAATCCAGTCAATCCGCATATCGAAACTCTCATGAAGGAGGATTTGAACAAGCTGATAGAGGTGATCATTATAATTGTAATCAAACACTCAAGATAGGTTGCAAACTTGGTTCTCGTCAAGAATAAGAATGAAAAAAATCAGGTTGTGCGTGGAATTCCAAGACCTAAACAAGGAGTCTCTCAAGAATCACTATCCACTACCTTCAATGGAGCATATTTTGTAGGTGGTAGCTAGTTCGAATGATTATCCCTCTTCGATGGATATTCATGCTACAATCAGTCATGGTAAAAGAGGAGGACCAATTCAAAACTTCCTTCACTATAAAATGGGGCACATATTCCTAAAGGAAGATGTCATTTGGATGTCAAACTCCAAAGTAACTTTCCAAAGGAAAATGGATATGGTGTTTAATGGATTGATCAACAAAATAGTGCTCATGTATCTAGATGATATCATTGTGCTCTCTAAAAATCCCGAGGACCACCTCTTCTATCTCAAGAAGGTATTTCAAAGGTGTAGGAGATTTAGAGTATTGTTGAACTGAAAAAAACACATATTTCTATCCCATGAGGGAAATATCCTAGGCCACATCGTGTCAAAGAAGGTATTGACCATTGATCCAAAGAGGGTATAAGCCATTTAATCATTGTTGTTACCAAGCCTCAAGAAGGCTCTCCAAATATTCTTGGGAAGAATCAACTTTGTTCAAATATTTGTGCTAGATTTTGCTACTCTCGTCAAACAAATAAATATGATGTTGAAGAAGAGTATGGAATTTAGGTGGATAACGAGAGGAAAGGCAAGATTTGAGGCTATAAAAAATGTTATACCATAGGCCCCAACTCTTGTCAATCTAGAATTTTTCAAACAAATCATGCTCTATTCCGTTGGAGTTTCGGATACCATCTCTCAAATTCTAGTGTAGAAAAATAAAGAAGGATCTAAGCATCTAATCACTTTCTTCAACTAAAGTCTAGAAGTTTAAGCAGTTGGTCACAAATAATAAAATTCAGCTTCTAGTATCCCATAAGGGAGTCAAGGATTTCCTCTTAAACAGGATTTGAATCAAAAATGGGAAAGTTGGATCACCTGAGTAATGGAATATGATATTGAGATTAAGGTCACTAAGTTAGTTTTGGAAAAGGATCATGCGAGCACTTGGATTCTAGTTGACATGTGGAAGTAAGTAACCAAGGGAGGTTGTTTTAGTATTGTAGGAAGTTCAAGAATAGGCTGCAGAAAATATACCCACTCCTTGTTGGACTTGGAATATGGTGTGCTTCCTTCAAATAGGTTTATGTTATCCAGACTGAGTAGAGAAAAGAGAAGGTATTTCAGACTCTAGACCATCTCGTATGTCCTCATTGATGATGTTTTATTCAAGAGGGACACAAACAAAAATCTCCTAAGGTGCATTGGAATAGATCAAGATGAAAGAATACTACGGGAATTTCATGATGGAGAGGATGGAGGTCATTTCACTATGTGAGTGACAAATCTCAAAATTATGAAGGTAGGATTTTATTGGCCTACGATATTTAGTGACTACTACACTTGGGTCAAGAATTATAAAAAGTGTGCATTCCTTATAGGTAAGGAGAAGCTCACAACAATTCCTTTGCATCATATCTCAAATGAACAACCTTTCATGCAATGGGTATTGTACTTCATTAGATTCATCAATCCACATTATAGCCAAGGTCATAAATGGATTCTAATGGCAATAGATTATTTCACCAAGTGGACCAAGGTGTTAACACTCAAGGAGGTGAATGATTCTAGCATACTGGACTTCTAAAAAGGAATATTGAAAAAAATTTGGAGTCCTAACCACTATTATATCGTATAATGCTTTAGAATTTCTTGGCTCAAAGATTACGAGAAGGGCTATTAGGAATGGGATTTATTTGAGCACCTCTTCAAAATATTACCCCTGTGGTAATGTGACCAAGAAAAGAATCCAAAATAAAAATCTACCGAAGATCATTAGGAGGAATTTGGATGAAAATCAAAGGACATGGTATACAAAGCTCAAATCATCCTTATGGGTGGATAGGATAACACCAAATAGGTCAACAGGAAATTCACCTTACAAGCTGGTCTATGGGAGAAAAATAGTTCTTCCCATCTCACTATAGTTGCCAGATTAGAGCTATTGAAGCATCTAGAATTGTCTAAATTTGAGCCCATGGAGGCTAGGTATGCATAAATTATGTAGCTGGAGGAGACAAAAGAACATGCAATGTATACCTTGGAAAAGGATCAGGCCTTAATCAAGAGGTCATTTGACAAAAAGGCCAAAGAAAGAAACTTCGAGGAAGGGGACCTAGTGCTAGAATGGGATGCGAGATCGAGAAAACTGTGATGCATTCCAAATTTGATGTAATATGTAGTGGACCCTACATGGTTACAAAATATAGAAACAAAAATGCTTTCCACTATCCAAGTTGGATGGATAAGAGATTATGATTCCAATCAATGTAATTTACCTCAAGCACTATTATTGAAGGGAAAATCCTCACCCTTGTACATATTAGTTTAGAATTTGTAATTCCTCCAAGTTCTTGCAGCACATTGTTCTATTGTAGTTTAGGTTTTCTTTGAGATAAGTGCTTGTGCACACTGCAAATTTTCACTTGGAACATGTATGATTTTGTATCTTTGTACAAAATTTTTGTCATGGTTTCCCTTACACAATGCATTTCAGATTGTAATGTTGATGGTGAAAATTAGATTTTGGAGGTATATTTCAAAGATATATCACTTAGCACCAGTCCAAGTAGTACTTCGAGTAATTCAAGGGAAAGTATTCAATTACAGAATAGTTCAAGTTGTATACTGACTCCATGCGATATAGATGTTTAGAGATAGTTGTTCTCTCCATCTAGCAAGCAGTGATGTCCCCTGGAGGTTTCCAAACTACTATCCCAACTTTTCACCCATGTAGATTTTGATAACCTATTCAGATTTATAGTACATGATTATGATGTGTAGGTGACTATCAAATTCAACCCTGGCTTGAAGAGGAATACAATGCTTAATTTTACTTGGTTAGACCCGCATCTCATTTCGCAACCTAACCTCATCACCTAAACCTTACACAATTATTTATTAATTACCTTGTAATTGATAAATCCACATCACCTTACCTACCACCTCATTTTGCCACCTCATCATGACCTAGTCCTAACCCTAAACTAACCTAATTAAGACCTATAACTTGGTCCACACCTACACCCATGACTAATGACCCCTTTCTCGCACCCAAAACCGACCTTCTAGTCACTTGACCAAGCCCGCAACTAATCTCTCGGAGAAAAGCAGGGAAAGTGGGCTATTTTACTAAAAATAGCCTACTTTTTCCTTACCGATACCGGTTCCTACTCGACCGCCGGTTACGTAACCGCCATCGGTTCCCTGTAAATGGGCTCCCCAAACCAAAAACAGAGGTCGAAGGATTTTTGGATCGAGAGAGAGCATCAGGAGCGATCAAGAGAATCCGGATCTTTACTTGGCTGAGCAGAGACAAGTGAAGAGACAAGAAGAGTTTGCAGCAAAGGAGATCAAGCCCAAGATCGCAATCGATACTGAGCCCCGTGATACTCAACCGATCATCGGGAGGGAGATATCTCATCTTCTCGTGTCGTGCCATCCTACCTCGCTTCGCTTTGTCATCGAGTTCTTGACTCGCATCTTCATCAATAACCAAGAAAGTTACATCTTGCATGTCCTTTTAATAATACTTTTAGACTTTTGAATCACAAATTCCTCACAAATCCATTCCTAGATCCACTACCCTAAGAACATATTGCATCTAACTATCCTTCATTTACTTCATCACCTCATTACCTAATATCACCCATATACTAGCCTTACAAACAACACAAATACCCTACAACAACAACCACCCCACAACACAACTAACCCATAGATCCTAGACCCTACCGATATCGGTTATCAGTAACCGCATCGGTTATTGTGGTTCAAAACCAGAAATCAGCCTTTCCCCTACCTGTTTCAACAAAGCAACTTAATTGATATTTTACAGTCTTTGGTGTTAATTCATATTAGCAGGGAAACTGACCACCTTCGAAAGGAAGTTTTATATTTCCTGGCCCAAGGCGCTTTCTCATTTATTGTCTAATCAAAATCTTGTGGTCTTGTGTTCTTATTTCATAGTAGTCCTTCCAAGACAAAAAGGAGTTCTTCGCAGTAACACCGATCTTTCTCTACGGTACGCGCACACCATCTCGACATTCAACAGTATTCCTCCTAGCCCTAACCCTTATCTGCTTTCTAAAAGGAATGAAAGGATAGAAGCAACTCTATTCCCGTAAGTTTCTAAACATTCCGAGCGAAACATTTTGGCACGCCCGGGGGACCCATTTTGGGTTTCTTTATTTCTTGCTTGCTTTCATATAGGGAGCATACTTGTTGTTTTATTCTTCTAAAGATATTCACAAGGCTTTTGTATAATTTCGGTAAAAGAACTTGCTTTGCTTTTACATCTTGCATTAGTGAAAGTCATCTCTTTTGCTTCATCGAACATAATTTTCGATTTGGGTTTAAAACACGTGCATTGCATTCCTGCTTGCTGTTTTCAATTCTAGTGAACGTAGATTAAGTAACAGGTCGTACACGTGGGGGTGATATCCATGGTATTGACAAGAAATTAATCTTACTTTCACTGCACAACACATACCGAATCACTTCACAATTAACTCAACAGCTCAAACATCCCCCCTTTTCCGCGGTATTCCTCCGCCCGATTGAGGTAACCTTATGAGCCAAAACAAACTTGACATTTCCCCTAAGTCTTTTGTTTAGGATTGACATCATTCTACGTCTAAAGGCATAAGCCCACAATAATTAAAATTAACCCTAGGGTTAGTCTCTGGATTTACGTGTGCATCTTGCTTGTTTTTAGTTCTGTTTTCTCTTATATACTCTATCTTCTCGTGATTACCTCAATAATTTGATAAATATACTAAACGTTGTTAAAAATCAAATTAGCAGCTTTTTTTATATCTTTCTTATACTGCTTTATTACACCGACATCGTTACTCGACCGACGCCGGCTATAGTATAACCGACATCGGTTATCGACCGATATCGCCATACATCGTTTTTCCAGCTTCCCGACAAACCAAAGAACCTACCAATTTTACCAGTCTGAGTTTGTTTCTGTTCCTGACAGATTGAAACCCTACTGTGAACTCCTGTCCATGGTTGTTATCACTCGAAAGCAAGCCGCCGCCATGGTTTCACATGCTTGCTCTGTTTCTTTTCCTGAATCACCCCCTTCACATTCTGTGGGGAATCCTACGGATACCAGCGAGGTTCCTAAAATTCCTGTGGGAGATAAGGACTTTGCCAAGTTTCTGGATGCTAATCCTAGTGCTGTACAATACTATTTGTCTCATGCCCCTGACCGTACGCCCGATGGTCAGCTCCTTGTTGGTATGCCTATTAGTATAGCTGCTCATTTAGCTCCCACTCCGCCTGATGACACCGCCTTGCTTCCCGCATCTTTAGCCCCGTCTCCCAATCCGATGGCTTCAGAGGTTCATACGACACATTAGCATTACTTTCCTTTGGTTAATCTTGACCCCACATATCACTACCACCGACCGCCCCTACCTCATCTCTCTCTTGCACCGCTCCGCTCATGACTTGCTCTCTCGCCACCTATCCACACGAGCTTTCCTTCTCAAGCTCCGCCTACCTTTTCATTCCCATACACGTATCCAGTGACCTCAACATCCTATATGGGACATCCCTATTCGGTCACCTCAACATATTCATCCTCCATACCTTATCAACACTTAACCCCACCATTGTCTCAGCGAGGCCCTTGGCCCAATTTGCCTCCGTTTACCACAACCGCACCCTCATCTCATCCAACCACAGATTTCATCAAACAAATGATGGACAAAATGCATAATCTGGAGGCTTCTGGTTCAGGAAGTCGTAGCGCCTTGACATACGAGCAAGTTTGTCGAGCCTATTCACCCTTCTCGTCCCCTTCATTCATATCCTCCTCAATGGGAGTTGCAAAATTTACTCGCTTTTAATAAGTAAAGAGGATCCTCAACAACACTTGCGATCATTTAGACATGCTTGTTATTTGATTGCTCATGATGATGCCTTGTACTCCACACCTTTCCCATGTCCTTATCAGACCCGCCTTGAGTGGTACAAAGGCTTTAACCCAAAGACTCAATCTTCTCTTTAACCAACTAGCCCAATCTTTCTTGATCATTTCTCCATTAACATTGCCAAGAAAGTATCTATCACCGACCTTTATGCCATCCGACAATTCAAGACGAATCTATCGCAGATTTCGCTGACGATGGCGTGGCCTTATCAACCAACTTACATATGCCTTGCCTCAGTCGAACTTATCGAAATTTTTACGCGGCCTCGCGCTAAGCACATCTCTCCTACCCTCCAAATTCAAACTTTCCGTACATTTGATGAGGTTTTACCATGGCTCGAAATTAGAAATTCGAGCCTTAGAAGAAGAGAAATTGCGGTCACGCAACAAAACCCCACTTCGAACTCCGCATTCTACCAATAAGCCAAACACCACCCCTCCTCACGCATCCACTTCTTCGAAATCAAAAGGAGCTGTCCACGCGGTGATGGTCAAATCTCAAACACCGCCTCTAATACCCCACCAAAACCACCTATAAGTACAAAGCCGAGCCCATCAATTACACTCCTCGGGAGAAACTTATGGTGTCATCTTGGAAAAATTGCTCAAAGCCGGAGCTATCACCTTGCCTCCTGTTAAACCCCACTCCGGGTTTGATTCCACCCGCGCTATACCTTCCTGGTACAAAGAAAATGACTTCTGTAACTTTCACCGCGTAAAAGGACATAGTCATGAAAACTGCAAGATGTTGAAAAACATAGTGCAGGAAATGGTTGACGCAGGTGATATAACCCTCGATAACCCTAATGCCCCTGCCAACCGAAATCTGAAAATATTCAACAAACCATTCCCAAATCACTCTTCTAACAGTAACATAAACCAGGATATCTTAGCCGAGGAAAGTGTTCATGAGATCCATGCAGTCTTCGACTCCCAGCCAAAAGCCTCTATCGAGAAAATTTTGAATCAAGCCTCTTCACTAACGCAGGGGCCCGAACCTCCTTCACCACCATCAAACCAAGGTGAAATCATTCCTTTACCCATAAAGGAGTTAACTGCCCAGAATTTTCTTCTCATCGATGAGTCTTCTTATACCACATCCCTACAAGACTGCGAACGGATGTTATCTAACTTATCTATTTCCCAAACGTCTCCTCCTACCGCTCTTGCTGCACAAGAGGAAGGCTCGCCACTCCTTTTGTCATCCTTAGACGAGAAATCTCTCACCGACATCACCGAATTCTTTAACCATAACAGACCCTCTCAAACATGCCCTCCTACCTATTAGTTCTTCATCGCCTAAATCTTTTCAACGACCAGTCGACCTCTTAACATCTATTGATACAGTGCCTCATCTACCCCCTGTATCACACCCACAGTGGACTGGAATCACAACCCGTCTTTCTTCCGTACAAAATTTACAATTCACGCCTGAAGACTGTTATTCTCCAGAAGATAGACGAGTCCTATGGGAACGTTTGAGTACCCCCTATTCTACTCAAATGCAGATGACCGATCCAGATACCTCTACCATATACCCGAAGTGTTTACAGAAACTCAAAATGCCTATGTCCTCATCTTCATCCCCCGAATCTCTACCAAGTATCTCATCCACCTCTATTAACCTAACCAAATCTTCCCCTACACTTGGGACCTCACCAATACCCAGCCTAACACACCCGCCTAAGCGACTAGATTTATCCAAAAATAAAGCCGCCCCGCCACTTAGGAGACAAACTCCATCCGTGCCTCTATCACAATCAAAACCATCATCGTCACACCTACCTTCCATATTGGGACCTCATCCCTCCACCTCGCATCAATATATCATACCTCCCGCGCTTTCAAAACAACCTACGCCTCCTACACCCATACAGAGATCAAAGGATATATCAACGTTGTCACCCCACGTATCCCGTCCACCCATCAACCCTAAACAAACTCCATCATCAAAGGATTTATTTTCTCGTCACTCCCTTTCTCCGTGGTTGTCCCGCTACCACGCCATCTCGTAGCCTCATCATCTAACCAACTGAACGTAGCTCCTGCGCCAAAGAAACCACGTTTAGTGAAAACCACGTGTCAACACCCCTTGGCTAAACCACCACCCGTATGAACCAACCATGCCCAAACATTACCAAAACCCGCACAACCAATGCCCTCATCCTCCTCCGATTTTGACCCACTCAAAGGATCTTACGCCAAAATCCTTGCTATGTTGGTGGAGAATGCGACCATTTCCCTACCCCCACTTAGACCTTATGACCCATCTAAACCTCGACCTATAGGTTATGATGAGTCTAAAATCTGCGCTTATCACCGCACACCAGGACATGATGTGGAGGGATGCAAAGCTTTAAAACCATCCTTCGTCACCACCTCTCTCGATAGAAAGGTTAAGAAAGACAACTTACGAAGGGAGAGACCTTTAGCTTCACCCCTCTCCTATACCATCTCGTCCCCGCCTCACCAAGATCTATCATTATTACAACCCCACCTCTCGAAGACCATGATTTATCCCAACCATCTTCCTCATCTCATGTCTACGAGATTAATATGATTAGTGTTGCTACTCGAGCGCAGAAAAAAACAACGAGAAAGCAAAAGAAAGCACACTCGCGTCCTCTCTTTCTCCTTCCACCATCCCGATCGCACCACCACCCAAAGTGGTTGTTCAGGACCCGCTTACCCCATCTCTAATGGAGTTGCCCATCGAGCCATGATCAAACAAACACCTTCACCAATCACCCGTAAAATGACACTTTATGATCTAATTCGACTTCAATCTCATCGACAAGCTCTCGTTGAAATTCTTCAAGGGATCGAGGTCTTACCTAATGAAACCCTACGCTCATACTCTCCATTCTTACACCCAATCACGCTTGCTTCTCTCACCAAACAATCCACTCGCCCCAACTTCTTCTTCCTCTCGCACAACAAGTCATTGCAGCAGCTGGCCCGAAGACGAAATTGTTGACTTTGGTACAAGATCCCGACCCTCGCTTCTTTCATCTCAAATACGCCCGGACATTCGGTACGCTGTGTTATGATTGACGGGGCGCTAGCCTAAACATCATCTCTTCAAAAGCCTTCCAACAAATGAATATCCCTTCTAGCTACATGTGTGCCAATCCCATCATGTTGCGGTCATTCAATGATGCTATTACCTCTACCTTAGGCACCGTGATCCTTAACATTCGTGTAGGACCACGTACTTTACCCGAACTCTTCTATGTCCTTGAGGGAGAGTTCCAATACAATATATTGCTAGGTCGCCCTTGGATCCGGGCTATGGGATGCGTTCCCTCAACCTTACATAGATGCATAAAATTTGAATACGAGGGGAAGTCCTACACCGTAAAAGCTGATCCTCCCCCCTTTAAAACCTGCAATATGATATACCGCCCTAATGATGTGCTTGTACCAATCAAGACACCCATTCATTCAACCCAACCATCCTCTTCAAATGTGCCTCAACCATCCACCTCAACCGCACCTACACCTTCAAATGAAACCACTGTCGCAAAAACCACTTCCCTTCCTGCAGCTAATATCCCAACCGCAGACCCCTTAGTAGATGTTTTTCAACGCCTTACGCTGGGGGAGTATCGCCTATATAACGTTAGTTCTTTCCATACCCCACAGGAGTACGGATAGGTACATGCACATCCTACCTATGACCGTCGTGTGGGGGAAGTAATCCCCTACGGACCACCTCACTGCCGCACTAACCTAACATATGGGGGTGTCGACGCATCTTCCGTTGCCCCTGAGCCCCTCTTGGTGTGGTTCCTTTCCAATCTGATTTTCAATACCTGACAAATCGTCGCTTTCGCCCTCACCTTCTTGACTCGCTGTGCTTGGAAAGGCTTTGGTTTTGGTCTTTATGAACAAGGCCGACATACAATCATCCCCATAACTACACGCAAGCACAATGATCGTAGTGGTCTCGGATTTCTGGGAACACTTACACCGGGAACCTCGTCAGCTTGTCTTCTAGAAGACAACGACGCCACCCCTACCGAACCATCATCACCCATTTTGCCTTTGTCACCCACGAGTCGATAGATCCCGAATCTATCCCTCCTAACTTTTTTTTTTTTTTTTTTTCATAAATGCTATCTTCCTAGGTCCTCTCACTTATCAACGCGATAATGAGGACACCTCTTCTATCCCCTTCTCGTATCCGCATGATCAAGAGGACTCACCTTCAATTAACGTTGTTGAATGCCGATGATGACTCCATCCTCACTTACCTCGCGCGATGACTCTTATATTCAACGCGCCTTACCATCTCAAACTCAAACCATGCCGAACGAATCTACTATTGAAATCAACATCCACACGGAGGAGGATCTCACATTGTGAAGATCGGACAATCCCTTAACGCATCGTAACAAGTCACCTTTACTACCTTTCTCCGCTTTCGCAAACCAAGCTTTCGCTTGTCCTACGCCGACATGCCAGAATTGATCCCGACATTGCCGCCCATAACATTACACCAAACCCGATTCCAAACCAATTAAATGTAAATTGAGAAAATGCATCCACGCATTGCCCTCTCTGGTCAAAGAGGAGCTTCAACGACTTCTTTCTCTCGCTTCCTTCATTCTTCCTATTGACTATCCTCAATGGATTTCTAACATCGCACTGCTACTAAAGCGACGGGGACTTCGATATGCACGGATTTCTAGGATCTCAACCTCGCTTGCCCTAAGGATGACTTCCCCCTACCTAGTATTGACCAACTTGTTGATCTCACTGCAGGCCATGAGATGCTCTCTCTCATGGATGGCTTTTCAGGATACAACCAAATTTTGGTTGCACCCGCCGATCAACATAAAACTACCTTCATAACTCCTTGGGGAACCTTCTGTTACCGTGTAATGCCATTTGGCCTTAAGAATGCTGGTGCAACCTATCAACGGGCTATGACCTACATTTTTCATGACATTATGCACACTATCCTTGAAGATTACGTCGATGATCTTCTTGGCAAATCTAAACATCGCAGTGAACATCTCGATGTTTTAACCATTATTTTTGACCGCCTGCTACAATATTCTCGTCCGCCTTTCAACCAAAGAAATGTGTCTTTGTGTCCTTTCGGGAAAACTTCTCGCTTTATTGTCTCTCTGCATGGCATTGAGGTCGACCCATCTAAAGTCAAAGCTATTCTAGAAATGCCCCCACCTACCAATCTTAAACAATTGCGTAGTTTACAAGGTAAGCTCCAATCTATCCGACGTTTCATCTCCCAACTCTCGATCGATGTCAACCTTTCCATCACCTCCTTAAAAAAGACATTGACTTTCAATGGAGTGAAGAGTGCCACCAAGCCTTTGAGGCTCTCAAAGCTTATCTCTTGCAGCCACCCGTGCTTATCCCACCCCAGGACGACCGCCCTTTCTACCTTTATCTTTCCGCCACCGACCACGCTGTAGGGGCCATGCTTGCACATCGTGACTCTGAGAATCGAGAACAAGCCGTTTATTATATAAGTCGTACTTTGGTGGACTATGAGACTAGGTATACACATGTAGAAAAGTTGTGCCTAGCCCTATCATTCGTGGCCACCAAACTCCGACACTACCTTCTGAATCACAAAACTTTCATCATCACCAACACGGACCCCATCCATTACATGTATGCCAAACCTCATCTAAACCAACGCATCGCCAGATGGCTCATGCTCCTCGCCGACCTCGACCTTGAGTTTGTCCACCAGAAATCAATCAAAGGACAAACCATCGCAGACCAACTTGCGGAAGCCCCTTTACCAGGGGAACAATTTACCAATTTTACATTCCCCGACGAACTCATCGCCACTCTTTCACTCAGGGAGGAGTCGTATCCAATGACCCTCTTCTTCGATGGATCCAAATGCCAGCGACAAGGAGGAGCCGGCGTTGTTCTCATTCCTCTCGACGCTGAGCCTATGCCTCTCTCATTCCGACTCGATTTCCCTTGCACTAATAATACAGCGGAATACGAGGCCCTTGTTCTGGGTCTCCAAGTTGCGTTACACTTAGGTATCAAATCTATCAATATTTTTGCGACTCTCAATCGGGTAGTCAATCAAGTTATGGGCATCTACCAATGCAAAAATGAGGAACTTCAAAAGTACAAACACTACGTGGATTCACTTCTAGCCTTATTTACTCGCTATTCTATCCAAACCATTCCCCGCTCCACTAACAAATTTGCGGATACTATGGCTTGCTTAGCCTCGCAAATTCCAGCTTCATCAACTGACTCTGACATTTTCGTCTTGGTCCAACAACTCTTTGCCCCATCTTATTCAGCCTCGGTTGTTTGTACGATAAATAATGTGTCTGCTAATTCACAGGATACCTGGTATCACCAATTTCACGACTACCTTACAACCTCTATTCTCCCATCTGACCTTACTAGTACCGGAAACGCGCGTTTCTTAAACGCGTTTCTCGTTATGTCATTATGGGGGGACTCCTTTATAAACGTGGCTTTGATGGCATCCTCCTTCGATGTCTCATCGGTGCAGAGGTCACCCATACCATCCAACAAGTCCATGACGGTATTTGTGGCGGACATTTTAGCGGCCTTGCCGTGGCCAAACGAATCCTTCGCCTAGGTTATTATTGGCCTACTCTCAATAACGATTGCTACGAATATGTTAAGCGTTGTGTTATGTGTCAACAACATGCCAACCTTCAACATACTCCTAGCCACCCGCCACAGTCGCCCGAGATCTTTGCCTTTCTCACAATGGGGTTTAGACCTTATTGGTGAGATTCATCCGCCTCTTCGCAACGCCACCGATGGATTATCACAAAGAACCGAATATTACACAAAATGGGTGGAGGCTATTCCGCTCATTTCAACTAAAAAGAAAAAATCAGAGTTCATTAACCACCACATTATCTCGCTGCTTTTGGTGTTCCTCATCGCCCGATAATGATAATGGAAAATCTTTCAAAAACAAGTTGTTGCAGACTTTCATGACAACTTTGGTATCAAACTCAGCTTCTCATCACCCTACTATCCACAAGCAAATGGACAAGCTCAATCCTCTAATAAAACCCTAACCAAAATCCTCATGAAAGTTGTCAATGAATCCGAAGAAATTGGCACGATCACATCCCCTTTGCCCTTTGGGCTTATCGTACTAGCATTCGTACTCCACTAATGCCACACCTTTTTCTTTGTATATGGTACCGAGGCTGTCCCGCCTCTCAAGTACAAATACCCTCCCTTAGAATATCTCTTCAGATATTCTCACCAACGATGATTTCCGCCAAGAGCGTTAGCCCAATTGAGCTTCTTGACGAGCGCCGCCTTACACTCTCTTGATCACCTCCAAATCTATCAAAAACGTATCAAGCGTGCTTATGATAAGTGACTTCATGAGCGTACTTTAAGGTTGGTGATCTTGTCCTCAAAGAGAATCAACATGTAACCAAACTAGAAAAGAGCAAACGTGGAAAATTTGCTCCTAATTGATTGGGCCTTATATAATCACTCACACTTATGGATCGTGCACTTATCGCTTAGCTTCGCTTAATGGTAAACTCCGAGCTCGAACCCCTTAATGCCTTGCATCTTCGACCATTCTACTCGTTGAATTTAGTGTTATATCACTTCTTATCTACCTCGCCGCTCGTCCCTCGAGCTCACTTACCACCACATACACTTTGTTTCCTACACCTCATAATAAAAATCAAGCTCACATAGTTTGATTCTCACTTCACCTCAAAGAATGCCTTCCTTTTTAGTCTAGTCCATGACTTCAAAGTATTAAAATAAGCCGTATTCTTATGGGATTTTCTTGAGTCAAACTTCCTACAAAACTAGATGCTTCACGTCAAAAGGACATCTAGCTATCTACCTTATATATAGATCGCTCCTCGAAGGACAAATATATGCCAAACTATTGCTGCTATTATATATAGATCGCTTCCCGAAGGACAAATGCACTAAAATCATATCTCTACTATAAATAGATCGCTTCTCAAGGACAAATAGCTATACACAATCAGCCTTTTATCGAAGCTTCTCGCATTGATCAGCTTTGTGAAGACCTCAAGAATAGTACAATCAATATCCTCAGAGACTTCCCGCATCGATCACTTCTATATTCAAGAAAATAAAGCCTCATTCAAAAGAACTTTTGAGTCATGGACTTGTCTATTTAGGGTAGGTTCTCTTCGCCGTAACACTCGCTTTGTAACAAGTTCTCTCAGACTCTCCTATATCATCCACCTCACCTCACCATTTGTTTCAACTCAAGGGACGTGACGTACACCCGATATATTGTGATCATACAACTCTTTTCACCTATTGACTTCTCGTCTATGCACGGTACCTAGGGCTTCAAGCTCGTTCTACGTTGTGTGGTTTGTTTAGCTCTTTTCACCTACGGAGCACTCTTTCCTCTTTTTGCCTCGCATCTAGGATTGTGTGTTGATGATCTTAATCAGACATGGTTCCTTCTACTTGGGTAGGCTAACTTTCGCTTCCCTTATACCTTTTACAACATCACCAATTCATTACCAACACCAACAACCTTACCTTACCAATATTAATATCAATATTTTTACCAACCAACCAATTGCCTAAACCGTACCAAATTGCCTAAATTCACCTCTCCCTGGTCCTAAGGGAGAACTACATCGGTCTGAGGCCCCTCCTTGCTTTGTGCAATGGGCTATGTAGGCAGCACTTCGGAGACATGGGGTCTCCCAAGGTTAGCTCGACCATCCCCTACCATAACCTATCATGTGTGGTAAATATAAATATTTTTGTGTATTTCTATTTAATCACATTCCTCTTTATCCTTTTTCAAAACACCAAAAATCACAACGCAAACATTCTTATTATTATCATAACTCAAATCAACATACATATTCAGTTTTATTTAGATGTTAAACAAATACGTCTTCTCTATCATCGACACGCAGGTCGGCATCCTTATTTATTCTTATACCTCGATAACATTTACTTAGACCCTCACGACTCATCCCGACCCAGGAGATGATCGTGATCGTCGACGCCTCTCGCCGGCCCTCTCCGTCCTCAAAGGTACCACGGCTATTGGTACCGCCCACTGATCTACCAATCTCTCCTGTAACATATGAATACGCCCTCTCGCATGGAGGAATCCAGCCTCTAGTCTCTCTGCTCGTGACTCCGCAACCGCTAACAATCCTCTTGTCTCATTCATCTGCGTTTGGAGCTGATGAACTAAACTCTGCAGACGATCTCTCTCCGCTGTAATCACAGCTATGTCAGGGCGATCACGTACACCTCGCAGCTCTGCTACCCACCATAACCTATAGGCCTCTCGCTGCCTAGCATCCATTACCCTGCGATCGGCTGCTATCTCCTCTGGCCCTTCTGGAGGTGTTGGCCGGGAGGTGAGAATGCTGCCTCGGCATCGATCCTCATATATGGTCTATAAGCCAGGGGTATATCCTGCACAAATCCAAATTGTCACCGCACGCGATCTAGAGGAATCCTCTCATACTCACCTGGCTTGTGCCCCGCGATCCACCTCAATCGCTCTACACCCCTCAACTCCTCAGCTATGTTCTCTGTTACCATATAGTTCCCGTAAGGCCTCCAACAGATATCCGCAATCGTCACCCTCTCCCATACCTGCCTGTAATACTCAATGTCACCCGTCACGACATGGGATCTTGCCTCTTGTTCTGACTGGACCCATCGTCTGAATCCCAACCTCTCGTATCTCCGGTCTCTCCCGATCGATGGGTCGGCTATTGTCGCACACAAACAATGTGCTCATAGGCCCAACAAAGGTAATAAGTATGAACAATCCAAAGGTCGCCCCGTGATTTCACCTACAAGCCCATAAACCCCTGTATAACTCCGCCAAATATGCAGGTGCCCATGCAAAAGTCACGTTCCTTTCTATCATCTCCCAAATAACACACATCAATGCCTTTGGAAATCTTCCCCCATCCGCCCTCGGTAATGCATAATACCCTACCGCTATCATTAATATCACTGCTAACCTTGTCTCCTCAGGGTGTGCTGCATACATTATCCCATATGTGAATGTCAAACCTCGCTGTGTCAAATCTCGTGCGTATGGACCAAATACTGCTGTTATCGCTCCCCGCGCCACGCTAGGTAATGCCTGATATACTGGTTTTCCTGTAATAGGGAGTCTCAAAATACGGAACACATCTTCCAATGTTACTGCTATCTCCCCTCGCTTGCGCATAGAAGGTATTCTTCTCTGGATTCCATCTTTCAATCAACGCCTGCAACATAGCATGGTTATGTGCGATTCGTGAATAATAGCGGATTCCACTTAACCCCAAACGATTTATCAATGTCCATTCAGCTGGTGTTACATCCGCTCGGATTCGTGACAACAAAGCTACTGTACACTATCATTCATCCTCGCCCCGCCTCGCCTCGCATACGCCACAACAACAAATAACCATTCAATCCATCAAATCCCTAAAGTTTTTTTTTCACATTCTCGAAATTCCTCCAAGAATCGGTATCGGGTTATAAATAACCGATTGAAGTTCAAGAACCGATACCGTTATCCCTAACCGCTATCGGCCATCACAATTACATACACCTTGCCTAAACAACCACCTACGACAATAAATTGATCGCTTATTCCTCTCTCGTATACACACATATACCCGAAACCCCGATTACCTACCCCATAACACTCACCTCACCTATAACCCTTGCTATCACGTTTTCTTTCTCATATCTACCCACTTAATCTCCTCCTCCTATTCACAAAACATGCAAACACCAAATTACAACCAAATCGCTTACCTCTTGGGTCAGCAGCTTGAGGTGGAACTTGTCTTCCTCTCGCCCATGCCTCGGATGCTTCTCCTCGCTCACCATGCTCACCACCCTTTCAAATATAGCTTGATTTCTCGCCTTCTTGATCTCAGCACACAATCACGCCCTTCTGCCTCTTTCCTCCTTATCACTCAAATCTCTCATGCAATTACTTGTCTCAGTCAAGTAAAAAAATACGCGCATTCACGTATTTAACATCTTTAACGCATGCCTGCTCTCAAAATAAGAACTTCAAATGCCACCTACGCTTTTCTATTTTTAGAAAAATCTCATTTTGAATAACCGTATCGGTTACCTAACCGATATCGGTCTATACTATACCGACATCGGTTAGCTAACCGACGTCGGTCACATACCCACCTTTTTCAAAACATAGTCCTTTTCTTTATTTTTTATCTAATTTTTGAGGCGCCCGCCTCTTTTTCCTGCATACCAACACCGATAGCTATAATCTTTTCATCAAATCCACATCTCATTACGATTTCATCCATATCATCTATCTACATTACCAAAACAAACAAATCATCAACAAACGATATCAAAAACCATTAATCTATATACCATTTGGATCCAACTTAACAGCTACATACATACATTTTCATAAAATCAGTGACAAAACATACAACATTTCATAATACAACATGTCAATTAAACTCATCATTTATATCTACATACATCCCATCAACAAAAGACATCAACATCATTAATATATAACACCATGTAAATCCAACTCATCATACATCAAATATCACAAACCATCGACAAAACATTTAACGCATTTTTAAACACAAAGATGTGGATCAAAACATCATATCTATATATATATATAAGGTTTCAAATATACAATGTGCCCCGTGATCGGGGCCTCTCGTGATCTCATAATACAACAAAGCCGGCACGCAGCCGCAATAACCGCAAAAACCTCAACACGGCTCGCAGCCGGTCTCTCATATCAAAACATACTGCTCGCTCGCAGCCAGTATCAACTATACAACCTCATACTCGCTCGCAGCCGTATACAATAAATGAATGAATGAATCAATGAATACATAATATGTAGGCACGCAGCCTCTATAAACATAACTGCTTCGCAGACCGTGCCCATATCCAATATACAAATAAAAACAATGCCGATCCTCGCCTCTCCCCACCGCCTCTCGCTCTCTCCCTCGCTGGTCCCCGTGGTGCCTCTCGCCTCCCTACCCGTAATGCACACACCGGCCGTGGCCGCACTCTCCCGCGATCTCTCGACTATGAGAGGTCTCTCGCTCTATAGGCTGCATATGGCTCGATACTCAGCCTCCACTATCAAGAACATCCCGATAATACGGCCTCCGCTCTAGCCTCCATATACTGCCCCCGCCCACCATCGCTGCTGGGCTGGTCCCTAACTCCTACTACCAAGGCTCCCCGTGCTCGCTGGCTGGCTGCTGCTGGGTGGGTACTGGGTGGTACCTGGTGGCGGGTGGTACTGCATGCGCGGCTGGTGCTGCATCTGTGTGCTGCCGTGCTGGGCCGTGGCCGCTGCGTGGCCGCTGGTGGTGCCGCCGTGCTCGTACTCCGAGCTCAAGCTACTAATGCCTCGTAAAACACCTATTCGTGCTCGCAGCGCAGTGCAGCAGCTGCCCTCGTAATAACCGCACTCGCCCCGAGCTGATCTCGCTCGCTATCACCACCGCTAAGTCTCGGCAGGTGCAGTGCAGTATATCCTCGCCGCTTCTCTCGACCACCCCACCAAACCATATATGCTCCCGTATAACCAAAGATCATCTACAAGTGTCATCTCGCTGCCTCTCAAGAACTCCAACTGGATCCACGGGCCGTGGTGCAGTGCAAGGGGGCTCTACATCATCCCTCCGATCGAGGGAAGCGAGGGGCTCATCCTGCCGTAGCCCCATCTCGCCTCGCGTGCACTCTCTCTCCAGGGGGTATCCTCTCATACTCTCCCGCCTCCGTCCCGCTATCCGTAATGTGTACTGATCCACTGCAACTCGTCCTCTGCCTCTCCACGGGGATGACTCTCTACGGTCTCCATACAATATCTCGCCACCGCAGCCCTCTAATAAATGCCTCGTATAAGTGACGCCCCGCCTCGCAAGCACCGCTCGTGGCGGGCCCACGACCCCCAACCACCTCTCGAAAGCCGTATCTATATATGACCTCGTGGCCCCGGCCGCCGGGTAATCCTATCGTCTAATGCATATGATGTGCTGCTCATATGCCCAACAAAGAAGCAAAAATGTCGAACAAATCCCAAATCGCCTCATCCGGCGATAGCCCCACAGCTCTCTATATAACTGCACTAGGTATACTGGTGCCCAAGCATAACATGTGTGCTCCTCCACCATCTCATGTAGCACTTCCCATCAAGCCCGCCTGTGGAAAGCGGCCTCCTCTCGAGTCCGGGAGGGCGGCAGTGTGATCCTGACATCACAACACGGCAAGCCGTGTCTCATGTCGCGCACATTGGTACATATCCCCATACCCGATACTCGCACCGTGATATGTCAATAAGCGCGGCGCATCCCCAAAACTCGTAGGATGCTGTCCATGGCTGTCTTCGCATCCACTCGAAAGATCGCCTCTCCATCGATAGGTAATCGAAGGATGCGATACATCCTCCAATGTGATGGTCATCTCTCCAATGGGAGATGGAACACATTGTCGCCGGATCCCATCTCTCGATGAGGGCAACCATCAAACTATGATCTCTATCGCCGATCGCTTCATCGCTGACTCCGCCGAGTCCCACTCGCGCATGATAGCCTGCAAGGTGTCGCGGACACATGTGGTCGCATCCGCCTCAACAAAGCTGGGGGCATCCTCGCCCCATCGTCACCGCCGACGTGCCTCGCAAAACCAACCCACTACATTAGCCCTACTCTTTATCACAACATCTACTTTACCCTCTATACCCCCTTTTATCCCCCCGACCACACCCCGACTCTCTAACACACCCCTCTACCCACCTATCTTCTACAATATCCCCCTCCCTCTTCACACCCAAACAAACAACCCACATCATACTACCACGAAACCGAAACGATACCCAAACAACCAAATCCAACAATCGACACAACTTAAATCATACCAAAACACCCCTACCCCATCCCAAAACCATACTCACAACACCTAAACCACAACCAACAATTCAACACCAAAACATAACCCAAACCAACCAAAATAACTACAAATCACTACGAACCGGTACCGGTCACCCATAACCGACCCCGGTCTCCTCTCCACCGACGCCGGTCAACTACCGACCGACACCGGTCACCACTGATCAACCCTGCCCCTAGATTTTCTGGACCGATGCCGGTCGCTTAGTGACCGACATCGGTCGCTGTAAAAATTACCGAGCCGAACCCGCGCGGCTACCCAATTCATTTTTTTTTTTTTTTCCTATTTCTCCCTACATACCCACCCAAACACCCTAAAAACCTACCCACCCAACCGCCTTGGCCTATTTAGCCTATCTACCCTTTCCTCTTTTCATATAACTTCCATTTATTCATTATTTTCTCCAAATCTAAGATTCCTACCCGAATCCCAAATACAACATAATACCATTAAATTCACATAATGAAGGGTTTCGAACTACGGCATTTACGACACACGCAGTGGTGGGATAGGTGGTGGTGGTGGTCCACCGGTCCAAGACCTCCTCGCTCCTCCTCGGCCGTGCCATGGCTCAAACTCGCTTTCTTGGGTCCTCTACCAATCAACTCACTACCGCTACTCACTCGGCCCACCAATCAACTCACTTCTCCACTCAACTAGTGCCACCTCAGCCAACAAATGAACCAATATCAATATTCCACCTCAGACAACTCAAATCGGTTTTCAAATTACAAATGTGACAATGACAAGCCGTATTTTTCTTTTTATAGGTTTTTAACATAGAACCGACACCGGTCAAATCGTGCCCTAAGGAACCGGCATCGGTTACCTAACCGGTACCGGTCATAGCTAACCGATATCGGTTTTGTCTTTATTCACCCAACTTTCTACCCCTATTTACTAATCTCCCTTTCTCCCAACATCGCCTATATCCACCTTTGCTGAACACCATTTGTTCACCTATCCGGCCCGACCCAAGGCCTCACCCTAACCATTCGCCCGACCCAAGGCCGCCACCCAACCTCAACCTCCCTATCCCCGACCCAAGGCCTCACCCTAACCATTCGGGCCTCAACCACCCGACCCAAGGCCTCAACCTAACAATTTGGCCCGACCCAAGGCCTCAACCTAACTATCCGGCCCGACCCAAGGCCTCAACCCAACTAACCATTTGGCCTCACCTAACTATCCCCCGACCCAAGGCCGCAACCCAACAATTCGGCCCGACCCAAGGCCTCAACCCACCTATCCGGCCCGACCCAAGGCCTCACCCAAGGCCTCAACCAACCATTTGGCCTCGACCCAAGGCCTCAACCTACCTATCCGGCCCGACCCAAGGCCTCAACCCAACAACTTGGCCCGACCCAAGGCCTCAACCTACCTATCCGGCCCGACCCAAGGCCTCACCCTAACCATCCGGCCCGACCCAAGGCCTCAACCTACCTATCCGGCCCGACCCAAAGCCTCACCCTAACCATCCGGCCCGACCCAAGGCCTCACCCTACCCATCCGGCCCGACCCAAGGCCGTAACCCAACAACTTGGCCCGACCCACGGCCGTATCACTTCAATACCTTACCCAACATCAACAACATACACTTTTATCCACCCATCATGTAGCTTTTTGTTCCATCGAGCTCACCTGTTCGTGTTTTAGCATGATTAGGGTCCCTGACTTGATCTATCGACCAACTTTGCCTAGACTTAGACCGTGACGCTTATCTCAACCAAACCAACCATTTGTACCGCCGAACATGCCTAAACGCTCCTCGTACCTTACCCGTTATATACCCCGAGCTACTTCCTATGCCTTGATACCAGATTATATCACCCTTGTTTGATAAACTATCGACCTTTGCCTATGCATTGCTGGTTTGCTCACAAATCATGTACCCTAGTCGCACTATTGCATTTCAACGCATGCGCTCGCTTCTCGACTTACCCCACCTTCTCCCCATCATCTCTACACCATTTACCCTTTATCAACCCTATCCCTGATTTCAAGTTCTCTCAATCTGTGATAGATTTGAGGGGGATTACCTATACCCTTAACAGGAGAAACCACTTCATATTATTGTCCGTGCAGCTTTACAAAACAAGCTACACGACAATAAGGGGCTAATGTAGACACCAAATTTGTGTCTTACGACCCCTTGTGACCCGCATCTCATTTCGCAACCTAACCTCATCACCTAAACCTTACACAATTATTTATTAATTACCTCAGAATTGATAAATCCACATCACCTTACCTGCCACCTCATTTTGCCACCTCATCATGACCTAGTCCTAACCCTAAACTAACCTAATTAAGACCTATAACTTGGTCCACACCTACACCCATGACTAATGACCCCTTTCTCGCACCCAAAACCGACCTTCTAGTCACTTGACCAAGCCCGCAACTAATCTCTCGGGAGAAAAGTAGGGAAAGTGGGCTATTTTACTAAAAATAGCCTACTTTTTCCTTACCGATACCGGTTCCTACTCGACCGCCGTCGGTTACGTAACCGCCATCGGTTCCCTGTAAATGGGCTCCCCAAACCAAAAACAGAGGGTCGAAGGATTTTTGGATCGAGAGAGAGCATCAGGAGCGATCAAGAGAATCCGGATCTTTACTTGGCTGAGCAGAGACAAGTGAAGAGACAAGAAGAGTTTGCAGCAAAGGAGATCAAGCCCAAGACTGCAACTGGATACTAGAGCCCTGTGATACTCAGCTGATCATCGGGAGGGAGATATCTCATCTTCTGTGTGTCAGGCCATCCTACCTCGCCTCGCTTTGTCATCGAGTTCTTGACTCGCATCTTCACAATAACCAAGTAAGTTACATCTTGCATGTCCTTTTAATAATACTTCTTAGACTTTTGAATCACAAATTCTCACAAATCCATTCCTAGATCCACTACCCTAAGCAACATATTACATCTAACTATCCTTCATTTACTTCTCATCACCTCATTACCTAATATCACCCATATACTAGCCTTACAAACAACACAAATACCCTACAACAACAACCACCCCACACACTAACCCACGTATCCTAGACCCTACCGATATCGGTTATCAAGAACTCGATCGGTTATTGTGGTTCAAAACCAGAAATCAGCCTTTCCCCTACCTGCTTTCAACAAAGCAACTTAATTGATATTTTACGCCTTTTGGTGTTAATTCATATTAGCAGGAAACTCACCACCTTCGAAAGGAAGTTTTATATTTCCGGCCCAAGGCGCTAAGTAGGTTGGACGGGTCACACAAATACTTGGGTTGGATGGTTGAGCAGTTGGATGGGTGGCATGGTTGGATGGGGCATTGGCTAATGTGGGCATACAACCATGTGTTGGATGGATGCCCACATCCACCTGGTTGAATGAGTCACTTGATTGGACAAATGGTCACCAAATGCAGCCAGATGACCTGGTCTGGTTGGATGGCGTCCAAGCCAACCTCGTTGGACATCCCACAGCCTCGAAAATGAAGCAACTCAAGAGGGGTGATTCACCGATCACGGAGAGGATATGCATGAAAATATAGTTTAGCTACCTGTTAGGTTATTTAATGTGACTTGACAAATAATTAATGCTACATGTCAGGTTATTTAATGTGATTTGACAGATAATTAATGCTACATGTCAGGAATCTGATTGTGAAAAGACATCTCAACAACCAAGGTTGTAAAAAGAGCATTAATGGTGGTGGTTGTGATTGGTCAACTAGCCATCAGGCATTTAATGAAAATTAGGGAAAAATTAGGGTTTCAACGGCTATAAAATGTACTCGAACCCCTCATTTTTCATAGAGATTTTTGGAAAAATTGCGCAGGTAACTCGCCAATTTTTCTATGAGTCAGAAAGTCTCAAATCTAGGCATTTGTGAAGGATTCTTGCCTCCTTCTTGCATTTTAATGGATTGTGCACCATTTTAATCAATAAAATTGATGTTTTGTGGCCATTTTCACCCTTTCTTTAGTTATATTGTGTTCTTTTGATTTTCCATTATATTTACAGGTATCTTGTGCATGTCTTGTTCTTTACAGACTTGTATCTATTGTGTTTCATGAGAATGGAGACTTGAGTGTGGTTTTATATTGTGGTGCCTCCTATCTGCCCTCTCTTACCTCATTTCACTCCTTTTTCACTCACTAGGAAACTCTCCACCCCTTTTCTTGGTGTTATCACCCTCATTAGCTTAGGATTTACATTTTCTACACTTCTCTCTCTTCCCTGGTCCTTGGAAGTCTAGGTTAGCAATAGGGTAGTCATATTTTATTTTTCTAGGAGTAGTGTTAGCATTAGGGATAGGTAGAGGAACTAGCCTTCTCTGAGGCTTGTCTCAGTCACGTGGGTCCCACACCTTGAGACAAACCCATCTTATGCAAAAGTAAGGTTTTGTAATGTAAAAATACTAGAATGCTACTTTTCTACAATAACAAGAAGAATGAAGAATTTTCTAATTTTTAGGCCTTCTATCAATAATTTGCTTAGTAGACTAAGCAACCCCTCTTGTCCTCTTCTCGGATCAAGAGGCATAATTCATTTCAAAAAAATTCTTGGCATTCCTAATGGAGTAAGGAATCACATAGTAGTTGAATGCCCCATATTCATCCCAAGATGTCATTGCAGAATGTCATGATCGAATATCATGAAGATGTCTCGCTCCATGTTTTTCCACTACCATGTTGGAGAACATATTTTGGGAAAAATTAGTCCAAATAACTTCCTTCATCTAAACTAGGAACCTAAAAATATTTTGTAGGAAAAAATTGGAAGTCATATGGAGTAATCATAAGCATTCAATCTCCTATATTAAAGTATTTAGTTATACAACATACATGCATGTTCCAAACAAAAAGAGGAAGAAGATCAATATGAAGACACTCTAGTGTATATTATGGGGTAAAGTACTACCTCAACCCCATATCATCTCATGGATCCCGACAAACAATATATATATGAGAGTTGAGATGTGGTTTATGAAGATCAATCATCTGAATCATTCCCACACAAAGAAGATTCAATACAAACCTCCTCTCACATATTTGTCTAACAATGATATGATGAGCATGAAGAACATTCACACAAGGAAAATGAGTTACACGAAGAATTGTTTGTTAATATTGTTCCTTTGGAAACCCATTCTTCACATCAAAGCAGCAACAACATTTGAAATGGGTTCAAATCATCATCAAGAATCCCACCTGAACTCTCTCCTAGATAATTCATTTAGAGTCAGAACAAGAAGGTAGATGAGAAATGAGGTGAATATCACACTCATGCATTAAGTAGTTGGTAACAATGAACATGATACACTTTGAGAGGAACTCATTCAACTAAAGTGGAAAAAGGCCATGGATTTAGAATATGACTCCCTAATTCAGAATCGAACATGGGAACTTGTTATGCCTACAAGAAAAAAATATATTGCTTGAAAATTTATTTTCTAAACAAAAATTCAATGCAGATTTATATAAAAAAATTAAAAATCATGACTTTTTGCAAAGGGATATGCTCAGCAAGAAGGAGTTGAGTATGAGGATACCATTGCACCCACTATGAATATCAATATTATGAGAGTTGTCTATGCACTAGTAACATAAAAAGGTGATGTAGGATAACCCTCCATGCCTTGTAAATAGGACTTGTCATTATCAATTTTGGTTTTCTAGGGTAAATTGTAGGTTCACGAGGTCGGTAGGATTCAACAGTGAGTTAGTTTTGGTCCTAGTCCTTACAAATTTGAAATTTTTGCTTTCCCTCCAAAAGTGTAAGAATTCAAATTTGAAGGATTTTTATTTGAGTTGGGAAAGTTCATGAACTATCTTGATCATTATGGTTCCTCATGCATATGTTTGGACCCATAGAGGTCTAGGAAGTCATGATTTGTGTTTATAGGAGTCTAAGAGTCATGTTGTGAAGGTTTAGTGTTCTTATACTTTCTTAATCTTGTATAAACTCCTTTTTGTAATGTAATAATATCCATATGACTTAAAATTCATAATTGATAGTTATTTAAGGATTCCAACTTGAGGAAAGAAGGGATATAAATCAATTTGTAGCTGATTAGGGACCATCATTCGAATGGTAAAGTTATACCAAGGAATGATAACTCCAAGATTGAAAGAGGAAGGAAACTATTTGTAAACAAGTTGTGGATATCCTATTTTCTATGTTATGGTGTTGTGAAGCTTAAATTTCATGTGTTTGATTTATAATCTTTGGTTAGTAGTGTTTTAAGTTGGTAAGAAATATTCATTCCACTCATGTATGTTTGTATCATTTTCTTATTTTGGTTGTAGAAATTATTTGAAGCCTATAACAATGAATTTAGATAAAAAAAAATCTGAGATTCCCTCAATAAGGGATCTTTACGGAGATAATAAGGTTATAACAATGACCAAAATAATTGTATTCATGTGTTTATGGAGCTTGTTAAGGTTTGTTGAATATTCTTGTAAAAATTGAGACAGAGTGCAGAAGGAGTATCATATAACAAAGAGACAAGTTTGAATGGGTTTACAAGGAGAATATTTGAATGAGGAGGTTTGAATTTATATATTAATTCATTCATGTGTTGATTCCTGAAGAAATCTTAATAGTAGTGATATAGACCATTCTTTTGACCTAGTAAAATTTGAATGTGGAGATATCAGTATTTGGAAAAGGACATGACAAAAATATTCTATTTGTGAAGTACAAGTCAAAAATAGGTATTACTGGTAATACAAACATGTGTAGGATAGTTCAATATACTTCTGGGAGGAATTATAAACCTTGAATTTGAAGTTTCATTCAATTGTGACAAAAAACCGCCTCTCAGGTGACACAACAAAACTAAACCCTAGGATAGGGTTTTTAGAGGCAAAATTAAAGTTTTCTCAGAAAATACCCAACAAAACCTATGAAAATTGATTTAAATATCTTCCTCAATATACTATAGGTTATGGAGAAGGAATGAGATCAAATATTTTATCCAAAATTGAGATTTCTTTGATAGTATGGGTAGAAAAATTGTGACCTACAAAGAAAGCATAGTGAATTGGCAAGGGTTTGAAGAATTAACCATATCTTGAAGGAGTTAATACTTGATAATTCATAATTAGTATCCCCTTGAGGGGAAGATAAATATTTAATAAGTTTCATACTATAACTAACCCCCAAGCTATAGAAATTTGTGACAAATTACCTCTAAAACTGCCAAGAGACCTTAAGACCTAGTTAAGGATTGAGATATTAGAAGTAGAGTAAATCTCTCCAAGAGAAGGTGCCATGAAAATTTAGGAAGAGGTAGAAGATGATAATGGGTATCTAAAGGTTTCATTATATCCTTGATTGAGTCTTTATAACAAAATATAATGTTGGAAACCTATTGAGGCAGGGGTTAGAAGCAACTAGAATACTAGAAGGAAGAAAAAGGTGTTTGGAGAAGAAGGGTTGATTATTGAGTTTTTAAATTTGGATTACATCTTGATGAAGGTGAAAGGTGAGTGAGGAAAGTTTCCTTTGGTTCTGGGTATGACTAGATAATCTTATCCATGAACCCACCAATGAAATGCCCTTAAGAATGTCTTTAGGAAATTTTTGACAAAATTGAAGGTAATTTGATAATTTCTTCCACCTTAATTCAAATTGGAGCTTGAATACTCTTGAAATAGGTTTTAAAATAGGCATCAAGAAGAATTAAGGACCAAATAGTTTATTTAGGTCCTCGTTGATTCAAACAAGAAGCATTTGAACCTTGGAATGGTGTAATTCTTTACTTGCAAAGTACTTATTTTGGGACTTTAAAACTAACTAAATTTTTTGGTTAGTTGATTCTTATATATCTCTACATCATTTGTTATCATAGCATGCAGTTGATTCTTGAAAAATGAAAATATTGTCTTGAGAATGTATTGCGAAAAGAGAAAAAGAAGATTGTGCAAGTGAGAGCACAAGGAATGCCATCTTTGGAAGAGAAGATGGATTAGATGATGAATGTTATTATGAGAAGGTTGACTGATATAGATGAAAATCAGAGATGAATGAGAGATGAGATGAGCCTCATGCATCTAATATAGAGACAAGTAACAAGGTACAATTTGCAAGAAGATGTTATAAGTGTGAAAAATATGCAGGACATAGGGCTTATGAATGCAATGAGGTGAATGCAAGAATGAAAGAGATCGATAGTGCTATTGATAAAGTATTTCAAGAAAAGGGTAAGTATTTTTATGTAGTATAGTCCTTATAAAACCAAGTAAAGTGGTGAATGAAGTAACTCAGAGAAGATGTTTGTTTAGAACTGTATGTAAAGCTAAAGGAAAATGTTGTAATGTTGTCATTGATAGTGGAAGCATATAGAATCTTGTGTCTTTTGAAATGGTACAGAATATTTGAATGAAAAATACCATGCACCCTAACCCATATCAAGTCTCATGGATGCAAAAATTACATCATATTATGGTTAGGGAACAAAGTCGTCGGTAAAATTTCAAATTGGGAAATATAATGACAAGGTGTTGTGTGATTTGGTTCCAATGGATGTTTTTCATGTGTTCTTGAGTAGACCATGGAAATATGGTAGACAAGAAGTGCATGACAGAAATAAGAACACCTATAACATTATAGCACATGGACAAATGCATACACTTTTTCCAATTAAAGGAGAACAAACACCACAGATAGGGTTGGTCATGATGTTGTTAGCAAATAAGTTATTGATGGAAATTTAGAAACCATGAAAAGAAGCAATCATGAGGGATTTTAAGCCTATTGTATCATATTTCATAGTTGGTTTAGAATATGATAATGCAGGTATAAATCAAGAATCATGTTTTCAATTTTGTAAGGAAAGAAAAAGAATTGAGAAGATTGACTCTTGTGAGATTAGTAAGGAAAGAGAGAGAGAGAGAGAGAGAGAGAGAGAGAGAGAGATAGAATAACTAGTGATAGAGAAGAGGTACAAATGGAATGAACAAGAGGTTAAAATAGGTCCTAGAAGATTCCTTCTAGATTTTTATTAATCCTAGTGATGGAAAGTATGGTGTAGTACACCAAAAATCAGTGAAAGAGAAGGGTGAAGAGAGGACTAGGAAAGATGTTCTAGTGAAACAAGAGAAAGGTGAAAGCAAGAGTGGAGAAGCACATGGAAAGGTGCTTATAGACCTTAAGAGAGGTCCAATGTATGATGAATTAAAGAATCAAGATACTATAGGTGATGAGAATAGTGAGAAAGATAAAAGTATAGTGAATGTGATGAATGAGGAAGCTATGAGAGAGAATGAGAAATAACAAGATATAAGGAAGGAAGAAGAGGCATGAAAGCCTCCAAGTTTTGATTCTAACTTTGTCTTGATTTTTGAATGTGCAGGTATGAAATAATTGAATGAATAAGTTTATTATTTTTTAAGGAACATGAGTAAGATGAAATATTATTGGAAAAGGAAAGTGAGTAGAGAAGATGACAAAGGAGGATTTACAAATCATAGTTAGAGAAAAGACAAAGAAAATCTCTTAAGAGCAAAAATTTCAATCAAGAATCAACAAGAATTAGAGTATTAAATGTAATGTAATAGTTATAAAGGAAGGAGATTCAATCCATATGAATAGGTAACAAACACATAATCTCAAATATGAGAACAAAGAGACTCATAACAGTCTTAAGATCACTTTCTTGGGAAAATACATGATAAATTCAAGCATGAAGAAGTTTGTGAGAAATATGAGGGAGTTGAAAAGATATGGGAAGCTTTACATGAATTCAATATATCTATTAAGAGGATCATCATTAGTTGGAAGCAAAGGAAGAAGAAAGAAGCAAGTTTGCAAAGACACAAGTTATTGGGAAACTTTCTCTTTCCCTGGGAGTATGATGCAAGAGCATCCTCCCTTACTTGAAATTAGGACTTGCCATTATCAATTTTTGGTTTCTTATGGTAAATTGTGGATTCATGATGTCATTAGGAGTCAACTAGGTGTGCTAGTTTTGGTCCTAGTCCCTACAAATTTGAAAATTTTCCTTTCCCTCCAAAAGTGAAAGAATTCAAATTAGAAGGCTTTTTTATTTGATCTGGTAAATTTCATGAAATATCTTGATAATTATGGTTCCTCGTGCATATATTTGGACCCATAGAGATCTAGGAAGTCATTTTTTTGTAGGAATCTAGGAGTCATGTTGTGAAGGTTTAGTGTTCTTATACTTTCTTAATCTTGTATAAACTCCTTTTTGTAATGTAATGATCTCCATATGACTTCCCATGAATCCTTGATAGTTAGTTAAGGATTGAAACTTGAGGAAAGAATATACATAAATAATTTTGTAACTGATTAGAGACCATCATTCGAATAGTCAAGTGATACCAAGAAAGGATAACTCCAACATTGAGAGAGGAAGGAAAATGTTTGCAAAAAAGTTATGGATAGCCTATTTTCTGACTTATGGTGTTATGAAGCTTGAATTTCATGTGTTTGATTGAAAATATCTTGTTAATGGTGATTTAATTTAGTAGGAAACACTTATTACATTCATGCATGTGTTTATAGTGTTCTTATATTTGTTGTAGAACTTCATTGAAGCCTGTAACATGGAATTTAGATGCACAGTCTAAGCTTCCCTCAATAAGGGATATTTTAAGGAGGATAAGAAGGTTATAACACTGACCAAAATCATTATATGTACATGTTTCTAGATCTTGTTATGGTTTGTTAAGTATTCTTGTTAAAATTGAGACAAAGTGTAGGAAAGAGTATCATAGAACCAACAGACAAGTTTGAATGAGTTTACAAGGAGGATATTTGAATGAGGAAATTTGAATTGATATGGTAATTTATTCATATGATATTAGTCCCGAATAAATCTTAACAATAGTGACAAAGACCATTATTTTCACCTAACAAACTTTGAATGTGGAGATATCTATGTTTGGGACAGATGTAAAAAAATATGTTATTTGTGAATTAGAAGTCAACAATAGGTCTTACTAGTAATAGAGACATGTGGAGGATAGTTCAATAGACTTCTAGGAGGAATTATAAACCTTGAATTTGAGGTTTGATTCAATTGTGACCAAAAACTACCCTCTCGTGTTACACAACAAAAATAAACCCCAGGCTATGGGCTTTAGATTCAAAATTAGAGTTTTCTCATAAAATACCTAACAAAAACCTTTGAAACATGATGTAAATCTCTACTTCAATATCCTCTATGTTATGGAGAAGGAATGGGATCAAATATTTTAACCATAATTGAGATTTATTTGACAGCCTAGGTAGAAAACCTGTGACCTACACTAAAGCATAGTGATTTGGCAAGGGCTTGAAGGATCAACCGCATCTTGAAGGAGTTAATACTTGAGAATTCATACTTAGTATCGACTTGAGAGGAAGATAAATATTTAAGAATTTTATGTATTATAATTTTTATCCCAAATTTACCCCTAGGGTTAATTTGGAATAACTTAGTAAAAATGGACTTGGCCATTTTACTGGGTCTAGGATGTCTAAATGGTCGTTAAATTCCATTGCTGAAAGTACCAAAGAATTGGAATTTTGAAAACCCACAGAGACTAAGGTTTATTTCATTGGCCAATTATTTTCTAAAATCCACACAACAAAGCATAGACACTGAAAACTAGAAACTTGCGATGCATTTCAAGACCTCAAGTTTGCGGAATAATCCATGATTCATATTTCTTCGGTCCAACAAGTCAAACAAGGTCAAAGGGACAAATTCAAATTATTTTGAAAAAATTCAAATTATTTTGGGCCAAAATTTTTCTAATTCCCTAGATTTAAAAATTACGATGTGAAGAGATACGTGGCGCCACACTATTCGTTCTCCTTTCGCCTCCGACAAATGCAAAGGTTTTAAGTAGGTATGACAAGTCCCGACATGAAGTCAACGTGGAGCCATTTCATTGGCTCCTATTTCACATAGGTTAGAAGTAGTTAAAACAAAATACTGACATGTGAAGTGTGTGGATATTTCTTATTGGTTATCACTTCACAAATTTTAGATAGGACTTTCTAAGTCCGACAACACATAAAGGCGTGTAGCTTCCTCATTGGGCCGATGGTTCATGGGTCAAAAGGAAGAATATAAAAGGACTAAAATGTGAAGACCATGGTTATTTCTCAATGGATCTCATTTCAAAATGGTTAGGAAAGCTCTAAAGGATTGACATGTGATGAAACGTGGCATGGTTCTATTAGCTCGTATTTCATAAAGGTGGAAAATCCAAGGATAGGAAAGGAAGACATGGAAGAATAATCCCAAACCCTGACCCAGTGGGAGATAAACACTTGGAAACTAAAAAATCAAGTACATGTTGGAAAAATATGATCCCTAAACCAATCAAAGGCTATCATGTGTCAAATTCATGTGCTTCCCAACATGCAAAACTTTAAATGACCATATCTTTTGATATTGAGCTCCAAATTAGACAAATATTATATCATTGGAAATATCTTATCGATCCCTTCAACTTAGCATAATCAAAAATATATTTTTTCATTTAGTGGGTTGAAATGGAAAACATGGCATTCGAGGAATAGAAATATCAGGTTGAGCACACAAATTATCAAATCGTGTAGGTCAACCACCGTAATAGATGAAGTATGGCTGCTTTCCTTATGCAAGACATAATATACTAAATGATGGCTCAGTAAAGTGCCAATGTGCTTTACAAGAGACTTGAATGAAAATATTTGGTGGTTCAATATTAAAAATACATTCCCCTTCTCCTCTCTCCCTATTTCTTTCAAATATATATATCATTGTAAAACCTATATCATTTTGAAAGGGATGAACATTCTAATCAGAAAGGAATGATGTCAAAATGGTCACCCAAGCATATATGAACTTTGATCCTTCATTTTGGCCTTTGTAGATGATTTATTTCCTTCTATTTCAACTATAATTGATTTTTTTATATCTTCAAGCAATAAAAAATTGTTTTGTGGCACATTTTGTCTACCCTAACTTGTTTTTATATGTATTTTTACCTTCTTCTTACTCTTGCAATGAATTGTGCATATATCTTTCATTTGCATGCCCCATTATGACCATGTTCAATGTTTTTCACCCTTTTCTTGGTGCTATCACTTCCCTTTTAGCTTAGGATTTCTCCTTCTATATCTTCTTTCTCCCCGGTCCCTTGGCTTGTTATTTTAGGATTAGATAGCTTCATATCTAGTTTTAGGAGTAGTTTTAGCAATAGAATGGGTAGAGGAATATGGCATTCTCTCGTAGGTATGTATCAATTAGTAGTCCCAAAACTAACAGAAAGTCCCATGTTGCCTCAAAATCCCGAGTTATCTATAACTTGAGGGATGGTGCAATTTGAGCTCCAACCGCTTTGGCATGCCTGTGGGACTACTTTGAATTGATATATTTTTCCACCATGGTCCTTCACTAATAGTTTTGGCATATCCATTTGGACTACATTGAATTCATATATATTTTCCCCCTTGGTGCCTTCACCAACATTTTGGCACGCCTAGTGGGATAGTTTGAAGAGATTTATAACTTCCTATTACCAAGTTTGATGCGTTCTTGGTGATATCCATCCTTTGAGGAAGTTTTCAAGCACAAATAAGTGACTCCACTATTCCAAAAATCCATTATCTCAGTTGCAAAAATTCTTTTCATTTCCATTTCCTCCTTTCCTTTCATCCTTCCATTCATTTTCATGTTTCCACTTCATCCATGGCTCTCCAAATATCTCTCCCATTCTCTCATTTTAGTTCTTCTCCTCCATTTGTAGCAATGGGATGATTTCCCAAAACATCCCTGATAAACCTTCCTCTCTTTCATGAAAATGGAGATCAATCTCCTATTGATCATATCCAAGACATAGCCAACCATTATGCCATTCACAATGCCATTGAAGAAAATGTTTGCCTTAGAATTCTTGCTCTATCATTTAGAGGAAAATCAAAAGATTGGTTCAACAATTTGGCTCCTCAATCCTTTTCCACTTGGAATCACCTCGGGAGAAATTTTGTGCATCCAGTTAAAGGAGAAATTAGATGTCATTTTTCTCATAGAACATCTAAACACAATACAACGGGCTTCAATGGAATATATTTCAGACTTCAACATCATATTAGAGAGGACATGGCATAGGATTCCTCAAGAATTCAGACCCTCACAATGTATGGCATTATTTTTTTATTTGAGGGCCCTTGATTATGAATTTTTTGTATTGATCCAAGCTCTTAGAGGCTACACTTTTCCTCATAAATTTAACATTTCAAAATGAATCCATCCCCATTTCTCCCATTCTTCCATATTCTTCCACATTCCCTATGTCTAACTATGTGATAAATAAGAAGCCCCTCACTATGTTATTCTTCCACATTCCATATGTTTCATCCCCAATCACTCTCATCATGTATGATGATTTTAGAACAATTGAAGAATGGTATGACTCTAATTGGGAAGATGAGATTGCAAAAATTGAACAAAGAAGGGAAACCACTTCAAAAGGAATTCAGCTTAGACTCGGAGGAGGAGCATCCATAGGAAGCAAAATTGCTTGTAAAAGAAAATCAAAGTTCATATTAGCTTGTAAGAAACCCTATTCAAAAAATTCTACATGATGCCCCCATTCAAGGGGATGATCTCCAAAAGAATGGGAAGATCACAAGGATCGTCCCATTAGTTCTCCAAGTCTCTTGCCTAATCAGTATCTGGTTAGTTTGGAGACAAAAGAATAGTTGCAACAAGTCATGCTCAATTCATGGCATGAGGAAGAGCTTCAGTGTGATAAAGGTTAGCAACAATGCCTCCTAGATCGAAATGGAGAACAACTAAAGGAGGTATTCTTTTCAAAAAAAATTATACTTTGGGAAGGGTTAGAAACCACTTCAAGCCGCTTTTCACTCTTGATTAAGGCCATGTACATTGCCAAATTAGCTATATGTCCACACTTTGTAAAAAATGGAAGCTATTTCTCCCCGATTGTTGCAGGATGTGTCTAACTTCCCATTTATTTTGTTAGAGTAGTCTATAGTAGGTTTTCTTTTAGTAGAACAAGTTCTTGTGCACACTTTGCATGTTTCCACTTGGAACATCTATGGTTTTCGATGTTTTATACATAGTTTTTTTGTGCTTTATTGCTATTTTCACAATCCATTTTAGTTCAAGGAGTCTTCCTTGGCCAAAATCGAGATAGTTGAGAAACTTCATATCTTCATTTAAAGCCCATAGATCAACTCCATATAGTTTGAGTTTGATGCAAAGCTAGTAATGACTTAGGGGTAAGGAATTTTATTTTATTTTATTAGTTTTTTTTTTTAAAGAATTGGTCTTGAATCCATGCCCAATGGATGCATAAGGATACAGTAAAATTTAGCTGAAAATTACCCTAGAGGTTGCCAAATTGCTATCCTAAATTTACCCCTGGGTTAATTTGGAATAACTTATTAAAAATGGACTTAGCCATTTTACGTATCCGGGATGTCTAAATGAGCATCAAATTCCATTTTCCAAAAGCACTAGCCATTGGAATTTGAAAACCTAGAGGAGAATTAGGTTTAATTCATTTTCAAGTTATTTTCTAAAAGCCATATTAAAAAGCATAGCCGCAGAAAACTAGAAACCCGCTATGCAAAGGGAGTACCTTATAGTGTCAGCATGGAAAATATTAGAAGACATCATATAAAGGAAGGCATCATAAGCACCATATGGAAAATTTTTGATAGTATCCAAGGAATATTCATTCCACGGACCTCAAGTCTCGGGAATAAGCCACAATTCATATTTTGTCGTCCCGCAAGTCAAACAAGGTCAAGTGATAACTAGTAATTAGTTTAGGCCAAAAATTTTCTAAGTTCCATGGACTTAAAACTTACGATGGGAAGAGCTATGTGGCACCACTCTATTGTTTTTCCTTTCATAGAATGGCAAACACGAATGTTTCAATTAGGTATGACAAGTCTTGACATGAAGGCGAGGTGGAGCCATTTCATCAAGCTTCCATTTTTCGTAGTTTAGAAGGAGTTCAAAGAAAAGATAGGCATACAAAGTGTGTGGAACTTTCTTATTAGCTCACACTTCGCAAATGACAGAGAGGAATTTCAGATTCTAATAACACATAAAGGCGTGGAGCCTCCTCATTGGTCGATGGTTTGCAAGTGTCGAGGTAGGTTATAAATGGAATGACATGTAAAGATTGTGCCTATTTCTCATTAGCACACATTTCAAAAGGGTCGACAAGGTCTAAAGGACTAACATGCAAATAAATGTGGCATGGCTCTATTGACCCGTATTTCTCAAAGGCGGAAAATCTAAGGAAAGTAAAAGAAGACAGGGAAGTAAAATATTAAACCCCAACCCAATGGGAGGTAAATGTTAACCAAAATAAACTCCCTCTTATTTTGGGTTAACTAGCTTCCATTTTGTGCCTCACTCAAATTTTTACACATTTTAGCACTCAATTTTTTCTAGGTATGGCTTCATAAGATAGGATTTTTCTTCCCCTTTCCAAAAAGGTAAAGAAGTCCTCCTAACTCCTTTTATTATTTGAGTTATGGCTCGATAGATTTTTGAGGAGAAATTTTTCTTGGGCGGGCCCGCGGAGATAAGGAGGAAAATTTGCCAAAGAGGCTTGGGCTAGCGGAGCGGAGGAAGAAATTTTTCCAAGGAATATTTGGTGGATTGACGGAATGATGGGAAACTTTTAGCACTTAGGCATTTTTTTCAAAATGCTCAAAGTCAAATTTTAGCCCATAGGCCCGAAGGAGGAACAAAGCACATTCGCGGGGCCAGGGAGAAAATTTTTCCACTTAGCCTTTTTGGGAAAAAGGGTTAAAGTCGAGAATTTCCCCGAGATCCAAAGAAAGGAAAATGGAAGGAAAATGACTAAGGCCCCGCCGAGCAATCAAAAGGTGCCATGTGTCCACATCACCGGAGGTCAGCCGGGAGGGGATTTTGGAAAATTTTCCTAAAGTGGGCAAATGGGGAAAAATGTTGTTTTGAAGCCACGGATCAATCACAAGGTGCCACATGTTATTAGGGAAGCAGGGCACGGAGGTTTTTGGGAAATTTTCCCAATTTGAAAAAGAGGGAAAAATCAGGATTTTGCCCCACGAACCCGTTTTTGCCCTAATTTGCCCTAATTTGGCCGCAGAATTTCAAAAGGTCATATCTTTCGATCCAATCGTCAAAATTCATCAAATTTGGTACCATTGGAAAGCTATCAATGCCCTCTACATGATGGACCCTTTAATTTTAAATTTTGATGGATATTTGTGGGAGAAATATGGGAAAACATCTCTAGCATGAGAGAAAATGTAGAACTCGACTTCCCCCAACCACCAAAATTGATGAATTATGACATCTGTTTCTTCTTCAGCATGGCCTAATGCATCAAAAAATGGATTTGTGAGGGTGCCCACTGTTTTAATGAATCTTGTTGGTGGTTTCAGATGTCAAATCAATTTTCCTGTGTTTTCTCATTTCCTTCATTTTGTTCTAGTGATAAAAGCCATTATGGCTCATTTGTAAAAGGTTGTTCATCATTCTTCTCTACCTCTCCCTTCTTTTCTTCCTCAGGGTTGAAAATGGAGTTTGAACTTCCTCTCATGCTCTTTAATGGCATTTTTTTCTCTTACCTGTTAAATGATGCACTCAGTGTAAATTCTGAGCAATAAAAATGTGTTTTTGTGATACATTTGTCCATCATTGGCTCGTTTTCTTTGTTGTTTTCCTTACCTCTCTTCATTATAGGGTATTTGTGCATGTTTGGATGTTCATTGCAAGTTTTGGAGCTATGTTCATGGAGTTTTGGAACATTTTCTGTGTGAAATCCATCTTTGGTCTGTGATGCACTTGTCCATCCTTTCCATTGCTCACCTCTTCTTGTTCCATGGTAGTTTTGATAGATAATCAACACTTTCCTTCTCTAGTGTATCACCATTTTAGTGTAGGCTCTGTTTTTCCTTGTTTTCTTCCTCTCCTTATCTCCTTGGAAGTTAGATTAGGTTAGATTAGCTTTCTGTCTCGGAATAGCTTGTAGCAGGTAGTTTAGGAAGAGGAACCAACCTTCAGAGAGAGCTTTCCTATTTGTAAAGGTCTCACACTTTGGGAAAGCTCAATGTTGTGCAATCACACCAAATGAATTTTCCTTAGAAAAGCAGATCCATAACTCATTTGGGGGTGTTGTGATTTTGCACTAAAAGTAAACATTTTACAAATACAAAAACAAGTACACATTGGCATAATCTGATTTCCAAATCACTCAAAGACTACCACATGTCAAATTCTTGTGCCTCTTGACACGCAGTAACATCAAATGGCCATATATTTTGATCCTAAGCTCCAAATTAGACAAAATTTATATCATTAGAAATCTCTTCTTGAGCCCTTCAACTTGGCATCATCAAAATTTGATTTTGGTGGCATTTAGTGGTTCAAAATGGAAAACACGACATCCGAGAAAGATAAAGAACAATTTGATCATGTAAACAATCAAATCAGGTAGCTCAACCACCAGAATTGATGAATCATGGCTTTATTTCCTTTTAAAGGACCTAATATACCAAATGATGGATCTGTAAAGTGCCCATGTGCTTGAAGAGCATTGAATGCAGATCACAGGGTTTTTAAGATCCAAAAATATGTGCTCCTTATCCTCTCTCTCTCTGTCTATCTTAATTTAAAAGTTATATATTGTAAAACCTTTCATTTTGAAAGGGATGGACATTTTGATCTGTAAAGGAACCATGTCAAAATGGTCTCCTAAGAAACTATGAACTTTGAGCCTCCATTTCAGCATTTGTGGATGATTTCTTTCCTTCTCTTTGATCAGTAAAGGATCAGTGTGCATATCTTTAAGCAATAAAAAAATGTTTTGTGGTGTGTTTTATCTGTGCTAGCTCATTTTTATTTGAGTTCTTGCTTCCTCTCACTCTTGCAATGTTTTGTGGATATCTATTTCATTTGCAGCCCCATTATGACTATGTTCAATGTCTTGTCACCCTTTTCTTGGTGTTATCACTACCCTTTTAGCTTAATATTTCCATTTTTGTATCTCCTTTCTCCCTAGTCCTTGGCTTGTTAGTTTATGATTAAATAGCTTCATTTACAATTTTAGAAGTTGTTTTAGCACTAGAATAGGTAGAGGACGATGACCTTCTCTAGAATTCTATCTCGCTTACCGGTCCCACAACCGAGAGATAGTCCCATATTGCCTCAAAATCCCTAAGTTGTGTATGACTTGGTGCAGGTGTAATTTTAAGCTCTAATAATAACTAACCCCTAATCTTAAGAAATTTGTGACAGAGTACCTCTAAAACTGCCAAGAGACCTTAAGACCTAGTTAAGGATTGATATAATAGAATTTGAGTCGATCTCTCCAAGAAAATGTGCTAGAAAACTATAGGCGGAGGTAGAAGAGGAAAATGGGTATCTAAAAGTGTTATTGCATCCTTCATTGAGTATTTAGAACAAATGATAAGGATGGAAACCTATTGAGGTAGGGCTAGAAGCAACTAGAACACTAGAAGGAAGAAAAATGTGTTTGGAGAAGAAGGGTTTATTCATGAGTTTTCAAACTTGCAGATATCTTCCAACAGGTAAAAGGTGAGTGAGGAAAGTTTCCTTTGGTTCTGGTATGACTAGATACTCTTATAAATAAAATGATATATAGAGTGATTTGTTTGAGAGCGATAAAGAACATAAGAATTAAAAATGCATGGGTCCATACGGATTATTTTGTGTCAAATCTATGGTTAATTATATTTATTATTGCTTTATGAAATAGATGTTTTTATTATTAAAGAAATACAACAGATTATTGGGGGAAGAAAACTCGTACGAGAACATAACACATATTAAAATAATATAGCTATATTACTGACGAAGATATTGGACAAAATATAATATAGTTTAAAAGAATGGTCAACTGATATTCAAAGTCACACATCCAACAATTATTTTTGTGCTTGAAATTTTATGTATTTATATGCTATGTAATACCTCAAAAAGAGGCTACACACCCTTCTCTTTGTAATTACAGCTGCACGCCATATCTGAAGTAAACTGTAATATAATTCATGAAAAGACGAGATAGGTACATTAGAAACTTCCTTTAAATTAATTCCAAAGGCAAAAATAAATAGTTAGAAGAAATTAGCCCATTGAACTAAAGAAGATGGTATCTACCATCTTTTATAAAAAGTTTTCTAAGATAAACTAGTCTTTTATAAAGTTTGTTTATGTTGATAAAACTCAGTCAAGATATATTGGCAGTAGTAAAATAATATTAGTAAGAAATTAAAGGATTGAGATTTTGGCATAAGGAGAAAACCTCTTCCAAAAAAATTGGTTGAATTTTTTTATTGCCGTTACATTTCAGATTATAGTAACTGATCTGACTTATGTGCAACTTGAAATAATAATGAAATTTAAATCTTAAGAAGGGAGATAAAATATGATATAGGTTCAGCTCGACCGTATCGATAATATTGGTTTAACAAAACAATACCACTTTGTCTCTTCCTCCTCATCCTTTGCACTTTGCATATACTTATGTAGATGTTTCTAATTCCAAATCTATTATCATCATCAACATTTCAAATTATATCAAATATTTTCTTTATCATATATCAAGAACATTATAGTATCTCGATTAATGGATTCCAAAATAATAATGAAACTTAAACTTTGAAAAAGGATATAAAATGTGATATTGATTCTGCTAGATTCTATCAATATTATTATTGAATGGGTTGAACGAAAATATCTATGCACACATTTCTACTCCAAAATTCGTTATTATTATCAACATTTCAGATTACATCAAACAATCTAACATCAGATATAAAGTACAATATAGCGTCCAACTAATAAATCCCAAAATAATAAAGAAACTTAAATCTTGAAAAGGGAGATATAATCTGATATAACTTCAGTTCAACCCTATCAATGTTATTTTTGAATAGATTGAACAGAAACAATACCACTTTGTACCTTCCTTACAATCCTTTGCACTGCATATAATTATGCATATATTTCTAATGCCAAAAGATTACATCAAACGATCTATCATCAGATATAAACAATGTATCACTAAATTAATGAATCCCAAAATAATAATGAAACGTAGACCTTGAAAAGAGAGATAAAATGTGATATTGGTTCGGCTCAATCCTATCAAGATTATTATTGAATGGGTTGAATCGAAACAATACCACTGTCTACCTTCCTCATCATCCTTTGCACTGCATATAACAATACAGACATGACATTTCTACTGCCAAAACCTTTGTTCTCAAGGTGTGATGTTTAATATTTATATAGAAAAGCGGATCCATATAATGGGGGTCTGTATTAACTGTAACCAGACAAAGAGCATCGTAAGGCCCACCCAATAGCTTGTAAAATCAAAGGCCAACCATTACTTGTCTTTAATTTCCCATATAAGATAAACCGCACCGAAATTCGACGTGCAAGCGAAGATATAATTTTGTCTTTGGCTTTATTATAACGCCACTGAGGTATCGCACTAAACTTTATACAAATCTTCGCCTCCAAAACTACTTTTCTAGATTTCTTTGCTCTCTCAACCTTTGGAACTCTTCTTGATCAAAGATTTCAAGAACAATTATAATAATTATTTCTGAATTAGAGGCAATCTACAATATTCGTTAATAGTATATTTGCAAACCATGTTTAACAAGGGCAACTATGTGGATGGTTCATTGCGGAGGAGTGCAATTTTGCTTTACATTGGTTACAGAAGTGGGATATGGTGTAAAGTTTGAACACTCTACATATTCGTTTCAAAGTATGAAAAGATGTGTACCGGTGCGGAAAATCAATTTTTGTATAGCACTAGCTAAATTTAGATTGGAGAAAGAGCTTAAATAGTGCATTGGTATTGATTAGTTGTTAACATATTGGTATTGATTAGTTGTTAACATATTGTTTAAGAGAGTTTGTTAGTATTCTTGATTTATAAAATCCATGTATTCAATGCCATTCAATGTGAACACACTAACTATTTATGTAAGGTTAAGATAAGGATTATGTTGGTATATGTTTGTAATGGTACACGTCCCTTGTGGTTTTGTAACTTTCAATATACTCTCTAATGTTTTATTCAAATTTTAACCATCTTTCTCATGTGAGGTCTTTGTTCTTCTCTATTTGACCATGTTTACTTCCCCTTTCTCGATGTTTACTCTTTCTTTCCTTGTTTAGTCTTTATTCCCTTAATTTTATGTTTTTCTATTTCATTTTCGAGAATGTAACAATATATATATATATATATATATATATATATATATATATATATATCATAGGGGGGACTAAGCAATAACCTCGTATGTTCATTCATATTGAGGTAATTAAAATTGATAAAATCAAAGTCAATATACCAAAGAGACATTAGGGGTGAAAGGGTTTAATTTACTAATATTTTAAATATTTGGGGTAGGTTAGAGAGGTGGGCCAAAGGAGAGGTGGGGTTAATTTTAACATTAAACTAAAATATTTGACCCCTAGTTTTTAAAACTAAATACCTTAAAATTGTAAAAGAAGTATTGTCATGAAGTTAAACTATAATCTTTTTTTGAATAAGGAAATCTCAATTAGGAGATTCTTAACCAAAAACTAGTAACATTGTAGAAAATCGAGATTGAATATACTTTTCAACACAAACAATATTATTTCACCATCTTAACTATTTGAATAACTATTGATAAATGAATAAAGTTTAACATTAACATAATTAATAATATGTCTTGAATGAATTCAAAATATATTTCTAGAGCAAAGACATATTCTGAAAATAATAATTGAGTGAAAAACATGATATATTTTCTATTTGATATATTAGGGTAGAAATAAAAAGTAGTAAATAAAATTGTAATACAAAAATATGTAAGGTACATAAAAAATAGGGAGTATTTTCATTCTAATAATATAACATGAGGGGTTATTATCAATTGAATAATGCATAATGATAGAGGTGAGATACAATCATAGGAAAAAGAGGACAAATATATTTATCTATAAAAATATACAAATCATAAGATAAAGGCATTTGCTATCACAAGTATTGTGTAACACTCATAATACAAATCAATGTGACATTTAATAACATGTATCATCATAGAGCAAACATGTCATGAAATCATTCATGGTAAATTTAGCATTTAATAAAAATGATGTGTAAAATTCGAATATTTTTTTGTGCAATAATTTGAATTCAAATGATAAATCTAACACAACATACCGAATTTCAACTAAAAGTGTTTTTTCATACAAGAGAGTTAAAAAGGTTTAAATTTTTAGTTAAGTTTTGATCTAAATAGAGAAAATCAAGCTTTCATACTTATAGATCACTTTTACACTTTTGGTGTAATGTTATTCCAAGTATCAGCTACTAAAAAGTCCTATCTTCTTTTAATTTCATATTGTTGGATTTTGGATGCAATTATTTTACTATATGCAATAAAAGTTACGAAGTCCAATTTTCACTTAGATAATGCAATTAAGGGAATTAGGCATGTGTGCACTTTTGCACTAAGTATGCAAAGTGTATTCCAAGTTTTGAACCTCTTTTCGTTCTTGATTATAGTACATTTCGTGGTTTCGACTTCCTTTGTACTTTTACACTTTATGTGGACATAAAATCTGAACAAAAGCATGATTATATCATGCATTAATTACACTTGTGCATATACATAAGTTATAAAAATTGAGGGTAGATCTTAGTGGCATAACCCCTTCTTATGTTATAGAGGTTGGGAGGTTATGAGGGTCTAGCCTTACTAGGCTAAAAATGAGATTAGGAGGTTCTAGGAGATGGTAAATGAGTATTTATATGAGTAAATAGATATTACAGGGGTAAATTTTGATTTAGGGAATGATGGGAATTAGGTATAGTGATTAAAATATGAATGTGAGAGGTGTGGGTAGGTCATGTAGGGGTGCTAAAAACTAGTGTCTACACTTCATGTTGTGTCAAGCTCCTTTCGCAACAATTTTTTTGCACCTCCAATCAATTATCTTGGTTACCCTCTCATCAAGGTAAGTATCTCTTGTTTAAAAAACTAAATTCCACTATAAAATTCAATCTTATAAACCATTATCTTCATCACCAAATGAATACTTTGTTCCTTATTAATAATCACAACTTTACAAATCATTTTTCTATTATGATCCTCATGTGAGGATTTCACTAATGCCGTGAGGTTTTGCGGTAACGGTTTTTTTATATTTGGTATCACAAAGTGACCACCTAGGTTCGAGTCTTGCACAGTGGATATGCTAAAATTGCATTGTTCATTAAGGTCTTGTATAGGGCATGGCGTGGTCTCGATATGCATGCATAAATATAGCCTAGGGTCTAGGTTATGGAAGCATGGTGGGATGTTATGATCCTCATGCGTGGATTTCACTAATTCCTTGAGGTTTTTTGTAACAATTTATTACATGTTCAATCAGTCCTATTTTCAAATTAATCAACATCAATTTCCTAGATCGAAAGTGATCTACCGGATTGACCTCGATCCCTATCAAAAAAATTCTATTTAGAATTTCTCATCCATATTTTCTTATTTTCTTCAAAATCTTGTAATAATTTCTAATCAATTGTTGTTTGTAAGCCTATGTTTTTGTTAGATGACCCTCCCAGAGCATCTTATGAGCAAGACACTATCTTTGACCTATCGATTTTACGAAAACCATTTATGTGAGAAAAATCCGACATCGACTATGAGCTAAGTCTCTAAACTATCGCATTCACACATAACCCAAATGATATCACTAATCGGTTAGAGGTTCTTCTTGAGTTGAGTGACAAGGCCAATCTCTACTAGGTAATCATGTTCAACCTCCCTAACCTATCGATAGGAAGTTTATTGAGTCTCGGCATCCGGACATTACATATATATTATTTTTCAACCACATCTTTTAATATTATCTCGTATAGTTATCATTATTTCTGAATTAATTTTCTAAAAATGAGTTAACACCCATTAAAGGAAGCCCTCTGGTTCCTGCGTAGTTGGATTTTTCCAAGAAAATCATCTCGTTATTATCTATTATATTTCTTGTCAAAGTTTTCTATTTGTGTGCAGGTTTGTGGATCTTTAGAAATGAATATTTGAGTGTAGATTTCAATTTTTCTTCTCTCATATTTATCTATGCAAATATCTCTAAACCTTGTCATTTATGAGTTTTCTTATTTTATTTCATATAATAAAAGTGAATCCTAAATCTAAAATAACACATAGAACATATCTACTTTTATACCTTCAACAATCCCATGGACCATACCATTGCAAAAGTATATGAGTACAATTTTGTAAATTAGGACACACATTAGAAAAGAACAATAAGTGTTCCATACTCTTCCCATGTGCCACACATATGAGTAGAAACTAAGTAGAACTTCTTACATGCTAAAATATGAATGGATGAAGGATACCCTTTCCCTCAATATGTCTGAAATTAGAATTTAAATTGAGTATCATGGAGAAAGAGAATGAAATAGTTCATGGAATTTGTGTTAAATTGAGTCAATATGAGTATGAAATGATATGAAAATGTTGTGCTAATGATGCATAGATTGAAACTATTGAAACATCTGGATAAAACTCCACCTAGGAAAAACTATATAATAGGGTTAAGACCATTTATACGGTCTTCACCAATCTACATGTTTTGAGAATAATTTTGAGCCATTTTTATTTACCCCCACTTATGTATGTGCCTTAAAAATGCATGTGTCTCACTGGAAATGTAAAATAAACCCTTCTTAATAAATTAAAATCATTTGGTGAACCCAATGTGACTCATTCATTCCATTTTAATTTTTAGATTTTTAATTAAATGTATATAAAAATATGAATAATTTTATATGTGGATATTTTGATTTAATTAGCTTCCAACATTGATTGCACAAATGATAATATTATTTTCGAAAGTGACGATTGATCTAGAAACTACAAAAATAAAATGGAAAGATTGCACTTATCTAATTCTATATACTTCTAAAAGTCTAGGTGGTTTGAGTATAGGAATAGGAAGATTTGGGACTAGATATTCTTCATTGTTGAAATTGTAACATGACCCCGATCCTAGTCAAACACGTATAACTCAATCCAAATCATCCATACATTCCTAACCATTTTGTATGGTATCGTACCTATTTGGAATATGGGTCTCAAAATTCCCGAGTACTTTTATTTTCTATCTAAGTGTGTCTCACTTTGTGTGTTGTTCTTCTTTGCATACCTTCAGGATGACTCGTAAACTTTTTCAAATCCTAAATCTCTTGTAGTTGTAGAAGGAGTTCTTGCAAAACTAAGTTAAATAGTTTTGGGAAACCTTATACACCATTGACATCAGGTCACTACTCGAAAGAGTACTCAAACCACACGCCATTATCCTAACATTATATATATACCATAGTGCAATCATACTTGGCAATAATTCTTTGACAATGCTTCACTTGAGTTTTAAATTTATCAAATACTTGGGAAGGGTCAATTTTCTTTCTTATATGATGAATATGGGGACTCCTAAACCTGGAATGATACTTCGACTAGTAGAAGGTGATTCCCTAATGGATGTGCATGAGTTATTTCATAGTTTAGGGATATTTGAGTTTCTTTAGTGCTTTCTTTTACATGAGGAGTTCAAAAGTACCAAGTTACTAGATGAGATATGATTTACTTGCTTATATATACTTTTGAAGGTTATTTATGTCATGAAAGGTCAACCAATGGGGTATATTTATTTATAATAATGTTATAGAAATGAAATAATTAACTTAAAACATGTCGGTTTAAAAATTTACAATAGTGTTAGTATTGACATTTTACAAAACCAACCAAAACTGATGTTTTTGGACTAGAGGGAGAAATGTTTTTTTCACTTCATGGGCCTAAGCATGGATGTATCTAGATTTATTAGATGCAACAAAACTTCAAATATTGATGAAAGAGAGGTGTGAAAAGATAAAGGAAGTGGAGACAGGTTTTATTACGGTGGGATAACCAAGAGTGAGGAGAGTTCATTTGTTAATTCAAGTGTGCAATGTCAAGATCAACAATGTCAAAGGATAGATTTCCAAATTTGGGTGTCTATAATTATTAATGGAACAAAGGCATAGCTTTTTGTAGCATATTTTCTACCTCATATTTTTTGAAAATAAGCTTCTCATATATTATTTCCTTTCTTCCGTATAAACTTAATGCTTCTAAATTAATTGAAAGAAATGATAAATATCTAAAGGTATGAATATTTCTTCACTTCTTCCTCCAATCACTTTCCCAAGAAAATCCATAGGAATAATCTAAGACAATACTATCCATGATAAAATATTTTTCAGAATAAATATTCTAAAAGGAATACGTGTATAATAGATGGACACAAAAAGTGATGATATCTTCTATTTAGAATAAGTGTATAACTAGCTTTTGTTGATTTCAAAAGACAATGTCTATATTAAATATTTGAAATAAATAAAGTGCATCCTTAATTTTTCATTAAAGTGTTTTGGTAGCTTGTCTTGGTGTTTTTGATGGTGCATTCAATGTCTCCTTAGCTTCATAATTGTTTTCATGTTAAATGTCTAGCATGCAAAATTGAAAATTGTTGCCATGACAACCAAGCCCACACTTAAAATTTCAATCTCCCGGTCACCGTCAAACCTTCCTCAAGCCTACATAATCTCAATTTCACCATAAATATAGCTCAAAGGAATTTTCTAACAATATTTTCAAGTGTTTGGATGTGTAAGGATGTATTATTAATTTTATTGATGAAGACACTAAGTTTCAATTCAAAACAACTACCCCTAAAGGCCTAGAAAGGACATTTTTAGCCATTTTACAGCTAATAAAAACACCTCTAAAACCCTACATGGAATATTCAAATCATCTAAGATTGGTTTCAGAGAATAATGAATTCATCTAAGTTATGTTAGGAAAATTTAGTGGAAGAAGTTTCATTCAAGAACAACTTGTGCCACATTAGGTGATTCTGGGCACATGGAATGAAGGCTTAAATGATGAAATCCAACTTTTCCATATGATTCTTGGATTTTAGAAGGATTTGGGAGGAAAAAAATAATAAATGGAAATCTCTTGGAACCCTATACATGATGTAAAAATCAATTTATTTCAAGATTCAAGGACATTTTTGATAATCCATAAAATAACAAATACCCCTTTCGGTCAAGAATGAAATATGCACAAAAATGAAATTACATGAAGAATTGGCTCCTTATTATTGGTTTAATGATATCACAAATTGTATTATTGTCAAAATAATATATAATTTTTACCACAAAAACTTTCCCATGCTCCTAGGGCAAAAACCTCATTCATGGTGTCCTAATTTGGAGACAGAAGGTGACATCAAAATCCCAAAATTCATATGGTCACATTTTTGAGCCTCATCTATCCCCATTTTTCTCAAATGTGTAAAGGGGATAAGTCGAAAAAATGTATGACCCCACCATCATGTCAAGTCTTTTCATCTTACTCCTCACCACCTCTCGCACCTAAGTTACACAAATCAACTTGTCAACTTGCCCCCTTTTAATGATGGTTGAACCCTAGTCACACCTTTTCACTCTTTTTGTCCTCCTTGTCCCCCAAGGTTCAAATGGGATAAGGGGGACACAAAATTGTGACCCCTTCCTCCATGCAACTCTTGGTCACCATAGAACAACCTCCCAATGCCCCAATTCTTATTCATAGCCCTTTCATCTCACACACAAGGTACCAAAAGATGCCACTTTTCACCATCCGTACGAGTCACACTTTATTTCCCCTTGTGTTCCTTTTATCCCCCTTGCACCGGTGCAACCCCACTTCTACCTCATTTTAACCTCAGTAAATCTACCATGGTCAAAGTTGAATAAAAATTATGAAGAAATTTGAATAAATATTCATCTCTCTAAAAAAACTTAGTAATTTTTTCAAGCCAATGTGTTATTTAAATAACCTCTAAACCTCCATTTTTAACTAGGCATGCTTCTCAAATTTCATCAGACCTCAAGCTTATAAAATGAATAAATGTTCATAACTCTCTAATCATTCACCTATTTTAAGTGAAATTTTGTGCAATCCTCTAAAAATTCCTTTAATATTAATGTGAGAGCATCCACATTGATTCCTTGTGTAATTTACTATAGAAATATAAATATTAAAGACCTCAAAGTTAATTTTTCAAATCTATGGATCTCTCGGTAGACGAAAAATATTGAAAACTCTGGAGCAAAAATTCTATAACAAAACATAAAAAAATTGAGACTAGTTTAATTGTAATCAGACATCTAGAGGACACCCTTAAAAAATAGAATGTGTCAAAATATCCACATGTCAAAATAAAATAAATTTCAAAAATAGTAAATTCTCAAAGATCTATGATACTACAAATAAGTAAAAACTATCATGAGGTGAAAATTGTGAAAAATTACTAAAAATAGCAATCCTAGACAAGATCTAATAAAAGTAGAAAGTCTTGAAAATGAGATTAAAACACTTGTGATAACTCACATTCAACTTATCTCGTTGCTTTTTAAAACTATGAAGTTCATGTATTCAATTTTGGAGCCCATTTCAACTTTGATCACTAAATACCCTAGTGTGGGAGATAGTGATGTCACTCATATAGATAAAGAGGACTTGAAAAATATAATGCTTACTGGACCTCATGAACCATTGGAGGAGAAAATATTCTCAACTAGGATATTCGGGAAAGGGGTCACCCAGTTTACATGTTTAGAGCACTTTGAATTGGTCCTAGCATGTGTGCAAAACACTATGATGTTGAATCAAAAATATTTGGGTACACAAAATTTCACTCCTCATAGTTATCACTCCTAAGGGAATTTCTAAGTGCGTATAGATTCCCACTAGAAATGACATGGTCATCATATATAAGGAGTTTTATTCATAGGAGTGGGAAAAGATTTATTCACAATGTAAGGTCTAGTACTCGGTTTGTGGCTCAAAAAAGGAAGATAGCCTTCCCACATTCCCAAGAACCTCATCAAGGAATAAGTTTTATGAGGCCTATTATGATTTCATTCATCTACTAAGAAAGGTGATGGGGAAAAATAATGAAATACTTTAAGGATTGGATGACTTACTTCATCCTCGTGGCTATTGAAGGAAATCAAGTGGTGGATTATTGGAAAATCATCGAAATAACATCTATTAGTAATCGGTGTAGTTTCCCTACACTAATAATTTCACCATGACTTCTTACTTTGTGTATTCCCTTTTCTTCAAAAGACCCTTTAGAGTATTGTCCACTACTCCCCGTGTGCCTAAAAATCACCTGCTATAGACACAAAATCATGCACTTTGAGTCATTATCTAGTATTGATTACATACTACTATTCATATGGTTCCTAATTGAGAAAATTACTAAATAACCTATTTCTTTGGCTACCTTTCTTTTCTTTAGACTTCTAATTTTATTCTTGCACTTATAATATCTCAATATGTCTTTTCACCTTTCGGCATTTGTCATTTTGCATACCAATGCCCAATAAGGACACCAACGCTAGGTGCACCCATCCCCTATAGGAACCCCTTTCCTATTTATACTTTGGTCACACTTTCTAGGTCCTTTCTAGCCATTTGAGCATCTTATATTTTTGGTAGTTAGCCTTTTCAGGGGTTAATTATGAAATTCAAGCAAAGGAATCATATAAATATAAAGTTATGTGATCATAATAAGGGACCAGAACTAAGAATCTACTATCTCCACCTAAGGTTGCATCCATCAAAGGCATATATAGCTCCATTTGTATCCATCTAGCTCCATCACAAGGGACAAAAGTTTGGTTCATTTGCATCACACTTCATAGGAGGGGAGTCTATTGTTTCCATGCACACATTATTTACATTCTACATCTAGTTACTTACTCGCTACTCACAAAGTGCAACTGACACAAGAGAAACCTATGGAAAATTTTCACATACACATACCTAGAACTACATTGGGTCTGAGATATAGTGAAACGCTTAGTGATAAGTCCATCAATTTGGTAGTTGAGGATAGTTCGACCCCTTCATATGCATCTTTCTTTTTTAGGGTTTTGATGCTTTACTTGGGGTTTTGCAGGTGATTTATCCATTACATGTTTACAACAACATCCAATGAAGTTCAGTGACATACATGCGATAAGAAGAAACAAATGTCAAATACCTAGAAACATATAAAACCCAAGTTCGACCATTTATGTAGACTAGGGCACCTAAAATTCAGACCAGGATGCCCACAGCGCCCTTATCCTTCTCCGGTTCCCTAGTCATATCAAATCCATTGGATCTTCATTTGTCCATACTTCTCCATTATAATATTCCATCCATGTTCATCCAGTCTCCACTATGACATGGTCCAACAACCTCTGTGAATCATCTAAGGCTCTTCTAACCCTATTTGCACATTAGGGTTTCATATTTTCTAGCTTAGTTTTCTTGGGTATTATTTTAGTATTTCATTATTCATTTATTTATTGTAAACTTGCATTAGATTAGGCTATTATATTACATTTTAGCATAATCATTTTGGTGAACCCGCATTCAAATACTCTTCGATATTTCTTTTTCTTCCATCATGACTTCTAAGGTCTATCAAGTCTCTTTGCTTCATTTGCTTCAAATGCACCCATCTTGTAAAGATGCTCTCCAAAAAACCTTAGAGGCTATCTATCTTCGTATCAAAATGTCACTTACTCAAGTCAATGTTATTATGGATCGTCTTTCAAAGGAATCTCTTGATCCCAAATCCAATCAATCTATTTGTAAATCCATTCAATCCCTTCGTTCTTTCTTTCAAGATAAATTTCAGACTATGTAATCCATGATTACATCTATAAAATATGAAATCCAACATCTGAAGGATGCTTCTCGTGCTCATGTTTATTCTCATCCCGCATCTCATATTAATCCTATGTCTCTTACATGTGCTCACATTAGTGAAACTGAAATCTTTTCACTCCCCATGCCTCTCAAGTTTGCATCGATGCTAAGCAACAAGATATTCTTCTAAACTCATAACTTGTCAATTAATCATCTTTGTAACTACTCATTTTTATTCTCCTTATCATCTTGCAAAATATCAAGGTCTTCCATATTGTAATTATCATCAAATAAATAGACATAATGACAATGATTTTTATGCTTTACAACAAATAATTAAGCATATTGAGCATCAAGGATTTATCTTATTCACTAGATATCATTATATTACATGGTCCTCTCCACTTATTACATCTCAATGGGTTCCACAATCAGATTCATTTATGTCTAATGAGCATCCAAATCATCGGTTATAATGTATATTCTTCATCACTCAATTGTCATCTATGTAATCTACTCAATTCAAGAAACCGCTTGTAGTGCCCACATTTTCTAGCCTCTATTATCTACTGAATTCTTAAACCACAGTTATGACTTAACATGGATTTTGACATATTTTGGACATTATGATATGTTGGTTTTCCTTCATGGACATGTATGGTGATTTGGGGTGCGTAGCGCCAATTTGACTAGATTAGTAGATTGACACATTTTATTTGAGGTTGTGGATACTAACACTTTTCTATGTGATTTGGGCCTAATTGATATATGTTGGATAATTAGTTTAGTCACATATCTTGATTTTATAAAGTATTTGATTTGTTGATGAGGATACATGATGGCATTGTGATATGACATTTTTATGTATTGCAATACCTAACGTATGACGAATTGTGTGAGATTGTTGCATTCCACATTGATGTTGTGATATCCTTAATTTACATGTTTGAACTAATTCACTTATTGAGTAGTTAGTTTACTCTTGCATTGGACATGTGTGTTTAATGTGTGCAATGAGTGTGTAGGTGACAGTCACAGGAGAACGTGGGTTTCAGGGTGGCTACACAAATTGTGCACAAGCGGCCCATGGGGCTAAGTCCTAACTATGTTAATTTTTGAGGCCATATAGTTTGATTGTATTTTGGGCACCATGAGTGACCCTCATATGTGATGTAATATGTCATGTAAAATTTTATTTTTTTAGAATGTTTTATTGTTGTTAAATAAATTAGGTTTGGGGGTTTAATGGTCCCCACTTGAATTAAGTTTTGGGTTTGGTTTATTTTGTATTAATTAGAGGGGATTAGGGTCCTATGTAAACCCTTGGGTGGGCCCCACATCCTCTACACTTGTGCCCATAAGTGCCAAACCTAAAATTGGGTTATTTATGAAATTTTAAGCGACCCTTTTTAGTTTGGGAGTTCACTTAGCATGAAAATAACCCTTGGACCCTACCTAATAGGTAACGGGCTTAATTTCAAGGCATAAAGGGAGTTTCCCTCTCATTTTCCATCTCTTTGGTCACCATCCATGTAAGATGGATTGGTATGTGTGTTTTGTAGAAAGTTGCACAATCTTGTTTTATTTTCAGTTTGGGTATTTTGGGAAGGGATTGTTAAAAGTGAATTTATATTTTCTTATTTTTATTTTGGAATCTTTGACATGGAGGGAAGATATGGGTGACACATGTCGCCCCATCATTAGTGAGGAAAATGATTGGTTTCTCTTAAAATTATCCCTCACGGAGGAGAAAAATAACTTTTGTTCGCTTTTTTGGAGCATTCGCTTGGTGCTTAAGGATTTTGGAAATAGTATTAATTAAGGAAGAAAGTTGGAAAATATTATTTCAGAGAGCTCTTGGAGGTAGGATCTTGAGCTCATTATTTTTGGATGTTTTTCCTAGATCTTAGCTTGCTTATAGTTGGAATGTTTGTTTAGTTGCTTGTATGGTTTGTTGCTTAAGTATGGTTGTATTTATTTTTGCTCCATCCATCATATGGTTTGATGGATGTTGGATTTCTTTGGGGAAGAGAGGGATTTTCCCTCTCAAACCTCATGGATCAATGGGCAAGCCATGTAGGTTCCTTTTTACTCCCCTCATATGGTTTGAACCCCTTCCCCATTTTCGGAGAGGAAACCCAATGGGTTTGAAAATCCTCCCAAGAAGGATTTTGGTGAATGGGTGGAGCAATAAGGAGGGTTTTGTTAATTTGGAGGAATAAGGAGGTTGAGAAGAATCTTGTTGTGTGCATTCTCTAGTTGGATCACACCTTATGAAACTTTTTGGTATCTCTTCTACTCTTCCCATATTGTGAGGATGAATATGGATTTCTCCTCCTTTCTTTTATTTGCTAAATGTTGTGTTTTTCTTAGTGCATGGTCTTGGCTTGTATGTGAAAATATTGTGGTGTTTGTCTCCCTAAACCTTGTGCAAAAATATGGAAGTTAGCTCTCTCCCCCATGGGCTTGGGGGAGGCTAGAATGTCTTCCAACATAGGAAATACATGTAATGATGCCTAAAGGTTGGGTGGTTAAACAAGCCTTGTTCTCTTGGAGTTGGATTCTTGTGAAGCATTCAATGTTGGAGCACAAGCGGGCAGTTTGTTGGAGTCTCTTCTCACATTGGTTTCTCTTGTTTCCTTCTTCCTTTGTGTGGATATTACTCTCATTGAAATCTCTTAAATGTGGCTAGTTGGAAAGTTCCTTGTCTTATAAAGTATCCTCTTTGTGATTTGGAATCACTTGTAAATATGTGTCACTTTTGTTGATTGATCTACTTCAAGCTTGTAAAGAAGCTTTGTAATGTGTCTTCTTGAATATTTTAAATATGTTGGAAAGATGGTATTGGGAGCGTAAGTTCATTTGAAAAGAAAGGTTGTAAAATGAATGAATCCTTTAATATAAATGTGTTGTAATCTCCATTTTGAAATGAAAGTTAGTTCATGTAAAATTTATATTTTATTCACACAAAAAAACATATTGTCATGTTATTTGCTCTAAAATTAAATGTGCTTCCTTCCTTGTTGGAATAACCTTGTAAATATCTGCAATAATTAGTTAGTTATTAAATTTGAAGGAAAGTTAGTGTTACATGGAGGTTGAGAATTTATTTTAAAAGAAATATTATCATTCTATAATACCTCTCTTCTTTTAAAAAAATATGGTAGTATTACATAATGAAATGAGATTAGTTTTCTTTCTATTTTCTTTCCATGTAATACTAAATGATTCGTTCTAAAAATAAATAAATAAAATAGTTTTGTGTATGTGTTATTTCTTACAATTTAAAATATAACTGAAATCACCCTTGTTATTTATACAGATTTCTACAAGTCTTCCTTTACACACATAATCAAGATGTCCATTTTAATAGGCATATATTGAAAGGAAGTAGTGAGTTCATACTTAACTGCAATAATCAAACCATGGTTTATTGATTTAGGTTTAATAGAGTATTTATTTATATAAAGATAATTACAACAATAATTGAATATAAATATATTTACATTTGCAAAATAGAGTTGTTTTTCATTATCAAACTATGTTGAACTTAATGTATTAAATCCGTGTAATGAATTGCTATATTTCATACAAAGTGATGTACTTCTAATTATATTACAATTTATATTATTTCTCGTAATAGAAATATATTATTATTGATACACTATAATATAAATATATATTACATTTTATAAATATGTAATCATTTATATTTTGTAATATAAAATGTATTTAGTTGCTTTTAATATAAAACAAAGTTTATTAATATATATATATAAATAAAAGAAGTTTTGGGGAGGGCCGAACCCCTCCCTACTCCATGCGTAACCACCATAGGCCACCACCTCCCTCCACACCTTTGTCCACTGCGCAGCCCCCCTCCTACCTGTGCCATTCCCTTTCCCCACACGACTTTACACCCATGCCACGTTTTCCACCCTCCCCATGTACAGTTTCCACACAGATCCTTCCAAACTCTTCCTCCACACAATACACCCCTCTCCCTTCACGCGGATCCTCTCTCTCTCACACAGCTTCTTCCTCAAATCCATTGCCACCCTCTAACATGCCAAATGGGATTTCCCCTATCGAACCCAAATACAATACACTCTTCTACATGTGTCTACCTCTTATCATTCGGGTAGTCTTCCCTCCATAAAAGAGAGGAGATAATAGCTGAATTTTTCCTTAGATCCCAAAACTCCATATCTCCTCAACTCGTGCACCTACAAATGACAAAACAAAGCAAATGAGAAGAGATGGATAGAAAACCAAAGAACATAAGGATGTTTAGGGAATCCTTAGGGAAAAATTAGATCAAGGGCTGAGAGCTCTTTTATCCTATGGTCCACAATTAACCCTACATGCTTTTAAGCCTTGGGTGTTTTTAAATAGGAATGTTGAATAAATTTTAGGTTGTGTGTGTGTAAATAAAATAAAAGGGGGAAATATAATTAATTTAATAAGGGGTGTAGAATCTTATTAGGGTTTCCCTAATCAATTTAATAGAACTTAAATAAATAAAATTGTTTGGGGTTAGTAATTGGGTAAATCATATTAGTTTAAAGTAAATAATATTGGGAATCGGTATTAGTATTGTTAGTATTTAATTTCAAAAAAAATATTTACCCAAATTTTTATCTCCTTTTTGTCAATATTTTGGTGTCCCAGGGTGGGGCACTACATTTTGTATAAGAGCCATGGTTCGTACACACATGGACGCTCTAGGTAAAAACATTTAATTGGTTATTAATGTTTTCATTACATTAAAAGTAAAACAATTAAAATCATTTCCGCTAAACCATTCCATGGGTCAAGTATCTCTCGAGTAACCGCATGGAGTATTATGTTTGCTAACACAATAGGTGGTACACAAATTTTGATCACCTAATTTGTTTAAAACAACTAGTAAAAGTTAAGTCAATGTCATTCTAAAATAATGTGCAAAATGGCTTCTTGGTTCCCATAGTGGTGATTGATTTGGATAATCTTGTTCCCTAGTGACATGGGAAGTCACATCAGCATTTAAACCCAACTTATAAGATCGTTTGATCATGTAGTTACGAGAATTTTTGAGCTCAATTAATCACATTGTTGTTTGAGACAACAACTTAAATTTAAGCAAAATTATTTTAGTTTGGACTGTAAATTAGAGAGAGGTAGTAGGAAATTAAAATTTACGACTTCTAACATGTAGTATATCTCCATGTCCATTGTCTGCAGTGATTATATTCAAGAAAAAGGAATGGAGGGTTAGTTTTTCTAGCATGTTTAGGAGGTCTCTAGTCATTTTGGTGCAAAACACAAACTGGTCAATAACATTAATTAGCTCCGGAAAGTAGGTCATAACTAGAGTTTTAGTCATTAGTTTTTCATTTTGTAAGTTGCATCGATTATCTATATATAGGATAATTGATGCAAGTTAACAGACTCATTTTTGAGTTGGTATCACTTGTTTTCAAGACCCATTTTGTAGCCAATTTTCACTAAAAATCTGCTGAAATGCAATAGTAAAACTCTAATAGTTGGCTCCGAGAAGGTGCTTCCATTTCGAAACCTATTCACCAGTTTTTAGAAATGTACATCTTGATTGACTCTCTGTATAATAGAGAATTGACTAGGAAGCTTTGTTTCACCATTTGGGTGTTGGGTACTTGTTTTGGTAGGCTCCTTTTGTAGCCATTTTCTCTAGATCGTAGAACAAGAAAATTGGTCTTAATAAACAAATAGATTTCTTAGGACACCTTTGGAGGGTGAAACATGTTATAATATGGTTATTGTTTTAAGCTACATGTTTCTAGGTTGAATGCTAAGACCCAAAATAAATTTTGTGCAACAAGTCATTTTTGAATGCTAACGGCCTTGGTTAGGTTGATCTTTGAACATCAAAAAGGGCTAGTTGTTGGTGTTGTAAATAAGCAGTAGATCAAATATAAGATTGTATAATTTTTACCTTGGGATAAGGAATAGGTTTATGGCATTTGGTTAGTTGCTTCTTGCCTAGTGATCCATTGTTTCTTAGGAATCTCAACCGCCATGTTAGAGGCACCACTTTAGATCTAATGAAACCCTTTCGGTATGGGTGTAAATTAAATAAATGTAGCTTGTAAGAATCATCCAATATGATAAAATAGTCTTTCACGTATTGAAATTTCATTATTATGAAATTGGAATAATTTCTACTCCTTGTTTCTATTTGCTAATCTTAGTTTTATAACCCTTTTATAAGGAAAATTTACCAAATGACCTTATGATCTTGTTGTTACCTTTTCAAAATTGTAGTTTGAAATTAAGTATAGTTGGATGAAAATGTTTACTAATGTAAACTCCTCTAACTTTTCTCTAAACAATAAATGATAAGGGAAAGGAAAGTTAGTGTCTCTTATTATACGGTGGTGTTGCTTGAAGTGATATTTCTTAGCTAGTTTATCCTCTTCACGTAACGTAGGAATACATTGTGCTATTATAAAATGAATCTAGTTTTCAAAAACTCCAAATTCTCATCAAAGCTCTTGGTATAACTTTTAGAGTTAACTTTGGAAATGATCTAGTTATTTTTATTAATCCTTTTGGAACTTGATAAAACCTATTTTCATACTATAACCATTTACTAAGTTTTGTTGCAATGTAACTTGGTTAAAACCTTCTTACCTTAGTAAGTGCACGTGTGATTATAAAACTCCTCAAGTTGATTTAAAATGTTCTTAGTTAATCATGTTTATAACACTTTTACTTACGTGTAGAAATAAGGGAATCACCCTCTTTCTAACCTCAACTCGTGGACTTAGAAGAAAAATGGTCATGCAAAAATTTTATATATATAATAAATATAACAACGATCATTCTCTCTCTCTCTCTCTCTCTCGGAAAGAAAATAAAATAAAATGAATTAGTGTTGAATACTTTCTTGGTTAGGCATTATGGTGTAATGACGATGGTGTTGATTGTGAAAGAACTATTAATGTGGTCCAATAAGGGTGAATGTAATGTTTCGTAATCCAAAAATAATATATATATTTATATATAAATCTATAAGCACAATTGTGTACATATACCTTATAAACAACAATAGAAACGTGTAATTATATGTAATTTGGAAAAATCGTCAAATATATAATTAAACAATGTTGGTTGGATAAACAATGCTATCATCGTTACCCCCTTAAAAAAGAGTTAAAATTGAGGTCACCCACTTTCTAACCTCAACTTGTGGACTTAGAAGAAAAAGGTCATGCAAAAATTTTATATGTATAATAAATATCACAACGATCATTCTCTCTCTCTCTCTCTCTCTCTCTCTCTCTCTCTCTCTCGAAATAAAATAAAATAAAATGAATTAGTGTTGAATACTTTCTTGGTTAGGCATTATGGTGTAACGACGATGGTGTTGATCAGTGAAAGAACTATTAATGTGGTCCAATAAGGGTGAATGTAATATTTCATAATCCACAAAAATATATATATATAAGCACAATTGTGTACATATACCTTATAAACAACAATAGAAACATGTAATTATATGTAATTTGGAAAACTCGTCAAATATATAATTAAACAATGTTGGTTGGATAAACAATGTTATCATTGTTACCCCTTAAAAAGTTAAAATTGAGGTGATCCTAAAACTATTGCTTCAAATGGGATAGGTGATGTTTACTAATCTTCGTCTTGTGATATTCATATGGTTTACACACTAAATGGTTGGAATTTTGTAAGTAACTTAGGTATTGTTTTGTCTCCCTAAATGTTTAGGTGAGAAAGTTAATATGAATGATAGAATGATTGCAATGATCTCACAAATCAGATATGCCTTTGGCTATTGGACTCTTAGGAAACTCTTTTATAAGATTTCATTCACATAAAAACTCTTAGTATCTTATTATAAGATAAATGATGTAAACCCTTATTGCAAGGACTAACAATAATGACTAACTAATCTTTCCACCTACCATGGGTAAAGACGTCCTTTGTAATCAGTATAAACACTAGTTTACACACACACACACACACACACACACACACATACACATATATGTATATATATATATATATATGTATATATATATATATATATATATATATATATATATATATATATACATATATGTATATATACACATATATGTATATATATATATATATATTGGAATTGTTTTGGGGTACTCTTTAAAACATGATTCCATTTTCTATTACCACTCAAATAGGGTGGCATGATTCAAATTTCTTTGTGTAAAATGGATTCATCCCTAGTTAATAAGTGTATTTTTATATTTTATTCTCTTGCACCTAATGGGCCAAATTATGCGACCAAATAATTGTTAAGTAAAAGTTAACATAAGTCCCATATCTTGAGAAGAATTAGACCTTACCTTTCATTAAAGGAAAATGAGTGTTGATCTCTTGTACGCTTGAGGAAAGTATGAATGGAAAATGTTTTTGCATCCCATCATGGTGGTATATTGTAATTTTCATAAGTATGTTGATAAGATTCGGGAAACATTCTCTTTAAATGGATTTTGTTTCTCATAACTCATTCATGTTTTCTTTTGATTATAGTAATTAAGAAATGATAAAATGTAAGTAAAACTTTTCTTATATCATATTGAACTAGAAATTGTGGGTTGTTGTTTCATTAAGAATTATGGCTTGTTTGGGGCATAGAAATTTCTAAGATTGCTTTGTCATAGTGTGAACTTATATATAAACAAATTTTAAACAATAATAAATTCAATTTTCATTTATGAGACTTCTAAAGCAATCTTGGCTCGAATAGAAATGTCCTTTAAAATGGCACATAGTATGAAACTTTGGAAACCAAACTAGAAAGCCAAACCTAACCTAGTAGTTGACTATATATATTCCACCCACAATTTTTTTAATACTATCATTTAGTGAACAAATTTTTAAAAATAAAATAAAAATGCCAAAGTAAGTCAACACCTTTAACTATGCTTGGTATTATGTGAATCTTCATCCTTGATCTTAGTGAATAATACGGATGTTTGAACTATTTTTTTAAAAATAAAATAAAAAGACTCGTGAACCATTTTTTTCAAAATTTAGAGTAATGATGAGTTAGTAGATGAAACCACATGGAACTTGGAAACTTTTTTCTCCCTCATCGTGTGGTATTTGTGACACCTTGGATAGTTCCCTTGAGCGGGTTCATACATAATTAATATGCAAAACATTTTAATTCCTTTTAAAACAACATTTTTGTTCTCTTCGCTCACCCATCATTATTTTCCTTTAATTTTAGACCTTATGTTGTACATCCTCTTATTTGGATCCTTATAGGAAAGTTAGATGATGAGGAAAATGAATTTGTTTATACAATTCACTTGGGTTAACATTCTTCTATTTGAGATATACTTGTTCTTGGACCTTGTTACACTTAAAGAGACATGTTGTTAAGACAAAACAAAATAAAATATTTTAGTTCCTTTAAAATGACCTTAATGTTGGAATTACACTACGTGTGATATTTTAGATGTTTTAGACAATGAGGTTGATAATAATTCCTTGGAAGAAATAAGTTCCTTTAATTAAAATTAATACTTGACCAAGTTTGAATTGGTGGGACATGCTTGTTGTGTCCAACAATCGCATGATACGATGTGATACCTCATAAGATCTTATCCCTATCTCTTCCAGTGACTTCCAGGAGGAAGTCTAATTTTAGGAGAGGGGGATGTAGTGCCCACATTTTCTAGCCTCAATTATCTGTTGAATTCTTAAACCACAGTTATGACATAACATTGACTTTGACATTTTTGGACATTATGATATGTTGGTTTGCCTTCATGGACATGTATGGTGATTTGGGGCATGTAGCACCAATTTGACTAGATTAGTAGATTGAAACATTTTATTTGAGGTTGTGGATACTAATACTTTTCTATGTGATATGGGCCTAATTTATATATGTTGGATAATTAGTTTAGTCACATATCTTGATTTTATAAAGTATTTGATTTGCTGATGAGGATACATGATGGCATTATGGTATGACATTTTTATGTATTACAATACCTAACGTATGACGAATTGTGAGAAATTGTTGCATTCCACATTGATGTTATGATATCCTTAATTTACATGTTTGAACTGATTCAATTATTGAGTAGTTAGTTTACTCTTGTATTGGATAGGTGCATTTAATGTGTGCAATGAGTGTGTAGGTGACAGGTCACATGAGAACGTGGGTTTCAGGGCGGCTACACAAATTGTGCACAAGCAGCCCATGGGGCTAAGTCCTAACTGTGTTAATTGTTTTAGGCCATATAGTTTGATTGTATTTTTGGCACCATGAGTGACCCTCGTATGTGATGTAATATGTCATGTAAAATTTTATTTTGTTTAGAATTGATGTGGGAGCATAACTTGCAGAGACCATAACTTTTGATCTAACTATTGGATCATCCTGAAATTTTACAGTGTGGTAGATATACATTAGTACTATGATGGGGTCAAATTGATTGCAAGTTTGTGCCCATTTTGGCACATTTTCGAGTCTGGATTCCTTCATCTAGTGGCCTAAAATTGGCTAGTACTATTTTTTTCACTTTTGACTAGGTCTTAGAACTTTAATAACGTTTGTTGTGCTTATTAGAATAATTCCAAATTTAGTGTGAGCCCTAACTTATGAAGGGATATTTGGCACACAAAATTTGGGGTCCATCCGAGTTGTTTTGCTAGTAGGTAATTTTTGGCATTTTAGGGTTTTTAGAGTAGACATGAAATAAAAGGAGGATTGTAATGATGTAATAGATCGTGTGGATTCCAAAATGAGAGGTAATCTATTTTGAAACTCCTAGGTTTTATTTAGAAATCCATTTATGTGTGTTTTTGGAGGTATTTCAACCTCTTGCAACTGGATTCACATCAAGAATGTTTTATTGTTGTTATATAAATTAGGTTTGGGGGCTTAATGGTCCCCACTTGCATTAAGTTTTGGGTTTGGTTTATTTTGTATTAATTAGAGGGGATTAGGGTCACATGTGAACCCTTGGGTGGGCCCCACATCCTCTACACTTGTGCCCATAAGTGCCAAACCCGAAATTGGGTTATTTATGACATTTTAAGTGACCCCTTTTTAGTTTGGGAGTTCACTTAGCATGAAAATAAGCCCTTGGACCCTACCTAATAGGTAGGGGGCTTAATTTCAAGGCATAAAGGGATTTTCCCTCCCATTTTTCCTCTCTTTGGTCACCATCCATGTAATATGGATTGGTATGTGTGTTTTGTAGAAAGTTGCACAATCTTGTTTTATTTTCATTTTGGGTATTTTGGGAAGGGAGTGTTAAAAGTGAATTTATCTTTTCTTCTTTTTATTTTGGAATCTTTGACTTAGAGGGAAGAGATGGGTGACACATGTCACCCCCTCATTGGTGAGGAAATTTTTGGCTTCTCTTCAAATTCTCCCTCATGGAGGAGAAGAAAAAAACTTTTGTTCATTTATTTTTCGAGCATTGGCTTGGTGCTTGAGGATTTTGGAGCTAGTATTGCTTGAGGAAGAAAGTTGGAAAATCTTATTTCGAGAGCTCTTGGAGGTAGGATCTTGAGCTCATTTTATGTTGGATGTTTTTGCTAGATATTAGCTTTCTTATAGTTGGAATGTTTGTTTAGTTTCTTGTATGGTTTTTTTCTTAAGTATGGTTGTTGTATTTATTTTTCTCCATCCATCATATGGTTTAATGGATGTTGGATTTCTTTCGGGAAGAGACAGAGAGAGTTTCCCCTCAAACATCATGGCTCAAGGGGAAAGCCATGTAGGTTCCTTTTAATACCCTCATATGGTTTGAGGTGGGTAAGGTGGTTCATATGGTTTGAACCCCTTCCCCATTCTTGGAGAGGAAACCCAATGGGTTTGAAAATCCTCCCAAGAAGGATTATGGTGAATGGGTGGAGCAATAAGGAGGGTTTTTTTGATTAAGAGAATAAGGAGGTTGAGAAGAATCTTGTTGTGTGCATTCTATGGTTGGATCACACCTTATGACACTTTCGGGTATCTCTTCTACTCTTCCCCAATTGTGAGGATGAATATGGCTTTCTCCTCCTTTCTTTTATTTGCTAAATGTTGTGTTTTTCCTTAGTGCATGGTCTTGGCTTGTATGTGAAAATATTGTGGTTTTTATCCCTAAACCTTGTGCACAAAATGTGGAAGTTAGCTCTCTCTCCCATGGGCTTGGGGGAGGCTAGCATGTCTTCCAACCTAGGAAAGGCATGTAATGATGCCTAAAGGTTGGGTGGTTAAACAAGCCTTGTTCTCTTGGAGTTGGATTCTTTTGAAGCATTCGATGTTGGAGCTCAAGCGGGTAGTTTGTTGGATTCTCTTGTCACTTTGGTTTCTTTTTTCCTTCGTCATTTGTGTGGATATTACTCTCATTGAAATCTCTTGAATGTGGCTAGTTGGAAAGTTTCTTGTCTTATAAAGTATCCTCTTTGTGATTTGGAATCACTTGTAAATATGTGTCACTTTTGTTGATTGATCTACTTCAAGCTTGTAAAGAAGCTTTGTAATATGTCTTATTGAATATTTTAAATATTTTGAAATGATGGTATTGTGAATGTAAGTTCATTTGAAAAGAAAGGTTGTAAAATGAATGATTCCTTTAATATAAAATTTTTGTAATCTCCATTTCGAAATGAAAGTTAGTTCATGTGAAATTTATATTTTATTCACAAGAAAAAAACATATTCTCATGTTATTTTCTCTAAAAGAAAATTTGCTTCTTTCCTTGTTGAAATCTCCTTGTAAAGATCGGTAATAATTAGTTAGTATTACATTTGAAGTTAGTGTTACATGGAGGTTGAGAATTTATTTTTAAGAGAAATATTATCATCCTATAATAGCGCTCTTATTTTAAAAAAATGGTAGTATTACATAATGAAATAAGATTAGTTTTCTTTCTATTTTCTTTCCATGTAATACTAAATGATACTTTCTAAAAATAAATTAAAAAATAGTTTTGTGTATGTGTTATTTATTACAATTTAAAATATAACTAAAATCGCCCTTGTTATTTATACTGATTTCTACAAGTCTTCCTTTACACACATAATCAAGATGTCCATTTTAATATGCATATATTGAAAGGAAGTAGTGAGTTCATACTTCACTGCAATAATCAAACCATGGTTTATTGATTTAGGTTTAACAGAGTATTTATTTATATAAAGATAATTACAACAATAATTGAATTGAAATATATTTACATTTGTAAAATAGGGTTGTTTTTCATTATCAAACTATGTTAGAATTTAATGTATTAAATCCGTGTATTGAATTGTTATATTTCATACAGTGATGTAATAGTAATTATATTACAATTTATATTATATTTCTTATAATAGAAATATATTATTATTGATACACTATAATATAAATATATATATTACAATTTATAAATATATAATCATGTATATTTTGTAATATAAAATGTATTTAGTTACTTTTAATATAAAACAAGGTTTATTAAAATAAATATATAAGTAAAAGAAGTTTTGGGAGGTCTCAACCCCTCCCACTCCTGCTCGCGCACCCACCATAGGCCACCACTACCCTCTATGCCTCTATCCACCTGCGGCCCCCTCCTACCTACATTATTCCCTTTCTCCACGTGGCCTCACACCCCTGCCACATTGTCCCTCCCCCTCCCATGCACCGGTTTCCATGCAGACCCCTCCACACTCTTCCTCCATGCAATACACCCCTCTCCCTTCACACGGATCCTCCCTCTCTCCACATAGGCTTCTTTCCCCAAATCCACACCACCCTCCAACATGCCGAATGGGATTTCCCCTATCGAACCCAAATATAATACACTCTTCTACATGTGTCTACCTCTTATCATTCGGGCAATCTTCCCTCCATAAAAGAGAGGAGATAATAGTTGTGTTTTTCTTTGGATCCCAAAACTCCATAGCTCCTCAACCTATACACCTGAAAATGGCAAAATAAAGAAAATGAGAAGAGATCAATAGAAACGGAAATAACATAAGGATGTTTAGGGCATCCTTAGGGAAAAATTAGATCAAGGGCTAAGATATCTTTTATCCTATGGTCCACAATTAACCCTACATGCTTTTAAGCCTAGGGTATTTTTAAATAGGAATGTTAAATAAAGTTTAGGTTATGTGTGTGTAAATAAAGTAAAAGGGGGAAATCTAATTAATTTAATAAGGGATGTAGACTCTTATTAGGGTTTCCCTAGTCAATTTAATAGACCTTAAATAAATAAAATTGTTTGGGATTAGTAATCGGGTAAATCATATTACTTTAAAGTAAATAATATCAGAATCGATATTATTATTGTTAGTATTTAATTTCAAAAATAATTACCCAAATTTTTAGTGACTTTTGGTCGGTTTTACGTGTCCCGGGGTGGGGCACTACACTGCCTCTCAAAATTAGTCTCACTCCCCCTTCTATTAAGGCATCTATGACACTATCAAGTCAACCTAAGTGAAATCCTTTAAAAATTAGTTCAACACATCTTCCTCTCAAGTCATCCACAACATTACAAAGTCAAATTATGCAACCACCTCTCAAAATCAGTCCACCTTATTCTCTTATCAATTCTTATGCAGTGTCATCAATCCCACATAAGCTCCAACAAATCACTTTTTTCAAAGAAAATACTCCTACTGATGGCCAAGACACATTTCAAATTCCTCTACCATCACATGGTCCTATTGTTTCTTCGGCCTACCATTTTGTTGGCCCTCACTCTTATCGGACGATAATTCTTTCCCACAATTTCATGGTACCTCTCACTTCCTGCATAAATCTCCATCATTAGAACACTTGGGAAAATCACTCTTAGTCCCCCTTAGCATTGATATGTTTTTATATTCGCATCATTTCACACCTCAACTTTAGCATATTCATCTCCACACACACTTGTATTGTTATTACCCGATGACACACTCTTGTGCTTTGGTTCACACTTGACTATTGAGGGCATACTATACACATGAACCTCACACACTACATAATAGACACTACACATCACACATCTTACATACATACATCCCGTATTCTACCCCCTACATCTTACATTTCCTATGCATATACACATCTTATGTTATTTGCGCATCTTACATGCATCCTACATTACACACTACACATTACACATCACATAAGAAACTTCTCATCACCAGATCTATTACACACATTACGTGTTTCATACATCTACTTATACACATTGCATTCACTACCCTATGACACACTCTACTCTCATGGTTCATACTTTACTGCTTGAGGGTATACATTCATCCTTTAGTGATATACGCTTTAGGGATAATCATAAATTCTTCCATTATCTTGTTGTGATATATACCTCACACCTCATCTCTAGGTCACATATCATCACTACACATTCATCACATCACACTATGCACAACACATAGTTCGACCATTTCCCGATGACACACTCTCATTCACGGTTCATTCTTGATTGATGAGGGGGCATAATAAATAAACCTCACAAGATACATTTCCATTCATTCATGGGGGCACGCGGGTCCTATCATTCACTCTGCATTCTATTCCATCCATTCAAAACATATCTCATATCTTAGTTTCATTTACTTGTACATGTTCATTTTATTACAAATTCTAGATAGATATCTAGTATGTTAGTGAATGTCAATATATTTATCATACACACATGTATGTTCACTTTCTTTTTGGTTGTGATTGTAGATTATATAGGGCCATTACATGCAGCATGGGTGATTGGCACAATACCTAGTACTAGTCTCATAGTGGCTCTAGGGGAATCAAATTTCGTACATTACATGTGTTATTGTTTTATTTTGTTTCATAGCTTATTACTTTATCCACTTCTACACACATTGACATAGTTTATATCTTTCTAACATGCTAATGGGTGCTTCTGTGGAACATTTTTTATGAAGGGCTACTTGTTTCCATGGTTATCGGTTACATTACTTGTAATTGCTAGTTATTAAATGCTATTATATGTGGGTTTTTCCTTTTTGAGTGATGTCCCATGTTTACAACCCGCTCTTTGCAGTCTTTATTATCTTCTTGGGTGTTTACATTATTTGTTTACACATTATCTTCGTAGATTACATTTTTTCTCTACATGCGTGTGTGTTTGTACTAACATTTGTTTCCTAGTCACTTTTTTACATGTGCCTTGGTTTCTACTAAGCACATCCCTTCCCCATGTAGGCCATAATTTCGTGTTCGGTCCTCGTTTAAGCCACATACTCCTTCTACGACATCACATGCACCCCCAAAGATGAGGGGCATCATTTGGGTTAATCATTCACCCCATACAATGGTCTACACACAATATACAACACAACACAATATCGATACAATAGATTTCAGGGCTCAGAATCAAACTTGGGTCCTTAGTGTAGCGATGCCTTTCCTACAACACCTATAACCAAGGGCGCTTACATAATAATTGGGTTCATCATAGTCTACGTAACTCATATACAATAGATTTTACAGGTAGGTTATCCATAGGACACACATTGGTACACATCATCTATAGTGGTGTTTTATTCCAGGGGAGAAGTTAAAGGTTAGAGGATAACACTAGACCTTCCTCTCTATACTACTTCTATCGTGGCGTCGAGATCAACTAAAAACTAGACAATACAAAGATCTCTATATTTTTAGGAAGCGGTTAAAGGTTGGAGGATAAATTAGAATTATCTCCCTACGTTATTTGGCTAGTAGCATGAGATCTCCCAAAAACATGCACTTCATTGACAAGATCCTTTCTACACTCTTTCCTCATTGCGGATCAGATGCACATGTTCTTTTCACATTTTCAACATTTTCTTTTACATACTTCCTTATAGGTTTTTATACATATACATGTGTACTTGACTACTTGATCATCTTCTCTTTTGCAGGACCATTTGTATGGGAAGAAAAATCAACAACATCACACACATCAACATGATACTAACAACAGATACATCAAACACATCGGCATTTACACACATGTTTCCACCCTATGCTCATTTCCATCATCTTTTTAAATTTTGGCATCTTTAGTCTCCATGGTCCATTTTTTATCTCTCCACACTTTTTCTAGTCCCTTGACACACTTTCTACATCAATCTACATAGATATAAGGTACGCATCTCTATTTACTTTATGTTATCAAGTATTCTACTCACCAACATAAAGTGGGGAAAATGTAGACACAAAATCATGTACTTTGAGTCATTATCTAGTCTCGATTGCATACTACTATTCATATGGTTCCTAAGTAAGAAAAGTACTAATTAACCCATGTATTTGGACACCTTTCTTTTCTTTATGCTTCTTCTCTCAAACTTACATGTGTAATTTCTTTGTCTATCTTTTCACCTTTCAACATTTGTCATTTTGGAAACTAGTACCCAACCAAGATGCCAACACCTATAGAATTTAATTCTACTAAACATTTCAAGGTGCACTAGCACATAACTCACCCAGAGTTGAGTGCTCACCAAAAGCACGAAAGGGTACCAGGTCCCTCCTTTATGGCAGCTTTGGAAAGATTGTTAGCATGCATGATGGTTGAACTCCATGATCAAGATCTAATACATCCCATAATAGTAACAAAGAAACCAAATCTAGGAATACAAGAATCAGATCTAACATGTAGCATAATGAACTTTTAAAAAAGCGCATATATCATATCTACTCTACAAGATCCATTAAAAATTTTATTCATAACTAGAATCCATCCTTAGAACTCAATTATATTAATCCAAAAACAATACAATAGCTAAATACATAATAATTTCCTACATAATATTATGCACATAAGAAAAATAACATCATAACCTTACAATACAGCTGATCTGGCCCATAGGTCATGCCAATCACTACATATTTATAGGGGTGGAAAATTTTCCTTCACCACCTAAGCATCCTCAAAATAGGTTGCATGCTAAGAATATCCATGCGCCTTTCACAAAGATAAATACAAAAGCATGCAAGCTTTCCCTAAAAATAGACAATCTATAGTTAACTCTACTTTAATCCTATTAATAACCTAGAGTGTTGCATGGACTTTGATCCTAAATATAGACTTTACTTGAACTGCAAGTCCTCCTGCTTTAATATTATCTTCAAAACCTTTCTTGGTTGCCACTCCAAGTCCATATTTAAATATGCATCCCAAAACTGGCTAAGTGTTGATCCCTTACACATAAACCATGTCCTTCTAGTGTGAGTTTCTTCTCCAATGCCTCCGCATGCACTAACCTCTTCCTAAGTAATTATTCATTTTTTATGCTCAACATTACCCCACACTAATGATGTTTTTATCCTTAGAAACATTCAGCTTCTCCAAAAAAGAATAAAAGAATAAAGAATTAAAAACATGTACCTAGATTACACCAAAGAATGAAAGAATTACGGTTGTGTAAGGAGGATGGGGAAATCCTTATTTAATGATGCCTCTATGGCATTCCATACTTCTACTTCACTTTTTACTTTTTTAAAACAAATCCCCAATCATGGCACTAACTTCATCAAATGTCAACTCTTCTCCCTTGGCCTTGAATGTTTTGACCATAGTTTCTAGCTATTTGCCAAGGTTTGTTAGCGCATCCATTTTACGTGTAACTTAGGGATATAATTCTTTCAACTTATTCTTAATAGAGGCCCTCAAGATTTCAATTTCCTCATTCTTCTTCTCCACCTCTTCCAGGATCTTGTCACATTCTACCCGATTTCCCTTGTTCTTGGTTTGGAACTCCTTCAGGTCTACCTCGTGTGTGGCTACTAGAAAACTTGCCACATAATCTCGGTCTTCGTAGTTATCATAAACAACCTCTGCCATATGAGATGAGGTTTTAAATGACATAAGAATATTAGTGTATTGAGTTATGGTCACCTCAATTTTTCCCTTCCCATTACTTCGCCACATTATAACTTCTTCCATAGACTCTAGTGCCGGGGTTGATTTTTCATCATGATTATGCACATTAAATCCTCCAAACAATGGAGGGTCATCTCATACATATTTTTTGGGGGTTAACTCCAGGTGCACTAGTATGATAGAATATTCTATCAACTCTTCCTTTTTATAAGCCTTGTACAACCTTCCCTTTTCCTCCCATAGCTCAACCTTTAACTACACAATAATATGTTATTTCCCTTTATCTCCCTATCCCTCTTGATAATCTCCTTATTATTCTCTTCTAACTCCTTTTCCAATTATTTTATTCTATTATTCCTCCCAAATAATCTAGCCTCCACTTCCACCAATGTGTTATGCAATGCATTACATGTTTTTTCATCAATTAATTCTTGAGAATCCACTACCAGATTTAGTTCCTTAGAGCTCAATGAAGTACATGTATCTATTAAGGCTCCCGCATTGACTTCGAATTCGGGTTCATCAACATGAGAATCAAACATCCAAGACAACATATTTCATGTGCATGGAAACACACCTTCTTTATCAAAAGATGACCAACAAAAAATTTTGGTCCACTAGTACTGTACTTTGGTAACGAGTATGCAATACTTTGTTGGGATCTACATCATAGGCCATAATAGGTTCTTTTTGGGTGTATGCACGTCTTCTACCTATGCATGCTTCCATTGGGAACCCTACCTCTAATCTTGTTTCTCCTCCCAAACCCCCATATTTCTATTTTGCATATTCTTCTTCTATTTTGCGCTCTACCTCCTAATCAACCAAGTCTTGTATGATACCAATGACTTCATGTTCTCGCTAAGGTCTCCAATTCTAGTCCTGGAAATGCATATAGTGTCTTGCACATTTGTACCATCTTCCTCCTCTAAGTCCTACACTTCATTAGAGGTACACTCTTCTCTTCATCTGTCTCATGCATGGTATATACATGAGGGTCCCCGTTGCCACTTCTTCCTCTCCCTTGTCCTCATTATCTTCATGCTTTAAATTCTCTCGTATTCTCAAAATAGAACTCTAGACCACCCTTGGTTTCTTCACCACTGGGGAATTTTTCCTTTGAGTATAAGTAATCATACCTCTACCTTTCTCCTTTTTTTGTGTGGAATGGCCTTCATGTATGCTCATCACTATGCTTCCCGTAGGAGTCTCTTCCTACTTCTCTTCTTTGTCTCCACCTTCCTTCTTGTTGAAGGCTCTACTAGGATACTCACATCATCTTCCACATACGCACCTTCAACAAACTTAGGCCGCATATGAAGATATAAAAATGTTGTAGTTGTCTCAAGAATTGGTATTGAAACAAGCTTGAGCATATGTATGTCATGTGAGACATATCTTTCCACATAGGCATGCTTCTTTGGGTAGACCAAGGTACAATGCATCTCATGATGCTCCTGGTCTACCTCACTTAGATAAAATCTTAACTTCTTCACCTCTTTAAACCTATTGAATACACTTTGGAAGTATTACGTGGTGAATGCAAATGGTAGCTTGCACCACAGGCCTTTCGTGCCATCAACCAAAGTGAACCTACCAATACATAAATGTTGGTATACTGCAAACTTAGCCTCATCTTTCACTAGAGCTAGTAGTTGTTCTAGAATCCTCCATTCCACTCAAGGCATCACACATGTGTTTATACCACTTATTAATGTGTGCCTTATATGTTGTTTTCATAGTTTCACAAGTATAGGAAAAAAACCTTTTAGTTGGGGATGAGTCTTCTTCAGGTACTCCCATATTCTATCCTTGGGGCCATCAGGCACCCCTATCTCCAAAAAGACAATCAAAAGAAGGATATTTCCATACATGATTTTATCCCCATCCCATGTAGCATCGATAATGTATTCTGATATAAAATCTGAGATGTTATAGATGGTTCCTTTAGCTATCCTTTTGCATACATTTAACCATCTTTTGTTCACTTGGGTCCACCTCTCTTGACCACTTAGCTTTGTAAGAAGGCACACAACCATATTCATCACCGGATTATTGATCTTTGAAATATCAAAGGCATACCTTCCCTTCTTGTATTCATACTCCTTGGTTGTCTCCTTCACAACTTCATTGTCACTCAGATTGTCATCGACGAGTTACCAGTGCAGATGAGTCTAGTGTACTTATTAATCAACTATGGGGTTATGCACATTCTCCTTCCTAAAAAATATAAGTAGTCCTCATGGATACATGACATCATCCACTGGTATAGGCACTCAAGCTTCCCAAATAATGGAAGCTCGTATAGCTACAACAATTTGGCCTTCTCTAGTGCCTTCTTTACTGAATCATCAAACACTGGCTTGTCGTCATCCATTCTCTCCTCTATAGGCCAAACTAGTTCCAAGGTCATGTCCTTTTCAGCCTAATTAGTTCAATGGTTATAATCACTTATAACCATTCTCCTTACATGGGATGTCCAATCCTTTCCTAGTAGTACCCCATCCGGGTATTGCATCTCCAAGTACCACTCCTCACTAAAATTTGTCATCGTGCTTTGCTTTTCTCTTCCCTTGCCCTTTTTCTTGGTTGGTGTGGTTGTTTCCCTTCTTGGTGCCATTTCTCTTGTGTAGATTCAAACTTATACCTTGTTCCTTAGTATTTTTACCCCTCTAAGTTCTCTAGTCACACTCTTCTTATGTGAACCCTATACTTTGTGCCCTAGTTTTGTGAAACCCTAACTAGAGAACCCTTTTCTTCTTATGAAATTCACACTCTACCTCTCAAACCATAGAACCTCCTTTACTAACTTTTTCTACACTTAGACGTGTCCTTCATTCCAATCTGGTTTACAAATCTTTAACTTTGCACATGATTCTTCATAATTTCTCACAAGGATGCCCTAGTTCGTAAGAGATCTTTAAAAATTATTGCAAGGTAAAAATGAATTACCATGAACCTTTATTTATAGGTTTTTGATTTTTAATCATGTTTGGCCCCTAGAATGTTGGCTAAGTACAAAAAGGAACATAGGCATGCAAGGTCCCAGTTAAGGAAAGTCACGCAAGGACAAGCACACAAAGAAGGGTTTAAGGAAGCCCGTGGCATGTGTGGCACGCGTGGACAAAACCAAGGGTTTTAGGCTTAGTCAAATTTGGCGTTCAGGGCAGAACACAAGAAAAGCATGACCCGAATGTGTGTGAATAAGGTGTTAGCCTAGTGAGAGGATGGCCCAGAAGGAGCATGCTCGTGATATAAGCTTCTGAAGCACATCATGGTATAAAGTGGAAAGCTCGGACTGGGAGGAACATGCTCGCATGGAGGACCACATTCAGACACTTGGCATCAGATCTAAGGGCATTGGAGGATGATTTGGTAGCCTAGAGAGGCTATAAATACAAGCGCTTGTAGAGTAAAAAAAAGAAGAGAGAGAACTAGAGAATGGGCAGAGCTCTACGTAAATATTGCAAGAACTCATTCTCGGGTAATTACACTTGGGAAAGGATGTATTGGGTATGGGGATTGTAATTTTTCTTTTTGTTAGCCTAGCTACATTAGTCCAGTTGTAATGCATGACTATGGTCTTCTTCTCTGGGACATTCTGTAAATGGATTCATGGATGTAATGAGGTTACTAGTTTATATATATGAATATCAATGGTTCTGATATATACATATTTTTCATAGGTTCTCTTTCATTTATGTTTATGCTAGGTATGGATGTTTGTATACTTATTTTTGTTATGATACAAGTCATATAGTTTGTTAAGTACTATCTGTCTGGAATGGCTGCAAGGATCTAGAGGTCATTCTGAGCTCTATGGTTCTTGTATGTCTTAAATCCTCTTTAAATCTCTTAAACACAAATCATAGATGATGTTTCCCACTTAACTCACATAAAAGAGAGACTTGGTACCCGCACGTGCCTCGGGTGAGCACCCAACATCCACTAGGTGATAGGCCGGCATGCATGGGGTTCCTTTCTTTTGTGATAGGGGTAAAAATGACTACATCTTGGTTCCATTGCATGGGACCTCTTTTCGAAGTTGTAGTGGGAAATAACATACATCATGATTTGTGTAGTGAGTAATGATAGAGTAGTTAACGTTGGAAAGTGTTGAATCATGGTTCAAGAGCACAGAGGATTAATTTTCTCAGAGATTCAGCACTAGACCTAAGTTTGATGCACATAGATGGGTAGAAGAGAACCTCTACCATGATCTGTATGAAACTTTTTTTGCTTGCTTCCCAATGGAACTGTATGAATGGCTCTCAGCCTATGCGTCTAGATCAAGTTGGCATTATGGATCACGTGTGTGGACCCAAGAAGAATACTAGAGGCTGCAAGATGTAGATCTAACATGGACCCGTGTTGTGGATCATTGGTGGAAAGGAGTACTGGCTAGCTACACTCTGAATACACCATTTCCACATATTCTTATATGGAGGTTGCTGAGTTTGAGTTTCTACGGGAGCCCAAGAGGATCATTTCTATGTGTTTTCCCTCTGCTATGAAAATCTTGATGGTTACCATGAGTTTAGAGGCATTCCCAATGGACAGCCTAATCCATTCTAAGCACCGGGAAAGGAAGCTAGAGTGGAGGAAGATGGAAGTTGTTGCAACAAAGAAAGAAAGGGAGGAGATATGACTCAAGTATGGTGAAGCACGTGAAAGGGATATTTATAGACAACATGAGATTATAGGTGTGATGGATGTATAGTGTCGATGTTGTGGGAGGGATTCGAGGTTCATGCAGAGGACATGGAACTCGAGCAAGATGTGCGACACCATCTTGGCAAGCATGTAAGAGAGACCCATTGAGTTTCTGATGAGAGTTCATCATGTGGAGAAAGTAGAACCATTGGCACACATCTCGAGCCCAACTAGTGACCAAACCCTAGCGCTATTTTTCCGGATCGGGGGAAAATATTGCCCATTAGTTACATTGAGGTGATTGGTCTACACCCAGGAGGTATAATTTCTCGTTTGGGCCTTCTATGGCTGTAAACACCAACCCAGTGTTAGGACTTTTCAGACAAGGTATAGACACACAATATTTTTGTCTTGCATCTAGGAGTGGCATGGGGTATACTATTGGTAGTGGGGCATTATCGCAAACCGTAGGCATGTAGCTCAGTGGAACTGTGGGGACCCTTAACACGACCACTATAGGACCTAGTGGGTCTGTGGATCTGGTGGTTCAGGAGGAATAGGAGCTTCGGGTCTCGGTGGCTCTAGTGGTTCAGTCCTAGTAGACTGGACTTGGTGGATCAGGCGGTAGAGGAAACACAGGTAGAAACCAAGGCTCTATTTCAGAGGATTCGGGCCCAACCACCCCCACAAGTTTTCTTTGAAATGTCTCTACATTTTCCTAATTATAGAGGTATTGAGGATGTTGTGGAACATGTTCACAAGTGTGAACTGCTATGGCATGCAAAGGGTATCACAACCCTAGAACGGAAGGCTAGTCAGTTTACAACCACATTGCAAGGGCACACACATAGCTGGTATAGGAAATATGACCCTCATCAAATAGTGGTGGACTATACTGCTTTAAAGAACACATTCTTGGTAGAATTCCACATCCCTGAATTTGAACAAAAGAGCATCAATGCTTTGAAGGAGATTCAACAAGGAATGGCAGAGAGTGTGTGGGAGTATGATGTGTGCTTTAAAACTATCTTTTCTAAGTTGTCATATGATATTCACCCTTCACATCATGCTCAATGGTTTGTTGGAGGATTGATCACACCCTTTAGAAGGGCCTTATCTCATAAAAATTTTATAGACCCGCGTGAGGCATTGGAAGCTTCTCTACACACCGAGGCTATTGGTAGTGTTGATACTAGTGTTAGCCCATTCCTGGAGGCTCGACATCGCTATGGCCAAGTAGTTGGAAAATTTTCTACGAAATCAACCCATGAGACTTGTAGTGGCTTATGGTGCACGTGACCGTGAAGTAGAGGGGCATGTTAAGGATAATTTCACCCAGAGGACAGTACGTGTCGTGGCTATAGATTGTGAAATTTTTCATGGGTATCATGATGCAAGGAGATGGCCCTTATTACAACGTGAAATCCAAAAGAATGTGTCTTTCTACTATAAAATTTGTACCTCTATAACCCATGATACTAAGTATTGTAGGCTCATTGATCAAATCCATGAGGTCATTAATCATGGGGTGTTCCTGCATCAATATTTCTAGTAGTCCCAAGGGTGATGATCATAGTTATGAGGAGCATATAGATGGAGGCACACACGTAAGGGTTTTCGTGGATGATTTTGTGGTCATGGTAATCAAGGGAGGAGGAAGGACTGAGTTCCCATGAGGAACTTGTTTCAATTATGGGTCTACAGAGCATTATAAATGAGAATGCCTAGACCTGTTGTAGTGCTCATGGTGTGGAAAGAAGCATAAGTACGAGGAGTTCCTGGAGTTGTTTGAGCACATGAATTAGCAACATCGGAAAGACAAGGGTGTTGCAATGGTCAATATTAAGAAGGAAAACACATAGTGGATGCCTCAGGTCACACAGGATGTAGGTTTGGATCCTGTATTAGTAACAACAAGGGTAGAAGTCATGTGCACAAGAGAGATACCAAGGCAAAATAACCTAGTTTCAAGGGAGGAAGTAGTTCATGGAAATTACCCAGACCCTACACATCAAAAGGAGGTATATCAAGACACCATGGATGTTATTCAAAGTTTACAAGGGGAAATTCAGTGTCTAAAGGAGTAGTCCAGGAGGGAGGAACAAGGAAGGAGAGTCGAGGCACCAAAGGATGACCTGGATGAGGTCAAGGAGGTGTGTAAAATGCTAAGGCAAGAGAATATCATTTCCTTACTAAGATCATGGTTGAGAGAGAAGGTACCACGTGTCAGAGGAGAGTGTGAGAGGTAGGTCTTGCATGTAAACCTTTCCCCTCACAACCTTGAATATGACAAGGAGATCACATTGAATGCAGCTTGTAGATAGATGCCACCTTAGTAATATCCTTATCGACACAAGCGCGGAGGTCAATGTTCTAACTCTAGATGCATAGCATCGATGCGAAGACCCACATTACAAACATCTATTAATGTGTTTTATATGGCAAACAAGACTAAGGCAATGCCAATCAGTTTCCTAAAGGATGCAACTATCACTATCCAGGGAGCTAAGTTTACTAGAGACTTTGAAGTCTTGGTGTTCACCGAGGAAAATAATTTTCCAGTACTCCTTGGGTGCCCATGGTGTTACAAGAAAAATGAAAATATTTGGTTCAACAAAGGGTACATCAGATTTGAAAATAAGGATCTAAGCGAGTCATTATACCCCGGCTAATGGGAAGTTGACGCCTATACTAAACCCGTGGAAGAAGAAGTTTTGGATAACATATATGTGCACTCAATCAGGGACCTAGAGATAATCCATCCTACTAATGGAGTTATCCAGTTTGAAGATGCTCAGTCAGAAAGTGATACCACCTATCTAGGATGTGAGAATTGGGTGCATGGAACTTATGAATTGATGGGATGGTAGTTGAGAGTGTTGGTGGATCATTGTATATATCTTTCCCCCTAGGTAGATATAGGTAAGCAGAAGAATATGGAAATCAAAGAAACTCGGACCCCGACATTTATTAAGTCGCTCACAGTAAGAAGATGTCAACATGCAAATATATGCGCCAAGGTGCAGGTCAAGGGCGCATGAAAGAAGATGTCGACATGAAAATATATGCGCCAAGGCGCAGGTCAAGGGCGCATGAAAATGGATGTCGACATGAAAATATATGTGCCAAGGTGCAGGTCAAGGGTGCATGAAAATGGATGTCGACATGAAAATATATGCGCCAAGGCGCAGTCATAAGATGTCAACACGCCAAAAGTTGTGCCCAAGGTGCGGTAAAGGGCACACAACAAAGAGTGTCGACACGAAAATGGATGTGCCAAGGTGTAGGTAAAGGGCACACAACAAAGAGTGTCGACATGAAAATGGATGCGCCAAGGCACGTGTTAGAGGTGCACAAAGAAGAGGTGTCAACATGAAGGTGGATGTGCCCATGGCGCATGTGTAAGAGTATGTCGACATAAAGATGGATGCACCAAGGCTTACGAGGTCCTCTGTCTAATTACAACTGGATATTTTTAATTGGGTGGGAACAAGTTCTTAAAAATGTAAAATACGGTTTGCCACTTTTTGGGTTTGCTTTGGGTCCTCACCTACCACCATAATAAGATGAATTAAATGCAACTCGGAGGTGGTTGGGGTAGATTTGGATTTCTTCTCTCTTCCCTCTCTCATTCTTCCTATAAATTGTAAGGAGGGGCTTCTTTCTAAAGGTTGGAAATTCTTGTTTTGCCCCTCCCTTCTTCTCATTGGCAAGTGAATTCATGGAGTTCAAACCTCCCATTTAAAACTCAGTAATGTAGCTTTGCCTCTTAGCATTTTTGTAGTGTATTGTATCAATCTTTGGAGCAAGTAATGCATGTCTGTGGATGATTCTCAACCCTCTCTGTGTTCATTTGCATCTTCCTGATCTTTCACTGCAAATTTTTTATCTATGCATGATCTTGCATCACATTTTAATGGTTTGTGTTTATTGGCAAGATAGGTGTTCTTCATTCCTGGTGTATCACCTCTCTTAGCTTAGGTTTATTTTTTATGCATCTTCTTACCCTGTCTCCTTGGCAAGTTAGTTTAGGTTTTTGATTAAACCCTCAGCATTTTATGTGTGCATCTGAACAGAGGAATAGGAATCGGCCTTCATCCGGAGAGCTTTTCTAATTTTGCGAGGTCCCACACTTGGGAAAAGCTCCATGTTATGCAATCACACTGAGAGTCTCAACCCATCGAGTTGTAGACATTCAGGGGTGATGTGATTCACGCCAATAGTTTTGGCATGCCCGGTGGGACCAAGAGGTCATTCCACAGGATTTGAAGGAATGTTCAAGAAATTTGGACTAAAAAATTGCAGGTTTTACAATTTCAGATTTTTCACCTTCCAGGCTGAACTTTGAAATCGATTTTCAAGCACTTAAATTGCTCGAAACAAGTCAAAATTTCACCAGTTGATAGATCGGAAGATAGTCTTCAAAAGGGTATTCTTAGTTTTTTGAGATTTTTACTTTCAAAATTTCATGGTTTTTGGTATTTCGGATTTCGGGATTTGAAGTCTGGCATTTTTGGGTTTTCGAGACTGTCATTCCAAATCAAATTCCAAACCCTAAAATCTCAAAAATATAGGTCTTTCAAAATTTTGAGTTTAAATTTTGTCAAGTTTGGTGTGTAACTTGGCAGAATCTAGCCTTTTGAGGCTCACTTTCTAACACATCTGGCGACTCAAGGGGATAGAATTCAGTGGTTTAGCAGCAATAGTTGCCCAGACGCATGAGAAGAATTCAAACCAGGTCTGATACTCGAGAAGAGGGGTTATTTGTCCACTTGCAACTATCACTAGGTAGAGGAAGGAGAGGAAGAAGACCACAAAGGTCACCATCTCCACCTAACCGGACCTTTTCTACACCTCCACCTAGTAGACCTTTTCTCGCATCAACCAGAGTCCTTAGGCCAATCATAATGGCACATCTACCACCAAATCCCTTTTTCAATTTCACTGGCAGCAGTCCACTTGCCTTCAATGCACAGTAATTGGCCCAATTGCAGCATTGAAGAACATTCCATTTTTCACCGGAGAAAATCATACTACTCCCGGTGATCATGTCAAAGACATTGCTAACGTTTGTGCAATCCATGAGATAAATGAAATGGATGTTTCACAAATTGTTTGCATCTTCATTCAAAGGGAAGGCATTGCAATGGTTTAGGAGCCTTGAGCTGGTACTATCCAAAATTGGAATCGCTTATGCATAGTTCTCCATGAGCAGTTTGGAGAAAAGGGAGACAATTTGTCTCTACTAGAACAATTGACAACTATCAAGAGAGCTCCCAATGAGCAGCTGACTGACTTCAACTTCAGATTTCAAAGGTCTTGGGATAGGATTCCAGTGGCCATTAGGCCAACAGCTAAAGGTGCTTTTCTATACTATCTTAAGGCTTTAAATTCTGATATTTCTATGTTAATTCAATCTATGGGAGGCAAAACCTTACTTGCTGCTTATAGCATTGCCATTAGGGCTGAAAACTATCTTATTCAAGCTGGTAAGCTGGCTCCTAGGCCTCCCATGCCCTTGTATCCAAACTTAGAAAATCCAAGCACTAGTCAAGCACCCACTTTGGCTCCTATTCCCACTCCTAGAAATCAAAGTTCAAATGAAACTTCTACTTCATCCTCTAGTGCTTCAAATGAACTCCAAGAGGTTATGAAACAATTACAAAACCTTGGAAATGAGCTGGTGACTATTAGAAGACAACAAGCTCAAAGTGCTAGACCATATCAGCCTCAAGCATAGTACCAGGCTAGGCCACCATACCAGCCCAATAGGCCACCCAATCCAACTGCAAATCAAAGCCAAGTAAGGCCTCCCGCCAATAGACCATTTCAGCCCTATAACCCCAATGTTGCATCTGCTTCTAAAGCATTAGTGCCAGTGCAAAACAACATAGCTCAAGAGTATGATTGGTGTTTCCCATGCAATGAACCTCATAACCAATCTATGTGCTTTAATGGTGCTTTGAACCAAGCCTTGATGGTGACAACTACTGGCATAGAGGGTGAAGTGAGTCAAGAAACAAATCAGCAACAAGGGACATCTCAGCAAAATACAACTCCAAATGATACCGCACTTGTGAATTGGCAAGCTGAGGATTTTTGTGGCATGAATCAAACAACTTCTCAGAGTGTAGCAGCTAACACAAGATCAAAGAAGAGGAATATTGGTGAAGGACAGTCATTGGCTCCAAGTGATCTGCAACCTTCCAGCACTCCACAAGGTGTTGGTAAGCAAAATACAGTTCCAAGCACACAAGGACAGCCCAAACCACCTTCTAAGCTAGCTCAAATGCCAGCTGTTGCTGCCCATGCACAAGAAAGGAATGCACAGACTAAAGGACAACAAAGAGATCTTTCATCCCCATTTAGCATCATTGATCAAATGAAGAAGATGAATGTGAATATATCGATGTGGGAATCTTTATCCATCCCAAGCCAAAGAGATCTTCTACAAGCTGCCATGAAGAATTGGTCAACTTCAAACCAGCAGGCCCATATGCAAGAGAATGTCCTCACAAATGCTGCTCAGCCTGAAGGGAATCATGGAGGACAATAAGGTAAAGTTTTGAGACCCTCTCCATTCTATGTTTCATTAATCATTGGGGATAAACTAGTACACAATTACGTGATTGATTCTAGGGCAAGTAGTTCTATCATGCCCAAGTAAATAGCTGATCACCGGGCCTCCAATATGAAGTCATATCAAAAGGGGTAGTTCAATTGGATGGGACAGCAAAGTAGAACGGTGGGAGTGATTAAAGGTTTGAATCTTACCTTGCATGCATGCCCCAACATTACCATTTTGCAAGATGTGTTAGTGATAGATTTTCCACCACTCTTTTCCCTATGCTTACCAAGGGATTTCACAACTAGAATTGGAGGCTACTTATCTGCTGATTGGTCACACATGTTGTTCAAAACAAGATATGGTGCTAAGGTCACAATAAGATCCGAACCAATTGCAAACTTTCATATTGAGCCTCATTGTAACACTCTGAACTGTTGTTACTTCCTCCTGAGCATTCAAGTGTTGATATATGATTTCTTCTGTAAAAGGATGTGTTCCTTTGATTGTGAAGTCATGCTTGATATGTACTGTATCTTCTTTGTAATTGAAGATCTTTGACTGAGTCGGAATATGATTGGACTCTTTTATTTCTTTCATTTTACACCTGAGTTTAATCTGATCTCGGAATGAATTGTGGATTTATCCATCTATAAGACCCAGCCTGGGATCAGTGGCATTGATCCAAGTGATGCTTTAAAGTTTATTTGGGATGAACAAAAATTATAGACCTTATGCAGGTTGCAAGGTCTGAATGTGTTGAATAAGCTATTTCGGAGTCTAACTCGATGGTAGTGTTAAATGAATTGGTTCCCGATATCGTAATATCAGGAAGGTCTTGATCGTGGGCCAGGTAATAAATTCAGATACATTTATTCCACTAGCCTATTGGCAGTGCAGGAGTGAATCCTGTTCGTGAATGTATGTTTGTAGGTTCTTTTTCTGAGCATTTGAAATGTTAGACCTAAACTGGATTTATTAAGGTTAGTAACCTAAAACTAAACTATAACCTAGGGGTTAGATTAGTGTTAATCTAACCTAGGCCTAAGCTATAAGCTAAATGTTCAAAGTTAGTAACCTATTGCTATGAAGGTTAGACTAAGTATTATCTTAAATCCTAACCTATGTTACTAACCTAACTATTGAACAAGGAAGAAAGGGGACCTATGAAAGGGTGCGAGCCATGGGCGGTAGTTTCTATGGCATTAAATAGATGGATAAGCATGAAGGATAGGTAAATGGTAGAAGTTTTAAACGGCTAGCAAGAGCCGACGTGGCAGAGTCGCCAAAGTTAGAAATGGTCTTTGAATTGTTTTTATCCATCGCCAACTATGGCGGTCGGTGGCAATGGAGATTGAGCGGGAAATTTGGAGTAAATGCAATTAATGAACTCGGTCTTCGAGCTCGGGTTTCTCGGGAAGGCATGCAAAATGGAAAACTGGTAGTTTGTTTGGTTTTTCATGCGCTCCGGTTTTCCCTCTGTCTGATCACTAGTTCTTCGCACCAGTCTACTTGGTGTTGCATGGCAAATATGAGCGTAACTAGCTCTTTTCTCTGGCAAGGAAAGTTTATAAGGCATGGAAATAACAAGTTATTGTTGTTGAATCTAACGTGGAAAAAGAGGAGAAGGCACGAGCTCTTTCAGTGGTCTTCTTCAGATTTTTAAGCAAATAACCAGGCATGTTAGGCTCTAACTTTTAAAGATCTTGCTTTCTTTCAAATGATTTCATTAGAACAACTCTGTTCAAATGATTTTCGGGTTCAGTTGGTTTTTATGGTAGCCTTGTGTGATTTAGTTGTTGTATTTTCTTAACCGGCTCGATTTTTCGAGTAAACCCTTGATGGGTGTGCATTTTGTTTCGAACGGATGTATTACCTTGCTGTGTTTTGCATTCCGGTTGGATTTTGAAGAAATGTTGCAAGGAAAATATATGAATTTGGCTCTGTAGGAGTTTAAGAATTGTTTTCTTGTCTGATTCGGACTTAAGTCTATACCTCGCTGTTTTCTCTTGTTGAAACGATTCTGTTGGATTTCTTGAGTGTACAGTATATACGACTTCTCTAAAAGTTTTGTCGTGAGTAATATGTGTTATGGTTGCTGAATCTTGTTGGATCTTGCTATAATACTTAAGTTACTTCTGTTTGGATAACTCGCTGTGTTATTGTATTCGAATGCGACTTTGTAGAAGTTATTTCCCCCCTTGTGTTGCAATTATGGGATTTAACCCGTTGATAGTTTGCAATATATTTGTTTATACACAAAATGACTCTGTGGAGTTCTTGGAATGGTTCGTATATTATGGTCTTCTGTAGAAGTCATATATGTGAATACTGGTAGTTTGATTCAGTCGGAGTCCTGGAGGGGTAATTGGTAATACGACTTCAGTTGTCTTAATATGAATACTTTCGCTTAGCAAAGAATTTCTTGGTACAGACTCAGTTGGTGTACTTTTTATATTTTGTCTTCTGCTTAAGCTTAAAACGAATACTGTTGTTTGGATTCAGTTGAAGTCCTTGATAGGAAACCAGTGTTTCTGCTTCTGTATAAGCCTGGTTATGAACACTTATTGCTATTGGCTCTGTTGGAACCCTTAATATTTATATATATATATATATATATATATCTTGTATTTGGGCTTCTGTAGAAGTTAGTCGTGAATGCCATACGTTTCTACTTCTGAAGGAGTTCAGATGTGAACACGGTATGATATTGTTTTGATTGGAATTTTTGGATTGATATGTATCATGTATCTTTCTACTTCTGTAGAAGTTTATTTGAAGAGTACCACATGGTTGGAATCCTTGATATGTGACTGGTGTTTCTACTTCTGTGTAAGTCCTGTTATGATTTCAGTCGATACTGACTCAGTGAGAGTCCTTGACAGGTATCTAGTATTTTTAATTTCATTCAAAGCTGGGTTATGAATGCTGTTGTTATTATGAATACTAAATGTTATCAACTTTGGTGGAGACACTGAAAAGTAATTTATGTTGTAACATCTGTAGGAGTTCTTGCTGTGAGTACTTTTAGTATTCTTGATTTGTTGTCATACGAATTCAACTTCAATTGAAACCTTTAATATAAGTATTGGTTGAATTTGGCACTGTTCGAGCCCATGTTATGTTGTATGTTGGTTCGATTCTCGATTTTTGTCCTTGCTGTGTTTTAGTAGGGATTAAATTGAACTGAATGTTGATGTGAGTTTCGACTCAGTGGGATTGTTCTTGTGTTTGAACATGATTACGTCTTCTGTTAGCATGAATATCCAGTCGTGAGCTTGACTGAACTATAGAGCTGTTAACTGTACCTCAAAGCGATGGCATTGAATATTTTCTTGTTTGTCGCTTCGTATGGAAGGTTATGTGGAGTCTATTTGATAGATTATTCATCACTGTTTTGGCGTGAGAGCTACTGTACTGCTAGTAAGCTACAGGAGTTTGTTATATTTAAATTTTAACAAAACTGTGGTTCTTCTTGTGGCTCGTCTGACTTATTCGTATGCGTATAAGGTGAATGCTTTACTCTCGAGGAGACGGTACAGTCATGAGCTTGTTTGAAGGGAAATATGAATGACTTGTTTTCTTTCTCTTCTGTTGTAAAGTATATGTTGATATATTTTTATCTAACCGTTAGAACTGTTTTTAACATATTGATGGAATCATGATTTGTTATGATATTCATTTTACTATGTTGAATGTAATGATCTGTCTGATGTTTGCTGTCCTTGGAATTCAGATGGATAGTTGTTTTGGATACTTTCGTTCTTCTTGATTTCTAATATTTTGATGAAATATTTGAAAAGTATTTAGGACTATTCAGTAACGATAATATGAGTTACGCGTTTATAGTCATGTTTGTATTACAAAAGCATAGTCTGAAATATGTTTACTTGTTTGGTGAAATGATCTCATTTAAATAGGTTGTTTAATGAAAATAGTTGGTGGATTGCAATTGTTTTAAGAGTTAGTGCTTATCATGCTCAGTTCATCGAACTGACCCATGTTGACAATTTTTGCAGATGGTTGCCGTAAGTGGTAAAAGCACGCAGATCTGATAGGATGTTCAGATTGTTTAATTTGGTTTTATGATGAATTACAACTTGATTCTCTAAATGTACTATATGAGGAAAGATGTTCTTTTTCTGTTGAAATATTGTATCAAGTATGCTGAATGCATAAAATGTATTTGATTAGCCTGAAGGGAATAAAGAGAGATATTTGTTACTTATGTGTTTGTATTCATATCTTGATAGTTTGACCTTCTTCGGTTCAAATGATCTTGAGAGCATTGTTATTATTGTATAATTTGGAGACTTTTGTGATTATCAATGTAAGCTTGCAAGAATAAGTGACTGAATACTTATGATTGTTTAGTAGTTCTAGTATGTTCTATCTAAAGCTAAATTGGAATTTAGATCACTGTCTTTCTGGAAGCTAGGGTTAAAATAAACCTGAGCAGGAAGTTAAACAAGCTGAATAAATTATTACTTCCTAGTCTTGACCTAAGTCAAGACAACGTTTAATTGGATTCTTAATCACTATATCTCGATATTAATAAGTAAGATATAAATTCAGTTATGAGAACTGATATAAACCTAAAAAGGGTTTGGTTAGCAATCTCATGTGAAGGATGAGAGTAATTGTCCAATTTCGTTGATATAGAATTATGTATATTCTATGAACTCCTTGATGGGACCTCTAGTCTTAATAACTTCTCTTGTGTAATGGGTTTTATTAAGAAAGGTCATTCTAAGGTGAGGAACCCAGGGATCGGGAAAGGCTAACCTTAGGGGAACGTCTTTTAGTATAATTTAAACTCAACGTGCGTAACACTTATTAATAAGTAGATCTTTTCGAGGCGGATTTAAAGGTTGACGGCACAAGTCAACTGTAGGGTTGTACCTTCGAGAAGATTAGGATCTTCTCGAAGATACAACAATGCAGGTGACTTATGACGACACCCTTTGCATTGATCGTTAAGATTTACACCTTAAACTCGAACAAGTTACTCTGGGACTGATTAGGAATGTGGTCACGTTATAAGGCTACCTAGGAGACTCAAGGTATCTTGACACACTGGTTTAACTAGGGTTGACCCAGTATGTCAGCGTATCCCTAGTCCTCGGGAGCATCCATATAACATTGTCACCTTACTAATCCATTTCCGAGTGAATAACTTGGGATAGGAGAGACTGACTGAAGTCAGTATAAGACATTCTACATAACATAGGAATGGGGTGAAGGACGTGTTGATTGAGAAACAGGGATGGAAGCCTGTGTAGATTTTATTAATCTCAATCAGTAAACAGTACATTGAATAGGCTGCAATATTTATAGATATTGCACAGCCATATACATCCAGAAGAATGAGTTCAACAGTGCAACAAAAACCAATTCACAAGCTTCCAATAACATCCGGGAAGCAAAATTACATAAAGACAAATATATTGTTTATAACAATATAACAATGTGCAAACAGACAAATATGGTTGATTAACCATACAACAATATAACCATTTATTATTTAATTAATAAAATTAATTAAATAATCCTACTATGCATAATTAATAATAGGATAATAAAATTTATCCTAACATTCCCCCCCTTAATTGTGCATTGTCTGAAGAGATGAGGAGAGAAATGCTCTGAACAACTCGAACTTGTCACGTGCAAGTGACTTTGTGAAAATATCTGCTCGTTGTTCAGCCGTTGGACAAAACTGAAGCTGGATGTTGTGCTTCAACACATGTTCGCGTATGAAATGAACCTGAACTTCAATGTGCTTTGTTCTCTCATGAAAAAATGGATTGCGAACAAGTTTGAGAACACCTTCATTGTCAACATACATGGTGGTCGGTTTGTCCTGTGGTATTCCAAGTCCTTCCAGTATGCGACGTAGCCAAATCGCTTCACAGACAGCTTCTCCTGCAGAACGATACTCGGCTTCTGTGGAAGAGCGAGAAACAAAGTGTTGTTTCTTACTTCCCCATGATATTGGTCCAGATCCCATAAAGAATACAAATCCAGAAGTGGATTTTCTATCATCAATGTTACCTGCATGATCTGAATCCGAATATCCAGTCAAGAAGAAGTTTTCATTCTTCTTGTATTCTAGACCAAGATCCACTGATCCTTTGAGATATCTCAAAATGCGCTTTGCTGCTTTCCAATGACAAATTTTGGGTTCCTGCATGAACCTAGATAGATAGCTCACTACAAAGCTGATATCTGGTCTAGTGTAGGTTAGGTAAATGAGACTCCCAATCAACTACATAGAGAGTGGCACTTACCTCAGGAGATGGATCTGAACGAGATAACTGTAATCTGTTCTCCATAGGTGTAGCAATTGGTGTGCAATCCATCATCCTAAACTTCTCGAGCGTTGTCTTGGTATATTTCATCTGAGAAACAAAGATGTGATTCTCTTTCTGCCATACTTCCAGTCCAAGACAATAGTGCATAAGCCCGAGATCTGTCATGTCGAATGATCGCTTAAGATCTTTCTTTGTTTCATCAATCATCTTCACTGAACTGCCAATGATGACTAGATCATCGACATAAACAACAATCACCATCTCCCCCCCTTGCTTTTTGAGGTAGAGATTGGGATCGTATGGATTTCTGACAAATCCATGTTGTACGAGATGCTCATCAATCTTGATGTACCATGCCCGGGGTGCCTGTTTGAGGCCATACAGAGATTTCCTGAGTCTGCATACCTTTTCTTCTTGACCAGGTACTACATATCCCTCAGGTTGAGTCATGTAGACTTCTTCTTGTAAATCTCCATTCAGGAAGGCACTTTTTACGTCCATCTGATGGACTTTCCAACCAAACTGAGCAGCTAGAGCAAAGATCATCCTGATCGTTTTGATCTTAGCTGTGGGAGCAAATGTCTCCTCATAGTCAATGCCTTCTTTCTGTGCGTACCCCTTTGCTACAAGTCTTGCTTTACACTTGTCCACTGTCCCATCTGCTTTGTACTTAGTTTTGAATATCCATCTGCAACCAATGGGTTTCTTCCCTGGTGGAAGATCGACAAGCTGCCAAGTGTTATTCTTCATCACTGATTGATATTCAGAATCCATGGCATCTTTCCAAGCTTTTGACTGTAGGGCTTCCTGGACTGTAGATGGCTCGTCTGTTTCAATAACTCTACTCATCAAAGCAAAGTTAACTTCTTCTCTTGCTTTACTGCGAGTCCGTGGTCCAGGGGTGGATGTATCCGGTGGAGCATCCAATCTTGCATCTCGTAATGTACTTGTACACCATTTAGGCATACGTTGAGCTGTTCCCATGGGTTGTGGTTCTATCTGATCAACACCATCATCCCCATCATCACTTTCATCTTCTGAGGGAACATTTGCTTCAGTTTTTACAACTGGTGAAAAATCTACATCTTGCGAGTCCGGAGGAGGAGTCTCTGCTTCCTTCTTCTCGAAAAACTCAACATCTCTGCTTGTGTAGACTTTTCTGGTCTTAGGATCCATCAGTCTGTACCCAAGAGTCTCTTCACTGTATCCAATGAAGATGAGATTTTGTGACTTCATGTCCAATTTCTTTCTGTTCTGTTTGGGTATGTGCATGCTGGCTTTGCACCCGAATACTCTGAGGTGTGCAATGGATGGTTTCCTCTTTGACCATGCTTCTTGTGGTGTAATTCCATCAAGAGCAGTTGTGGGCACTCTGTTTAACAAATACACTGTTGTTTTTGCTGCTTCTGCCCAAAATGTCTTTGCAAGTTCGGAATCATCGATCATGCATCGCACCATTTCCATGATAGTACGATTTCTTCTCTCGACAACACCATTTTGCTGCGGTGTGTGTGGAGGAGGCATTTGTCGACGAATCCCGTGAGTTTGTAGATAGTCTCTGAACTCATCACTGGTGAATTCCCCCCCTCGATCTGAGCGGAGAGTTCTGATGTGACGACCAGTTTCTTTCTCAACTGCCACTTTGAACTTTTTGAATGTTTCAAAGGCTTCACTTTTCTTGCGAAGACAAAAAATCCACATTTTGCGTGAATAGTCGTCAACACAGAGCATGAAGTACTGGAACCCTGAATGACTTGGCTGCATTGGACCACACAGATCGGTATGAACCAGGTCAAGTTTACCATGAGCTCGAAAAGTACTTGTTTGGAATGAAACTCTGTGTTGTTTCCTGCTAAGCAGTGAGGACACTTGTCTGTATCCTTCTGAAGAGATGGTAGCCCATGTACCATATTACACCGGCGAAGTGTGTCGAGATATTTGAAACTTACATGACCAAATCTCCGATGCCACAACTGAGCTGAGGTGGAGTTTTTAGCCACGAGTGCTTGATCATTTTTGTGAATGAAATCAAGTTGAAACATTCGTCCCACATTTGAGGCTTTGGCAATTATTTTCGAGCCTCTGGATTTATCTCGAATCAAACACATTTTCTTGCCGGATTGACTATCAAAGTCAATTTTCAGGTTGTGATCTAGGAGTTGACTGACCGAAAGAAGGTTCTTTGTCAACCCAGGGACATATAGAACATCTGATAGTTTGCATTTGCATGAACCAAGGGGTAGAGAAATGTTTCCAATCCCCTGAACTGTATATGAAGAATCATCTCCCAACGAAACATGATTTTTCGATGGCGTGTCCCTCATTGAAATAAACCACTCTCGTGGCTACCATGTGTCGAGTGGCTCCCGAATCAACATACCGTACATCACTAGATGAAGTGGATGGTTCACTTGATCGAGCAAAGAACAAGAAGTCTTCATTGTCTGACTGATCTTGTTGCTCAAAGAATATTACCTTCACTGGTGGGGTCTTCTTTTCCAGTTCCCCTTTTTCTGCCCATGATAATTGTTTGAATGTCCCTTGTAAGTTTGTTGTTGTTGTGGTCCAGAATTGCTTGATGAACCTTTCTTATATGTGTTAAACCAACATTCTTGCAAGTCATGTCCTCTTTTGCAAATGGGACATCACTTCTTCTGTTGATTGTCCCCATGATACTGATTTTGATGTGGGGACTTTTGATAGGATTTAGGTTTACCTTTACCTTTTCCTTTCCATTTTTGATGTGAAGACAGTGCCTGCTCCTCTTCATCATCCTTGTTGTACATTGCTTCCTCTTGTTGCAGTAGGTTTACTAACTTGTCAAAACTAATTGTCGTATCTGACAAGTTTAGAGTTGTGACAAAAATTCGGTAAGAAGAAGGGAGAGCTCTTAGAACAATGGGAACGAGAGACTCATCTTTGACTTCTTCTCCTAGGGCTAGAAGTGAAGCCCTCAACTCTGCAACTCTTCTTAGGAAGGCTTCAATTTTCTCATTCTGTTTGAATTTCAACGTATGTAACTGACTCTGCAAATTGAGTATGACATTCTTGTTCTTGGCCTCATATATTGTGCTCAGCTTATCCCAAGCTTCTTTTGCTGATGTGGCATCTTGAATGTGGACTTGCACATCGTCGGATACTCCAAACAAAATGATGAGTTTTGCTTTCTGATCTGCTCTATCAAATTGTCGTTGTTGTGTTGCATCCGTTGGTGATCTGGTTAGAGTACCAGTCACAACAGGCCAGATTTCTTCAAACTCAAGTTGTGTTTTTATTTTTGTCTTCCAAGCAGCATAGTTGCTTCCTCTGAGCAATTCTGAATCCGGAAGAAAAATTTGGGGGCATTGTGCCCATTTTGCGAGATTACCGATGTGGTTTGGCTCTTATCACCTGGTATAAGGTCTCCTAATCTATATACCGTCATCCGATATACCGAACCTTTCTATATACGCGCCCTTCCGATATACCCACAAGACGATGGGAAGAAGCTTGCCTTTCTATATACCCGTGGTACGTGAAAGAGGCGTTAACGCACATGAAAGAATTCGATACGTGGTACCAAGACAAGATCGATGGGGTCTGTGTGATTATTGACACCGGCTCAAAGAAATATCCTCATACGCGCGCGTAACTTCGCTATATACTCGGATAATTTCTCACCCGCATTTATGTCTTGCAATCGCTCACGACGGATGGGATGGCTCATAGTGTGCACCGTGACCTTATTACTCCCCGTTGGTTTATAGGGACGATGCCTGCAGACGACATTGTTGAAGCTATATTAGGTGTTAAGTGCAGTAGTAGTCGCGACCTTTACTCGTAAGCGCTTCCCAGAGGCACTGTATATACCAACGCTGCGAATGAGATCTAGGATCTCATGAGTGTTACGTAACCAATTTTACTTTTTTTTACAATTCGCCAGCTTCGAAAGAAGCATAAATTTTTGCAATTGACTATGGCAACCTGCAAATTAGTACAATATACAATACAATTTGAATGACAGGCAAAAATTTGATTTAGGGGTCCCGTGACCTCCCCGAACCCTAAATGCTAAAAATTGCAAAAAAATAGCTGAAAATGCAATTTTTAGGTGGGTCTCCTTTTGCAAAAAATGTCTGGAATGAGAAAACAGACCAAATGGGAGAAATTTTTTTTTACCCTAAATTAGGGATTCTCCGCTAAATTTAGTTAGTCGTAACTAAATTCAAAAAAGCCTGCTAAATTTAGCAGTTCCGCCAAAATTTCCGCCAGATGCAAAAGGAGAGTTTTTGAGTGTTTTTTGTGGGATTTGATCCTCAAACCTCTCACTCCTAAGGCACATGCACTAACCAACTTGGCCACTTGGGGCGCTTGGACTATGAAAGGAAGAAATTTGTATTTAATGTCAAATAAATTGACTTACCTCTTGAAAAATGAATGCCACGTGGCGCATGCTGGTGAAGGGGCGTTTTTAGGGTTCTATTTGCCCAAAAAACGGATCTGAGGCTTTATTTCTTTGCTCAGGCCGCATTTTCTCCTTCCCACGCATTGATTTGCAAGTGCAGGCCGCGTTTTTTTGTGTTTGGGCTCGTTTTTAATCACCTGGGCCGCGTTTTTGCTTTGGACGCACTGTACAGCATGTATTTTTGCTGTATTTTTCTCCGTGGGCTGCGTTTTGAATGCCTGGACTGCGTTTTTAATCCTTTGGGCGCGTTTTGAATCACCTGGCCGCATTTTTTCAATGCCTGGCCGCGTGTTTTGTTGCTGGGCGCGTTTTTTTACTTGGGGCGCATCTTTTTTTGCTGTATATTTGCCTTAGACTGAGTTTTTTTCCTTTTTTCCACGCCTGGTATTGCCTAGGCACGTTTTTTGACTGAATGTGCTCACAAAAACGTTTTTTCTCCTTTGTGCAGGCGCTGGGGGCAGCAAAGGGTGCGGTTTAGCTCCAAAAAATTTTTCTTATGCTGGCCGCGCATGGGACAGCAAAGGGCATATGCTCTCAAAAAAATTTTTTTCTCCTTGTACAGGTTGCTGGATCAAGAAAAACGCCTCCTTCTCTTTTTTTTTAATTTTTTTGCTCTTTTGATGCTTGATCACTGCAGGTACATATACAGACAAGCAAAACAACCTCCAAATACAGTAAAACAAAACCCTGATTGGGAATTTTTTTTTTTTTTTAAATTCAATACCTGTAGCAATTTTTGCCTGGTGCTGAGTGCACCAGTGCAAAAAAAATTTGCCTTCCAAGTACCTGGAAGGAACAGTAAATGTGGGGAGGCAGGATGGGGCCGAGTTTGCACGAGGCCACATGTGCTCTCAAATGCCGCAAACACGCCTCCAATCTCCTCTCTCTCTCGTTGCTCTCTCTCCACACCTTCACAGGCTGAATTTCACTCTGTACCAAATGTTGATTGAGAAACAGGGACGGAAGCCTGTGTAGATTTTATTAATCTCAATCAAGAACAATACATTGAATAGGCTGCAATATTTATAGATATTGCACAGCCATATACATCCAGAAGAATGAGTTGCACAGGTGCAACCAAAAACCAATTCACAAGCTTCCAATAACATCCGGGAAGCAAAATTACATAAAGACAAATATATTGTTTATAACAATATAACAATGTGCAAACAGACAAATATGGTTGATTAACCATACAACAGTATAACCATTTATTATTTAATTAATAAAATTAATTAAATAATCCTACTATGCATAATTAATAATAGGATAATAAAATTTATCCTAACAGACGTATTCCAGATTGACGAGTATGCCGTCAAGGAATACGAGACATAAGCATTATGTTTCAAATCTTTGGCCAAAGTATCGCAAGCTGCTGATTGCGTTGTCCTAAGTCACCTAGTCTAAGGGATGAGATGCCGATGAATAATGGTAACAATTATTCAGATAGGTTCCTTAGACAGAGCATTCTGAATCCCAGATTAGGGAAGAGAACCGCAAGAGTGATGTGTTAAATAAAAATGCCAACTCTTAATACACATGAATAGATCGGTAGATTACCGAGTCATGGAATGAATAGATCGGAGGTACTCCGAGTCATTACAGCTGCATATGGTTATCTGTTATAAGAATGGTTGCTTTGATTTGTGAGTTCTAAATTATGTATTTAGAACCAGGAAGCATTTATCAAAAAAAAAAAAATTACTTGTTCTAATGTATAAAATGAGGATGTTACACTCATACTCCAAGCCAAATCAATGCCAACTGTTCAGCTTTTGATCAAGAAGATTATCCAAGCATAGATGAAGCTGACACCAAAGTTGGAAGCATTCCAGATTTGACTCTTGATGAATGGGCAAGCAAGGTACATGCTTTTGATCCCTACTAAGAAGTAGAAGAATCTGAGCTAGGAGTCTATTGCATACATGAAGGAAACCAACCTATTCCTAGCATCACCAAACCAAACCATAAGGATGAAAATGAGGTATGGAAATTATTTTTCAATGGATCAAGGAGTAGGCAAGGCGCAGGAGGAGGAGCTATGCTTGTTTCACCTCAAGGCATCAAATATTATTCAGCTTTTTGTTTCCAGTTTTCCTGTTCAAATAACACAGCTGAATATGAGGCCTTGATTCACGGACTTCATTGGGCCAAAAAAAAGGGCATAAAGAACTTACAGGTGTTTGGGGATAGTGAGCTGATCGTCAATCAAGTCAGGGAAAACATGCTACAAAGAATGACCTGCTGAAGAACTACAAAAACAGGGTATGGGACCTCGTTGAGGATTTCAAACTTTCAACATCATGTCCATACCTAGGAAGAAAATGAAGTGGATAGGCTCGCAGCAATGAGCAACATTTAATGTGGTTGACAACATCAAAAGAGAAAAACACAGCCACATATCCATGTGATTGTGAGGCCAAAGCAGCCCGATAATAACACAAGTCCGTGGCAGTGTTTGAAAATGATCAAATGATCGTCAATTTCCTACAAGAAGAGGATGAATTCTCGCTAGGAATCAAGATAGATTAGAGCAAAGAAGATGGGGATCAAGTAGTGTAGCTGCGGACAAACAAGCTTCCCAAGGGTTTAATAACATTGGAGTCTATCTTCAACCCTAACGACCGGGCCGTAAGGAAAAGGCTAACATGCAGGTCAAGAGAGAAGATTCGAGCCAATTCTGGTTGGAGAAGGCAAAACGCTTCAAATTGGCAAAGTGGCCATCGAGCAGGAGGAATACCTCAATCGGGCAGAGGAATACCACGAAAAAGGGGGATGTTTTGAGTCATTGTGTTAATTGTGAAGTGATTTGGTATGTGTTGTGCAAAGAAAGTAAGATTAATTTCCCCGTCAATACCATGGAAATCACCCCACGTGTACGACTTGCTACTTAGTCTATGTTCACTAGAATTGAAAACAACATGCAAGAATGTAATGCACGTGTTTTAAACCCAAATCGAAAATGATATTCGATGAAGCAATGAGATCACTTTCACTAATGTGAAACTAGGAAAGCAAGACAAATTCTTTACTAAATATAACAAAAACAAAGAACAAAGAAGTATGCTTTCTAAAATGAAAAATAAGCAAGAGAAACAGAAACCCGAAATGGGTCCCACCAGTGTGCCAAAATGTTTCACACGGAATGTTTTAGCTCAGTCTTGCTTCTATCCTATCATTCCTTCGAGAAATAGATAAGGGTTAGGCTAGGAGGAATACCTGTTGAATGTTGAGATGGTGTGCGCGTACCATAGAGAGAGATCAGATCGACTGCGAAGAACTCCTTTTTGTCTTGGAAGGACTACCTGCAAGTAAGAATACAAGACCACAAGATTTTAATTAGACAACAAATGAGGGATCTGCCTTAGGCCTAGGAAATATAAAAACTTCCTTTCGAAGGTGGTCACTTCCCCTTTTAATATGATTCAACACAAATGATAATATAGAAAGCTATTGCAAAATCACGATTTAGGTATCTCACACAAAGCAATAGAAACTAAACTATCAATAATAAAGCGTCACGTTGTTTGTTCTGCCATCGGGTCATCGATACGCTCAAAGTTGAGTTATAGGATAAACCAGGCTGGATTTGGGGTTGTTAGGTGGCAAATAGGCGAGCAAAAGGGTTTTGGGGTATAAGTCACAGTGACCGACGGCGGTCACTAGGTAACCGACCACTTTGTAGAGAACCGCCGCCAGGTAGAGGATAAACGATACCCCAGTAGGGGCAAGAATCTAAGTACTTCTAGATAGAAGTTGGTCAGTAAGGTGATTTTGGGGTTATTAGGATTGGTGGATGGTTGAGGGAATGATGGGAGGATAGGGAAGACTCGTGAGTGTGGTAAAATGGCCTTCTCGGGTAATATCGGGTGTGTGGGTGAAGGTTAAGTGCAACAGAGCTGGTAGTAGATCTAGGAATAAACTTATGATTACTATTAATCAACAAAGCTCAAGAAAATGGTGCTTAGAAACATATAACATACTACTTACTTGCCCCCGATGTAGATGCAAGTTTCAGGATCGTGATGATGAAGACAGACCCAAGTTGGATGCGCTTTCTCCTCCGATGCTCGGATGAGTGTTACTCGGGCTCTGGTTATTCAAATGCAGCTTTGGGCTTGATGTCCTTCTCTGTAATCTCTTCTTGTTTCTTCACTTGTCTCTCGCCGCCAAGCAAAATCTAGATTCCTCGATGGTTTCTCCTTCTCCCGATCAAATGAAAATCTGATCCTTGTTTTTGGTCGAAGTGGTCATTTACGGGAACCGATGGCGGGTATGCAACCGATCGACGGCGGCGAGTAGAACCGGCACGTCCGGTCAAAGCGGCTATTTTTGGTAAAATAGCCAGATTTCCCTCCTTTTCTTCCGAGGGATTGGGTAAAGCAGGGCTTGGTCAAGTCATTATGAAGTTGGTTTTAGGTGCGGATGAGGAGTAATTAGTCATAGGTGTGGAATTGGACCAAGTTATAGGTCTTAATTAGGTTAGTTTAGGGTTAAGACTAGGTCACGATGATGAGGTGGCGACATGAGGTGGCAAGGTGTATGGTGATGTGGATTTATTAATTATAAGGTAATTAATAAATAATTGTGTAAGGTTTAGGTGGTGAGGTTAGGTTGCGAAATGCGATGCGGTCACAAGGGGTCGTAAGACACAAATTTGGTGTCTATATTAGCCCCTTATTGTCGTGTAGTTTGTTTTGTAAAGTCTGCACGGATAATAATAAGAAGTCTTTACTCCTGTTAAGGGTATAGGTAATCCCCCTCAAATCTATCACAGATTGAGGTAGCGTGAAATCAAGAATAGGGTTGATAAAGGGTAAATGGTGTTGAGATGAGGGTGAGATGGTGGGGTAGGTCCAAAGAAGCAGACACACATTGAAATGCAGTAGTGCGACCAGGGTACATGATTTGACTAGCAAACCAGCAATGCATAGGCAGAGGTCGATAGTTTATCCAAACAAGGGTGATATAATCCTGGTATCCAAGGCATAGGAAGTAGCTCCAGGGTATATAATAGGTAAGGTACAGGAACGTTTAGGCATGTTCGGCAAGCACTCAAATGGTTGGTTTGGTTGAGATAAACGTCACGGTCTAGGTCTAGGCAAAGTTGGTCGATAGATCAAGTCAAGGACCCTAATCATGCTAAAACACGAACAGGTGAGCTTGATTGAACAAAAAAATTACATGATGGGTGGATAAAAGTGTATGTTGTTGATGTTGGGTAAGGTATTGAAGTGGGACGGCCTCGGTCGGGCTTGGATCGCCAAGCGGGCTGTTGGGTTGGGTCAGCCTTGGGGTCGGGCCAAATGGTTGGGGTGAGGCCTTGGGTCGGGCCGGATGGGTAGGGGTTACGGCCTTGGGCCAGGCGGGCCAGGTTAGGTTATGGCCTCGGGTCCCGGTGGGTAGGTTACGGCCTTGGGTCGGGCCGGATGGGTAGGTGAGGCCTCGGGGCCGGGATGGTAGGTTACGCCTGGGTCGGGCCGATGGGTAGGTCATGGCCTTGGGTCGGGCCAAATAGGTTGGTCACGGCCTTGGGTCAGGCCAAATAGGTTGGTTGGTGGCGGCCTTGGGTCGGGCCAAATGGTTAGGGTGAGGCCTTGGGTTGGGCCAGATGGTTAGGGTGAGGCCTTGGGTCGGGCCAAGTTGGTTAGGGTGAGGCCTTGGGTCGGGCCGGATGGTTAGGGTGTTTGCAGCAAAGGTTGATATAGGCGATGTGGGTGAAAAAGGGAAAATAGTAAATAAGGGCAGAAATTGGGGGAAATTTGGAATAAAACCGATGTCGATTGTATGTGACCGATATCGGTGATGGAACCGATACCGGTTTCTTAGGGCGTAATAAAACCGATATCGGTTATGGGCGAAAAACCTATAAAAAGAGAAATATGGCCTGTCATTGTCACTTTTGCAATTTGGAAACCAATTTGAGTTGTCTGACGTGGAGAGTTAAGATTGGAGCATTGGTTGCGTGAGGTGGCGCTATTTGACTGGAGGAGTTAGTTGTTAGTGGGCCCGAGTGAGGAGGAGGCAGCAGCTTTATCAAAGGAGGACCCAGAAGAGGACATTTGGAGCCATGGCACAACCAAGAGGAGCAGGAGGGGCTGGACCAGCTGGACCACCACCACCCATCCCTCCACGACGACGTGTCATCGTATGGGTAGGTTCGAAACCCCTCATTGTGTGTATTTTATTGCATTATGCTATATTTGGGGTTTGGGTAGAATGTACATTTTTAGGAAATAATTAGAAAATGGAAATGATTTGAAAAAGAGAGAGGGTAGATAGGTGAAATAAGGCAAGGCGGTCGGGTGGGTAGTTTTTAGGTATTTGGGTGGGTAAATTGGTAAAAATGAAAAATGTAGGTGGGGGCCGCCGCATGGGTTCGGCTCCGGAAGTTTCAAATGACCGGCATCGATCGATCGTAAAATTTCAGGGGCATGGTGTTTTGTGTGGACCGGACCGGCGCGGCCACCGTGGACCGACACGGCGCTGGTGGAAGGGGACCGCGGTCGGCTTATGGGTGACCACTACCGGTCCTTAGTGATTTTTAGCTATTTCGTTGGTTTAGGTTATGTTGTTGTTTTTGAGTTTTTGGTAGTGATTTGGGTATGGTTTGGGTTGGGGTGGGGGTGTTGTGGTATTGTTTGGGTGTTTCAGTATAGGGCGGTCCTGACTTAGGTTTATTTCAATTTGTTGGTGTGGGTTGTGATTTTGTTTTTGAGTTTGTGGATGTGGTTTGGGTATTTGGGCATGGTATAGGTTGGTTGAGTATGGTTTGGGTTGTGTTGTTGTTTTAAGTTTTTAGATGTGGTTAGGGTATTTGGGCACGCTTTAGGTCATTTGAGTATGGTGTGGGTTGTTTGTTTGGGTGTGAAGAGGGAGGGGATAGCATAGAAGTTTTTAGGGTGAGATAGATGGGCGTAGATGTGTGGTATGGAGTCGGGTTGTGGTAGGTGGATAAGAAAGGGGATATAGAGAGGTAAAGTAGATGTTGTGATAAAGAGTAGGGCTAATGTAGTGGGTTGGTTTTGCAGCACGCGCAAGAATGACGACGGGGATGATGCCCCCACTATTGAGCCGGGTGCGGCCACACGTGTCCACAAAGACACCGGGGTATCATGCGCGAGGTGGGACTCATGAGTCCAAATGGCACAGAGCGATCGACAGGATCATAGTTTGGATGGTCGCCCTCATCGAGAGATGGGATCCGCGACCAATGTGTTCCATCTCCCAACTGGGAGATGACTATCACATCGAGGATGTGTATCGTATCCTTCGATCGCCGATCGAGGGAGAGGCGCTCTCTTCAGTGGACACAGAGATCGCCATGGACAACATCCTATAGTTTTCAAGGATGCAATGCGCTTATTGACGTATCACAACATGAGCATCGGTATGGGGATATGTACCAGTGCACATCGCCACGAGACATGGCTTGTGTGTCGATGATGATCGGATCACCCGCTTTGCCCTCCCGACTCGAGGGAGGCCGCTTTCCACGGCACCGATGGGGGTTCTACACGAGATGGTGGAGGAGCACACTGTTATGCTTGGGCACCAGATACCCGGTACAAACAGACGAGAGAGTCAGGGGCTATCGCCGATGAGGCGATTCGGGATTTTTCGACGTTTTTGCTGCATTGTTGGGCATATGAGCACATCATATGCCTTAGACCAATAGGGCTGCCCCAAAGAGCTGGGCCACAGTCATATATAGATATGGCTTTCGAGGTGGTCAGGGTCGTGGGCCACCACGAGCAAAGGCTTTGCAGGTGGGACGTCACTTATTACAGTGCATTTATTGAGGGCCCGACAAATGCGATATCATATGGAGACCTTACAGAGGTCATCACCCACACAGAGGAGCCCGACATAAATAAGGCTTGATCCAAGACACTTTCTCGGATAAGCAGACGAGGCCGAGAGAGTATGAGAGGATACCCCTGAGAGGGTACGCAGCAGATGGGGCCGCGACAGACGAGCCACCTCCCTTCCCCGCACGGAGGGATGATGTAGAGGCCCCACCGCCCGCACCACAGCCCCTGACCCAGATTGGGTTGCACGAGAGGCCAAAGCAGATGACACCGTAGATGATGCCAAGGTTATACGGAACATATATGGTCTGGTGGGCTGGTCGAGAGCAATGAGGATAAGACACCGCACACCTGACTTTAAGCAAAGGACAAAGAGAGAGCGAGATCAACTTAGGGCCGTGCATGCTATTACAGGGCAAAATTACACAGCACGTATAGGTGTGTACAGGTGTTTTACAGGTAAAGCAGCATGTGCAGTATCAGCACAGTGCACACCACCACCAAAGGCATGCACCACACATGCAGCAACCAGTACAGTACGTACAAATACACAGCCACGCCCACAGGCACCACCACCACACCACCAAAGCACCACCAACCACCAAACCACACAAAGCACAGGGGGCACCGGGTAGAGGTGTCGTGGACCACCCCAAGACTACGGTGGCTCGAGAGCGTTACATGGAGGCTGTGAGCGAGGCCCGATACTATCGTGATATTCTCGATGGTACCGGGCTGATTATCACCCTATGCGGCACATGAGCAGAGCAGAGACCTCCTGAGCCGAGGTCTCAGGAGGCGCAGCCACACCGGTGGGTCCGTCACAGCAGGAGGTGAGAGGTAGGACAGGACCAGCAGTGCAGACAGCAGAGGGAGGTGGAGAGAGCCGAGGGGTCCCCGCACATTTTGTATATTGGACATGGGCACCGGTCCTGCGAACCGGCCAGGTGTTGATAGAGGCCTCGCGTGCCTATTTATTCATTTATTCATTCATTTATTTATTATACCACTCGCGAGCCGAGTACGGGTCAGATAGCTTGATATCGGCCTGCAGCCGAGTATATTTTTGATATGAGAGACCGCCTCGCGAGCCGAGTCGAGATTATCGATAGTTATCAGTGGCCTCATGCGTGCCACTTTGTTGTATTATGAGATCACAGAGGCCCCGCGCAGGCACATTGTATATTTGAAACTTTGTATATATATAGATATGATGTTTTGACTCACATGCTATGCGTAAAAAGCGTTAAATGTTTTGTCGATGGTTTGTGATATGTGATATATGATGAGTTTGATTGACATGGTGTTATATATTAATGATGTTGATGTCTTTTGTTGATGGGATGTATATAGATATAAATGATGAGTTTAATTGACATGTTATATTATGAAATGTTGTATGTTTGGTCGCTGGAGTGTGAATATTAAATGGTTGTAGTTATGATTTGGATCCAAATGGTGTATAGAGTAATGGTTTTTGATATTGGTTATTGATGGCTTGTTTGTTTTGTAATATAGAGAAATGATGTTAATGAAATTGTAATGAGATGTGGATTTAATGAAAAATATGGATAATGGTGTTGTTCATGCAGAAAAAGGACGGTGCAAAAAATTTCCAAAAATGAAGAGACGACTTAGGTTTAAGCAACAAGTGGTAACTTGACCGATATCGGTTATGTAACCGATGTCGGTAGATATATGACCGGTATCGGTAAGTAACCGATATCGGTTATGCAAGAATTGTTTTCCTAAAAATAGAACTGCTGGGTTGGCAACTTAAGTTCTTATTTTTAGAGCCATGCAAGAAGTTAAATACGTGAACGCGACGCATTTTGACGACTGAGATAGGGAATTGCATGAGAGATTTGAGTGAGAAGGAGAAAAGAGATAGGGAAAGTGAATGTGATCTGAGATTCAGAAGGCAGAAAGGCAAATTTGAAAAGGGTGGTGATCATGGCAGAACAAGGAGAAGCATCCAAGGCAGGGATGAGAGGGAAGATGAGTGCCACCTCAAGCTGCTGCAACCCAAGAGGTAAACGGTTTGGTTGTAATTTGATTTTTGCATGTTTTCTAATAGGATGAGAGAGAAGTGTAAGTGGTTAGATATGAGAAAGAAAACATGATAAAGCAAGGGTCAGGGGATGGTATGAGTGCTACAGGGGCAAGGTAAACAGGGTGGGCTTGTATGTTTTTAGGTAGAAAATAGGAGTAAACGGGCTTCATAAATATCAAGGTGTATGTTTGAAGCAGTAGGTATATTTTGACAAAGGACCGGTATAGTTTATAAGTAACCTCCAGATCGGTTAGCCAACCGGTATTGCTTATGCATAACCACTATCTCACATCGTAAGGGTTTCCATTTTGAGAAAAACCCGTAGAGATTTGTTCTTTTGAATAATTATGTGTCGCTTTTGATGTACGCAGCGTAAGCAAGGTTAAGATGAATGATATCGCGTGCAACAGTTGTTGTTACTTAATCCGAGCGGATGTAACACCAAATGGGCATTGATAAATCGGTCAGGGTTAAGTGGAATCCGCTTATTATTCAAGAATCACATGTAACCATGCTATGTTGCAGCAGCGCTTGATCGAGAGATGGAATCCAGAAAAGAATACCTTCTATCTACCAACAGGGGAGATGACAGTGACTTTGGAAGATGTGTTCCATATTTTAAGACTCCCAATGATAGGAAAAATAGTGTATCAAGCGCTTGCCAAATGGGGGGCGGCAGCGATAACAATACAAGTATTTGGGTCAGCTGCACGAGATTTGACACAACGAGGTTTATCATTTACGTATGGTACAATGTATGCAACACACCCTGAGGAAACAAGGTTGGCCGTGCTATTAATGATAGCGGTGGGGTATTATGCATTGCCGAGGGCGGAAGGTGGAAGATTTCCCAAAGCATTGATGAGTGTTATTTGGGAAATGATAGAAATGAGCGTGACATTCGCATGGGCACCCGCATATCTGGCAGAGTTATATAGGGGTTTATGGGCATGCAAGCGAAAACACAGGACGACACTGGATTGTTCGTACTTATTACATTGTTGGGCCTATGAGCATATTGTTTGTGTACGTCCAATAGGCCGACCCATTGAGTCGGGAGAGACAGGAGTGCAAAGGTTGGGATTCGACGATGGGTCCGATGCAACAAGAAGCGAGATCCCGTGCCGTGATAGATGACATCGAGTATTATAGATGTGTATGGGAGATGGTGACAATTGCATGATATTTGTTGAGGCCAGACGGAACTATATGGTGACAGAGCACATAGCTGAGGAGTTGAGGGGTGTAGAGCGATTGAGGTGGATCGCAGGGCATAGGCCGGGTGAGTACGAGAGGATTCCTCTAGATCGCGTGCGCGACAATTTGGGTTCGTTCAGATATTCCTATGACATATAGACCATACATGAGGATCGACGCCGAGGCAAAGATTCTCACCTCCCCCCCGACACCTCCAGAAGGGCCAGAAGAGATAAAGCAGCCGATCGTAGGGTTATGGATGCGGGAACGACGGAGGCCTATAGAGTATGGTGGGTAGCAGAGCTGCGAGGTGCACGTGAGTGCCCTGACATAGCTGTGATTACAAATGCGAGAGAGATCATCTATAGGATTTGGCTCACCAGCTTCAAACACAGGTGAATGAGACAATGGGAATGTTAGAGGCTTCACAGTTACGAGTGGAGAGACTGGAGGCAAGATTCCTTCACGCGAGAGGACGTATTCGAATGTTACAGGAGATGTTGGCGGATCAATGGGAGGAACCAATGGCAGTGGCACCTTTGAGGATGGAGAGGCCAGCCGAGAGGCATCGACGATCACGATCACCACCTGATTCGGGAGGAGGTGCAAGGGTCTAAGTGGATTTTATAGGAATATAAGAATAAATAAGGATGCCGACCTGCGAGTCGATGATAGAGAAGATGTATTTGGTTAACATCTAAAATAAAACTAAAGATGTATGTGGTTTTGAGTGATGATAATAATAAGAATGGTTGTGTTTTGAATGTTGTTTTTGTTTTGTTTGAAAAAGGATAAAGATGAATGTTGTCAAAATAGAAATACACAAAAATATTTATATTTATAACACATGATAGGGTATGGTAGGGGATGGTCGAGCTAACCTTGGGAGACCCCATGTCTCCTAAGTGCTGCCTACATAGCCCATCGCACAAAGCAAGGAGGGGCCTCGTGATCGATGTAGTTCTCCTTAGAGCAGGGAGAGGTGAATTCAGCAATTTGGTCATGTGGTTAGGCAATTTTGTTGGTTAGTAAAAATTTGATGTTAGGTAGGGTAATGTAATGTTGGTGTAGGTATGGGTGAAGCGAAAGTTAGCATACCCAAGTAGTAGGGAATCGTGTCCTGATTAAGGTCAACACACAATCCTAGAGCCGAGCAAAAGAGGCAAGAGTGTCCCGTAATTGAGAAGAGCTAAACAAACCACATATTAATGTAGGATGAGCTTGAATCCCTAGGTACCTTGCATAGGTGAGAAGTCGATAGGTGAAAAGAGTGGTATAATCACAATATATCGGATATACGTCACGTCCCTTGAGTTTTGTTGTTTTGACAAATGGTGAGGTGAGGTGGTTGATGTGGGCGAGGGTGCAGAGAACTTATTATAAGATGATGATTCTGACAAAAGAAAACCAAACCTAAATAGACAAGTCCATGACTCAAAAGTGCTTTGAAGTATTGCTTGTATTTTTATTTTTCTGGATATAGACTGATCGATGCGGGAAGTCTACATGGGATATGTAGTTTGTTGTTCTTGAGGTCTTCACGAAGCTGATCAATGCGAGAAGCTTCTAATAAAGGCTAACTGTGTATAGCTGTCCTTCAAGGGAGCAGTCTATTTATAGTAGCAGATGCAGTGTTTATGTATAGCTGTCCTTCGGGGGAGCAGTCTATTTATAATAAGAGCAATAGTTTGGCATATAGCTGTCCTTCAAGGGAGCAGTCTATTGTATAAGTTAGAGGTCTAGATGTCCGTTGGGCATGAAGCATCTAGTTTTTTTGTAAGAAGTTTGACTCAAGAAAATCCCATAAGTGTGTAATTAAGAATGTGTCATTTTGATACTTTGAAGTCATGGACTAGACTAAAAAGGGGAAGGCATCTTTTAAGGGGAGGTGATAATCAAACCATGTGAGCTTGATTGGATTTTGAGATGTAAGAAACAAAGTGTATGCGGTGGTAAATGAGCTCAAGGGACGAGCGTAAGGTAGATAAGCAGTGATATAACACTAATTTCAACAGTAGAATGGTCAAGATGCAAGGCATTAAGGGGCTCAGGCTCAGGTTTACCATTAAGCGAAGCTAAACGATAAGTGCCTGATCCATAAGTGTGAGTGATAATGTAAGGCCCAATCCAATTAGGAGCAAATTTTCCACGTTTACTCTTTTCTAGTTTGGTTACATGTTGATTCTCTTTGAGGACAAGATCACCAACCTTAAAAGTACGCTCATGAAGCCATTTATCATAAGCACGCTTGATGCGTTTTTGGTAGATTTGAAGGTGATCAAGAGCCGTAAGACGACGCTCGTCAAGAAGCTCTAATTGGGCTAACCGCTCTTGGTGGAAATCATCGTTGGTGAGAATATCCTGAAGAGATATTCTGAGGGAGGGTATTTGTACTTCAAGAGGCAAGACAAATTCTGCACCATATACCAAAGAAAATGGTGTGGCATTAGTGGAGGTACGAATGCTAGTACGATAAGCCCAAAGGGCAAAGGGAATGTGATCATGCCAGTTTCTTCCGGACTCATTGACAACTTTCATGAGGATTTTGGTTAGGGTTTTATTAGAAGATTCACCACCATTGGCTCTCATGGATAAGAAGGTGATGAGAAACTAAGTTTGATACCAAAGTTGTCACAAAGGTCTTGTAACAACTTATTTTTAAAAGATTTACCATTATCTGTTATTAGGCGATGAGGAATACCAAAACGACAGATAATGTGATGGTTAACGAATTCGACAATTTTTTCTTTTTTGATTGAAATGAGTGGAATGGCCTCCACCCATTTTGTGTAATATTCGGTCGCTGTGATTATCCAACGGTGACGTTGTGAAGAGGTCGGGTGAATCTCACCAATAAGGTCTAAACCCCATCAGAGAAAGGCCAAAGATCTCGTATGACTCGTAGCGGATGGCTAGGAGTATGTTGAAGGTTGGCATGTTGTTGACACATAACACAACGCTTAACATATTCGTAGCAGTCGTTGTTAAGAGTAGGCCAATAATAACCTAGGTGAAGGATTCGTTTAGCCACGGCAAGGCCACTAAAATGTCCACCACAAATGCCGTCATGGACTTGTTGGATGGTATAGGTGACCTCCGCGCCGGTTAGACAGCGAAGGAGGATGCCATCAAAGCCACATTTGTAGAGGAGTCCCCCATGACAACATAACGAGAAACACTTTTAAGAAAAGCACGTTTGCAAGCATTAGCAAGGTCAGGTGGGAGAACAGAGGTCAGTAAGGTAGTCACGAAATTGGTGGTACTGTATCCCGCGAATTAGTAGACACGTATTTATCATACAAACAACCGGGGTGAATAGATGGGGCAAAGAGTTGTTGACCAAGACGAAATGTCGAGTCAGTCAACATGAAGCAGAATTTGCGAGGCTAAGCAAGCCATAGTATCCGCAAATTTGTTAGTGGAGCGGGGAATGGTCTGGATAGAATAACGAGTAAATGAGGTCAAAAGTGAATCCACGTAATGTTTGTACTTTTGAAGTTCCTCATTCTTACATTGGTAGATGCCCATAACTTGATTGACTACCAATTGAGAGTCACCAAAAATATTAATAGATTTGACACCTAAGTGTAACGCAACCTGGAGACCCAAAACAAGGGCCTCGTATTCCGCTGTATTATTAGTGCAGGGGAAATCAAGCCGGAATGAAAGAGGCATAGGTTCAGCGTCAAGAGGGATGAGAACAACGCCGGCTCCTCCGCCGCGCTGGCATTTAGATCCATCGAAGAAGAGGGTCATTTGATACGACTCTTCCCTGAGTGAAAGAGTGGCGATGAGTTCGTCAGGGAAATTAAAATTGGTGAATTGTTCCCCAGGTAAAGGGGCCTCCGCAAGTTGGTCTGCAATAGTTTGTCCTTTGATTGACTTCTGTTGTACAAACTCAAGGTCGAGGTCGGCGAGGAGCATAAGCCATCGGGCGATGCGTTGGTTTAGATGTGGTTTGGCATACATATAATGAATGGGGTCCATGTTGGTGATGACAAAGGTTTTGTGATTCAGGAGGTAATGTCAGAGTTTGGTGGCTACGAATGATAGGGCTAGGCACAATTTTTCTACATGTGTATACCTAGTCTCGTAATCCACGAGAGTACGACTTATATAATAAACGGCTTGTTCTCGACGTGCCGAGTCCCGATGTGCAGCATAGCTCCTATAACATGGTCAAAGGCGTAAAGGTAAAGGTAGAAAGGACGATCATCCCGAGGTGGAATAAGCACGGTGGTCAGCAAGAGATAGGATTTGAGAGCTTCAAAGGCTTCGTGACACTCTTCACTCCATCAAAGGCAATGTCCTTTTTAAGAAGGTGATGAAAAGGGTGACATCGATCCGAGAGTCGGGAGATGAAACGCCGGATGGATCAAGTTTACCCCGCAAACTACGCAATTGTTTGAGGTTTTTGGGTGGGGCATTTCTAGGATAGCTTTGACTTTAGATGGATCGACCTCAATGCCACGCAAAGAGACGATAAAGCCAAGAAGTTTTCCTTAAAGAACACCAAAGACACATTTCTTTGGTCAATCCTGGACTCAATATTGCAACAAAGCATCGAAAATAATGGTTAAAACATCGAGATGTTCACCGCGATGTTTAGATTTGCCAAGAAGATCATCGACATAATCCTCAAGGATAGTGTGCATAATGTCATGAAAATGTAAGTCATAGCCCACTGATAGGTAAAGCACCAAAGATTCTTAAGGCCAAATGGCATGACACGATAATGTAAGGTTCCCAAGGAGTTATGAAAGTGGTTTTATGTTGATCGGCCGGCTACCAAAATTTGATCAGATCCCGAAAACCATCCATGAGAGAAAGCATTTCATGGCTCAGTAGTGAGATCAACAAGTTGATCAATACTTGGGAGGGGGAAGTCATCCTTGGGGCAAGCGAGGTTAAGGTCTTAGAAATCCATGCATATCCGAAGTCCCCCATTACTTTAGTGACAGGTACGATGTTAGAAATCCATTGAGGATAGTCAATAGGCAAGATGAAGGAAACAGAAAGAAGTCGTTGAAGCTCTTCTTTGACCAAGAGGGCGATGCGTGGATGCATCTTTCTTAGTTTTTGTTTGACTGGTTTGGAATCGGGGTTTAGGGTGATGTTATGGACAAGCAATGGTAGGATCAATTCCTGGCATGTCAGCGTAGGACCAAGCGAAAGCTTGGTTGCGGGTACGGAGAAAGGTAGTAAAGGTGGCTTGTTCTGATGTGTTAAGGGATTGTCCGATCTTCACAATGTGAGGATCCTCCTCCGTGTGGATGTTGATTTCTATAGTCGACTCATTCAACATGGTTTGAGTTTCGTACGGTAAGGCACGCAATATAGGAGTCGTCCGCCCCAAGGTAAGTGAGGATGGAGTCGCTCATCCCGCACTCAACAACATTAATCGAAGGCAAATCCTCTTCGATCATGTCCGGATACGTAATGGGAAGAGAAGATGGATCCTCATTATCGCGCTTGATAAGTGAGAGGACCTATGAAGATAGCATTTATGAAAAAAAAAAGTTAGGAGGGATAGATTCAGTGGTCTATCGACTCAGGGGGATGATGGCAAAGTGGGTGATGATGGTTTGGTAGGGGTGACGCTCGTCTTCTTCCAGATACAAATGACACGAGGTGTCTCCCGTGTAGGTGTTTCAGAAAACCGAGACCACCGTGATCATTGTGTTTGCGTGTAGTCACGGAATGAGTGTATGTTGGCCTTGTTCATAAAGACCAAAACCAAAGCCTTTCCAAGCACAAATGAGTCAAGAAGGTGAGGGCGAAATGATGATTTGTCAAGTATTAAAATCGATTGAAAGGAACCACACCAAGAGGAGGTTCAGGGTAATGGAGGATGCGTCAACACCCCCATACGTTAGGTTGGTGCGGCAATGGGGTGGTCCGTAAGAGATTACCTCCCACGCGACTTGGTCCGTAGGTGGATGTGCATGTAATCGTCCGTACTCCGTGGGTATGGAAAGAACTAACGTTATATAGGCGGTACTCCCCAAACAGTAAGGCGTTGAAAACATCTACTAAGGGGTCGAGGTTGGGATGTTATCTCATGGGAAAGGAAGTAATATTTGTAATAACGGTTTCATTGGGTCAAGGTGTAGGTGTGTCTAAGTAGATGGTCTAGGTTAGATGAATGGGTGTTTTGACCGGTACAAGCACATCATTAGGGCGATACAACATATTGCAAGTTTTGAAGGGGGGAGGATCAGCTTTTACGGTGTAGGACTTCCCCTCGTACTCAAATTTTATGCATCTATGTAAGGTGGAGGGAACGCATCCCATAGCCCGGATCCAAGGGCGGCCTAACAACATGTTGTATCAGAACTCTCCCTCAAGGACATAGAAGAGTTCGGGTAAAGTACGTGGTCCTACACGAATGTTAAGGATCACGGTGCCTAAAGTAGAAGTAATAGCATCATTGAATGATCGCAACATGATGGGGTTGGCACACATGCAACTAGAAGGGATATTCATTTGTTGGAAGGCTTTTGAAGAGATGATGTTTAGGCTAGCGCCCCCGTCAATCATAACACGACGTACCCGAATATCCCAAACGTACGCTGAGATGAAAAGAGCAGGGTCAGGATCTTCGGCACCAAAGTCGATAATTTCATCTTCGAGAAACCGACAAAGAAGCGGCATTGCACAGTGCAGAGACAAGTATGGTTAGGGAGATAGATTGTTTGGTGAGCAAGCAACATGATTGGGTGTTAGAATAGAGGTAATAGGAAAGGTTTCATTAGGTAAAACCTCTATCCTCAAGGATCTCAATGAGAGCTTGTCGATGAGATTCAAAGTCTCGAATGAGATCATACAATGTCATTTTTACAGTGATTGGTGAAGCCGTTTGTTTGATCATAGTTCGATGGGCAATGCCATTAGAGACTCGGATAGGGGTCCACGAATAACCACTTTAGGTGGTGGTGCAATCGGATGGTGGATGGAGAAAGAGATGCCGCAGCGTGTTTTCTTTCCTTTCCCATTGTTTTTCTGCCCTCGAGTAAAGCAACACTAATCATATTGATCTCGTGAATACGAGAGGAGGAAGATGGTAGGGATAGGTCATGGTTTTCGAGAGGTGGGGCTGTAATAATGATAGATCTCGGTGAGGTGGGGACAGTGGTATAGGAGAGGGAATCAAGCTAAAGGTCTCTCTCTTCGTAAGTTGTCTTTCTTAACTTTTCTATCTCGAGAGAGGTGACGACAAAGTATGGTTTTCAATGCTTTGCATCCCTCTACGTCATGTCCTGGTGTGCGGTGGTAAGCACAGATTTTAGACTCATCGTAACCTATAGGTCGAGGTTTAGATGGATCATAAGGTCTAAGTGGGGGTAGGGAAATGGTCGCATTCTCCACCAACATAGCAAGGATTTTGGCGTAAGACCCTTTGAGTGGGTCAAAGTCAGAGGAAAATGAGGCTATTGACTGGTCGATTCTGGTGATGATGTGGTGTGGTTGGTTTGTATGGGGGGTGGTTTAGCCAAGGAGTTTTGGTAATGGGTTTTAACTAACCGTGGTTTCTTTGACGTAGAGCTATGTTTAGCTGGTTGATGATGAGGCCACGATGATGTGGTATCGTAAAACAACCACGAGAAATAGGAGTGACAAAAACAAATCTTTTGATGGTGGAATTTGTTTATGGTCGATAGGTGGATAGATACGCGGGGATTTGTGCATACACCCCTTGGATTTCTCGTATGGGTGCGTAAGGCGAGGTCGCTTTAAAGAAAACACAGGAGGTATGATATATTGATGTAAGGTAGAGGGATGGGGTCCCAATATGGAAGGTAGGTGTGACGATGATGGTTTTAGTTGTGATAGAGGCATAGGTTGAGGAGATTGAGTCTGCCTCCTAATGGGATGGATGGCTTTATTTTTAGATAAATCTGCCGCTTAGGTGGGTGTGTTAGACTAGGTATGGGTGAAGGTCCCAAGCGTAGGGGAAGATTTGGCTAAGTTAATAGTGGACGAGGTATTTGGTAGAGATGAGGGGGTGAAGATGAGGACATGGGCATTTTAAGCTTCTGTAAACACTTCGGGTATATGGTGGAGGCATCAGGATCGGTCATTTGCATTTGAGTAGAATATGGCATACTCAAACGTTCCCATAGAACCTGTCTATCTTCTGTGGAATGACAGTCCTCACGTGTGAATAGGAACTTTTGTATGGAAGAAAGGTGGGTTGTGATTCCGGTCCACTGTGGGTGTGATACAAGAGGTATATGAGGCACTGTATCAATGGGCGTTAAGAGATCAACCGGTTGCTGAAAAGATTTAGGTGATGAAGGACTAATAGGTAGGAGAGTGTGTTTGAGAGGATCTGTCATGTTTAAAGAATGTGGTGATGTCGGTTCAAGAGGTTGCTCATGTCTAAGGATGAGAAAAGAAGTGGTGAGCCTTCCTCTTGTATAGCAAGAATGGTAGAAGGAGACGTTTGGGAAATAGATAAATTAGATAACATCCACTCACAGTCTTGCAAGGATGTGGTATAAGAAGGCTCATTTGTGAGAAGGGAACTCTGGGCAGCTAATTCCTTGATGGGTAAAGGAACGGCAAGGATTTCAGTTTGTCTTGATGGCGAGGAAGGGGGTTCGGTTTCCTGCGTTAGTGAAGAGGCTTGATTGAGAATTTGTTCGATAGAGGTCTTTGGCTGGGAATCAAGACTGCATGGATCTCATGAACACTCTCCTCGGCTAAGATATCTTGGTTTAGATTACTATTAGAAGAATGATTCGGGAATGGTTTGTTGAATATTTTCAAATTTCAGTTAGCAGGGGCGTTAGGATTATCGAGGGCTATATCCCCCGCATCAACCATTTCCTGCACTATGTTTTTCAACATCTTGCAGTTCTCATGACTGTGTCCCTTCACGCGGTGGAAGTTACAGAAGTCATTTTCTTTGTACCAAGAAGGTATGGCGCGAGTGGAATCAAACCCGGAATGAGGTTTAACAGGAGGTAAGGTAATGGCTCCTGCTTTGAGCAATTTTTCCAATATCACACCATATGTTTCTCCCAAGGGAGTGTAGTTGATGGGTTCTCGCTTTATACTTATAGGTGGTTTTTAAGGGGTATTAGACGGTGGTTGGGATTTGACCATCACCGCGCACGGCCCTTTGATTTCGGCGTCGATGGGTGAGGATTGGTGGTGTTAGGTTTGTTGGTGGAATCTTGGGTTCGGAAAGTGGGTTTTTTGCAAGCAACCATAATTTCTCTTCCTCTAAGGCTCGAATCTCTAGTTTTCGAGCCATAGTAAAGGCCTCATCAAATGTACTGGAAAGTTTGAATTTGGAGGGTAGGAGAGATGTGCTTAGCACAGGCCCGCGTAAACAGTTCGATAAGTTTGGTTTGAGGCAAGGCATACGTAAGTTGGTTGATAAGGCCCCGCCATCGTCCAACGAAATCTGCGATAGATTCGTCTTCAAATTGTCGGATGGCATAGAGGTCGGTGATAGATACTTTCTTGGCAATGTTAATGGAGAAATGATCCAAGAAAGATTGGGCTAGCTGGTTAAAAGAGAAGATTGAGTGCTGGGTTAAAGCACTGTACCACTCCAAGGCGGGTCCTGATAAGGACATGGGAAAGGTGCGGAGTAGTAAAGCGTCGTCGTGAGCAATCAGATAGCAGGCATGTCTAAATGATCGCAAGTGTTGTTGAGGGTCCTCCTTACTGTTAAAACGGGTAAATTTTGGTAATTCCCATTGAGGAGGATATGAATGAAGGGGGACTGAAGGGTGGATAGGCTCCCGACAAACTTGCTCGTATGTCAAGGCGCTACGACTTCCTGAAACAGAAGCCTCCAGGTTTTGCATTTTGTCCATCATTTGTTTAATTAAATCAGTAGTTGGATGAGATGATGGTGTGGTTGTGGTAAACGGAGGCAAATTGGGCCAAGGGCCACCGCTAGACAATGGTGGGGTTAAATGTTGATAAGGTATGGAGGACGACTGTGTTGAGGCAACCGAATAGGGATGTCCTATATAAGCTGTTGAGGTTACCGGATATGTGTGTGGAAATGAAAAGGTGGGCGGAGCTTGAGAAGGAAAGCTCGTGGATAGGATAGGTGGCAGAGAGCAAGTCATGAATGGAACAATGCAAGAGAGACGAGGTAGAGGGAGCAATGGGTAATGACATGTTGGGCCCAAGATTAACCAAAGGAAAGCCAATCAGGCCGTATGGACCCCTCGAAGCCGCTGAGGTAGCAGACGACGGACTAAGGATGCGGAAGGCAAAGCAGAGTTATCAAAGTGGGAAGGGGCTAAATGAGCAGCTATACCGATAGGCATGCCAACAAGGAGTCGACCGTCGTGTGTACGGTCAAGGGCATGAGACAAATAGTACTTGACAAAGCTAGGATTAGCATCCAGAAATTTGGCAAATTCTTTATCTCCCACAGGAATTTTAGGAACCTCGCTGGTGTCCGTAGGATTCCCCACAGAATGTGAAGGGGGTGATTCAGGCAAAGGAACAGAGCAAGCATGTGAAACCATGGTGGCAGCTTGCTTTCGAGTGATAACAACCATGGACAGGAGTTCACAGTAGGGTTTCAATCTGCAGAATAAAACAGACTCGCATCGGTGAAATTGGTAGGTTGCTGGTTTGTCAGGAACTGTAAAAGATAGTAACCGATGTCGGTCTAGTAACCGATGTCGGTTAGACTATAGCCGACGTCGGTCAGTTAACCAATGTCGGTGTAATAAGACCGGTAATAAGAAGAAGAAGCTGATTTGATTGTTAACAACGCTCAATATATTTATCAAATTGTTCTAAGGTAATCACGTAAGACAAAGTTGTATAACAGAGAAAAAAGAACTGAAAACAAACAATATGCACACGCAAATCCAGAGACTAACCCTAGGGTTAATTTTAATTATTGTGGGCTTATGCCTTTAGACGCGGAATGATGTCAATCCTAAACAAAAGACTTAGGGGAAATGTCAAGTTGTTTTGGCTTATAAGGTTACCTCAATCGGGCGAGGAATACCGCGGAAAAGGGGGGATGTTTTGAGCTGTTGTGTTAATTGTGAAGTGATTTGGTATGTGTTGTGCAGTGAAAGTAAGATTAATTTCTTGTCAATACCGTGGAAATCACCCCCACGTGTACGACCTGTTACTTAGTCTATGTTCACTAGAATTGAAAATAGCAAGCAAGAATGTAATGCACGTGTTTTAAACCCAAATCGAAAATGATATTCGATGAAGCAAATGAGATGACTTTCACTAATGTGAAACTAGGAAAGCAAGACAAATTCTTTACTAAATATAACAAAAACAACAACAACAAGTATGCTTCCTAAAATGAAAATAAGCAAGAGAAACAGAAACCCGAAATGGGTCCCACCGGGCGTGCCAAAATGTTTCGCACGGAATGTTTCGGCTCTGCAGAATAGACTTGCTTCTATCCTATCATTCCTTCGAGAAACAAATAAGGGTTAGGGCTAGGAGGAATACCTGTTGAATGTTGAGATGGTGTGCGCGTACCGTAGAGAGAGATCAGATCGACTGCGAAGAACTCCTTTTTGTCTTGGAAGGACTACCTGCAAGTAAGAATACAAGACCACAAGATTTTAATTAGACAACAAATGAGGGATCTGCCTTAGGCCCAGGAAATATAAAAACTTCCTTTCGAAGGTGGTCAGTTCCCCTTTTAATATGATTCAACACAAATGATAATATAGAAAGCTATTGCAAAATCACGATTTAGGTATCTCGTTACAAAGCAATAGAAACTAAACTATCAATAATAAAGCGCCACGTTGTTTGTTCGGTTACTGGTCGTTGATACGTTCAGGTTGAGTTATAGGGATAAACCAGGCTGGATTTGGGGTTGTTAGGTGGCAAATAGGCGAGCAAAAGGGTTTTGGGGTATAAGTCACAGTGACCGACGGCGGTCACTGAGGTAACCGACCACGGTTAGAGAACCGCTGCCAGAGGGATAAACGATACCTGGTAGGGGCAGCAATCTAAGTGCTTCGGATAGAAGTTGGTCAGAAGGTGATTATGGGGTTATTAGGATTGGTGGATGGCTGAGGGGAATGATGGGAGGATAGGGAAGACTCAGAGTGTGGTAAAATGGCCTTCTGGGCAATATCAGGGTGTGTGGGTGAAGGTTAAGTGCAAGAAGTAGGCTGTAGAGATCTAGGAATAAACTTATGATTACTATTAATCAACAAAGCTCAAGAAAATGGTGCTTAGAAACATATAACATACTACTTACTTGCCCCGATGTAGATGCAAGTTTCAGGATCGTGATGATGAAGACAGACCCAAGTTGATGCGCTTTCCTCCTCCGATGCTCGATGAGTGTTACCGGCTCGGTTATTCAAATTGCAGCCTTGGGCTTGATGTCCTTCTCTATAATCTCTTCTTGTTTCTTCACTTGTCTCTGGCTCGCCAAGCAAAATCTAGATTCTCTCGATGATTTCTCCTTCTCCCAATCAAATGAAAATCCGATCCTTGTTTTTGGTTGGAAGTGGTCATTTACGGGGAACCGATGGTGGTTATGCAACCGACGGCGGTCGAGTAGGAACCGGTATCGGTCCGGTCAAAGCGGGCTATTTTTGGTAAAATAGCCAGCTTTCCCTCCTTTTCTTCCGAGGGATTGGTAGCGGGCTTGGTCAAGTCATTATGAAGTTGGTTTTAGGTGCGGATGAGGAGTAATTAGTCATAGGTGTGGAATTGGACCAAGTTATAGGTCTTAATTAGGTTAGTTTAGGGTTAAGACTAGGTCACGATGAGGTGGCAACATGAGGTGGCAGGTATGGTGATGTGGATTTATTAATTATAAGGTAATTAATAAATAATTGTGTAAGGTTTAGGTGGTGAGGTTAGGTTGCGAAATGCGATGTGGGTCATAAGGGGTCGTAAGACACAAATTTGGTGTCTACAAGGGCATCTCTTAAAGACCATTACCCACTTCCTTCAATGGAACAAATATTGCAAGTGGTATCTAGTTCGTAGATATTCTCTCTCCTAGATGACTACTCAAGTTATAATCGAGTAATGGTGAAAGAAGATGACCAGCTCAAGATGGCTTTCACCACCAAATGGGGCACCTATGCCTACAAGAAGATGCCATTTGGGCTATCAAATGTTGGAGCCACTTTCCCGTAACATCCTCATTTAGAACAAGTGAATTTTTTTTTTTTTGATAATTGCATACTGGTTCTAAATACATAATTTAGAACTCACAATTCAAATAACCATTCATATAACAGACAACCATATGCAGCTGTAATGACTCGGAGTACCTCCGATCTATTCATTCCATGACTCGGCAATCTACCGATCTATTCATGTGTAATAAGAGTCGGTGCTTTTAATTAACACATTACTCTTGCGGTTCTCTTCCCTAATGGGATTCGTAATGCTCATCTAAGAGGAATCTAACTGAATAATTGTTACTATTATTCATCGGCATCTCATCCCTTAGACTAGGTGAATTAGGACAACGCAATCAGCAGCTTGCGATACTTTGGCCAAAGATTTGAAACATACTGCTTATGTCTCGTATTCCTTAACGGCATACTCGTCAATCTGGAATACGTCCTTTACCCCATTCATATGTTATATAGAATGTCTTACACTGACTACTGTCAGTCCTTCCTTTCACAACTGAATCACTCGGAGGCAGATTAACAAGGTGATAATGTTATATGGATGCCCACGAGGATTAGGGATATGATGACATACTGGTTCAACCTTGCAGTTCAACCAGTGTGTCACGATACCCCGAATCTCCTAGGCAGCCTTATAACATGACCACGTTCTTAATCGGTCCCAGGGTAACTCGTGTGAAATCAAGTGTAAATCTTAGCGATCAATGCAAAGGGTGTCGCCATAAGTCATCTGCATTGTTGTAACTTCGAGAAGATCCTAATCTTCTCGGAGATACAGCCCTGCAGTTGACTTATGTCGTCAACCTTTAAATCCGCCTCGAAAAGATCTACTCAACAACAAGCGTTACGCACTTGAGTTTAAATTACTTTAAAGACCTTACCCTAAGGTTAGCCTTTCCGATCCCTGGATTCTTCGTCTTAAGACGACCCTCCTCTATAAAACCCATTACATGGTAGAGGTATTACGGTCAAGTTCTCATCAAGGAGTCATTAGAATACACCTGATTCTAAAGCAACAGAATGGGACAATATCTCATAACCTTTGCTTGAGATTGCCATCTGAACTCCATTTGATTGTATATCAGTTCTCTTAACTGAATTTATATCATACTTTTTAGTATAAAGATATAAATGATTAAGAATCCAATTTAATATTGTCCTGTCATACTTAGGACTAGGGATTAGTAATTTAATCCAGCTTGTTTAGTGTTCTCCTTAGGCTCATTTTTAACCTATCTTCTAGAAAGACAATTATTTAAATCCAATGTTGCTTTTGTTAGAACAGATTAGAACTACTAAACACTCATAAGAATTCAATCTCATTTTCTTGCAAGCTTTCATTGTCAATCACAAAAGCATCCATATTATACAATGATAACAATGCCCCTTCGTTACATAAACCGAAGAAGGTCAACTTTCAGAAATAGAATACTACACATAAGTATCAAACACTTATTTCCATTCCTTCCAAAACTATACAATTACATTTTATGCAACAGCATACTTGATACAATGCTCAACGGAAAAGAAACATCTTTTCACATATAGTACATCTATAAAATCAAGCTGTAATTCATTATAAATCAAATAAACAATCTGATCAGCTTGTCAGATCTGCATTGCTTTTACCTCTTACGGCAACCATCTGCAAAAATAGTCAACATGAGTCAATTCAATGGAACAAATATTGCAAGTGGTATCTAGTTCAGAGAGAGATTCTCTCTCCTAGATGGCTACTCAAGGTATAATCAGGTAATGGTGAAAGAAGATGACCAGTTCAAGATGGCTTTCACCACCAAATGGGGCACCTATGCCTACAAGAAGATGCCATTTGGGCTATCAAATGTTGGAGCCACTTTCCAAAGGGCAATGGATATGGCATTCAAGGGATTGATCAATAAAATAGTTCTGATATATCTTGACGACATCACTGTATTCTCAAAAAATGTAGTGGATCACCTCTTTCATTTGAGGCAGGTGTTTCAGAGGTGTAGAAGATTTGGGGTATCATTAAATCCCAAAAAATGCATATTCTTGGCTCACGAGGGAAAACTTCTAGGCCATATTGTTTCAAAGGAGGGATTGACGATTGACCCAGAAAGAGTTGAAGCAATTCGAGCGTTGCCATTGCCAAGTCACAAGAAGGCTCTTCAAAGCTTCTTGGGAAGGATCAATTTTGTCTATTAGTTTGTTCCAAACTTTGCAGCTCGTAAAAAGCCAATAATGCTGATGTTGAAAAAGAGCATGACATTTAAGTGGACATCTAAAGGCAAGGAAAGTTTTGAGGCAATAAAAGAGGCTATATCTCAAGCTCCGACTCTCATCAATCCAGACTTCTCCAAGGACTTCATGCTATATGCCTTCGGTGGTGGAGACACAATTTCTGCAATCCTAGTACAACAAAAAAAAGAAGGATTAGAACAACTAGTTGCTTTCTTCAGTCAAGGCTTGGAGGAATACAAAACAAGGTACTCTTTCATTGAAAAGCATGTCCTTGCAGTGATCAGGAGCTTAAAGAAATTCAAGCACCTAGTCTCAAACAATAAGATCCAATTGTTGGTCTCTCATGCGGGAGTCAAGGACTTCCTTCTAAACAAGGATCTGAATGAGAAACGTGTAGGATGGATCACTCGTGCCATGGAATATGACATCGAGATCAAGGTCACAAAGTTGGTCCGTGGAAAAGGACTATGTGAACAACTAGCTTTGAGTCAGAAGATTGAAGCAGGTGATGAAAAAGGGACTGTCTTGGTACTACAGGATGGTCAAGGACAAGAAAATGATGATGTTCCCACTCCTTGTTGGACTCAGAATATGATACACTTCCTACAAACAGGCCTATGCCCTCTAGAAATGAGCAAAGCAAAAAGGAGATACTTCAGATTACAAGCCATTCCATATGCACTTATTGATGGTGTTTTGTTTAAAAAAGACATCAATGGAGTTCTATTGAGGTGCATTGGGATAGGTCAAATTGAGAGGGTGTTACGAGATTTTCACGATGGAGATTCTGGAGGACATTTCACCTCATGAGTAATATCTCTCAATATAATGAAGGTAGGGTATTATTGGCCGACAGTCTTCAATGACTGCTATACATGGATAAGAAAGTGCAAGAAATGTGCACTCTTCACAGAAAATAAAGACTAGCAAAGCTTCCATTGCACGCAATTTTGGTTGACCAACCATTTATGTAATGGGATTGACGTCATTGGGGTCATAAATCCAAACTCGAGCCAAGGCCACAAGTGGATTCTCATGACAACGGACTATTTCACCAAGTGGACTCAAGCGAGCGCTCAAATAAGTAAATGAGTCTAACATACTAGACTTTTATGAAGGAATAGTGACCAGGTTCGGTGTGCGGCCACTATTATATCGAGATAATGCATTGGCATTCATAGGTTCCAAGATTACAGAATAGGCTGTCAAGAATGGAATCTATTTGAGCACCTCTTCAAATTATTACCCACAGGGTAATGGACAAGCAGAGTCCATGAACAAGAATTTGCTAAGAATCATCAGAAGGACTCTGGATGAAAACCAAAGGACATGGCATACCAAGCTAAAATCAGCATTATGGGCTGACAGGATAATGCCAAAGAGATCTACAGGTAATTCTCCCTACAAGTTGGTCTATGGGAAAGAGGCGATCGCCATATCATTAGAATTGCTAGCATTAGAACTCATGAAGAAGTTGGAGTTGTCTGAGTTCGAACCAATGGAGGCTAGGTATGCAGAGTTGATGGAATTGGAAGAAATAAGAGAACATGCAGTTCAGATGCTTGAGAAGGATCAAGCCTTAGTAAAAAGATGGTTTGATAAGAAGGCAAGAGCAAAGACCTTCCAGGAAGGGGACCTAGTTCTAAAATGGGATGCAGATCGGGCAAAAATAGGAAGGCATTCCAAGTTTGATGCCATTTGGAGTGGCCCCTACATGGTCACGGGATGTAAAAGTAGTAATGCCTTCTAATTGTCTACATTGGATGGAGAAGAACTCCCGATTCCGAGTTAACGGAATCTATCTTAAACATTACTACTAAAAGGAGAAGGTTTACCCTTGTAAATATTAGCCTAGTTTTTAATTCCTCTAAGTGGGTATGAACATTGTCTTATTGTTGTTAGGTTTCAATTTCCCTAAGTGCTTGGCACAGTTTTGTTGCTCTCGGGTTGAATTTCGTAGTTTAGCATGCTCTTAAAGAAGGGGTTGTGATATCGAGGCTGGATCGGATATCAGGTTGGTTTCAGGTTATTGCTTATGACTCCATACCCAATGGATTGCTAAAAGACCACTGATCTTCTACCTAGCAGGTAGGTGATCCCTTTGAGTCACCAAATTGTTGTATATATCTTTCCCCCTGGGTAGATATAGGCAAGCAGAAGAATATGGAAATCAAAGAAACTCGGACCCAAAATTTATTGAGTCACCCGCAGTAAGAAGATGTAGACATGTAAATATATGTGCCAGGTGAAGGTCAAGGGTTCATGAAATAAGATTTCGACATGCAAATATATGCGCCAAGGCGTAGGTCAAGGGTGCATGAATATGGATGTCGAAATGAAAATATATGCACCAAGGCGTAGGTCAAGGGCGCATGAAAATGGATGTCGACATGAAAATATATGCACCAAGGCACATGTCATAAGATTTCAACACGCCAAAATTTGCGCCCAAGGTGCAGGTAAAGGGTGCACAACAAAGAGTGTCGACACGAAAATGGATGCGCCAAGGCACAGGTAAAGGGCGCATAACAAAGAGTGTCGACACGAAATGGATGTGCCAAGGCACAGTCGAGGTGCACAACAAGAGGTGTCAAAATTAAGGTGGATGCACCCATGGCGCACGTAAGAGTATGTCAACATAAAGATGGATGCGCTAAGGTGCACCTTCAGGAGGCGCAACATTTTGAGCGCTGACAGGAAGCAGACCCTAGCACAGATATTCAGATGGCCATAAATTTTGACAGGGAGCTCAAATTCATGCAAGGTTAGACTTTTTGGAAAGCTTACGAGGTCCTCTATCCAATTATGAATGGATATCTTTAATTAGGTGGGAACAAGTTCTTAAAAATGCAAAATATAGTTCGCCATTTTTGGGTTTGCTAGGGTCCTCACCTACCACCATACTTGAGATGAATTAAATGCAACTCGGAGGTGGTTGGGGTGGATTTGGATTTCCTCTCTCTTCCCTCTCTCATTCTTCCTATAAATTGTGAGGATGGGCTTCTTTCTAAAGGTTTGACATTCTTGTTTTGCCCCTCCCTTCTTCTCATTGGCAGTGAATTCATGGAGTTCAAACTTCCCATTTAAAATCTGTAATGCAACTTTGCCTCTTGGCATTTTTATCTTGTATTATATCAATCTTTGGAGCAAGTAATGCACATCTCAGGATGATTCTCAACCCTCTATGTGTTCATTTGCATCCTCCTAATCTTTCACCGCAAATTTTTATCTATGCATGATCTTGCATCACATTTTAATGGTTTGTGTTTATTGGTAAGATAGGTGTTCTTCATTCCTCGGTGCATCACCTCTGTTATCTTAGGTTTATTTTTATTCATTTTCTTACCATGTCTCCTTGGCAAGTTAGTTTAGGTTTTTGAGTAAATCCTCTGCATTTTCTCGTGGTGCATCCGAACAGAGGAATAGGAATCGGCCTTCATCCGGAGAGCTTTTTTATTTTGCGAGGTCCCACACTTGGGAAAAGCTCCATGTTATGTAATCACACTCGAGAGTCTCAACCCATCAAGTTGCAAACATTCAGGGGTGTTGTGATTCACCGTCAACAAAGTGACCAAGGCTGAGAAAGGTGCGCACGGTCAGTGCCTAGGAGAAAAGAAGTTGCCTACGTATTCAGGAGGATCCTTCCCGAGATATTTCTACGGGAGATGGAAGCTCAATGGAAGAAGAAGAAGGAATGGAGGGGGATGTTAAGCTATGTCATTCTTGGTATAGTGGCATGGTGGTGGGCTACTAATCAAGAGAGCCTTTTGGAATGGCATGAGGTAAGAATTTCTCTCTGTGTTAGATTCTCTAGGAGCAACATGCCCACCACCATCAAGGACTACCATGGGAAGGATCCTACCTCTTTCCATATCCAAGAGTGTGAGAGGATCTGGAGAGAAGGAATGAAGATTTTCCACCATCCCTCTGGGTGCACAAGTTGTATTCTACACTACTGGGCTGCCCATGCGTATGGTACATTCATTTGGAGACATGCCACTAGACAAGGAATTGGCAAGAGCTCATGGCTGACCTCATTCAAACCTTTGAGTATCGGAGTACCAAGCCATCAGTTGATAAGGCCTTGTAGGGTATCAAGCACCTTACCATGGGGGATAGTTCCATGGTGGAGGATAGGCTATTAGAGTTACTAGGTGGACCAGGTTTGGAGCGTGCTTTGAAGAAGAAGTAGAGGAAACAGAAGAGTTACAACTTGAGCACGTGTGTTTGGAAAAGGAGAAAGGGAAGTTGGTGTATGTGATTGATGGAGAGGAAGTGGAAAGCTTGGATGTTATCCATTTGTAGGGATGCACAAGGTGGTAAACAATGTTGATACTCACACGCGTGCCTACCATGAGCCCTTAAAGATAAAGAAGGTTAACATCGGTTCAGGAGAAGAACCTAAGGAAGCTATTATTGGAGATTACTGGTCGAGAGAAGGAAGTCTCTAAGATCATTGATCTGTTGCATGAATTTGAGGATTTATTCCCATGTGGGTACCATGAGCTCAAAGGCGTTCACCATTCCTTGGGGGAGATGAAGATAAAGCTGAAGGATGGTGTGTGCCTAGTCAAGAAGAGACCCTCTGGATGAATCTCAATTTACGTGTAAAGGTTAAGGAGGAGATAGAAAAAATGATAGCTTCTGGGATCATTGAAGTAGTGGAGGAATTGAAATGGATAAGTTTGATGGTAATCAACATCAAGAAGGATGGGAGGATTAGGATCTGCGTAGATTATAGGGAGCTGAACGCAGTTTGTGTCATTAATCCTTTTCCAACCCCCTTCATTGAAGAAATTTTGGAAGGATTCGTTGGGTGCGAAATCTATTCCTTTACGGATGGATTTTGGGGTACCAGCAAGTCCGAGATTACAAAGGAAGACCACGAGAAGACAACTTTTTCCACCGAGTGGGGAAGTTTTACATATATGGTCATGCCCTTTGGGTTGAAGAATGCACCTACTATTTTTTCATGCATAGTGGTGCAAGCATTCCAGGACTTCATCCATAAGTTTCTTTAGGTCTATTTGGATGATTGGACAGTGTATGGTCTAGTAAAATACCATTGTGATAATTTCGAGTTAATGTTTGAGAGGTGTAGATAGTTGAGGATATCCCTCAATATTAAGAAGTGTGTATTTGCTACACCATTTGGGACTTTATTCGAAATATCATATATAAGGAGGGCTTCTTTGGTAGATCCCGCTAAAGTTGCAGTATTATTGTGGGGTTAGGGGACCCTACTATCTAGAGCACGGTGCACGGATTCCCTATGCATATGGGTTTTTATAGGAAATTCATCAAGGGGTATGCCAAGATCACCGTGCCTTTAGAAGAGCTACTCAGACATAAAATTTCCTTCCATTAGGGAGAGGTGCAGTAGAGGGCATTTAATACATTAAAGGATAGGCTTGTCACCGTGCCTATATTACATTTTCCCTCTTAGGACAAGCCCTTCCATGTCTATGTAGATGCCTCAGGAACCGCTATTGGAGCAGTACTTGCATAGCTAGGTGAAGGAATTTTTGATCATCCTTTATGTTTTGCAAGTAGGAAGTTGACACCAATAGAGAAGAATTACACCACAACTGAGCACGAGGCATTGTCAATGATCTATGCACTTTTCAAGTTCAAAAATATCTACTGGAAACACCATTTGTATTTTACACTAACCACATGGAATTAAAGTATTTGGTGAACAAGCCCATTCTAAAAGGGCGCATATGTCGGTGGGTATTGTTATTTCAAGAGTTTGAGTTCACCATAGTAGTGAAGCCAGGAAGAGCAATTGTGGACCTGATCATCTGTCAAGAATTGATTTAGGGGAGGACATGTAGAGTATTGAGGAGACAATGCCAAATGTGCAACTATTTAGGTTGTGGCACACGCCCGAATTTGGAGGAAATTGTGGTATTTTTAAAGGAAGGTGTGGTGCCAGAAGGAATGAAGGCATTAGAGAAGAAGTAACTAGCCATACGTGCCACACCCTACATGTTGATTAGTGGAGACTTGTACAAGTTGGGATGTGATGAGGTGTTGTGCAGGTGTGTATTAGAGCATGAGCACCTCGCCATCATGGAGGAAGCACATAGAGGAAGTGTGGGTGGGCATTATGTAGGTGATGCCACCTGCGCGTAAGATATTAATGGTAGGTTTGTGGTGGAAACCCTGTATAAGGATTGTAAAGACTATTGTAAAGTGTGTGACCATTGTTAGCACATTAGCAAGCCAGAAAGGAGAGATGAAATGCCTTTACACCCTATACCTAACATAGAACCTTTTGATAAGTGGGCAATAAAATTTGTAGGCCCTATTGCACCAGCGATGTGTAGGAGTGGGTCACACTATGTCATCACTTGCATGGATTATTTGACAAGGTGGGTGGAGGCAGCCATGACTAAAGACTGCTTAACAGCCATAATGGCAAGATTCTTGTGGGAGAACATTATCATGAGGTATGGATGTCCATTGAGTTTAACTAGTGATAGGGGTATGCATTTCTTGAATGAGACCATGAGGATCCTATTAGCAGAATTCATGGTGGCTCATCACAAGACTATACCCTATCACCCATAAGCAAATGGAACCACAAAAGCATTCAAAAAAATACTGAGTCATACCTTGACCAAAATTTGTGATGTCGGAAGACAAGATTGGGATGACAAAGTATCAGCAGTGTTATGGGCTTACAGGACAACTTATAAAAGGTTGAACAAAGCCACACCATTTCAGTTGGTGTTTGGCATGGAAGTTATTTTTCTAGTTGAATTCATGTTACCTTCTTTGCGAATAATGTACATAGGAGGGTTGGCTAATGAGAAAGTGCTGGAAGAGAGAATTGATAAGTTAATGAAGTTGGATGAGAGATGATCACTCGCTAAGTGGAGCCAAACAACAGAGAAAGAAAAGCAGAAGGCTTGGCATGATCGCCACATAAGAAACAAGAAGTTTGAGGTTGGGAAGATGGTCTTACTTTATGATTCTAAATTTTTGTGTCATCCTGGGAAGTTGAAAGTCCATTGGTTAGGTCCTTACACAATCTCATACACCCTTGATTTGGGCACATGCTAGTTAAAGCTGGCGGATGGAATAAAGTTTCCAGGACACTTCAATTGGAGTAGGTTGAAGCCCTACTATAAATAAGTCTTCTCTGTGTTTATAAATAAGGTAGTTTTGCCAGGTTGGTTTAGAATTTTCCTTTATTCATTTCTTCTTTTGTGTTTCCCTTTCATGTTGTTGTTTTGTTTTATGCCTTGGACACTAGTAACCTTATTACTACTTTTTGTGAATCGTGAGTGTGCAGAGGATCGCGCGTTGTTTTAGTGTGGGGTGGAGTAATGTGAAGGAGCGCATGGTTAAAGTACCAAGGTAGTTTGTGTTAAAAAACCTAGTTGAATGGCCTTGTTGAAAGAGGTGTATGGAAAGAAAAGATGAAAAAGGATGGTTGGTGTCAAGATAAATCTACTTTTAGATCCCATGTACAAAGGAGGAGAAAGCGCATTAAGCAACACGAGGTAGGCGAGAGAAAAATCGGGACGAAGAAATGCCTTTGGCGCTAGGTACACGTGCATAAGAGTCTCCTATCGGGTTGGATTAGTTTCCCACTAAAAGTTTATAGATTTTTCTGTGCATGTTAGGGTGCGTGAGTGAAAGTGGTGAAGATGGGATTTATTTGAAAAAGCTACATTAAATGTAAAAAGTATGGTGGTAGGTGAATTGGTACTTAATGCTTAAAAAGGAAAAAATAACTATAAATAGAGGGTCGAGGATCTTCATTTTCACTTTGCGTATAAGGAGAATGAATCACTTTTACACCTTTGCAAACTAGGGCTTCCAAAAAAATTGATCCGTGTGAAGAAAAATTTGGAGAGATTGAAGCGTGGGTAACCAGTTTGGGTTTGCGAACCAGGAGGAAGGGATTTCACGGGTGTAGGAGAAGTTGTGAGAAGGCGCCATCTTGTGAAGGGAGTATCCTAGTTAGGGTTTGAAGAACTAGGGCATGGGTTTAAGTAATTTTCTTCACAAGTTTGAGATCTAAGGTTGGAGAGACCAGAAGAATAGAGTAACACGGAGTGATTGAAGTGGGAAGAAGACCTAGATAATGGCACCCAAGAAACCAGCTAGTACACCCAAGAAGGGAAAGGGAAAGGGCAAGGGAAAGCAACAAGAAATTGAAGCACACACAAATGAGGAGTGGTATGTAGAAATGCAGTACCCAAATGGAGTGTTGTTGGGGAAGGAGTGGGAGTCCCATCTTAGGAACATGTTTGTAAATGATTATAATCATCGGAAAAACACAATTGAGAAGGAAATGGTGTTGGAGTTAGTGCACCCAATGAACAAAAGGACACCAAAGGGTTTGCCCATATATAATGATGATGTGAAGGTAAAATTGGAGAAGGCGGGGTTATTACAACTCTTTGAGTTGCCCTACTTTGGGAAACCTAAGCGCTTATATCAATGGCTGATGTCATGCATACATGAGGACTATTTCCACTTCACAGGGTGCAAGATGTGCATAACTCCTCAGCTCATTTCACATTTCACAAGCCTCATCTGTGAAGGAGATGGGTTGGAGGATGATTTGACTGACAAATAATCGATTAAGGAAACTATCAGCTGCTTTCGCATGCAAAAAGGGGTCAAGGTATTATGATGTCACAGACATTAAGGATCCGAGTGATGAAGATGGCCGCACACCTGGTGTCAAAGCTAAATGGCCAGGAGAGATGGACCCAAGTCAATAAGCCATGGTTGAATGTGTGTAGGAATATTTTAGAGGGCACCATCTACAACTTGTCCACATTCATCATGGATGAAATTATTAACTGCAAAAGGAAGGTGATAGGATCCTCTTTGGAAATGTGTTGCTAACCATTGTGTTCTCAGAGATCGGGTACCAGATGCATCAGATAAGTTTGTATGGGAGTACCCTGCTGAAGACCCCTCACCCACCAAAAGGTTTGAGAAATACACTTGTGACACTATGACAACAGTGCACAAGGTGCATTTGGAAAAGTGGTACATGTGCCTAAGGAACGCATTTGGGGAGAATCAAACTATCGGATGGGAGATGGAGCCGATGGTGTAAGATCCCCTTTGCCTTCAAAACTCAATACTTCCAAGTGGGAGAAAATAGGTTTAGGGAGTCCAAAACTTTTAAGTTGGACCTTGTAATCTGAACCATAACCACGGGAAATGTGCAAAGGGTTAGTGTACCTCGGAAAGTGTGCATACGTGGCGTGGTAAATATCGCATGAAGTGCAAATGACAATGCCCATGACTCTGCCCATTGCAAAAGGATCCATGGCACGCGTGTAAATTTTCATAAGACCCAAGTCTGAGAAGGGAACATATCTGGAGAATGAGGTATCTATACCTTAGGATCCAACTGGTAGGAAGAGACCCATGCCCAAACAGGAGGATAAAGAGCCAGAGAAGAAAATACCAAGTGTGGTGGAGACACAGGAAATAGGTTCCCCAGGACAAGCACTAGAACTAGTATGTACGCGTGCAAGAAAAATCCCATAGTAAAAGAGAAGAATCCAGAGCCAGAAAATCCATCAGATAAGGAGTCATCGGAGAAGAAGAAACAAAGTCACCTACACCAGAATCTCCAGTTAGGAAGAAGTAGAGGGTAGAAGAGGAGACCACCTCGGAAGAAGTTGGAAGTTTGGACAAGTGCATAGGAGAAAAGGATGATAGTGAAGAAGAAGTAAGTGGGGAAGAGGACCCCGGGAAAGATTAAGGGTCGCCTATTTTCAATGTACATGATTCAGAGGAGGAAGGCGAGAGAAGAATAACAAGGGTTCCTTTTTGTGTGGCGCAAGGATAGCTAGGTAGGAGGAAGCACCTAGGACATGGGAAAAGATGAGGAGGCTAGCATGTAGAAGTAAGAGGCTCCAAGATCTACACAGGAGCAGATAGCCAAGGTGGTAGAAGAAGAAGAGACAAGGGACATTGAGACCCTGGTGAAGGACAAAGTGGAACACAACGTTGAGCCAATATTGAACAAGGAGAAGGAGGAGAGTGCAAAAGAGGAACACGGTAGCACTAGAGGCCTAGTTTTAACTATAAGTATACCCAAGGGTATGTGCATGGGAGGAAGGTGTGCAGAGGGGGAGAGGCTAGAGATGGGTTATATTGATGACCCCAAGAAAGTGTTCCACGCGCGGTTCCAAAGTACCATTCCGGTAGAGGAGCTTGTAGCAATGTCATCTTTTGACAAGGAGGTTGCATATCCATGAACAAGGAAGATGCTCTCATGGGCTATAGAGTCCCACCTTGATGAGCTAGAGTTTGAGGTAAGCCACAGGGCAATAATAACATTGCCAGGACCAAGAGAAGACAACCCAGTGGTGGATACCCAGTAGCTCTTGGATGAGCAACTATGCAATGCGCTCAACAAAGTCTCTATTGAGATAGAGGCTAGACTCTTCGGGTGGAATGATAGGGTCAAAGACCTAGAAGGGGAGCTAAAGAAGAAAGAGGAAGAGCTCGCTGCTTTGAAAAAGGAGCTAAGCCAAGAGAGGTTGATCAACACCCAGTGGCAGTGTGAATTGAAGGATGAAAAGGCCAAGGTGAGCGTTGTGTACAAGAAAGTAGAATCCATTAATGAGGCTATACTATTGAAGCATCCAGACCTAGCATCACCCGCACAGAAGTATGGATCTGCCTTGGGATGCTTGGAGGATTTAACAAGGGTGCTCACCATGGAGAGACAACCGCTAGCCTTGGAGTCTCAGTAGAGGAAATGGCTGCACACACCGGGAAAAGAGGAGAAGTTAAAGATTGTAGCACTCATCGCAGAATACAACAAGTTTTTTATTGATGTAATGGCTACTTCTCGAACCTATTTAAGGCTGCGTATGATAATTACACAAATAGAGACAAAGTGGCAAGCACCTTGGTCACCACTCATGAAGTAGAAATAAAGGATTTCTAAGAGAAGAACAAGGGAAACAAGGTGGAAAGGGATAAAATCATTGCTGAGGTCAAAAGTAAATCCGAAGCCGGTGAAATCTTAAGAGGTTGAATCAAAAACTAGTTGAAGGAACTATATCTGCATATTACATGAAGATTAGATGCATTGGAGGATATAAGAAAGGAGTTGGAGAAAATCACTGATACCATGAGTGCGTAAGGAGATGGACTAAATTTGGGGGAGGTGAGTTCCCTGGTCAACGACCTCTTTCAGAGAGCATAGAAAGAAGTCGATGCCTGGAACAAATTAGAGGCCAAATTACAAAAGGATTTTCCTAGCTTGTTGCAATGATTCTTTCACTCCCCCATTCTTTCTTCTTTCCCCATTATTTCATCCCCTTATTCTTTCTCCTAGGCGTAGGCCTATTGCATTCTTTCTTTAAATTGAGAATTGTTCCCGCAGACGGAGAACATGCATAGTGTGGGGTGATGTTGGGCCCCTAGAATGTTGGCTAAGTACAAAAGGAATGTAGGCACCCAAGGTCCTAGTTAAGGAAAGACGTGCAAGGAAAAATTACACAAAGAAGGGTTTAAGGAAGCTCATGGCACACGTGATGCACGCGAAAGAACTAAGGGTTTAAGACTTAGTCAAATTGGGTGTTCGGGTAGAACACATGAAAAGCATGACCCGACTATGCATGGATAAGGTGTCAGCCTGGCGATAGGTTGGCCCAGGAAGGAGCATGCCTGTGGTAGAAGCTTCTAGAAGCACATCATGGTATAAAGTGGAAATCTCAGGCCTAGAGAAGCATGCTCACATGGAGGACCACATTCTAACACTTGGCATCGGATCGACGATCTTTGGAGGATGAGTGGCGACCTAGAGTGGCTATAAATGCAAGTGCTTGGGGAATAAAAATAAGAGAGAGAACTAGAGAATGGGCAGAGCTCTACATAAATACTGCAAGAACTCTGTTAGTGGGTAATTACACTTGGGAAAGGATGTATTGGGTATGGGGATTGTAATTTTTCTTTTTTAGCCTAGCTACATTAGTCCAGTTGTAATGCATGACTGTGGTCTACTTCTCTGTGACATTTTGTAAATGGCTCCATGGATGTAATGAGGTTACCAATTTATATATATGAATATCAATGATTCTGATATATACATATTTTTCATAGGTTCTCTTTCATTTATGTTTATGCTAGGTATGGATGTTTGTATACTTCTTTTTGTTATGATACAAGTCATATAGTCTGTTAAGTACTATTTTTTTGGAATGGTTACAAGGATCTAGAGGCCGTTATGAGCTCTATGGTTCTTGTATGTCTTAAATCCTCTTTAAATCTCTTAAACACAAATCATAGATGATGTTTCCCACTTAACTCACATAAAAGAGAGACTCGGTACCCGTGCATGCCTCGGGTGAGTGCCCAACATCCGCTGGGTGATAGGCCGACGTGCATGGGGTTCCTTTCTTTTGTGATAGGGGTAAAAATGACTATAACTTGCATTAATTTTGCCATTATCTACCACTATACTACCACAATAAATGGTTGTTTCACACCTTTCTAGCTTGCATGTGCTCAACACGCATGCTCACTGTGCATTTAAATGTATAATCTTCTAGCACACAAACTACCATGGGTACAAAATTCTTTTCACATGCTCCAGCACCAAAGCACATCACCTTTTATGCCTCAATCCTTATAGTTATCCAATATATTTCCTACCTTGTATTGTACTTTGCGCTACCCGTAAATGGATTTTCCTCTGACATTAACCTATTTTCCCACATTATTATGATTACCATCTCCTAGAAACTAGTGTCACCAAATATAAGCACTCTTTTGATCTCTACCATTCTATAATGTTCTCCGAAGACTCTACTTCTATATTTCCAACCCACACTAAGGGTATGCGTGGTCCTCTGCACATGAAATCACTTATAATGTAATCACTTTCTAGCATAGAAGTGCATGACATAATACACAACTAAATTGAAAAAGCATAACAACAATGAAAGGAAACATATAAAAAGGAAATGCATTAAAGGGACACTTAATCTAATGGAAATAATACTTTATTACAAATGCCAAGAAGACTTATTTATAGTAGGGATTTATCCTACTCCTGTTGAAGTAACCGGGAAACCATGTCCCATCCAACACCCGTGAACTAGAAAGAACCTGAATCAAGTATGTAAGTAACAACATACGGTCCCAACCAATGCACTTTGAGATTTCCAGGGTGGCGCAAAAACTTGGAATCATAAAGAAGAACCATCTGATCCAACTTCAATATTTTTATCCTTTATATTCCATTCATGCCAATCCTTTTGCCTTTCCTTTTGTCTTCTAACTCCATCATGCTATAGTGCACCTTTCATCCAACTGCATCAATTTTTCAATGCACTCTTCAAGTGCTTGTTCATCATCCATAACACCTATGCACGTAATACGCAGAGAAGGTAGAATGAATTCTACCGATAAAATAGCCTATGCGCTAAAAACCAACCGAAAGGGCGTGGATTTATTTAACCTCTTGTAGGTTTTCATATATACCCAAAGTATAGTAGAGACTTTATCATCCCATATTTCCTTCCAATATTAAAAATCTTAGTCAATGTATGTCCTAATATCTTGTTGAAATCCTCAATCTGTTCCATTTTCCTGTGGGTGATAGGGTGTTGTTTTATGGTGTGCCACCATAAATTCTACCAATAATATCTTGATAGTCTCATTAAGAAAATGAGTTCCCCTATCACTTGTCAAACTCAATGGGCATCCATACCTACTGATAATGTTCTCCCACATAAACCTTACTATAGTAGCTATCGTGAAATCCTTTATAGGTGTCACTTATTCCAACCTTGTAAGATAATCTATACAAGTTATAATGTAGCGCGATCTAGTCCTGCACGGTGGGGAAATAGGACCCACAAAGTAAATTGCCCACTTTTTAAAAGGTTATACACTAGAATCAGGCCACAAAGGAATTTTATCTCTATACCTAGGCTTTCCAAGGTGCTGACAATGGTCACATGCCTTACAATATTCTTTATAATCCTTATACAATGTTTCCCACCATAGGCCAACCAATAAAATATTGTGTGCGGTAGCATCTCCTACATAATGTCCACCTGCAATCCCACCATGAGCTTCCTCCATAATAGCTTTGCGCTCATGCTCAAGCACACATTGGCGTGCAAAAATTCATCCCGACCTAGTTTGTATAAGTCTCCACTAATTAACATATAAGGTGCAGCATGTATGGAAAGTTGTTTCTTCTCCAAACTCTTCATCCCTTCAAGTGCCACACCAGTATGCAAAAATACAACAACATCTTATAAGTCGGAGGGTGGATGGTTCAATATGAATAGTTGGGCATCTTATATTGTATCCTCAATGCTTTGTGCATTCTCACCTGAGTTAATCCTTGATAAATGATCTGGTCTAGAATTTCTCTTTCCTGGATTAACCTCCACTATTAATTCAATTTCTTGAAACAACATAATCCAATAGCAAATGTGCCCCTGCAAAATGAGCTTGTTCACCATGTACTAAATTTTCATGTGATCTGTATAGAATATACATGGGGTAACCAGTAAGTACTATCTAAACTTATGTAGCATGTAAATCATTGACAAGGCCTTGCGCTCTATAATTGTATAATTTTGTTCAGTTGGGGTTAGGTTCTCGCTTGCAAAACAAATAGGATGATCAACAATACCTTCTCTAGGCTGGGATAATATCACACCAATTTCTATGCTAGAGGATTCCACATACACATGAAAAGGTTTGGTCCATGAAGGAAAGCATGGAATAGGCATTGTAGTAATCCTATCCTTCAATGTTTCACATGTGCACTGTTGTGCTTCACCCTAATGTAAATTTCCTTTACTCTTTAAAAATTCTTCCAAGAGCACGATGATCCTAGTATACCCTTTGATAAACTTCCGGTAATAGCCTATATGCCCCAAGAATCCATGCCACCTCAATCTTGTTAGTAGGTTCCTCTAAGCCCAAAATAACAACCTTAGTAGGATCCACTAACAAGCCTTCTTTACAAATAATGTACCCAACAACGTCCTAAAGGGTGTAGCAAAAATGCACTTCTTAATGTTTAAGGAGATGCTCAACTGCCGACACCTCTCAAACATAAGTCTTAAATTATCACAATGATCTTTTACAATAACATAAATTGTCCAATCATTCAAGTAAATCTACCAAAAATGTGAATAAAATCCTCTGAATGCTTGTTGTACAACAATGTGTGTAGATATTGCAGTGCATTCTTTACTCCAAAAGGCATAATTGTGTATGCAAAAATTCCCCACTCAGTAGTGAAAGTTGTCTTCTCTTGATCCTCTTTAACAATCCTCACTTGATGATATCCATAAAATCCATCAATCAAGGAGTAGATCTCATGCCCTACAACGCCTTCCAGAATTTCTTCAATAAAAGGTGTGGGAAAGGGATCTATTACAAAGGTAGCATTCAAATCCCTATAATCCACACAAATTATTATTCTTATATCTTTAATTATACTAATCACCATAAGACTAACCCACTCTTACTCCTTAATGGGTTCAATGTCTCCAAATTTCAACATCTTATTAATTTCCTCCTTTGCCTTGACCCACAAATTATGATTAATCATGTAAGGAATCTTCCTAACTGGGTGGACACCTTCCTTTAGGTTAATCCTCATCTCACCCAATGAGTGATGTAATCATTTCAATTCATGATAGTTGTTATCCATATTTTGCTCCCGAGCTAAATATTAGATCGAACCATGACCCCGCATAGAAGGAACCCAAGAAAACTCATTCAAATCCTACAAATTGGTCATAAAAAGATTCAACAATGAAGTGATAGAGGCAAAGAGAGATCAAAGGATCATGTACAAAAGAAAACAACTTTTTCGAGATGTTTCTACATCTTAAATCCATTCTCCAAGTTACAGGTAGGTAGAACTATAAAATAGTAGAGTTAGACAAGAAGGGAAGATGCTACAAAGGATCCAGAAGTAAGAAGAAGGAAGAATGGTGAAGATTCAAAGTCCTCGGGCTTGAAATAGTTCAGGAAAGGGTCCAAAATCGACTAAGTATGGAGGAGGCAGTGAAAGAGACCACGTGTCCTCAACACTTCTCCAAAGATGGACCCAAATAGAGAGGCTCAAACAAGTGTTGCATCTCCACGTGTCCTAGGGTAGAATGGAGGTAGGGTCAAATGGTCAAATAGAGTCAAAGGCGGATAGGGTGGGCCTCAAAAAATTGGCTAAGTATGAATGAGCAAGCGGAGAGTGCCAAGTGTCAACGTAGCGCATCTCCAAGAGTTGGTCCCAAGGACGAAACCCAAGTGATTGTGAGCTCACCACGTAGCCCAAATTCAATAAAGAAAGAAGGACCATTGAAAATTCCACAAAGCGAAGAAGAGGTTGATAAGTGTCAACTCGACACTCCTCTAAAGGAAAACTTTGGGTCATATTTGCAAACATGCGCGGTGCCTCCACATGTCCTCAAAGGGGGCATAGTAAGTTGAATATTCAATGCATAAGCTAGGGCTTTGGTGGAGGTCACCAAGTGTTTTAGTGGCACTTATTCAAGGGTAAAATAGAGAAAAGTTTCCCAAGTGAGTGCTAGACTAACGCATGTCTTAGTGGAAGGCAGGGCGTCGGGGAAAATTCAGTTTTTCACCCTTTGCTCCAAAAGGAGTAAAAGTTACAAAATGGCTTGTGACTCTACTAAGGAAAAAGTCAACATATAGACCCAAGTCAAATCCAAGGTGGGGAGTCGGGAAAAAAGTGAAAGTTTTCCTTTTTTCCAAAAGGCATAAAAGAAAAGATGGAAGCACATTTCCCAGCCAACCAAAAGGAGCCACATGTCAATGCAGAGCTTTGGGGCCATGGGAGTTTTATGGATTTTGTGATTTTTGTGAAAAAGGAGAAAATTTAAGTTTTGTTCCCACAGACCCAATTTTTGTCCCAATCTGGCCGCCACGTGTTCCAATCCAAGAGGGGGACCCATTTTTCAAATTGTTTTCCTTCCCATTTATATAGAATCGATGCAAAACTTCAAAGGGGCATATCTTTCGACTCAGGGCTAAAAATATAACAAATTTGACACCGTTAGAAGAATCTCAACTTCCTCTACACCATGGAAGGATTAAAAATTCATTTTTTTCAGGCCCTGGTAGGTAAAATAAAGAAAATTCTTCCACGCCATTAATGCCAAATCCAAACTTTTCAACTACAAGATCTAATTCGATTCGATTCACTGGGGAACCAAGTGACATATTATGGGCAGATTTGTAGAAGGCATTAATATTCAGTGGTTGAGATTTTAATGTAGCATTCAATGTGTATCTCATGGTGGTTGGAGTAGGACGTGAATTTTCCCTCTTCTCTCTCTTTTCATTCTATATATACGGTAACACTTCTCGTTTGAAGAAGAGAGACATTCTGGTCATAGAGGAACTCAGTCAAATTTATTTCTCGATGCCATTTTTGAGCAGTGAACCTTCTCCCATGCTTGGAAAATGTATGTGTGCCTCTATTCTAGAAATGTAATGGTCTTGCACCTTCTAGAGCAATATGAAAACATGTTTTTGTGGTGTTCTCCAATCCTTTGCATTGTTTTATTGTTTCTTCGTGCCTCTCACTTTCGGTCTTGGTTTTATGCATGTATTTCACATTTGCAAGTACAAAATGTTGTGTTTCATGGAGTTTAATGGATGATTTGCAGATCTGGGCCATGTCACTTGTCATCGACCTCCCTCATCTACATTTTTTTATTTCTTTCTCGCTTAACATAATATATCACCTCCTTTGCTAGTGTATCACCTCTTTAGTGTAGGCTCTATTTTTCCCTCTTTCTCTCTCCTTAGTTCTTTTAAATGGTTAGATTAGGTTAGATTTAGTTTACCTCAAACAGAGTAGCTCATGATAGGTAGTTTAGGAACAAGAACCAGCTTTCTCTGGAGATCTTTCCCACTTTTGCAATGTCCCACACCTTAGGGAAAGTTCAATGTTATGCAATCACACCAAATGAGTCTACCTTAGAAAAGTAGATCCATAACTCATTTGGGGGTGCTGTGATTTTGTACTAACATTTTTGGCATGCCCGGTGGGACCAATAGGTCTTAATTTCATTTCATCAATTTGATGTGTTCTTAGTGAGATTCAGCCTTTAGAGGAACATTCAAAGCACATATGGCAACTCCATCTGGTTAAAATCCCATTCTCTGAGTTATAGACTTTTTCCATCCATATCCACTCATTTTCATCCATTTTATTGTTCCATCTCTTTCATTTTATACCACTCCATGATGATGTGTAATCATGACTTCATTACCTTCATGGAACTCACACTTGCAGATAACAACAATCGTTCCACCTCTAATTCCTTTCACAACTCCTCTAAATCGGGATTATGAGCAGATTCAAAATCATTATACCTATCCACAATAGCAATGCCAAAACTAGTTTGGCCATGAAGCTTATCAGGAATAGGGATATGCATATAATGACAACAACCAAATGGAGGATGTTGGTCTATTGGAGAAGATTCAAAAAATAGAGGCTAACATGGTGCATTCCACGGGCATAGCAAAAATGAAGGCATTCAAGATTGGTTTCAGGGCACCTTGTCTATGGGAAGGCCCTTTTCCAAGACACTACAACCCTCAAGAGAAGCTTGACTTCATGATTGAAATGCTGCCCCAACTTGCATAATGGATTGAGGAGATACAAGCATATGATCAAATTTTGAATCAACCTTGTCAATGGGTAAGTCATTCAATAGCTCCTTATCTTTCTTTTTCACCCTCTCAAGCTTTACAATTTCAGCATGATCAAGATTCAAGACCCTCAGTTGTTTCCCCAAGTGTTAGTTTCATCCCTCCATCCCCTAGTCTTCCATCCCATCTAAGTTTTTCTACCATTTTCTCTTCCAAATCCACATTCCCTCCATAAGAGCCAAAAGAAATATACTCCCCTCTAAAGAAGGAAGAAGTTTCATCTCCTCCCTCTCCACCACAAACAATTGCAAATTTGGTTGAACCCCAACCTACCACTCCTCTTGTTTTCCCAAGTCCATGTTGGGAAGAGTCCCAAGAAACCAGTCAAGGAGAACAACAAGAAGAAGAGCCCAATAGAAAAGAAATGATAGACAATCTAAAGAGTTGGGCTGCCAAATTTGGGTTTACAAAGATCCCCTTGATGGTCAAGCCAATAGAGGAGGTCAATATTGAAGAACCAGTGGTGGTTGAGGCTGAGTTTGTAGTAGGAGAAGAGCAAGAACAAGAAGAAGTAGATCAGCAATCAATTTTCTTAGAATGTAGTGTCTATGTTGGCACTTTGTTTGAAAAGAATGCTGATCCAATTGAACTTGCACCATCAGCCATGGAAGGAGAGAAACAATCAGCTCAAAGTCCCATTGGAAAGGAGAAAATGGGTGAAACCAAATCAGAGTTTGTAGCAGCAGAAGAAGAAGACATCATTGATGTTTTCTTGCTTTCATTTGAAGGGCCTGATTTGGTCAATAAACCCATCATGGAGGAAAGCTCTAAAAGAGATCTTGCAGCCCCAACTTGTCCTCTAGAACAATAGATTGGAGAGTTTGATTTGAAAAACTTCATGCTAGAGGAAGAGTTCGATCAAGAGCAAGATAGTCTTCAAGCAACAGAGGAAGGAGAAGACTCTCTAGATCCAAAAGAAGAGGAGTACATTCTAGCGGTGGAGGAGAGCATTCATTTGCAGCATCTTGCATTTTATAGCAGCCCTCTGGAATCAAGTTTGGAAGATCTTGATCTTCCATGTTCTTCAAAAGAGGAGGAAGGCAAAAGGTAGGAGGATCTCACCACTTATTCCACACCATCCATCCAAGATGGTCCACAAGAAGACTCCATTTTTGGTGTTGAATTTTAGAGCAAGGAGCACATTCAAAGGATTAGACCATGCCCAATTAGGTACTTTGCTTCATTGGGGACAAAGGAGCAACCAAAACCAGTCATGCTTGCTTCTAAGCATGAGGATGAGCATCAAAGTACCAAGGGTATTCATCAATACCTCAAGAAGTCTGATGTAAGTCAACTGGAGGAGGTATTTTCCATTAATGTTGATACTTTGATGATTTGGGTGGAGTACCAGCTTATTTTTAGTTTTTCACTAATCTAACCAGCCATGTTCAGTGCCAAATCAGTTGCGTGGCTTCCTTTTTGAGGAAGGAAGCTATTTGTCCTCCGCCAATTGCAGTTTTGTTTGACCTCCCTTTGCTCTTAGTTAGAGTAGTGTAGGTAGATTTTATTTCAGCGAAGAAGTTCTTATGCACACTCTACATGTCTCATTTGAGACATTTATGATTTAATCTTTATATATAATTTTTTTGTATCACTCAAGAGGGGCATGAGGCTAGGCTCTTAAACTATTTAAGGAAAAAAGGCTCATGTTTTCCTATGATAACGATTCTGCAAATCAAAATAGGGAACAAATGCAGAGCAACTAAAAGTTGTTTCAAGATAGTCCATTTAAGGGATAGATGAAAACCACAGGTGAAATCAATTTTCTACTCTTAGATATCATTATCTCAAGGTTTTCTTATGAAAATTGAGAGTACAGGCTCGGGGATAGGAAAGATATAAAAATCCTTGTATTCAAGCTCATGATGGATCAAGGATCGGTTCCATGTTTATCAATCGAATCCATTCCCAATGGATACTTCAAGGCCACTCGTTTCTCTATCTAGCACGTAGATGTCCCCAGTGAGTTGCCAAATTGTTATGCATATTTCAGTCTGAGATAAATATTGGATCAAACCATGACCCCACATAGAAGGAACCCAAGAAAACTCATTCAAATCCTATAAATTGGTTGCGAAAAGACTCAGGAACAAAGTGACATAGGCCAAGAGAGAGATCAAAGGATCTGTATAAAAGAAAAAGACTCATGTGGTATTTCTACATCTTAAATCCATTCTCCAAGTTACAGCGGAAGACTATAAAATACCGAGAGTTAGACAAGAAGGAAGATGCTTGAAAGGAGCTAGAAGCAAAAATAAGGAAGAATTGTGAATATTCAAAGTCCTCGGGCTCAAAAATTTTTAGGAAAGGGTCACCAATTGACTAAGTATGGAGGAGGTAGCAGAAGAGACCACATGTCATCGCGGCACTTCTCTAAAGATGGACCCAAATAGAGAGGCTCAAATAAGTGCCGCATATCCACATGTCCTAGGACGAGAATGAAGGCAAGGTCAAATGGTCAAATAGAGTCAAAAGTGGATAGGGTGAGTGTAAAAATTTTTGCTAAGTATGAATGAGCAAGCAGAGAGTGCCAAGCATCAACATAGCACATCTTCAATAGTTGGTCCCAATGCAGAGACCCAAGTGAGTGCAAGCTCACCACATAGCCCAAATTCAATAAGTAAGAAGGACCATTGAAAAGTCCATAAAGCAGCGGAGGCCGACAAGTGTCAACCCAATGCTCCTCCAAAGGAAAATTTTGGGTCAAATTTGTAAACATGTGCGGTGCCTCCACGTGTCCTCAAAGGGGGCAGAGTTAGTTGAATAGTTAATGCATAAGCTAGGTCAACAGAGGCTTTCAAGTGTCTCAATGTAGTTGATTCAAGGGTCAAATAGAGAAAAGGTTCCCAAGCAAGTGACAGATGACACATGCCCTAAAAGAAATAAAAGTTGTAAAATGGCTCGTGACTCTGCTAAGGAAAAATTCAACATATAGACCCGAGTCAAAGCCAGGGTAGGGAGTCAGGGAAAAAAAGTGAAAGTTTTCCTTTTGTCCAAAAGAAAAAAAGCAAATATGGAAGCACTTTTCCTAGCCAACTAAAAGGAGCCACGTGTCCATGTGGAGCTTCGGGCCACGGGAGTTTTCTAGATTTTGTGATTTTTGCGAAAAAGGAAAAAGTTAAGTTCTGTTCTTACTGGACCCAATTTTTGTCCCAATCTGGCCACCACGTGTCCCAATCCAAAAGGGGGACCCATTTTTCAATTTTTTTCCCACCCATTTGTACAGAATCGATGCAAAACTTCAAAGGGGCATATCTTTTGACTCAGGGCTCGAAATAGCAAATTTGACACCATTGGAAGCGTCTCAACTTCCTCTATGACATGGAAGGATTAAAAATTCTTTTTTGCAAGCCACGGTAGGTAAAATGAAGAAACATCTTCCACAACATTAACACCAAATCCAATCTCTTCAACTACCAGATCTGATTCGATTTGATTCACTGAAACCAGGTTTACATATTGTGGGTAGATTTACGAGAGGCATTGATATTTAGTGGTTGAGCTTTCAATGTAGCATTCAATGCGTATCTCATGGTGGTTGGAGTACGATGTGACTTTTCCCTCTTCTATCTTTTTCCTTCTATATATATTGTAACACTTCTTTTTTAAAGAAGAGAGAAATTCTAGGCATAGAGAAACTTTGTCAAATTTATTTCTCGATGCCATTTTTGAGCAGCGAACCTTCTCTCACGCCTGGAAAATGTTTGTGTGCCTCTATTCCAGAAATGTAATGGTCTTTGGACCTTCTAGAGCAATATGAAAACATCTTTTGTGGTGTTCTTCAACCCTTTGCATTATTTTATTGTTTCTCCGTGCCTCTCACTTTCGGTCTTGGTTTTCTATGCATGGATTTCACATTTGCAAGTACAAGATGTTGTGTTTCATGGATTTTAATGGATGATTTGCAGATGGGCCATGTTACTTCTATATGACCTCCCTCATCTACATTTTTTGTTTCTTTCTCCCTTAACAGAGTATATCGCCTCCTTTCTTTGGTGTATCACCTCTTTAGTGTAGGCTCTATTTTCCCTCTTTCTCTCTCCTTGGTTCTTTTAAATAGTTAGATTAGATAATATTTAGTTTTCCGCCACTAGAGTAGCTCATAGAAGGTAGTTTAGGAATAAGAATCAGCTTTCTCTGGAGAGATTTCCCATTTTGCAAGGTCCCACACCTTTGGAAAAGTTTAATATTATGTAATCACACCGAATGATTATGCCTTAGAAAAGTAGTTCCATAACTCATTTGGGGGTGCTTGTGATTTTACACTAACAATTTCGGCATGGCTAGTGGGACCAAGAGGGTTTAATTTCATTTCATCAAGTTGATGTGTTCTTGGTGAGATTTAGCCTTTAGAGGAACATTCAAAGCACATATAGCAATTGCATCTAGTCAAAAACCCATTCTCCGAGTTGTAGACCTTTTCCATCCATATCGACTCATTTTCTCCCACTCCATGATGTTGTGCAATCATGACTTCATTCCCTTCATGGAACTCACACTTGAAGCAACAAAGTAATATGTTCCACCTCCAATTTGTAACACTCCCATTTTAATACTTTAGAAACAAGGATTTTTTTTTTTTTTTTGCATGATCAATGTTCTCTGTTCTAAATACATAATTTAGAACACACATATCATAACAATCATTCTTATAATAGATAACCATATGTAGTTGTAATGACTCGGTGTACCACCGATCTATTCATTCCATGACTCGGTGAACTACCGATCTATTCATGTGTAACGTTGAGCTTGGATTTTTCTACTAAATATTTCCTATTCATGGTTATCTTACCCTATTCCGTGTTCCGAGTGATCTGCCCAAGGAACCTATCTGAATAATTGTTACTAATATTCATCAAAGATCACTATCCTTAGACTAGGTGACATAAGACAAGGCAATCATCAGCTTGCGATACTTTGGCCAAAGATTTATAACATATTGTTCGTATTACTTATTCCTTGATGACATACTCGTCAATCCAGAATACGTCCTTCACCCCACTCTATTGTTATATAGAATGCCTTATACTGACTTCTTTTAGTCCCCTTGTACCAAGTTTTCACTCTAGTTCGATTAACATCATAGTCCATGATATGAAGAGGCTCTTAAAGACTAAGGGTAAATTGGCATACTAGGTCAACCGAAGTTAACCCCGTGTGCCAAGGTACCCTAAGTCTCAAAGGGCTTCCTCATAACCTGATTATGGTCCTAACTAGTCCGGAGAGAAATCTTGATCAAGTTCTAGGTGTGTAAATCTTAATGATCAATGTAGAAGGGTGTTGCCACATGTCATCTGCATTGTTGTATCCTCAAGAAGATCCTAATCTTCTCAAAGGTACAACCTTGCAATTGACGTGTGTCAACATCCTATGGAACAACCTTGAAAAGATGTACATACCTCAAAGAATTTACTTACGTTAAGTTATATTTGGGTTACATAACTACATATTTAGGCAGTCTTCCCTAACTCCGAGTTCAACACTCTTTAAGTTACCTTTTTGTAATTAGGGTTCAACTTTACAAAAGGGTCTTAATTAACTTAAGGTCGCTTCTTGGTTTTCGGTTGGGACTTGTCAACCTTTTATCCAAAAAAATAGGACAACAACAATTTAAGTTTCGTTAGTTAAAAATAACTTATTCAACGAAGGAAATGCATCATCGTAATATCTTTGAGACATACCAGACTTAATACTGTTAATTCTTAGTGATTTATAACCATATATTCCTTTTATAATTAGTGCATTACAAGAGAGGAAAGTCCTCTTCTTCTTATAGTTACATTTTAGGGCATAACCCACTCTCAATGTTCCCTATAAATGTAGTGATCTTATTTACAGTTTTTAATCACAATCATAAGTTATAAAGAATCACTAATCAAGAATGTAGTATTCAGCCACATAATTAGCTATGGCTTACTTAAGAAATTCATCTATATTCCATTGTATAAAATAATAAGAATGCACACTCATTCATATAGATAATAAGAAGATCATCCCAACAAGATAAGTTACACATTCCACATAGGAAATTTCTCACTATTTCATTCATTTCCAAACCCATACAATTACAACTTATGCACTTTGGGCATACTTTAAGACAATAGCCTTCAAACAAAAGAGGTAACTTTTATTTTCATAATATAGTTTAGAAATCAAATCAGAATTCTTCATAAGAACCAATTTAGAACAGTCAATGCATCATATCATATTTTGTCTTCCTTTACCACTTACGAAGACCATCTGCAAAAATTGCTAGCATGGGTCAATTCAATGAACTGAGCATGATAAGCACTAATCCTTAAAACAATTGCATTCCACTAATTGTTTCAATTAAACAACCCTGTTATAATGTCATCAATTACTTCATACTTTCTAACTTAAAGTGAAGTCAAATTAAAGAGTCCTAGTACACTGTTAAAACAAAATGGACAGGAAAAGAATATTCTATATTACTTGCCCTAAAATTTTAAAGTATAATTGATTCCAACAATTACCTTCACAATCCAAAATCATAATATAACACTCGATTTTTCTTCCTACCAATTATATTACAACTTCATATCATAACTTAAGTTACAGAAATAATTTCAACTTAATCTATTTTGGATGATTCATCTCATTTCTTGCAAGAAAGTAAGAAGGAACATCTTGTTTATTATGCACCTAATCATCTAAAAAATCTGAAACAATGTATTTCATGATTTGATCACCTTTCATTTAACACTAACCATTTGAAGTATTCATCCCAACAGGTTCATACAAAAGTAATTTAAACAGAAGGAATGGATTACTACCACTTGCAAGTTCACCTGCCAATCTATCCTTCATCTTATTATACTTGATTTTCAATCAATGAAAAGTATGTAAGGCAATAAATACTGAATTACTTTGCAAATAAAATAACTGAACAAAGAAGTTTAAAACAAGATCTTAACACTGCTATAAAATGAAAGGAGTCTTCCAGTTAGGATCCCCAATTCTAATGATCCTTTCATCTTAATATAATAATCTGCCATCCCATAACTTTCTTGATTGAGTTCCTTAAATAATTATGAGAAAGAGTATATTAACATTCAAGAAGAGATCAATATAACTTTATTTCTTTTAAATATCCTTCCCAACCTTCCTTTTCAACTCAAAGATAAAATAGAGATGACCAAAACACTATTGTAACCAAGTTTTAGAACTAAATTCAATTTCCAAGAAATAATAACCATTTAATAAATCTAATCAAAGAAGAAGAATCTATTTCTAGCACTTAAGTACATTCAACAATTCGATTCAAGTAGAGCCACCATATAGAATTACCCTTAGATCCCTACAGATCTACCACTATACATCTAATGAAACCAATATCAACATTTAACATAAAACATTACAACCTATCAAACTCGATATAAACCCGATCTAAAGGAAACAGGCTACTTTCCTTCATATGCTCGAACCATTAAAATCAAGTTAGGTTAACTTAACGTTTTCCCTTGATTACATAGTAATCCAATACTAATCTAGCTGGACCGATTCATCATCCAGTGCCATTTCATTATAATACACTAAACAAGATTGAATATTCAATATTTATAAACATATTCAAATCCTATTTTCAAAAACACCCAAGGTCGAAATGTTCAAACCATTATAATAAATATATAATAACAGTTAGATTAAAAACAGGTCTTCCATATGCTTCAACCCATTTCAACTCTAATGTCAATTTCTAAGTATGTTTAAAAACCCGAATTGATAAACACAATTTCTTATTACAACTTTTCCAAGATCAACCAAGAATTTGCAAGAAGAACACGAAATCCATTCAACGACTAATCTTTCAGTATAAACTCTTATTGCTAACATTCATGGTTACCTTAAAAATAAACAACTAAACCATAAACTATATTACTCGCAGTACTATGAATTTAAAAAAAACAATCAAACCCCTTCACAGAGCAGATATGGATTTAAATCATTCAATAATTCCAAAACACGCAACTTGTAACATTCAATTTTTACAGAGTATACCAACAACCCATCCATGAAATCATTTACCAATTTCCTTGAACATGAACTTGTTACAGTCAGAGTTTCTCATGGCGAAGCAAACAATCTATTACTCCATTCATAGCCGAAACAATAAGAGATTACCATAGTATTTAAAACACGTAGTCTTTTAAAATGTTTCCTTTCATGGAACAATTTTTTAATCTAATAAATCAGTCAGATAAGAGCTTACAACAGTCGCTTAGTTGTTTACCCAAATGGGTAGGAAAACATAACTGTTCACAAAAACCCAGATCGACGAATACAACCAGATTGATAACAACAATAAGGATCTTAAGAAATCAAACACATTCACCAATTTCATCATGAAGAAAACCCTATGGAGTCTGACATAGTTTACTTAGCTACAAATACATAGTGAAGAAAGGTAATGCGATAGTTCCAACCGGATAAAGAACTCCAAGTTTAATCCACAACAAAGGAACAAAAGAACAATGAAAACAAGTTTCCTTCAGAACCCAAAATTTCCATGTTCAACCCAGAACCCAATTTTACACAAAACAAATGAATCATTGTTACCAGTCAAGCAAAAATGCACATATATCATCAGAACAGAGTTCTTTTAATGAAAACATTTAAAGGAAAGAAATATTTTAACAGTTAGGGCCTATCATGCCTGATAGTGTCGCTTAAAAGTCGAAGAAGACTTCTGGATGAGCTTTCCCTTTCCCTTCTTTTCCACAAAAGATTAAACAACAAAATATTGCTTCCTCCATGCCTTATATATTCCCCACGACATAAAAGTAGGTTTGAAACTTTCAAAATTTCCATGCAACAAAGAGTAAACTGCTGGTTCGAAAAACCAGTGCTCATGCAGAGCGAAAAATGGAAAGCATAAAAAAGAAACAACCAAACAAAATTCCCTTTGCATGTCTCTCAAAGCGGTCTAGGCTCGAGGACCCATGCAATTTAATTGCATTAAATTCATTTCTCCTACCTATTTTCCATTGCCACCACCCGCCAAAGTTGGCAAGCTCCATATTAATATAAACAAGAGTTTCCATTTTTAGAGATGCTGCCATATAAGCCCCCACTTACCAAATTAACCTCCGCTAACCTTGGCAGTACTCCCTGTCCTCTCAACCTTATCCCTGCCTTAAATTCCATAGAAACCACCACCCAAAACTTGCGACCCCTTAGGTTCCCTTTCATAGCACTAGTTTAGGATAGGTTAGTGACTTAGGTTAGATCATAGGTAAATTTAATTTTAACACCTTAGGATATAACATTAGTCACTCACCTTAGTATTAGGTTTAGATAACCCTTAGGTAATATCAAGTACATAGTTTAGGACTAGGTTAGATTAACTAACCTTTGCAACAATAGGTTATAGTTTAGATTTAAAAACTAATAACCTTTCAGATTCTAGCTTAGGTCCACTTAGATAGGCTAAAATCATCATTCAAAATTCAAACAGAATACAATGTTCCCAGATCAGATTTTGGATTTGTATCAAATAAAATAACTTTAGATGGGAAACTCACATATATTACCTGGCTTAAGGTCCGAGTTCTTTCCGATGCCAAAATGACTGAAACCAAATTCCGATTCAATGACCTACCAGATTAATTTACGGAATCCAAAAAACTTTCCACTATGGAAATATTTTCATATAAAGGAGGTTTAAAAGAACTTATATATTCTAAGTTGATCAGGACTTAATAATTCATGAAATGTTAGTACATAATTGTTTATCCCGAATATAATTAAAAATTCCTTGGATCAATGCAATTGATCCAAGCATGAAATCAAAGAGATCTACATCTCCCGAAATCGATTGCACTCATATGCGAGGAATGAAAGAAATGAATCCTAGCATATTATAGTTCAATCAAAGATCTTAAGAGTAGAAAAGACATAACCAAATCAAGCATGACTTCCCAAAACCAAAAGAACATATTCTCATATGGGAAAATCACATATCAACAATTGAATGCAAAGGAGAAAGTAAAAACAGTTCATGGTGTTACATCTTTTCATAACTCCTCCAAATCAGCATTACGATCAGATTCAAAATCATAATACCTATCCATAGAAGCAATGACAAAACTAGTTTGGCCATGAAGCTTATCAGGAATAGGGATATGCATATAATGACAACAACCAAATGGAGGATGCTTTGCTGTTGGAGAAGATTCAAAAAATGGAGGCTAGCATGGTGCAGTCCAGAGGCATAGCACAAATGAAGGCATTCAAGATTGGTTTCAGGGAACCTTGTCTATGGGAAGGCCCTTTTCCAAGACACTACAGCCCTCAAGAGAAGCTTGACTTCATGGTTGAAATGCTGCCCCAACTTACACAATGGATTGAGGAGATAGAAGCATATGAGCAAAGTCTGAATCAACCTTGTCAATGGGTAAGTCATTCAACAACTCCTTGTCTTTCTTTTTCACCCTCTCAAGCTTTACCATTTCAGCATGATCAAGAGTCAAGCCCCTCAGTTTCTACCCCAAGTGTTAGTTTCATCCCTCCATCCCCTAGTCTTCCATCCCATCTCATTTTTTCTACCCTTTTCTCTTCCAAATCCAAATTCCCTCCATAAGAGCCAAAAGAAATATCCTCCCCTCAAAGAAACAAGAAGTTTCATCTCCTCCCTCTCCACCACAAACAATTGTAAAGTTGGTTAAACCCCAACCTGCCACTCCTCTTATTTTCCCAAGTCCATGTTGGAAAGAGTCCCAAGAAACTAGTCAAGGAAAATAACAAGGAGAAGAGCCCAATAGAAAATAAATGACAGAAAATCTGAAGAGTTGGGCTGCCAAATTTAGGTATACAAAGATCTCCTTGATGGTCAAGCCAATAGAGGAGGTCAAGATTGAAGAACTAGTGGTGGTTGAGGCTGAGTTTGCAACAGGAAAAGAGCAAGAACAAGAAGAAGCAGACCAGTAATTAATTTTCTCAGAATGTAGTGTCTATGTTAGCACTTTGTTTGAAAATAATGCTGATCCAATTGAACTTGCACCATCAGCCATGGAAGGAGATAAACAATCAGCTCAAAGTCCCATTGGAAAGGAGAAAATGGGTGAAACCAAATCAGAGTTTGTAGCAGCAGAAGAAGAAGACATCATTGATGTTTTCTTGCTTTCATTTGAAGGGCCTGATTTGGTCAATAAACCCATCATGGAGGAAATCTCTAAAAGAGATCTTGCAGCCCCAACTTGTCCTCTAGAACAATAGATTAGAGAGTTTGATTTGAAAAACTTCATGCTAGAGGAAGAGTTCGATCAAGAGAAAGATAGTCTTCAAGTAGTAGAGGAAGGAGAAGACTCTCCAGATCCAAAAGAAGAGGAGTACATTCCAGCAGTGGAGGAGAGCATTCATTTGCAATAGCCTGCATTTTATAGCAGCCCTCTAGAATCAAGTTTGGAAGATCTTGATCTTCCATGTTCTTCAAAAGAGGAGGAAGGAAAAAGGTAGGAGGATCTCACCACTTCTTCCACACCATCCATCCAAGAAGGTCCATAAGAAGACTCCATTTTTGGAGTTGAATTTTAGAGCAAGGGGCACATTCAAAGGATCGGTGTGACCAATCAGGTACTTGGCTTCATTGGGGCCAAAGGAGTAGCCAAAACTAGTCATGCTTGCTTCTAAGCATGAGGATGAGCATCAAAGTACCAAGGGTCATCATCAATACCTCTAGAAGTCTGATGCAAGTCAGCTGGAGGAGGTATTTTCCATTAATGTTGATACTTTGATGATTTGGGTGGAGGACTGGCTTATTGTCAGTTTTTCACTCATCCAACCAGCCATGTTCAGTGCCAAATTAGTTGCATGGATTCCTTTTTTGAGGAAGGGAAGCTCTTTCTCCCTGCCAGTTGCAAGTTTTGTTTGAGCTCCCCTTACTCTTGGTTAGAGTAGTGTAGGTAGATTTGTTTTCATTAGAAGAAATGCTTATGCACACTCTGCATGTCTCATTTGAGACATGTATGATTTGAGCTTTATATATAAGTTTTTTTTGTATTGCTAAAGAGGGGCATGAGGCTAGGCTCTTAAAATATTTAAGGAAAAAAGGCTCTTGTTTTCCTGTGACAGTTACAAATCAAAATAGGGAACAAATGCATAGCAACTAAAATCCATTTTGAGACAGTCCATTTGAAGGATGGATGAAAAGTACGGGTCGAATCAATTTTCTACTCTCAGAAATCATTATCTCAAGGTTTTCTTATGAAAATTGAGAGTGCAGCTCAAGGATAGGCAAGATATAGAAAAGTCTTGTAGTTAGGCTCGCAATGGCTCAAGGATCAGTTCCATGTTTATCAAGTAGAATCCATGCCCAATGGATGCTTCAAGGCCACTGGTCTCTCCATCTAGTAGGTAGATGTCCCCGTGAGTCGCCAAATTGTTATCCATATTTCACTCCCGAGATAAATATTGGATCAAACCATGACCCCGCATAGAAGGAACCCGAGAAAACTCATTCAAATCCTATAAATTGGTCACAAAAATATTTAACAATGAAGTGATAGAGGCCAAGAGAGATCAAAGGATCTTGTACAAAAGAAAATGACTCTGTCAGGCCATTTCTACATCTTAAATCCATTCTCCAAGTTACGGAAAGAAGACTATAAAATAGTAGAGTTAGACAAGAAGGGAAGATGCTACAAAGGAGCCAAGAAAGAAGAAGGAAGAATGGCAAAGATTCAAAGTCCTCAAGCTTGAAACAGTTCAGGAAAGGGTCCAAAATCGACTAAGTATGGAGGAGGCAGCGGAAGAGACCACGTGTCCTCATGGAACTTCTCCAAAGATGGACCCAAATAGAGAGGCTCAAACAAGTGCCACATCTCCACGTGTCCCAGGGAGGAATGGAGGTAGGGTCAAATGGTCAAATAGAGTGAAAGGTGGACAAGGTGTGCCTCAAAAAATGGCTAAGTATGAATGAGAAAGCAGAGAGTGCCAAGTGTCAGCGTAGTGCATCTCCAAGAGTTGGTCCCAAGGCAGAGACCTAAGTGAGCATGAGCTTTCCATGTAGCCCAAAGGCAATAAGTAAGAAGGACCGTTGAAAAGTCTAGAAAGTAGTGGAGGCTGACAAGTGTTAACCCGACGCTCCTCTAAAGGAAAACTTTGGGTCATATTTGAAAACATGCACGATGCCTTCACGTGTCCTCAAAGGGGACAAGTTAGTTAAATAGTCAATGCATAAGCCGGGACAGGCGAGGCTACCAAATGTCTCAATGGCATTGATTTAAGGGTCAAATAGAGAAAATGTGCCCAAGCAAGTGCTAGATCGACGCATGTCCTAGAGGAAGGTGGCATCGGGGAAAGTTATTTTTTCACCCTTTGCCCCAAAAGGAGTAAAAGTTACAAAATTGCTCGTGATTCCGCCAAAGAAAAAGTCAACATATAGACCCAAGTCAAAGCCAAGGTGGGGAGTCGGGAAAAAAAGTGAAAGTTTTCCTTTTGTCCAAAAGGCATAAAAGTAAAGATGGAAGTGCATTTCCTAGCCAACCAAAAGGAGCCACGTGTCCATGCAGAGCTTCGATCTTTGCGGGAGTTTTCTGGATTTTCGATTTTTGAAAAAAGGAGAAAAGTTAAGTTTTGTACCTGTAGACCTGATTTTTGTTCCGATCTGGCTGCCATGTGTCCCAATCCAAAAGGGGGACCCATTTTTCAAAAAAAATTCCGCCCATTTATGCAGAATCAATGCAAAATTTCAAAGGGGCATATCTTTTGGCTCGGGGATCGTAATATAGCAAATTTGACACTGTTGGAAGTGTCTCAACATCCTCTATGCCATGGAAGGATTAAAAATTCATTTTCTATAGGCCCTAGTAATTAAAATAAAGAAAATTATTTCAGGCCATTAATGTAGAATCCAATCTCTTCAACTACCAGATCTGATTCGATTCGATTCACTGGGGAACCAAAAGTGACATATTGTGGGTGGATTTGTAGAAGGCATTGATATTCAATGGTTGAGATTTCAAGGAAGGATTCAATGCGTATCTCATGGTGGTTGGAGTAGGACATGAATTTTCCCTCTTCTCTCTCTTTTCCTTCTATATATAATTTAACACTTCTCGTTTGAAGAAGAGAGACATTTTGGGCATAGAGAAACTCTGTCAAATTTATTTCTTGACGCCATTTTTGAGCAATGAACGTTCTCCCACACTTGGAAAATGTATTTGTGCCTCTATTCTAGAAATGTAATGGTCTTTGCATCTTCTAGAGCAATATAAAATATGTTTTTTGTGGTGTTCTTCAACCCTTTACATCGTTTTATTGTTCCTCTGCGCCTCTCCCTTTTAGTCTTTGTTTTTTGTGCATGTATTTCACATTTATAGGTGTAAGATGTTGTGTTTCATGGAGTTTAATGGATGATTTGCAGATCTGGGTTGTGTCACTTCTTTCTGACCTCCCTCATCTCCATTTTTCTATTTCTTTCTCCCTCAACAGAATATCTCACTTCCTTTGCTGGTGTATCACTACTTTAGTGTAGGCTCTATTTTTCCCTCTTTCTCTCTCCTTGGTTCTTTGGAATGGTTAGATTAGGTTAGATTTAGTTTTCCTACACTAGAGTAGCTCGTGGCAGGTAGTTTAGGAACAAGAACCAACTTTCTCTAGAGAGCTTTCCCACTTTTGCAATGTCCCACACCTTGGGGAAAGTTCAATGTTATGCAATCACACCAAATGAGTTTTCCTTAGAAAAGTAGATCCATAACTTATTTAGGGGTGCTATGATTTCACACTAACAATAGCCTCTAGGAAATAAGTCCTAGACCTCACCCAACAAGTCAATTATTTTAGAAACCTATGAGTTAGACCATAATGTTTCACCTAATTTGTTGCTTTTGGTTAGAACTAAATATGAAATAGGTTAGGAGGAATACCTATGAGATGTAGGTCAAAGGTTGAATGTGTGATTTATTGTCTTTTTGATCCAAGTGGTCATGAAGAGATTCCCTTTGGCTAGGAGGAACAACCCGTATAAAAAACACAAAAATACCACCAATGATCTGAAAATAATCAGATTATTACTACCTGATCTCGGACCCTTGTAGGCTTTAAATATTTGCCGATGATTTTCTCCTTTTAAGTAATCAATTTAAAAATTAATGCAAGACATTAAAGACAATTGCACAAAGATTGATTACGGAGTTCAGCAATTTCCTACGTCTCTGGGTTCGTGGTCGAACCGTTCCACTAGTCAAAACTTGTAAGTTACAATAGTACTTTCACAAGAAAACCTAATGGAAACTATTTAACCTCGCTTAGAAGAATAACTAAACCTTCGGGACAAGGGTGAAAAATAGCACCCGACTTCCACCTTCTGGCGTATTCGATTAGCTTGATGGCTCCATTGCCCCACCTTTGGAAACCTCGATTACGGATCGGCCTTCTAGATGCTAATACAATGCCCTATGGCTCTCCAGTCGATATACCAGGGCTTAACAATAATTTCTTGTGGGCGCTATGGGCCGACTAGGTAGTTTGAATAACTCCTAGCCACAAATATTTAATTTATTATTGCCTAACAAATAATAGGTCAATAATAATAAAAATAATAATGCCTAGCATGTTGGCTATTATGTGTGGTCGGTTGGTTTATGTGGGTAAGTGAAGTTTTAATACTAATGTATAAACATTAATAAATAGTGGTTTGGCATTTGGAATGGTGTGTAAGTGGACTTACCAAATAAATAAAATTTCAACCCATACCATGGGGTATCGAAATTAATTAACTCGGTCATCATGTAGTCCACTTGTCATCTCCCGATAGGCAAATTGAGTGAATTCGATGAGTGGTGGCAAGCCACATGTCATAGTGCAATTGGTCCAATATTGACCAGTTGACCAGAGTTGACTTTCTCATTTACGCTGTCTGAACTTTGACCGAACATATCTAGAGCTCTCGATGTTTGTTTGTCGCGTTCTCACAGTCATTAGAAAGCTCTCAAGATGATCTTATGCATTGAAACCATTTAGGAATGTTTAGGGAAATTTTTAAAATGATCCCCTGATCACACCTCCCCACTGAGAAAAGCTTTTTGTCCCAAAAAGCTTCCATACTGTCCTAAATCTGAAAAACTCTGCTGTCACCTCGAAGTGCTATTGTAGTAGACCCTTGGGTCTTCTCCTCCAACCTTCTCACTTTGAAAACTCTGCTCCGATCCTAGGACCTATGGGTTATGGGCCCACGATGCTTCCGTTGTGCCACTCTGATATCCGAAGAAGACCTCCATGCCTCTGCTTTATGGTGCTAAGTTTCTGAATGAAACCTCAACGCTCCTTTTGTGTGGTGCTAAGCTTCTTGATATCTGACAACAAGGATCTTCTTTGACTCTATAACACAACTCCTGGCTCCAAGTTGATTCCACAGAATCAATGGTTTGAAGGAACTCCATGTTATGTAGAGCTTTGATTGATCCGATGTTGGTGATGGACAATGCCTTGTCCCTTTACAGACCTCAACACCTCCAATGCATGATGTTAAGCCTCTTCTAAGACCTCGAGCTGCGATTCATGATGTTAAGTCTCTATAGACCTCAACACCTCCGATGCATGATGCTAAGCCTCTTTTAAGACCTCAAGCCTCCAATGCATGATGCTAAGTCTGTTACAGACCTCAACACCTCTCGATGCATGATGTTAAGCCTCTTGCAAGACCTCGAGCCTCCAATGCATGATGATAAGTTTGTTGATCAACTACCATTTGTATGTGTGGTCACAATTCCTTGACACCAAATGACGTTCCAAGCTAATCCTTTGAGAGCTCTGCTTGTTGACATACAATATCAGGTACCACTTTGCTGCACGGTCACAATGCCTCTACACAAAATGAAGTTCCAACCCGATGTCAATGCCAATGATGATTCAGCTACCATTCTGTTGCATGGTCACAATGCCTCTACACAGAATGAACTTCCGAGCTGATCTTTTGAGAACTCTATTGTCCGCACAAATGGCGAGATCAATCTCGAAGCTTTATATGAGTTAATTCATGTGTCCAAGCTTTAACAGGGACTCACACACTGATTAGGAGATATGTTTGGAGCATTAATCAAATTTTCTAAGTAAGAAAATCCACTTTGAGTATTGTAAACCTTTCTCTCAAAGATTTTCTCACGATGTCGATCTCCAAACTTAATACTTATATGATCCATCAATCTGAATTATGCAATATATAATTAAAAAATTGTTGACTTACCCATTTCAAAGGACTTTCACTTTCAGGTATTACATGGTCTTGGGTTGACTTGTCAACTGGTGGTGGAGTAGAAACTTCCTTTGCCTTTGCAATAGGCCTCCATTCCATCTTTTGCTTTCCATTACTCTGATGGTGAGATGGATGCAATTTCTAGCAATTTTCCACCCAATGCACATTCCTCTGGAAATGAGCACAAAAATTCCTCTTAAACTCCTTTTGAGATGAGGAACTTTTTTTTCCATTTCTCGACTCTGCATGATGAGATTGGTCTTTTTGATTTGCCTTGTTCCTAATGAATGGCATCAACTTCTTCATCAGTGTCCTTCTCTTCCAGCATCTGGTCATTGAATGATTATGTAATCCACAAAAAGTACATGGAAAATAATTCCACATCTTCTGAAAATCATAACCATACTTCTTAAGCTGAAAAAGTGGATCAGAAGTTTTACTGTGCTTATGATTATGGTAAGAAACTAGAGGTGGAATCTCATTACCTCTTCACTGATTTCTCTTACCACATCTTTCTTGTGACGACGAAGCACAACTTTCCTGCTTAGAATCTTCTTGCAGGACTAGTGGGGTATTCACTTTGCTTTTGGAAGCTTGTCTCCCGTCAGCGTTCTTGGAGCATTCTCTAATTTCCATTCTCGCACTAGGATAACCCAAACCTACAAAATGAGGACGATCCTCGACCTGTATTGGGTTAGCAATGCCTTGGCCATTTTTACCAAGGCCTCTTCCATAAAATCCCATTTTATCTAGTAACTTGGATCCAATGCCTCTAGTATGCTTTTCAAATAAACCAAAGACTTCATTACCTAAATCCGAAACCAAATGGGAGGAAGAAGAAGATTCCAGTGGTGAACAACTTACAGTGTAGTCATCTGCCATGGTCTCTACATCTAAAGTTGAAGGTGTTTCCTTCCTCTGATCACCACACTGCAACCTTGCCAAGAGCTCATCCTTGGTTTGCAGTTCTGATTTCAAATGAGCATTCTCCTCTTCCAAGGAGTAATACATTGATCACAGGAGAGAGTTCTCTTCATGGATCTAGTGATTATACACCTCAATTTCCTTGAGCTTTTCTTGTTTAGACATCTTGCCCATAGTGCACTTGTACCCTTTTCACAAAAAATGAACCAACTACACCAATCTTGAAGCAATCACTCATTAATTAGATTTCTTGAAAAATAAATATGGAGCTAAACCAGCTCTAATACCAAACTTACTTCGGAGATTAGAAATTTTGTAGGTGTTGATTACTAGCTCTGATACCAAACATGATCCAAAAATAATCAGATTATTAGTACCTGATCTCAAACCCTTATAGGCTTTAAATATTTGCCGATGATTTTCTCCTTTTAAGTAATCAATTTAAAAATTAATGCAAGACATTAAAGACAATTGCACAAATATTGATTACGGAGTTTGGAAATTTCCTACGTCTCCGGGTTCATGGTCGAACCGTTCCACTAGTCAAAACTTGTAAGTTACAATAGTACTTTCACAAGAAAACCTAATGGAAACTATTTAACCTTGATTAGAAGAATAACCAGACCTTCGGACGACAAGGGTGAAAAATAGCACCCGACTTCCACCTTCCTGGCATATTCGACAAGCTTGATGGCTCCAGCTCCACTAGTTTGGAAACCTCTCGATTCTCGATCAGCCTTCCAAATGCTAATACAATGCCCTATGGCTCTCCGGTTGATATACCAGGCTTCACAATAATTTATTGTGGCGCTATGGGCCGACTAGGTAGTTTGAATAACTCCTAGCCACAAATATTTAATTTATTATTGCCTAACAAATAATAGGTCAATAATAATCAAAATAATAATGCCTAAATAATTTAGGTCTTCACACAACAACAATTTCTCATTCGCCTTCCAAGCTCTGAGCTTGTCTTCATATTTTGTGTGTGTGTTCCCACAATAAGCTTAACAAATAATAAGCTTAGGTTGTGTGTCCATTACAATGAACTAGGTACCCTATTTATACAATTTTAGGGCCCTTGAAAATATGGAATATAATTTATCTTAAGGCTATTATAAGCCTCATCCCGTAAAATGAATGGGATCAAATATTCCAAAAAATCCGGTTTGCATGTTTAATGGGATTAAATCCCAAATGGAGCCGCATTTGGATAAGGTCCCATATTTTGGCGGTGGGGGATAATGTCTTAGGCTTTATTAAGCCTTTCTCCATGCAAGGATAGTGGTCAAAGGACCATGTGAGCTTATCCACCCCCTATCACCGCTTCACCTCCTTCTCCATGTGGAAGCTTCCACGTATGGCATTTTCCTCCCACAACACCGCTTCACCTCCCTCTCCTCACGTGGAATCTTCCACGCATGACATTGCATGCCTTTACCATGTGGACATAACCTAGCATGTTGGCTGTTATGTGTGGTCGGTTGGTTTATGTGGGTAAGTGAAGTTTTAATACTAATGTATAAACATTAATATATAGTGGTTTGGCATTTGGAATGGTGTGTAAGTGGACTTACCAAATAAATAAAATTTTGACCCATACCATGGGGTATCGAAATTAATTAACTCGGTCATCATGTAGTCCACTTTTCATCTCCCGATAGGCAAATTGAGTGAATTCGACGAGTGGTGGCAAGCCACGTGTCACAATGCGATTGGTCCAATATTGACCAATTGACCAGAATTGACTTTCCCGTTATCGAACTTTGACCAAACATATCTAGAGCTCCCGATGTTTGTTTATCGCGTTCTCACAGATCGTTAGAAATCTCTCAAGATGATCTTATGTCTTTAAACCATTTAGGGATGTTTAGGAACTTTTAAAATGATCCCCGATCAACCAAATAGTATTAATAGTATAGTTTAGTGGACTACCTAGAGAGTGTTAGATTGGGGAAGCGAGGCACTTCCTAGAAGGCTTTCAATTCACTTTTAAATATAATTTAATGAAAATATCATGAAGTAAGGAAAATCCTCTTTGTAGTGTAGACACCAAATTTGTGTCTTACGACCCCTTGTGCCCCGCATCTCATTTCGCAACCTAACCTCATCACCTAAACCTTACACAATTATTTATTAATTACCTTATAATTAATAAATCCACATCGCCATACCTGCCACCTCATTTTGCCACCTCATCATGACCTATTCTTAACCCTAAATTAACCTAATTAAGACCTATAACTTGGTCCACATCCACACCCATGACTAATTACTCCTCATCCGCACCTAAAAACAACCTCATAATGACTTGACCAAGCCCACAACTAATCCCTCGGGAGAAAAAAGAGGAAAAGCTGGTTATTTTACTAAAAATAGCCCACTTTGACTGGCCGAATCTTGGTTCCTATTCGACCGCCGTCGGTTACATGCTTCGCCATCGGTTCCCTGTAAATGACCACTCCCAACCAAAAATAAGGGTTGGATTTTTAGGGGATCCGAAGGAGAAATCATTGGAAGAATCCAGAATTTACTTGGCTGAACAGAGACAAGTGAAAGAAAAGGAAGAAGAGTTTGCAGAGAAGGACATCAAGCCCAAAACTACAACCGAGTAACTTGAGCCTTATGACACTCATCGGAGTATCAGGAGAGGAGATAGCTCATCTTGGGTTGTCAGATCATCCTACTTGAGCCCTGTCTTCGTCATCACAGTCCCAGAACCTGCATTTTCCATCAATAACTAGTAAGTAAGTCTTATACATTCTTTTAATAACATTTCTTGAATTTCTGAACCACTGCCATCATAAGTCTATTCCTAGATCTACTACCCAGCAACACACTACATCTAACTGTCATTCCTCCACCCTTACATTACCCCCAAGAACACCCCCATATTCTCTGAGTCCTTCTCATCACCCCATTACCTAACCCCACTCATTTATCAGCCTTATAAAACAACACAACTACCTTACAACCAGCCTTCACCAAAAGCCCCTAAAACATTGCCCCTACCGATATCGGTTAGAGCCAACCGGTACCGGTTATAGTGACCGGCATCGGTCACCTTGATTCTAAACCAAGACCAGCCCTTTCTCTATTGTTCTAATAAGGTAAACAAATTGTAATTGGACAATAGCTTATTTGTTAGAATTTGTGTTAATTCATATTAGCAGGGGAGCTGACCACCTTCGAAAGGAAGTTTTATATTTCCTGGGCCCAAGGCAGTTCCCTCATTTATTGTCTAATCAAAATCTGGTGGTCTTGTATTCTTATTTGCAGGTAGTCCTTCCCAGACAAAAAGGAGTTCTTCGCAGTCGATCTGATCTTTCTCTACGGTACGCGCACACCCTCTCGACATTCAACAAGTATTCCTCCTAACCCTAACCTTATCTGTTTCTTAAAGGAATGAAAGGATAGAAGCAACTCTGTTTCTTAAAGGAATGAAAGGATAAGTCAATAGCGCATGCTGCATCCCCGAATACCAGGATGTTGTCCATAGCTATCTCTGCATCCACCTGGAAGACTACCTCTCCATCGATCAGTAATCTAAGGATGTGATACACATCCTCCAATGTAATGGTCATCTCTCCAGTCGGGAGATGGAACACATTGGTCGCCGGATCCCATCTCTCGATGAGGGTGACCATAAGACTGTGATCCCTCTCTATCACCCTATAACGCTGGACTCCGCCGAGTCCCACCTCGCGCATGATGGCCCACTGCGCTGCGGACACGTGTGGCCACATCCGTCTCAACAACGGGAGGCATCCTATCCCGCATAGTCAGCTGCTGACGTGCCTGCACAAATCACCCACTTCATTAGACCTACCCTTTCAAACAACAACTCCTTTAACCTTCTATACCCCCTTTTACCCACCCGACCACACAACCGCCCCATTTTTCCCCCAACCTACTAATCACCCTTCCTCTCCACCTCTACCCCTTCCCTCTTCAACCCCAACAATAAACACAAAACCCCAACCATTAATACCAACACACCCAAACAACAACCCAAACACTACCAACACACCCAAACAACAACCCAAACACTACCAAAACACCCACACAGCAACCCCAACAACGACCACACACCCAAACAACAACCTAAACAACAACCCAAACACTACCAAAACACCTACACAACAACCCAAACACTACCAACACACCCAAACAACAACCCAAACACTACCAAAACACCCACACAACGCAACCCCAACAACGACCACACATTCAAAACAACAACCAAACCCAACCAACCAAATAAATAATCCTAGCTACGGACCGGTACCGGTCACCCATGACCGCCACCGGTCCCCTCTCCACCGACGCCGGTCGACGTACGACCGACACCGGTCACCCACGAACCCACCCTGCCCCCAAACTTCTTGACCGATGCCGGTCGCTTAGTGACCGGCATCGGTCACTGAAAAATTGCGGGCCGAACCCGTGCGCCCCCAATCCATTTTTCCCCTATTTATCCCTATTTACCCACCCAAACACCCTAAAAATCTACCCACCCTACCGCCTTGCCCTATTTAACTCATCTATCCTCTTCATTTTTCAAATAACTTCAATTTATTCATTATTTTACCAAAACATGGATTCCTACCCAAACCCCCAAAAATAGCTTAACAACATCAAATTCACACAATGAGAGGTTTCGAACCTACCGGTACGACGACACGTTGTCGTGGTGGGATGGGTGGTGGTGGTCTAGCTGGTCCAGCACCTCCAGCTCCTCCTGGCTGTGCCATGGCTCTAACTCTCCTCTGTTGGGTCCTCCACCAATCAAATGCTGCCTCCTCCTCGCTAGGGCCTACCAATCACTCACTTCTCCACTCAAATAGTGACACCGCACCAACAAACTCAACTATCTCACCACAACACCTTAGATAACTAAAATTGGTTTTTAAATTGACAATATGACAATGACGAGTAGTATATTTTCTTTTTTTTATAGGTTTTCAACCTATAACCGATATCGGTTCTATTATGCCCTAAAGAACCGGTATCGAGTCATCTAACCGATATCGGTCATAGAGAATCGATATCAGTTTATCCCACCTCTTCCCCAATTTCTGACCTTATTTACTAATCGCCCTTTCTCACAACATCGCTTGCCTATATCCACCTTGGTGAAAACCCTTTTTAACTTCATTGGCCCGACCCAAGGCCGCTGAACAATTTAGCTTTGACCCAAGGCTGCGCACCCAACCATTTGGCCCGACCCAAGGCCGACCATCCATTTGCTTTGACCCAAGGCTGCGCACTGACCATTTGGCCCGACCCAAGGCCGTAACCAACCATCTGGCCCGACCCAGGCGCGACCAACCATTTGGCCCGACCCAAGGCCGCGCCCAACCATTTGGCCCGACCCAAGGCCGCACCATTAAATACCTCGCCCAACATCAACACAATACAATTTTATCCACCCATCATATAACTTTTTTGTTGATCGAGCTCACCGTTCGTGTTTTAGCATGATTAGGGTCCTTGACTTGATCACCAACCAACTTCTCCTAGACCAAGACCGTGATGTTTATCTCAACCAAACCAACCATTTGATGCTTCTTGAACATGCCTAAATGTTCCTGTACCTTACCCGTTATATCTCCCGAGCTACTTCCTATGCCTTGATACCAGGATTATATCACCCTTATTTGGATAAACTATCGACCTTTTCCTATGAATTGCTTGTTTGCTCTTCAAAATCATGTACCCTGGTCACACTACTGCATTTCAACGTGTGTTTGCTTCCTTGAACCTACCCAACCATCTTACCATCATCTCCACACCATTTCCCTTTAAGAAATGTATATAGGTTAGGGTTAGGAGGAATACACATTGAATGTCGAGAGGGTGTGTGCGTACCGTAGAGAAAGATCAGATCGACTGCGAAGAACTCCTTTTTGTCTAGGAAGGACTACCTGCAAATAAGAATACAAGACCACCAAATTTTGATTAGACAATAAATGAGGGAACTGCCTTGGGCCCAGGAAATATAAAACTTCCTTTCGAAGGTGGTCAGCTCCCCTGCTAATATGAATTAACACAAATTCTAACAAATAAGCTATTGTCCAATTACAATTTGTTTACCTTATTAGAACAATAGAGAAAGGGCTGGTCTTGGTTTAGAATCAAGGTGACCGATGCCGGTCACTATAACCGGTACCGGTTGGCTCTAACCGATATCGGTAGGGGCAATGTTTTAGGGGATTTTGGTGAAGGCTGGTTGTAAGGTAGTTGTATTGTTTTATAAGGTGATAAATGAGTGGGGTTAGGTAATGGGGTGATGAGAAGGACTCAGAGAATATGGGGGGTGTTCTTGGGGGTAATGTAAGGGTGGAGGAATGACAGTTAGATGTAGTGTGTTGCTGGGTAGTAGATCTAGGAATAGACTTATGATGGCAGTGGTTCAGAAATTCAAGAAATGTTATTAAAAGAACGTATAAGACTTACTTACTAGTTATTGATGGAAAATGCAGGTTCTGGGACTGTGATGACGAAGACAGGGCTCAAGTAGGATGATCTGACAACCCAAGATGAGCTATCTCCTCTCCTGATACTCCGATGAGTGTCACAAGGCTCTGGTTACTCAGTTGCAGTTTTTGGGCTTGATGTTCTTCTCTGCAAACTCTTCTTCCTTTTCTTTCACTTGTCTCTGTTCAGCCAAGTAAATTCTGGATTCTTCCAATGATTTCTCCTTCGGATCCCCTAAAAATCCCACCCTTATTTTTGGTTGGGAGTGGTCATTTACAGGGAACCGATGGTGGTTACGTAACCGACGGCGGTCGAGTAGGAACCAGTATCGGTCAGGTCAAAGCGGGCTATTTTTAGTAAAATAGCCAGCTTTTCCTCTTTTTTCTCCCGAGGGATTAGTTGCGGGCTTGGTCAAGTCATTATGAGGTTGTTTTTAGGTGCGGATGAGGAGTAATTAGTCATGGGTGTGGATGTGGACCAAGTTATAGGTCTTAATTAGGTTAATTTAGGGTTAAGACTAGGTCATGATGAGGTGGCAAAATGAGGTGGCAGGTATGGCGATGTGGATTTATTAATTATAAGGTAATTAATAAATAATTGTGTAAGGTTTAGGTGATGAGGTTAGGTTGTGAAATGAGATGCGGGGCACAGGGGGTCGTAAGACACAAATTTGGTGTCTACATTAGCCCCTTGTTGTCGTGTAGCTTATCTTTGTTAAAGCTGCACGGACAATAATAAGAAGTGGTTACCCCTGTTAAGGGTATAGGTAATCCCCCTCAAATCTATCACAGATTGAGGTAGCGTGAAATCAGGGATAGGGTTGATAAAGGGAAATGGTGTGGAGATGATGGTAAGATGGTGGGGTAGGTCCAAGGAAGCAGACGCATGTTGAAATGCAGTAGTGCGACTAGGGTACATGATTTTGAAGAGCAAACAAGCAATTCATAGGAAAAGGTCGATAGTTTATTCAAACAAGGGTGATATAATCCTGGTATCCAAGGCATAAAAGTAGCTCTAGGAGATATAATGGGTAAGGTACAGGAGAACGTTTAGGCATGTTCGGTAGTACCAAATGGTTGGTTTGGTTGAGATAAATGTCACGGTCTTGGTCTAGGTAAAGATGGTCGACTGATCAAGTCAAGGACCCTAATCATGCTAAAATACGAACAGGTGAGCTCGATTGAACAAAAAAGCTAGATGATGGGTGGATAAAATTGTATTGTGTTGATGTTGGGCGAGGTATTTAATTGGTGTGGCCTTGGGTCGGGCCAAATGGTTGGGTGCGGCCTTGGGTCGGGCCAAATGGTTGGTTATGGCCTTGGGTTGGGCCAGATGGTTGGTTATGGCCTTAGGTCGTGCCAAATGGTTGGGTGCGGCCTTGGGTCGGGCCAAATGGATGGTTGCGGCCTTGGGTCGGGCCAAATGGTTGGGTGTGGCCTTGGGTCGGGCCAAATGGTTGGGTGCGGCCTTGGGTCGGGCCAATGAAGTTAACAAAGGGTTTTCAGCCAAGGTGGATATAGGCGATGTTGTGAGAAAGGGCGATTAGTAAATAAGGTTAGAAATTGGGGAAGAGGTGAATTCGAGCAATTTGGTTGTGGTTAGGAAATTTGTTGGTTGGTAAAAATTTGATGTTGGTAGGGTAATGTTGTTGGTGTAGGTATAGGTGAAGCGGAAGTTAGCATACCCAAGTAGTAGGGGAATTGTGTCCTGATTAAGGTCAACACACAATCCTAGAGTCGAGCAAAAAGAGGCCGAGTGTCTTGTAGTTGAGGAGAGCTAAATAAACCACATATTAATGTAGGATGAGCTTGAATTCCTAGGTACCTTGCATAAGTGAGAAGTCGATAGGTGAAAAGAGTGGTATAATCACAATATATCGGATATACATCACGTCCCTTGAGTTTTGTTGCTTTGAAAAATGGTGAGGTGAGGTGGTTGATGTGGGCGAGGGTGTAGAGAACTTATTATAAGATGATTATTCTGACAAAAGAGAACCAAACCTAAATAGACAAGTCCATGCCTCAAAAGTGTTTTGAAATATTTCTTTCATTTTTATTTTATTTTTCTGGATATAGACTGATCGATGCGGGAAGTCTACATGGGATATGTATTTTGTTGTTCTTGAGGTCTTCACGAAGCTGATCAATGCGGGAAGCTTCTGATAAAGGCTAACTGTGTATAGCTGTCCTTCAAGGGAGCAGTCTATTTATAGTAGCAGATGCAGTGTTTATGTATAGCTGTCCTTCGGGGGAGCAGTCTATATATAATAGTAGCAATAGTTTGGCATATAGTTGTCCTTCAAGGGAGCAGTCTATTGTATAATTTAGAGGTCTAGATGTCCGTTGGGCATAAAGCATCTAGTTTTGTAGGAAGTTTGACTCAAGAAAATCCCATAAGTGTTTAATTAAGAATGTGTCATTTTGATACTTTGAAGTCATGGACTAGACTAAAAAGGGGAAGGCATCTTTTAAGGGGAGGTGATAATCAAACTATGTGAGCCTGATTTGATTTTGAGATGTAAGAAACAAAGTGTATGTGGTGGTAAATGAGCTCAAGGGACGAGCGTAAGGTAGATAAGAAGTGATATAACACTAATTTCAACAGTAGAATGGTCGAAGATGCAAGGCATTAAGGGGCTCAGGCTCAGGTTTACCATTAAGCGAAGCTAAACAATAAGTGCCTGATCCATAAGTGTGAGTGATAATGTAAGGCCCAATCCAATTAGGAGCAAATTTTCCACGTTTGCTCTTTTCTAGTTTGGTTACATGTTGATTCTCTTTGAGGACAAGATCACCAACCTTAAAGGTACGCTCATGAAGTCACTTATCATAAGCACACTTGATGCGTTTTTGGTAGATTTGAAGGTGATCAAGAGCTGTAAGACGACGCTTGTCGAGAAGCTCCAATTGGGCTAACCGCTCTTGGCGGAAATTGTCGTTGGTGAGAATATCCTGAAGAGATATTCGGAGGGAAGGTATTTGTATTTCGAGAGGCAAGATAGCCTCGGTACCATATACCAAAGAAAAAGGTGTGGCATTAGTGGAGGTAGGAATGCTAGTACGATAAGCCCAAAGGGCAAAGGGGATGTGATCATGCCAATTTCTTCCGGACTCATTGACAACTTTCATGAAGATTTTGGTTAGGGTTTTATTAGAAGATTCAGCTTGACCATTGGCCTGTGGGTAGTAAGGTGATGATAAACTAAGTTTGATACCAAAGTTGTCACAAAGGTCTTGTAACAACTTATTTTTGAAAGATTTACCATTATTTGTTATTAGACGATGAGGAATACCAAAACGACAGATAATGTGATGGTTAACGAATTCGACAATTTTTTCTTTTTTGATTGAAATGAGTGGAATGGCCTCCACCCATTTTGTGTAATATTCGGTTCTTGTGATTATCCAACGGTGACGCACGAAGAGGGCGGTGAATCTCACCAATAAGGTCTAAACCCCATTGTGAGAAAGGCCAAAGATCTTGTTCGACTTTGTAGCGGATGGCTAGGAGTATGTTGAAGGTTGGCATGTTGTTGTCACATAACACAACGCTTAACATATTCGTAGCAGTCGTTATTAAGAGTAGGCCAATAATAACCTAGGCGAAGGATTCGTTTAGCCATGGCAAGGCCACTAAAATGTCTGCCACAAATACCGTCGTGGATTTGTTGGATGGTATAGGTGACCTCCGCACCGGTTAGACATCGAAGGAGGATGCCATCAAAGCCACGTTTATAAAGGAGTCCCCCCATGACAACATAACGAGAAACACGTTTAAGAAAAGTGTGTTTTCCAGTACTAGTAAGGTCAGGTGGGAGAACGGAGGTTGTAAGGTAGTCGTGAAATTGGTGGTACTAGGTATCCTGCAAATTAGCAGACACATTATTTATCATACAAACAACCGGGGCTGAGTAGGATGGGGAAAAGAGTTGTTGGACCAAGATGAATATGTTAGAGTCAGTTGGTGAGGCAGGAATTTACGAGGCTAAGCAAGCCATAGTATCCGTAAATTTGTTAGTGGAGCGGGGAATGGTCTGGATAGAATAACAAGTAAATGAGGTCAAAAGTGAATCCACGTAATGTTTGTACTTTTGAAGTTCCTCATTTTACATTGGTAAATGCCCATAACTTGGTTGACTACCAAGAGTCACTAAAAATATTAATAGATTTGACACCTAAGTGTAACACAACCTGGAGACCCAAAACAAGGGCCTCGTATTCCGCTGTATTATTAGTGCAGGGGAAATCGAGTCGGAATGAAAGAGGCATAGGCTCAGCGTCGAGAGGAATGAGAACAACGCCGGCTCCTCCGTTGTCTTTGGCATTTGGATCCATCGAAGAAGAGGGTCATTTGATATGACTCTTCCCTGAGTGAAAGAGTGGCAATGAGTTCATCAGGGAAATTAAAATTGGTAAATTACACCCCTGGTACAGGGGCTTCCGCGAGTTGATCGGCAATGGTTTGTCCTTTGATTGACTTCTGGTGTATAAATTCAAGATCGAGGTCAGCAAGGAGCATAAGCCATCGGGCGATGCGTTGGTTTAGATGAGGTTTGGCATACATATAATGAATGGGGTCCGCGTTGGTGATGACAAAAGTTTTGTGATTCAGGAGGTAGTGTCGGAGTTTGGTGGCTACGAATGATAGGGCTAGGCATAGTTTTTCTACATGTGTATACCTAGTCTCGTAATCCACGAGAGTTTGACTTATATAATAAACGGCTTGTTCTCGATGCTCAGAGTCACGATATACGAGCATGGATCCTACGGCATGGTCGGTGGTGGAAAGGTAAAGGTAGAAGGGGCGATCATCCTGTGGTGGGATAAGCACGGGTGGTTGCAAGAGATAGGCTTTGAGAGCTTCAAAGGCTTGGTGACACTCTTCACTCCATTGAAAGGCAATGTCCTTTTTAAGAAGGTGATGAAAAGGCTGACATCGATCCGAGAGTTGGGAAATGAAACGCCGGATAGATTGAAGTTTACCCTGCAAACTATGTAATTGTTTGAGGTTTTTGGGTGGGGGCATTTCTAGGATAGCTTTGACTTTAGATGGATCGACCTCAATGCCACGCAAAGAGATGATAAAGCCAAGAAGTTTTCCCGAAAGAACACCAAAGACACATTTCTTTGGTTGAAGCTGGACCGAATATTGTAACAGGCGATCAAAAATAATGGTTAAAACATCGAGATGTTCACTGCGATGTTTAGATTTTCCAAGAAGATCATCGACATAATCCTCAAGGATAGTGTGCATAATGTCATGAAAAATGTAAGTCATAGCCCGCTGATAGGTCGCACCAGCATTCTTAAGGCCAAACGGCATGACACGATAACAAAAGGTTCCCCAAGGAGTTATGAAGGCAGTTTTATGTTGATCGGCAGGGGCAACCAAAATTTGGTTGTATCCCGAAAAGCCATCCATGAGAGAAAGAATTTCATGGCCCGCAGTGAGATCAACAAGTTGATCAATACTTGGGAGGGGGAAGTCATCCTTGGGGCAAGTGAGGTTAAGGTCTCAGAAATCTGTGCATATCCGAAGTCCCCCCGTCACTTTAGTGATAGGTACGATGTTAGAAATCCATTGAGGATAGTCAATAGGCAAGATGAAGGAAATAGAAAGAAGTCGTTGAAGCTCTTCTTTGACCAAGAGGGAAATGCGTGGATGCATTTTTCTCAGTTTTTGTTTGACTGGTTTGGAATCGGGATTTAGGGTGATGTTATGGACAGCAATGTCAGGATCAATTCCTGGCATGTCAGCGTAGGACCAAGCGAAAGCTTGGTTGTGGGTACGGAGAAAGGTAGTAAAGGTGACTTGTTCTGATGCGCTAAGGGATTGTCCGATCTTCACAATGTGAGGATCCTCCTCTGTGTGGATGTTGATTTCTATAGTTGACTCGTTCAACATGGTTTGAGTTTCAGACGGTAAGGCGCGTTGAATATAGGAGTCGTCTGCACCAAGGTAAGTGAGGATGGAGTCATCATCCTGGCACTCAACAACATTAATTGAAGGCGAATCCTCTTCAATCATGTCGGGATATAGAAGGGGAAGAGAAGATGGGTCCTCATTATCGTGTTGATAAGTGAGAGGACCTAGGAAGATAGCATTTATGAAAAAAAAGTTAGGAGGGATAGATTCAGGGTCTATCGACTCTGTGGGTGACGATGGAAAAATGGGTGATGATGGTTTGGTAGGGGTGACGTCGTCATCTTCTAGGATACAACTGACACGAGGTTTCTCCAAAGTAAGCATTTCAAGAAAACTGAGACCACTACGATCATTTTGTTTGCGTGTAGTCACGAGAATGAGTGTATGTCGGCCTTGTTCATAAAGACCAAAACCAAAGCCTTTCCAAGCACAGTGAGTCAAGAAAGTGAGGGCGAAACGATGATTTTTCGGTATTGAAAATCGGATTGGAAGGAACTACCTCAAAAGGAGGTTCGGGGGTAATAGAGGATGCGTCGACACCCCCATACGTTAGGTTGGTGTGGTAATGAGGTGGTCCGTGGGATTACCTCCCCACGCGACGGTCGTAGGTAGGATGCACATGTAATCGTCCGTACTCCTATGGGGTATGAAAAGAACTAACGTTATATAGGCGGTATTCCCAAGCATAAGGCATTGAAAAACATCTACTAAGGGATCGGAGGTTGGGATGTTATTTGCAGGAGAGGAAGTGGTATTTGCGATGGCAGTTTCATTGGTTGAAGGTGTGGGTGCGGTTGAGGTAGATGGTTGAAGTGCGGTTGAAGTGGATGGTTGGGTTGGATGAATGGGTGTCATGACTGGTACAAGCACATCATTAGGGAGGTACAACATATTACAGGTTTTGAAGGGGGGAGGATCGGCTTTTACGGTGTAGGACTTCCCCTCGTACTCAAATTTTATGCACCTATGTAAGGTGGAGGGAACGCATCCCATAGCCCGGATCCAAGGGCAGCCTAACAAAGATATTGTATTGGAACTCTCCCTCAAGGACATAGAAGAGTTTGGGTAAAGTACGTGGTCCTACACGAATGTTAAGAATCATGGTGCCTAAGGTAGAAGTAATAGCATCATTGAATGACCGCAACATGATGGGGTTGCACACATGCAAATAGAAGGGATATTCATTTGTTGGAAGGATTTTGAAGAGATGATGTTTAAGCTTAGCGCCCCGTCAATCATAACACGATGTACCGAATGTCCCGGACATAAGTGAGATGAAAAGAGCAAGGTTAGGATCTTCAAAGACCAAAGTCGATAATTTCATCTTGAGAAACCGGCAGCACTTCACTTAACAGAGGTAGAAGTAGTTGGGGAGATAGGTTGTTTGGTGAGCGAACGAACATGATTGGGTGTTAGAATAGAGGCAACAGAAATGTTTCGTTAGGTAAGACCTCTATCCCTTAAAGGATTTCAACGAGAACTGTCGATGAGATTCGAGAGTCAGAACGAGATCATACAGTGTCATTTTTACAGGTGATTGGTGAAGCTGTTTGATCATGGTTCGGTGGGCAACTCCATTAGAGATGGGGTAAGTGGGTCCTCGAATAACCACTTTAGGTGGTGGTGCGATCGGGATGGTGGATGGAGAAAGAGAGGACGCAGGTGTGCTTTCTTTCACTTTCTCATTATTTTTCTGCCCTCGAGTAGCAACACTAATCATATTGATCTCGTGAATACGAGAGGAGGAAGACGGTAGGGATAGGTCATGGTCTTCGAGAGGTGGGGCTGTAATAATGATAGATCTTGGTGAGGCGGGGACAGGTGGTATAGGAGAGGGAATTGAAGCTAAAGGTCTCTCTCTTCGTAAGTTGTCTTTCTTAACTTTTTTATCTGAGAGAGGTGACTGACGAAGTATGGATTTCAACGCTTTGCATCCCTCTACGTCATGTCCGGGTGTGCGGTGGTAAGCGCAGATTTTAGACTCATCATAACCTATAGGTCAAGGTTTAGATGGATCATAAGGTCTAAGTGGGGGTAGGGAAATGGTCACATTCTCCACCAACATAGCAAGGATTTTGGCGTAAGACCCTTTGAGTGGGTCAAAGTTAGAGGAAAATGAGGCTATTGACTGGGTAGTTTGTGGTAATGATGGGGTATGGTTGGTTTGTATGGTTGGTGGTTTAGCCAAGGGGTTTTGATAATGGGTTTTAACTAAACGTGGCTTCTTTGGCATAGAAGCTATGTTTAGCTGGTTAGATGATGAGGCCACAGATGATGTGGTATCAGAAAACAACCACGGAGAAATAGGAGTGGCAGCAAACAATTCTTTTGATGATGGAATTTGTTTAGGGTTGGTAGGTGGATAGGATACGCGGGGTGATGGTGTTGCTATACCCTTGGATTTCTGTATGGGTGCAGAAGGCGTAGGTCGCTTTAAAGAAAATGCAGGAGGTATGATATATTGATGCAAGGTAGAGGGATGGGGTCCCAATATGGAAGGTAGGTGTGACGACGAGGGTTTTAGTTGTGATAGAGGCATAGGTTGAGGAGATTGAGTCTGTCTCCTAATGGGATGGACGGCTTTATTTTTAGATAAATCAAGCCGCTTAGGTGGGTGTGTTAGACTGGGTATTGGTGAGGTCCCAAGCGTAGGGGAAGATTTGGTTAGGTTAATAGAAGTGGATGAGGTATTTGGTAGAAATGAGGGGGGTGAAGATGAGGACATAGGCATTTTAAGCTTCTGTAAACACTTCGGGTATATGGTAGAGGCATCCGTATCGGTCATCTGCATTTGAGTAGAATATGGCGTACTCAAACGTTCCCATAGGACTCGTCTATCTTCTGGGAAAAGACAGTCCTCACGTGTGAATAGGAACTTTTGTATGGAAGAAAGGTGGGTTGTGATTCCGGTCCATTGTGGGTGTGATATAGGGGGTAGATGAGGCACTGTATCAATGGGCGTTAAGAGGTCAACCGGTCACTGAAAAGATTTAGGCGATGAAGAACTAATAGGTAGGAGGGCGTGTTTGAGAGGATCTGTCATGTTTAAAGAATGTGGTGATGTTAGTTCAAGAGGTTTCTCGTCTAAGGATGACAAAAGAATTGGCGAGCCTTCCTCTTGTATAGCAAGAATGGTAGAAGGAGACATTTGGGAAATAGATAAATTAGATAACATCTGCTCACAGTCTTGCAAGGATGTGGTGTAAGAAGGCTCATTTGTGAGAAGGGAACTCTGGGCGGTTAATTCCTTGATGGGTAAAGGAACGGCAAGGATTTCGTCTTGTCTTGATGGTGATGAAGGGGGTTCTGGTTCCTGCGTTAGTGAAGAGGCTTGATTCAAAATTTGTTCGATAGAGGTTTTTGGCTGGGAGTCGAAGACTGCATGGATCTCATGAACGCTCTCCTCGGCTAAGATATCTTGGTTTAGGTTACTGTTAGAAGAGTGGTTCGGGAATGGTTTGTTGAATATTTTCAAATTTAAGTTAGCAGGGGCGTTAGGATTATCGAGGGCTATATCCCCCGCATCAACCATTTCCTGCACTATGTTTTTCAACATCTTGCAGTTTTCATGACTGTGTCCCTTCACGCAGTGGAAGTTACAGAAGTCATTTTCTTTGTACCAAGAAGGTATGGCGTGAGTGGAATCAAACCCGGAATGAGGTTTAACGGAGGTAAGGTAATAGCTCCTGCTTTAAGCAATTTTTCCAATATCACACCATATGTTTCTCCCAAGGAGTGTAGTTGATGGGCTCTGCTTTATACTTATAGGTGGTTTTGGCGGGGTATTAGACGGTGGTTAGGATTTGACCATCACCGTGTGCACGCTCTCTTTTGATTTTGAAGCGATTGATGGGTGAGGATTGGTGGTGTTAGGTTTTTGGTAGAATCTTGGGTTCGAAAACGGGGTTTTTGTTGTGCAACCACAATTTCTCTTCCTCTAAGGCTCGAATCTCTAGTTTTCGAGCCATAGTAAAGGCCTTGTCAAATGTATGGAAAGTTTGAATTTGGAGGGTAGGAGAGATGTGCTTAGCGCAAGCCCGCGTAAAGAGTTCAATAAGTTTGGCCTGAGGCAAGGCATACGTAAGTTGGTTGATAAGGCCCCGCCATCGTCCAACGAAATCTGCGATAGATTCGTCTTCAAATTGTCGGATGGCATAGAGGTCGGTGATAGATACTTTCTTGGAAATGTTAATGGAGAAATGATCCAAGAAAGATTGGGCTAGCTAGTTAAAAGAGAAGATTGAGTGCTAGGTCAAAGCACTGTACCACTCCAAGGCGGGTCCTGATAAGGACATGGGAAAGGTGTGGAGTAGTAAAGTGTCATCGTGAGCAATCAGATAGCAGGCATGTCTAAATGATCGCAAGTGTTGTTGAGGGTCCTCCTTACTATTAAAATGGGTAAATTTTGGTAATTCCCATTGAGGAGGATATGAATGAAGGGGGACTGAAGGGTGGATAGGCTCCCGACAAACTTGCTCGTATGTCAAGGCGCTACGACTTCCTGAAACAGAAGCCTCCAGATTTTACATTTTGTCCATCATTTGTTTAATTAAATCAGTAGTTGGATAAGATGATGGTGTGGTTATGGTAAACAGAGGCAAATTGGGCCAAGGGCCACCACTAGACAATGGTGGGGTTAAATGTTGATAAGGTATGGAGGATGAATGTGTTGAGGCGACCGAATAGGGATGTCCTATATAAGACGTTGAGGTTACCGGATATGTGTGTGGAAATGAAAAGGTGGGCGGAGCTTGAGAAGGAAAGCTCGTGTGGATAGGTGGCAGAGAGCAAGTCATGAACGGAACAGTCTGCAAGAGAGATGAGGTAGGAGTAGTCGGTGGTAATGACATGTTGGGCCCAAGATTAACCAAAGGAAAGCCAATCTGTGCCGTATGAACCCCTGAAGCTGCTGAGTTAGGAGACGGGACTAAGGATGCAGAAGGGAAAGTGGAGTTATCAGGTGGAGAAGGAGCTAAATGAGTAGCTATACTAATAGGCATGCCAACAAGGAGTTGACCATCGGGCATACGGTCAGGGGCATGAGACAAATAGTATTATACAGCGCTAGTATTAGCATCTAGAAATTTGGCAAATTCCTTATCTCCTACAGGAATTTTAGGAACCTCGCTGGTATCCGTAGGATTCCCTATAGAATGTGAAGGGGGTGATTCAGGCAAAGGCACAGAGCAGGCATGTGAAACCATGGTGGCGGCTTGCTTTCGAGTGATAACAACCATGGACAAGAGTACACAGTAGGGTTTCAATCTATCGAGGCAACGAAACAGACCTCTAATGTTGAAATTGGTAAGTTGCTTTGGTTTGTCGAGAGCTCAAAAGACAAGAACGATATCGGTCTGCTAACCAATGTCGGTTAGACTATAGCCGACGTCGGTCAGTTAACCGATGTCGGTGTAATAGGACTGGTATAAGAAAATATAAGAAGCTACTGATTTGAGTTTTTAACAATGTTTAGTACATCTATCAAATTGTTCTGAAGTGATAACTGAAACAGTGTATGACAGAGAAATAGAACTGAAAACAAACAAGATACACAAACAAATTAACAGACTAACCCTAGGGTTAATTTTAATCAATTTGGGCTTATGCCTTTAGACGCAGAATGATGTCAATCCTAAACAAAAGACCTAGGGGAAATGTCAAGTTCATTTTGGCTTATAAGGTTACCTCAATCGGGCGGAGGAATACCGCGGAGAAGGGGGGATGTTTTGAGCTGTTGTGTTAATTATGAAGTGATTCGGTATGTGTTGTGTAGTGAAAGTAAGATTAATTTCCTGTCAATACCGTGGAAATCACCCCCACATGTATGACCTGTTACTTAGTCTATGTTCACTAGAATTGAAAACAGCAAGCAAGAATGTAATGCACGTGTTTTAAACCCAAATCGAAAATGATATTCGATGAAGCAAAAGAGATGAATTTCACTAATGCAAAGATGTAAAACCAAAGCAAGTTCTTTTACCAAAATAACAAAATACCTTGTGAATATCTTTAGAAGAAGAAAACAGCAAGTATGCTCCCTATATGAAAGCAAGCAAGAGAAACTAAAACCCGAAATGGGTCCCATCGAAGTGCCAAAATGTTTCACATGGAATGTTTCAACTTTTTGGAATAGAGTTGCTTATATCCTTTCATTCCTTTAAGAAACAGATAAGGTTAGGGTTAGGAGGAATACATTGAATGTCGAGAGGGTGTGTCCGTACTGTACAGAGAGAAAGATCGATCGACCGAAAGAACTCCTTTTTCTCTAGGAAGGACTACCTACAAATAAGAATACAAGACCACCAGATTTTGATTAGATAATAAATGAGGAACTGCGCATTGGGCCCAGGAAATATAAAACTTCCTTTCGAAGGTGGTCAACTCCCCTGTTAATATGAATTAACACAAATTCTAACAAATAAGCTATTATCCAATTACAATTTGTTTACCTTATTAGAACAATAGAGAAAGGGTTGGTCTTGGTTTAGAATCAAGGTGACCGATGCTGGTCACTATAACCGGTACCGGTTGGCTCTAACCGATATCGGTAGGGGCAATGTTTTAGGGGCTTTTGGTGAAGGCTGGTTGTAAGGTAGTTGTGTTGTTTTATAAGGCTGATAAATGAGTGGGGTTAGGTAATGGGGTGATGAGAAGGACTCAGAGAATACGGGGTGTTCTTGGGGGTAATGTAAGGGTGGAGGAATGACAGTTAGATGTAGTGTGTTGCTGGGAAGTAGATCTAGGAGTAGACTTATGATGGCAGTGGTTCAGAAATTCAAGAAATGTTATTAAAAGAACGTATAAGACTTACTTACTAGTTATTGATGGAAAATGCAGGTTCTGGGACTGTGATGATGAAGAAAGGGCTCAAGTAGGATGATCTGACAACCCAAGATGAGCTATCTCCTCTCCTAATACTTCGATGAGTGTCACAAGGCTCTGGTTACTCAGTTGCATTTTTTGGGCTTGATGTCCTTCTCTGTAAACTCTTCTTCCTTTTCTTTCACTTGTCTCTGTTCAGCCAAGTAAATTCCAGATTCTTCCAATCATTTCTCCTTTGGATCCCGTAAAAATCCCACCCTTATTTTTGGTTGGGAGTGGTCATTTATAGGGAACCAATGGCGGTTACGTAACCGACGGCGGTCGAGTAGGAACCGGTATCGATCAGGTCAAAGTGGGCTATTTTTAGTAAAAATAGACAGCTTTTCCTCTTTTTTCTCCCGAGGGATTAGTTGTGGGCTTGGTCAAGTCATTATGATGTTGTTTTTAGGTGCGGATGAGGAGTAATTAGTCATGGGTGTGGATGTGGACCAAGTTATAGGTCTTAATTAGGTTAATTTAGGGTTAAGACTAGGTCATGATGAGTTGGCGAAATGAGGTGGCAGGTATGGCGATGTGGATTTATTAATTATAAGGTAATTAATAAATAATTGTGTAAGGTTTAGGTGATGAGGTTAGGTTGCGAAATGAGATGCGGGGCACAAGGGGTCGTAAGACACAAATTTGGTGTCGGGGAATCGGCGTGCCAAAATGAGGTGGCAGGTATGGCGATGTTATCTAATTTATCTATTTCCCAAACGTCTCCTTCTACCAAGACTATTGGTCAAGTCATTTATGGGATTTTTAGGGGATCCGAAGGAGAAATCATTGGAAGAATCCAGAATTTACTTGGCTGAACAGAGACAAGTGAAAGAAAAGGAAGAAGAGTTTGCAGAGAAGGAGATCAAGCCCAAAAATTGCAACTGAGTAACCAGAGCCTTGTGACCCTCATTAGAGTATCAGGAGAGGAGATAGCTCATCTTGGGTTGTCAGATCATCCTACTTGAGCCCTGTCTTCGTCATCATAGTCCCAGAACCTGCATTTTCCATCAATAACTAGTAAGTAAGTCTTATATGTTCTTTTAATAACATTTCTTGAATTTCGAACCACTTTGCCATCATAAGTCTATTCCTAGATCTACTTCCCAAAGAACACACTACATCTAACCTGTCATTCCTCCACCCTTACATTACCCCCAAGAACACCCCCATATTCGTTGAGTCCTTCTCATCACCCCATTACCTAACCCCACTCATTTATCAGCCTTATAAAATAATACAACTACCTTACAACCAGCCTTCACTAAAAGCCCCTAAAACATTGCCCCTACCGATATTGGTTAGAGCCAACCTAAGTATCGGTTATAGTGACCGCATCGGTCACCTTGATTCTAAACCAAGACCAGCCCTTTCTCTATTGTTCTAATAAGGTAAACAAATTATAATTGGACAATAGCTCATTTGTTAGAATTTGTGTTAATTCATATTAGCAGGGAGCCGACCACCTTCGAAAGGAAGTTTTATATTTCACAGGCCCAAGGCGCCCCTCATTTATTGTCTAATCAAAATCTGGTGGTTTTGTATTCTTATTTGCAGTAGTCCTTCCCGTAAAAAAAAGGAGTTCTTCGCACTTGATCCGATCTTTCTCTACGGTGCACGCGCACACCCTCTCGACATTCAACGGGTATTCCTCCTAACCCTAACCTTATCTTTTTCTTAAAGGAATGAAAGGATAGAAGCAACTCTATTCCCAAAAGTTGAAACATTCCATGCGAAACATGTAGTTATATGATTTCGGTATCTCATACAAATACAATAATCAAATCTAATCTAACAAGAAAGGTTATGATTAAATCTAGAGGTTTGGTAGGTTATTTTGGGTTTCAATAGGTCCGACAGGGTCCGGGATTTGATCGGGTAAGGTCCGGGATTAGTTTTAGTTGATTAAGAGGCTTGCTCTTCAAAAGGAATGAAATGACATAGAGACTAATATTAGTCATGTGAGCGATGGCAATATGGAGGTGAAACCGATGACAGCTTAGGTAATGGCGGCGTCGGTAGGGGCAATTGACAATAATTTGATAAAAGTGGTTTTCGTGCTTCTCTTTGATTGCATAAACCGTGAGAAGGGTGGGATTATATTTTTAATATTAGTGATAAGAATCAGGGATATAGAGGGGGAAGTCATGGAAGGAAGAAAGGCTATAGGTGGTTGGGTTTGTAGATTGGTGAGGATGTGGAGATAAAATAATACATGTAGAAATAAAGTATAATGAAAGAGGTGAGGACACTATACTTTAAGCAAGAAAAACATGATTGAAATCATGTATACTTACATACATTTATAGATATGGTAGGTAAAGGTGGAGGGTAGTTGATTTGTGAAGAGATTCTAGAGTCGGTGCGCAATACTCTCGTAAATTTCCCATGAGTATTCCAAAGTTGTGCAAGAGGAGAACCAGATGCTTGCTTGGGCCTATGGTTGACTATTTTGTGTCGTTTAGATGCTAAGAGGATTTGGATTCACACTTGAATGTAATATTTCTCCCAAAATTGAAAATGACCAACCCGGCTAAAAGGTTGAAATATTTTTCATATAAGTAACCGATGGTAGTTACTTGATTAGTGTCGGTCGAGGGATAACCAACATCGGTTAAGGTGGGTAAGTCTAGGTTTACCAAAAATAGGCAAATCTTTACTATTTTTGGTGTGATTTTGATTGCCAATTTAGGTCTCAAGTGAGGGTTGACACTTAGATAAGTGGGAGTGTTGTTGGAGAAGGAATAGGAATTTAATTTTAGGGTTAGACTAAGTCCCAGTTGGTTGGGATAAGTAAGGACCTAGTCTTAATTAATTAATAGGCTAGGAATAAGTCCATGGTGAGGTGTCTAGGTGATGTGTAAATTAACTTAATTAAATTAATTAATAATGTGAGGATGAACATTAATTCAATTATAAGTAATTAAATTAATATGAATGCGAGGTAAGGGGTCATGGTTAGGTGAATACATTACGTTAATTAATTAAAGGGGACCAAGGGGAGTGTGACCCAAATTTGGTGTGTACATTTTTTCCTTTTTATCGCGTAGCTTGTATTAGTAAGCGATGATGAAAAGATAGGAAGTCAGTGTCCTACGTATGAGCATAGAATAGGTTTCCCAAGTATTGATGAAAGTGATCTCACTCAAACCAGGGAACTAATGAGGTAGAAAATAGAGTTAGTGAATGGTTTGATAAGTAGGTTGTGAATAAAAATAAGGGTGGATGGGTTGTAGGTAAGGGGAATGGTCGGGCGGGTAATAGGTAATGATTAGGTTAGGTAATAGGTAATGGAAATCAAATGCACACATACGTTAAGATTGTGATAAGGTACCAAGTTCAAGAGCTTAGAAAATCTACTTCATCAAATGTCGATATGTTTATCCAAACGAGGTTTAAGTGGTCCAAGTATCCAAGGTATATGATATGGTCCTAAATCACAACTAATCAAGGTGTAGGAATAGGTACTGGGTTTTATTCTAGGGCACCAAAGATTTCGTCAGGATAAACATCATGACATTAGGTAAGATAAGTTCATTAGACTGAACAACATTGGTAACAACATCACAAGTTATAGCAAGTACACAAATTCGAATGTCACAAAAGGAAATTTAGGTCAGGGTATGTAGGTTATGGCATAGATAAGGTCGAGGTATAGTTAAACAACATATCCCTAAGCACAAGTAAGGAAATGTATAGGTAATATCGGCTTAGGGGTGAGTTTTTAATAGGTGATGCTAAGGGGAAATGGTGCAAAAAGACATTTTTTGGGGAAAAATAGACATTTTGAGGCCATATGGTTAATTAAGGTAATCGATGTCGGTTAGGGGTTAACCGATATTGGTTGACTAGGGCACAACTTGAATGACGACGCTTATGTCGATTTGGGGCTAAAAAAAAAAATAAAAATTATATGGATTCATTTGTTGATTGTCAGTTATAGAAAATGACAAGCGAGAGGTGTGAAAGTGGAAAATGATAATGCCAAGTTGTGAGTGAAGTCAACATTTTGCGAGGAGGTGATTGGCATCCAATAAACAGGCCCACAAGATCGAGTTAATCCATTTGATTGGTTATCTATGGAGGAGTGAATTCGTGGCCATGACGGAGTCGAGAGAGGGAGAAGGAGGACCACCGGTGCAGAGACTTGAGGTACCACCAAGGAGATGACACCGAGTAGAGGTAGGAATCAATCCTCATGCCCTATTTGTGGTTGAAAATATTTATTTAATTTAGGTAAAATGAATGAATTTGGGGGAAAAGTTTTGTTTTAAAAATATGGGTGAAAATGGGTGAAATTAAGGTGGGGAGGGGAAAATATAGGTTAAATAGGTTGGGAAATGAATGTAGGTTGAATTTTGGTGGGGTAGGATAGGTTTTTAGTGGGGTTTGGTCATTTTTTGAAATGGGAGGGCATGGGGTTTTATTTTATCACCGAAACAGAGCTGACTGACCAACGTTGGTTTGGTTTACCAGCATCGGTCGGTTAAAGGGTAGCCGACACTGGTCAAGGTGACCAGTATTGGTCATGGCGACCGATGTCGGTCAGTGTAAAAAGTAACTGGGCTTAAAAAAGAGTTAGTTGGGAAAGTGAAAAAAAGGTAAGGTAGGGGTAGGTGAAGACTAATGTAGGCAGAAGAGGGAAAAGTGAGTGTAGGTAGGGCACGATTGTGTAGGTGTGTGATAGGTAAGTAGGTGAAATGATTGATGATAGTGGGTAAGTATCAGAATGGAGACAATAGGGTTTTAGGTGAAATAGGTAAAGGGTAGGTATGGAAACTAGGTGAAGGGTAGGTATGATTGATGGTTTTAGGTATGATTTGGTAAAAAATGGCTAAGTATGAGGTCAGTTGAGGTTTGAGGAATAGGTGATGTGAGAAGTTATTTACTTAACAGTGAGTGGTTTGGTTGATGCGGGCAAGAGATCAGATGAATATGAGAGACAAAGTACTACCTCTATTGGTATAGATGTGTTCTAGCATGACAACTAAGGAGTGGGAGTGCATATCAGATGTGGGAGTTAGTTCAATCACGTGCTATAGGTGTATAGGATGAGATCCTAGCTTGATGCTCACTCTCATCACCAGATGGGACTCCATGACCAATACCTTCCATTTACCGACTAGCAAGATGACCATCACAATGGAGGACATATATAGGATGCTGCAACTTCATATTGTTGGAGAGTCGGTGTATTCGATTTCAAGTGAGGCATCGGTGGAGCCAATAGTGGTGGTATTTTGTGAGGCAATGGGCATGGTGATTTATCATAGTGCGAGTCTAAATTATGGGGATATGTATGCGATATATCCACATAAGACCAGGCTATCTGTTCTCATGATGGTGCCAGTAGGCTATTTTTCTCTCCCAAATTTTGAGGGTGGGAGATTTCCATGAGAACTAATGGGGGTGTTATAGGACATGGTCAAGGATCGGGTTTTCTTTTCTTGGGCACTAGATTTTCTAGTCCAATTTTATAAGGAGATATGGGCCTATGGTAGGTTAAGGAGGTTTGGTATATGTTGTACATTCTTGTTACACTCTTGGGCATATGAGAACATTACGTATGCACCTAGTTTGGTTACCATGATAGGAATGGTTTGGGGGTGGTTTATACAGAGTGGGTTTCATGAGATGGGTACTAGTCGGGCATAACCGAGAGTGGCCAGGGCCACATATGATGTTATATGCTACATGTGGTTGTTAGAGGGCCTATCAGTGGTGGATATCATATAGCGGACATATGTTGATTTTCCTTCATATAGAGGCATGGATGAGGAGTTAGAGGAGCTTAAATTATTATGGTGGATACATGGGTGGCGTGTTGGGGAGCACGATATGATACCCATGGATAGGGTCAAATGGTAGTTTGGACTATAGTAGGATGTGCCCCACCTTTCCCACAATACCATAGAGATGACGTGGAGAGACCCATGTCTCCACTACATTTGAGTGTTCCCATATGGAAGGAAGAGCAGGTGTTAGATAGATGGATTGATGATGTAGGCATCATTGATGGATATAGGAAGTGGTGGGTGGCACACATAAGGGCGCACCATCGAGGCTAGGGAATCCTGATTTAGCGACAATCATAGTGTAGAGGGATACATTACGGGGTAGGTAGCTTCCCTACAGGAACATATTACGGGGTTATAGGGACGGGTGGTTGGGTCACGAGCACGGGGGGCGACCCTATAGGCCTAGTAGTAGCACAAGCACGAGTTCTTTGCGTAAAGGTGGAGATGGGGATGGATGGTAGGTATTCACCTTATAGGCATAGGTGGCTAGATTATAGGATAATTTCCCACAAGATGAGGGCATAAGTTGTATCCCTACAAGACTAAGTAGCTATATAGGTACCGCACGAGACATAGGAATAGGGTCCCATACTATAGGCACTTACACTAGGACATGGTACACTCTTGGTCAAGTAGAGTTCACAAGGGTCGAGTTAGGATGATGGAACCACCACATACCATATCCATGATGAGTTTTAAGGATTCGATTAATGAGGCTTGCTATTATCATGAGTATTTAGCCACCGTAGGGATTGATGTGCCTTCATATGCCGAGTACCAATCTCAAGAGAGTAGCTAGTGAGTGAGACTAGATCCAAGACTCATATTTCGGGTAACATAGGGGGTCATCAACCCCGAGATATAGGGTCATGGTAACGTTACTAGCTCTCGGAGACCGGGCCTGTTAGAGGGCCGGGAGGAGGACGCGGAGGTCGGGTAGGGACCAAAAGAGGGTGGGGAGATGTTAACATGGTGTTTGACTAGTAGGGAGGAGGATATAAGTGAGACCATAAAAGAGGCCATTAGATGGGAGTGATTGGTCATTGTATTTGATATTGTACCATTATTATGATTTTTGATATATATATCAGCCTGTATGTGGAATATGTGAGATTTTGCATGAGATTTTTAAGATACTTATATTTATGTATATCTATGTATATATGTATTGATACAAAAACACTCCCATTATATAGTTGATGATGTTTACTGGATGGATGATGTACTTTCTTTAATTGTCATTGTTATTGTGTATCATGGAAACTAGTTGAGTTAGGCATGATTGAGTTGAGGTCATATAGGCATGGTGGAGTCAGGTATAGGCATGGTTGATTCAAGGTCATAGACATGATGGAGTTAGGTATAAACATTGTTGAGTCAAGGTTTTTGTGTTTGATTTAATTTCCAAGTTATTGGTATTATGGAAAATAAATGATGATGTATATGTATGTTGTGGTTTAAATTTCCAAGTATTTGATATCATGGAAATGCTAAATGATTGATGTATGATATGGTTGATGTTATAAAATGGTAGGTATGTATGTTTTTATGATAGATTAATTTCCCAGTTTTGTGTAAAATGGAAATTAACTAGGGTCAAATGTGAATAAAAAGGGGGAAATTGGTTAAGGGAAAAAGTGGCTGAGCTAACCTCCAAGGGCCCCATGCCCTCGAGTGCTACCTACATAGCCCCAGTGAAAAGGGGCCTCAGGCCGATGTAGTTCTCCCATAAGTTAGTGAAGAATATGATAATGGAGATGAATGGGTCGGTTTAGGCATGATTGAGTCTAGGTCATTTAGGCATGGTTGAATTTAGGTTAGTTAGGGATGGTGGAGTTTAGGTCATAAGAATGGTTAATTCTAGGTCATTTAGGCATTTTTGAGTATAGGTCGATTAGTCATGGTTGAGTTTTGGTCATTTAGGCATGGTTGATTTTAGGTCATAGGAATGGTTGAGTCTAAGTTGAATAGATATGGGTGATGTTGGTGGAAGAGGTATTCCTATAATGTAGGTGTCAAAGGTTTGGTCTTGTGAAGGAGGAGTAGTAAGTAAGAAAAGAGGTAAATGGTAAGAGGATACACAAAGTTTCCTAAGTGGTAAGAACCATTACGACTCTATCATACGAAAGATTGGCTTATGAACATAAAACCCTAAAATTCGTTGCATGATTGAATTTTCTAAGGGTGAAGAAAGTCACATGATCACGAAATGTATCATTTGCAACACATCTCCCGAGTAGGAAGAATATTATAAAATAAAGGTGGTGAGGTGAAAGAGGTTGTTTTAGCATAACCTGGTGTGAGACAACATGCCTCTTTGGCAAGATACCCAAGATCAAAATAGGTGAGTCCATGACAAAAAAGTTATCTTTTTTTTTTTTTTTTTTTATATAGACCGATCATTGTGGGAATTCTATGTGTGATGGATAGAATATTTCTTTGAGGTCTTTGTGAAGCTAATCGATTTAGTAAGATTAAAAATATTTTAATTTTATTTTTGTAGGAATAGTATTCTTTTTGTGATAGACTATGTACAAAGTATGGGTAGCTTTATATAGTATTCCTTTGAGGGAGCCATGTATTTATAGTAGCAAGATAGAAAGATAGATGTCATTTTTGAGGGAGTCATATTTTTGCTATAAGTTTGACTCAAGGAGTTGAATTTAAAATTTTTTTATATTACTTTTGAATCATTTGTGGACTTTTAGGTTAGGGACAAGACTATAGAGAAGTATAGGCTTCTTTTATGAAGACAAAACCATAGCACATAGGGGTAGCTTTATGAAAGAGAGGTTTTAAGTGATGAACAAGCATGAGATTCCATCCTAAAAAGTATAAAAAGTATATATGATAATAATTCTATGAGTAGAGTCATGCAGGGTTCAGTTTAAGACACCTCTCGAAAATTGGAGGTGGAAAATACCTGGCGAATATCCCCGGAACCGGTTTAATAAAGGTGAATTTGTGATTTTCCGTAACTGAATTTTCACCAATTTTTTCGAGCCAGAGAGAATACATATTTTTATACATTGACACCTCTTTGATGTGCATCAACAAGAGCTCGCTGACATCATGTTGATGCATGTCAAGAGGAGTCATTGACATGTTTCAACAACCCTTTTTGACGCGGCGTCAATGGACCTTGTTAACACCCATCAATGACTCCTCTTGACACATGTCAACAAGGGCCATTGATGCATATCAAGAACCCTTATTGATGTGCATCATTTTCCCTTGTTGATGCATGTCAAGAGGAGTCATTGATGCTCGTCAATAAGGGCCATTGACGCACGTCAACAAGGGTTGTTGACGTGCATCAATAGCCCTTGTTGACACGCATCAACAAATCATTTTGATGTCGTCAATGGACCTTGTTGATGTGCATCGATTAATGTCATTGACCGTAGATTTTTCCTATAAATATCCTCCCGTCGGTCATTTTCACATTTACAATTTCCGGCTCTCAATTTTTTTTGTATACAGGAATTCAAAATTCTCAAAGACTCAAGCACAACTACAATGGTAAAATCAAGCAAGCTCAAGAAAAAAATCAAGAGTAAAATCAAGTCCTATCCACGGGCAAGATCATCTACAGAATCCTTTGTGCCCCCACATCTAGACTCATGCTTTTATAGATGACTTCCAAATACAAGGACTTAATCGATGCATGTGAGTTTAGTGGGCTCGTTAAGATGCCCCACTTCAAAATGTACCAAGATATTTTGAACTAGCTTATCTTATATTATAATATAGAGGATGGTTTGTTTTATGTTACTATGAATGATGGTCGATTGCTTCAATTCGATATCGACCCAATTGACATTCATTGGTTCACAGGCCTTCCATTCGAAATTTACTCTTTGTTACAATGAAGGAAACACTCACAAAGATGATAAGAAATATCTTGAATCGACATTTGGTTTCCATGTTGAATATAAGTATAATTCATTTGTAATTTTTTATTCATTTTTTGGTTGTGATACAATTTAATGTTTTATTAATTCCCATAATTTTTGGCATTTACAACTCATGTCAATAAATCTAGGCATGGTGTGGATATGCAAGCAATTTCACACCACTTTCTTACCGCAATGATTTTCTTTTTTTCAATCCAGAATAGTTTTGTAGGGTCGGAAAATAGATATACCAAATCAGCCATTGTATACATGGTTGCAACTATCGCAAAAACAAAAATTTGATTAGTGCACCTTTTTAGAAAAAAAAAAAGAACTAACATAAAGAATGCAAAGCTTTTAGAAAAACCTGTCATTTACTCCACAAACTATCTCCTTGGCCTTTATTATGAGGATCTTTTAAATTTTAAAGACAAACCAATTCCCACTTGCACTTTGACACAAGGTGTTGATGAAGTTGTCAATTCCATTTGAAGAACAACAGGTATAAACTATTAAGTTTGTATTTCGACATTACACTGTGCACAGGTATTAATAATTTACTATTTGAAGAGAATATTTATGGAATCCCTTCCCCAAAAAAATGTGTTATCAAGAGGAAGATGCCAACAACACGTTAAGGCTTTGGAAGATTCCCAATTTGAAATGGAAGCTCACTCCTCTCCGAACCCCCAATAGTTTGAATTCATTAAACGCCAAAGAAGTAATACCTTTTCATGTATTATTTACAAATTCCAAATTTGTATTTTCATTTTCCAATTTAAATTTTACCCAATTGAATTGACATACAATTCAATGTTGATGACATTGCAGGGACTTTGGACCATACGCGTGTTTTGGAAACTCAACCATCTTCCCCAACTCACTTAGTACAATTGTATGCATTTGTATCTTCTCAACAACCACCAATTACTACTCCAACATGACCACCCTTAGCACTGCGACAAGCTACCCCTCAACAACAAGGTACAAGTTTTGAATACTACTTCATTTAATTTCATAGTTTTTGCATTGTTTTCTAGTTTTTCATATGTTTTTCTTGAACTTTTTAGCACATTGTAGTCCTCCTATTCAAACAGCGGCACCGCCTCCCTCTCAACCAATAATATTTAAAATTCCTACCATAGGATCAGGAAAAATAACATTGGTAAATGAATGACAATTTCTCCAGCCTTCCTAAATGACACTAAACATTGCCTCCTTTTGAATTCCAACCCTCTCACTTGGTGGCTTTCCCAAAGGCAATGGGCATATCGCTTTGAATAATATAAATTTAGATGAAGATTACTTGGGCATTAATAGAATGACTCAACTAGATTTTTCAATATCCATGAGATGATTCAAGGCCAAAGGTATACTTCAATTTCAACATACTTTACCATATTGAATTACATTTCACTTTAGATTTATTTTTCGAATCTTAATTAATTTATCACAAACAAGATCAGGCCACCCAAAGTCAAAAACAAGTAGTTGTTGATCAATCTGAAATCCCCATACCTCTCCAATGAGATTATCTTCATCATATACATATAGGTGAATAGTTGCTACCTTTTCCTTTGGATAATTTAATTGGTTATGATTGTCAATCCCATTTCGGTGAGTTTATTCTACCTCATAGTCAGCGACTCATAGAATGGGAGATAAGGGATAAAGTACTTATCAATGAGATTATTATTCGTTATGAAAATTATTGTCAAAGGGATAGTTTATACGTTGTAGTCTAGAATCAACCTCACGAAGATGGATTCCTTACTTACCCAAGTAAGAAGTGGGACTCACACATATAACAATAACTATAAAGACAAAATTTTTGATAAGACATTAAAAAATTGGAAAATATTAGTGCTAAGGCCCAAGCATATTTTAATAAATGGTCTAAGGACAAGGATCTGTAATAATTGTAAATGCCGAGAGAGATAGAGCAATCGTAAGTATTATAAATTTCAAACAATATTTTTGTTAATTTAAAGTTTTCTTGTTTTAGTAATATGTTGAGTTGACATTAATTTTTTTGTGCAAAATGAAATATGAAAATTTGAAGAGTCAAGCAAAGGTTTTCCAAGTTCACTTGAAACAAATAAGAACAGCTTTATCCAAATAAGCATTTGAAGGAAAATATTGTTTTGGTTAACAAACAAAATAATACACTCAAGTGGATAATTAAAGAGCATGGCTTTGACCTTGAAATATTATTCAAAGCTAAGGCAATAGTTGATCCAAATTTTTTGTCCCATGGAGATGTGACAAAGCAAGAAGAAAGAATTTTAAAAACTCTGGACAATGTTGGGGAAGATCTCAGAAGTTCTGGGGTTATTTATGTCATTGGGGAAAGTGGTACAACCACAAGCCAAGAAACCATTGGGGAAAGGAGCACAGGAGTTGAAATGGATACAGAAAAAGAGGGTTGAAAATTTTTATTATTGAGAGTAGAAACTTGAAATATTGAATTTTATTATCTGGATTTGATAACCTTTGAAAATTTGAAATACTATATAATCTTTAATTTTATAACTTCCTATATATTATGTATAGAATTTCTAGATTGTATATGGAGTTTATGTTTTCTGGTTTACTTGTAATGATGATTACATTAGATAGGGATGATAACGTATGTTTCTTGTTTACTTGGATTATCATGAATTGTATGTGGACGTAGATTTAGCTTCAAGCACGATAATTCTTCTTCTCTATACTTGTAATGATATGATCATGATGACATTAGAATGGATATAGATGATGATGAATGATGATAATGGATAATTGTTTTTAAAAATGGAATGTGTTAGGACAGAGACATTTCTTTAAATTTAAAATAGATAAATAATTGTTTTAATAATAATTGTAGTGTCAGGATTATGATAATGATATGATGATGATATGATATATATGGATGATGATGAATTTTATGTGGACGTAGATTTAGCTTCTAGCACGATCATGGATGACGAATTGTATAATGGATCATGGATTATGAATTGTATAATATGGAAAAATATTCCTCTGTAAAATTTGATTGTGTCATTTTATCCCACAAAGTTTAAAAAATATATCAAAGCATTTTGCAAATATAAAAAATAAATTAAACATAATTGTAAGAAATCAAGAAAGATGATATGATAGGGTTTAACTTACCTCTAGTGTTTTAGATGGCTATGAAATCATCACTGGTAATGTGCTAGATCTTTGTTTTAAGAAAACTCAACACGAGAAATGGATTAGTAGATAGATGGGTGAGTTTCCTAACATTGTCAGTCCCGAGAAGTACTAGCTTCCTCGATGGATGTCAACCCACGTTTTCAAAAAAAAAAAAAAATTTATATTTAAATAAATGTAAATATATATACCTGTAACATCTTTAATGATAACAAGAGCTGAAAAAAATTTAAAGTGACAAACAATAAGATTAAGGTGAAGAAGATACCTATTTAAAGTTGAAACAATCCATTATCAATAGCTTCTTCAAACTTGATGTTCTCTTCTGTAGAGTGTGACGATGTGCCACTTCCACTCTCAACATTAGGAAGAATTGTACTTATAGCTATATTATTCAAACCTCTTATTTCGCAAAGGGAATTCTAATGCGCAATTGCTTTCTTTTCGAAAGGAAAGGTTTCCATGGAGTATTGAGATACATAACACCTTAGGAAACTTTCCAGATTTTTATCCCACATGTTTCTTAGTTTTGATTTTATAAATGATAATGCACTGAAAAACCCTTTCGTCCTCCATAGACCCCAAAATCATTGTTTGGCATAACTCATATAATATGAAATATTCACTGATATCTTCTTGTAAGATAGAACTTTGATATATTCCTCGCCACAACCTTGTAATAGCACCACTTTTAGAAGGTTCATCTAAATTTTTATATTGGTTCCTCATTGTTGCAAAATTTGTTGATTGAAATTTTAATAAATCAGCATTCAGTATACCTTTGATTTCCATACCCTTGAACTCTGAAGTCTTTGCAAAATGTTCCATTATTGTACCCATGGATTTGAAAAATAATTTCTTACAAAGTCATTATGAACACCTTCAGTATTCCAAAAATTAGGATTCATCACACCCATGGCTTCAAGAATTTTATCTTTGGAGAAACATTCTTTAATTTATGATGATAAGGATTCTAAAATTTTTTAAGCTTTATTCTTGTTTCAACTATAACAGACTCAAAGAGATTATGTGTCACAAGAACATCTTCTCATTTTGATCCTGTAATATCTTGACATTTTTGAAAAATGTGCAGTGGTATGTCCCTCCCATTAATAGTGATGCAAACGTGATTGTGGATATTAAATCTCAAATAGTTACTTGGGATTTTAAGATCTAATAAATATTTCAAATTCTCAAAAATAGGTGTATCAAAACTATCTTGGGAACAAGAAGAGATATCAAGACTTTGAAATACCATTTTTCTCATCCATATAAAATTCACAATATAGATTAATCTCCCTATGCATGCTTCATTAGTGTATTGATCTCCCGTAACATTGGAAGAATACCAACTAATGTAAGCAATGTCTCCAAATCAATTAAACAGAGCAACACGTCCCTCACCCTATCAACTTCATGATGATATTTGTGCATGAAACCAACCAACGAAGGATACTCCTCATGAACTCTACATGTAGGTTCATACAAAGAGATCCATCTAGTCTCAACATCTTTCAGAAGTTTTTTTCCATTTGTAATTCCAATTACAAATTTCTGGAACTCAAGAAATCACTTTGGGATGCTTTCCATATAGGCATGAAGTTATCTAATAAGGTCTTCTAATTTAGCAACATTTTTGTGGTTGCTTACCATTTTATATGCTAAATTCATTTTGTGATCCATACAAAGGTGAATCGGTAGCATATATGGGGCCGTGTTGTTTGTAATATAAAACATAGCCCATTCAATGACCCCGCATGACAGATGCACCATCTTCTTCGATGCATACCAACTTTATAGCAATTTCATAATCAGTCATTCTAGCAATATCCTTCAAATGAGAAACAACTAGTTTATGTAGGTTTTGACATTCTTTGTTTTCAACCATTTTCATAACACCCAATGGATGAGGTGTCCTTATATGATTTTCTAAAGTATAGACGTGGATACATACCCATGCAGTGTTGTCGAATGTTGTCACTTCATCAATTGAAAGGGAGATAAACTTTGATTTTTTTACATTCTCTTTCAAATATTCCTTCTCTATCATCGAAAGGAATTTTTACATTTCCCATCCACTACTTTTAGACCAATGAAACTGAGGTACGTTCAACATTCCATTATATTGATACAAAACTTTGAAATTGAGGAAATATGAAATTGGTCTTCCTTTATTTAGTATGTGAAATAAAGTAGAGAATTGTATGAGTTTTGCATGTAGATTTGTTTGATTCATCTTACCAATTTATGATGTGATTGTTCCTCCCTTTTCCATGAGATGTTTGTGTTTTTTCTTCTCTGCCTCATAATCCATTGTGTATCTAACATGCATGCATTATTTTTTAGTTTTCCACATGTGTGTTTTGATTTTCTAGCCATCTACCCCCATTACAGTCAAATATTGTTTTCCACAATGTTTTTCTATAGTGTCCAGCTTCATTTTCATTTTTGTTGCTTTCCCAATTTCCACATACATATTGTACATGTACATTCAAATGGGATCTCTTCAGAATTAGATGATTGTATAGGTTTGATAAATAGAAATTTAGCTACCCAATCAAACTTGTATGACCTGCCAATGGTCCACATATTCTTGTTCATTTTCAATGTTTTACTTTTTTGAGTAGAATTTTGAGCAATATCACAATCACCTGGTTTCCTCTTTCGTGAACCGGAATTTGAATTTTATTTATGTGTTCCATTTTGCTGAGTATTTGTATGTGTGATATCTTGATGCACTTCTGGTTGCACCCCAATAGGAAGAATATCTTCAAGATCTGGCATATTATCATAGGTTTCATTTGTTTGATATTGTGTAGAATGCATGTCCACCTCAATAATACCTTCCACACAGTCAGTATTTTGATTCTTTCTAGTGGTAGCTATATGGTTGTTGGTAGTTTCAATATATGTATTAGTAGAGTTTCCAAAATACTTGAACAAGGACTTCTGAGATTTCTTAGTTACTTTTAGGGTCTTCACATTCTTAGGACTAACACCTTCCATTATTCTGAACAGAGTCCTGCATCAACAAAAGAACCAAGTAGCGACTCAAATGAGTCACAAAATTACCGTCGCATGTCAACCATGGTAATCCCTGTCACACATCAACAAGGCATCAAATGTCTCTATTACATGTCACCAAGGAGTCAAATGGTTCTATTACACATCTACTTTTTCCCTATCACGCGTCAATCGCTTACACCCTCGCCACATGCCAACTCTCTTTATCGCGTGTCAATAAGGCATCACTATCTCTATCACACGTCAAATCTATTCCTCTCATGCATCAACATCTTACCCCCTTATCACACGTCTACAATATCTCCTTGTCACACATCTGCGCAATACCTCTTTGTCTCACATCAACTTTATCCTCACTGCACACCTCATTTTTAACTTTAGAACAAGTGAATTTTTTTTTTGATAATTGCATACTGGTTCTAAATACATAATTTAGAACTCACAATTCAAATAACCATTCATATAATAAGCAACCATATGCAGCTGTAATGACTCGGAGTACTTCCGATCTATTCATTCCATGACTCGGTAATCTACCGATCTATTCATGAGTAATAAGAGTCGGTGTTTTTATTTAACACATCACTCTTGCGGTTCTCTTCCCTAATCTGGGAATTCAGAATGCTCTGTCCAAGGAATCTAACTGAATAACTGTTACCATTATCCATCGGCATCTCATCCCTTAGACTAGGTGAATCAGGACAACGCAATCAGCAGCTTGCGATACTTTGGCCAAAGATTTGAAACATACTGTTCATGTCTCGTATTCCTTAACGGCATACTCGTCAATCTGGAATACGTCCTTCACCCCATTCATATGTTATATAGAATGTCTTATACTGATTATTGTCAGTCCTTCCTTCCACTACTGAATCACCCGGAGGCAGATTAACAAGGTGATAATGTTATATGGATACCCACGAGGGTTAGGGATATGATGACATACTGGTTCAACCTTGCAGTTCAACCAGTGTGTCATGACACCCCAAATCTCCGAGGCAGTCATATAACATGACCACGTTCTTAATCGGTCCCAGGGTAACTCGTGCGAAATCAAGTGTAAATCTCAACGATCAATGCAAGGGGTGTCGCCATAAGTCACCTGCATTGTTGTAACTTCGAGAAGATCCTAATCTTCTCGGAGGTACAACCCTGCAGTCGACCTTATGTCGTCATCCTTTAAATCCGCCTCGAGAAGATCTACCCGAAAACAAGCGTTACGCACTAAAGATTAAATTACTTCTTAAGACTTTTCCCTAAGGTTAGCCATTTCCAATCCCTGGATTCATTTTCTTAAGGCGACCCTCCTCCATTAATCTCATTACTTGGTAGAGGTATTAAGGTCTAGCTTCTATCAAGGAGTCATTAGAATACGTCTGATTCTAAACAACAGATTCAGACAATATCTCATAACCTATGCTTGAGATTGCCACCTGAATTCCATTGATTGCCTACCAGTTCTCTTAACTGAATTTATATCATACTTTTTAGTTTAAAGATATAAATGATTTAGAATCCAATTTACTATTGTCCTGTTATACTTAGGACTAGGGATTAGTAATTCAATCCAACTTGTTTAGCGTTATCTTTTAGGCTCAAATTTAACCTATCCTCTAGAGAGACAATATTTAAATTACAATATTGCATTATCCAGATCAAATTAGAACTACTAAATACTCATAAGAATTTAGTCTAATTACTTACAAGCTTTCATTGTCAATCACAAAAGCATCCATATTATGCAAAGATAACTATGCCTCTTCGTTACGTAAACCGAAGAAGTTCATCATTCATAATTTAATACAACACATAAGTATCAAACGCTTATTTTCATTCCTTTTGAAACTCGTACAATTACATTTATGCAACAGCATACTTGATATAATGCTAACGGAAAAGAAACATCTTTTCACATATAGTACATCCATAAAATCAAGCTGTAATTCATAATAAATCAAATAAACTATCTGATCGGACTGCCAGATCTGCATTGTATTTACCTCTTACGGCAACCATCTGCAAAAATAGTCAACATGAGTCGATTCATGGCCAGGCATGATAAGCACTAACTTTTAAAACAATTGCAATCCATCAATTGTTTCCATTAAACACCCTGTTTAAATGAGATCAAATATCCAAAAAGAAAACATATTCAGGCTATGTCCTTGTAATACTAAATGATTACAAACATGTAACTCTATCATTGTTACAGAATAGTCTTAAACACTTTCTAATATTTCATCAAATATTAAGAAACAAGAACGAATGCAGATGAACAATCATTGAATCCAAATCCGACCTTTGGTCGATTGTTGCATCTTCCAAAAGGAAATAACATAACAATTTGGTCTCCTACCAAAACGTTACCAAATTAATTTCCTACTGATAGTTCATTATCAATAATATAAAATAAAGGAAGAGAAAGAATCAATCCATTCTTACTTCCCTTTTTACATAAGTTCATCACTGTACTGCCTTCACTTATGAGAACAGTCATCCAGTATATAAATGAACAAGTTAGACAGGCCGAAATCAAGATCACTGTTCTAAATCACGAAAATAGAAACCCAGCAAATCTCTTGTACAGCAACTAACACATCAACTATCCATAAATCAGTCTGATGTCCAAAACTAGTTTCACCTAAACACAGTAAGGCTTTCGAACCAAGTTCGAAAGCAAGAGCTTCAAGCGTATTGCTGTAACCAACAACTCTATAACATTAAGCCTTTTAAGGTTTCCGAGAAACTATGCTATGGTGACCACACATTGATTCCAATTCATGATCAGTCAGTCGAATTGAACAAACAGAAAGGAACTTAGCATACTTATACTTTCTCAGTTTATCGGACTGAACAAACGGAAAGGAACACCATCAATCGATCCCTACCTGGTGCATGCAAATCCCTAGTGCAACTCACCCAAACAGGGCCAGAACACGAAAACAGTCATCAATGACGCATATAAAAATCAGACAAACAATCAAGCTCTTATTTCAACCAAGAAACCCGACTGTACTCTGCCAATAATTTAGCACAAATAGAACAGGTTGAATATGTAGTTGCTCACCTAAGGAATCTGTACCACCAAAGCAACATGCAACACAAAGTACTCCAAGAAAATACAGAGGTCTTCAGTACAGATTTTCCCTTCAAGTCACTGGATCAACACTTAACAACTGTATATACACATTTTAACTTGAACAGTGACCAAAATAGAAATAGAACATTGAAACGTCTCCTCACAGTCGTTCAGAATTCAATCCTAATAAATCCACTAATTCACACTACATACTGATAACGGATTTGCGCCCATAATCACAAACCCAACAACAGTATAAAAATAGAATTAATTGATAAATCCTTCCATGCCATTCAAGACAAACATTCCGAATGAAACAAGTATAAGCAAATCAATATACTCATTCCAAAACAATGAAATAAACTGAGCTGCTTCGAAACCTTCGAACAATTTTCGCAAGGAAAGGCAATACATCCACAAAAAGTCAATACTCAGTATTTACTACAATAACAGTAGCCACAAAACCTGTCTTTTCCACAAGGCTTCCACGACCATATAATAACAAAACTCAAGATGAATCTACATTCACAACAGTAGATTACTGTAAACGATTCAATCATGAAATCCACTGAGTCGTTAAAGACTATGGTAACTCATCAGTTGCCTATTCCAAGCCAGAAATTAGAAAACAATGAAACCCATAAAGTATCATTAATCGCTGTTAACAAAACCATGACAGAGCTTCGAAAATCTTCAAATGCACAGAACAATCAAATGGTACACCAGTATCATTCCCTACTGTCTCACAACAGCATTGACGATCGAAAGTCGACAGCAAAACAGTGATCTATACCCTTCACAAGTATATTCGACGGGCTCTCGCCAAACAGGCCGAGCATTCAAACCTTTATAAATATAAATCTCTCATATTTAAACCAGAAGGAATACACAACAAACAGAGTTGAAGTTCGATTTCAACAAACACCCAACAAGCGGAAATTGCCAAAAATCGAACCAGAAGAGATACAGAGCCAAAATCAACTAAATCTTCATAGGAAAATTTATCTAATCTTCACAAACAAATGAACAGAGTTGTTTTAATGAAGACATTTGAAAGACAGCAAAATATTTAAAGGATAGGGCCTAACATGCCTGTATTTTGATCGAATTTCCGAAGAAGACAACAGGAAGAGCTCAAACTTCCTTTTCTTTTTCCCAAATACAGCGACCAACAAAATTTCGCTGTCCCGTTTACAATATATCCTCCATGGCAGAGAAAAGAGCCAGAGAAATTCATTCTCGCCATGCAACTCAAAGAGAACTGGTGCGAAGAACCAGTAAACTAGCAGAGAGAGAGAGAGTAGACCGAAAATCGCGATACACCAAACAAACCTTCCAACTTCTCGTTTGCATGCCGTTTCGCGAGCTCCGGGCTCGACTCCCTAAACAATAAATGCCATTAAACCAATTTTCCCGCCTAATCTCTACTCCCACCGACCGCCAAAATTGGCGACAGTCCATCAAAATCTCAAGTTCATTTCAAAACTTAGTAATTGCCAAGTCTGCCAAGGTTAACCGCCGCTTTAAGCCTCATCATCTGCTGTCCCTCATCCTTATCCTTCCCATTTATTGCCATAGAGAATAGCGCCCATGGTTCGCCACCCTTCAAAGGCCCCTTCTCATAAACTCTTAGTTAGCTAGGTTAGTATCTTAGGTTAGAGTTTTAGGGTAAGAACCATGCTAACCATTTTGCACTTAGTTATTATTTTAGGATCATAACACATAGCCTAGGTCTAGGTTAGACTAACAATAATCTAACCCCTAGGTTAGGTTATTGTTTTAGGTTACTAACCCTTAGTAATTCAGTTTGGTCCTTCTCCTGAAAACTCGGAGAGACCTGCATCATACTTTCTAGAACAGAGTCACTCCTGTTCTTATTACAGAATTGTATGTCAATGAATTATTACCTGGTCTTTAATCGAGACCTTCCAGATATACCAGATATCGGGAACCGTTTCATTTCTCAAGATCTGCCTGAGTCATACTCCTGACCAGCTTACCAAATGCTTCCATACCTTGCAACCTGTTCAAGGTTCGTGATCTAATTTTATCACTTCACAAAATTAAAGCATTACTTGGATCAATTCCTTTGGTCCAAGTCTAGATATTATTGATGAATACCTGTATAATTCATTAAAGTGATCGATTAATATTCGATCACAAGATGAAATAAATAAAAGAGTCTATTAATATTTTGACTCGAGTCAAGATCTGTGCAATCTGCAAAAATTTAATACATATCAAGCATGATTTCCGAATCGAGGTACACAATCCATTTACTAGAAATCACATATCAACACTTGAATGCTTAGGAGAAAGTAACAACGATTCGGGGTGTTACATGCTTCCCTCTAAAAGGATTCATCGTCCCGATGAATTACATAATAACTTGACCTTCCGGTCAATCAATTTATTAGTACACAAACAATGTGTTTACTTCCATATTTAATAGTTTGAAAATCAATGTCACCTCACTTTTATTCAACTTTGAATAAAGTGCACTTTCTATCGAGGCTTTCATAAATACTTAAAAACAATCGGTTCATAAAGTATTTCATCAGCAGATTTCATTACATTGTAAAAGAGAAGAAAAGCGTTTTCATCTCTTCGAGTTTTCCCAAGTTGCACTTTCTTATTAAAGCTGGTCCCACTTTGGACCTTACATTCTGAATATCACGATTCCTTAAATGCAATGTGGCGAGTTTCCAGCACTCTTGTGGGTTTAACCACGATTATTCTGAGTCTGGACTGCGAGAAATTCCAATTTAAAACATGTGACAGATCTGAAACGTATTTCTTAAGCAAAGAAATATGGAAAACATCATGCATACGAGATAGAGCGGGAGGCAATGCTAAGCGATAAGCTACGAGTTGATTATCTCGACAATTTCAAAAGGTCCCACGTATCGTGGTGACAACTTAGCAGCCTTGCCAAAAGTTATAGAACTCTTTACGGGTTTAACACGCGAGAAAAACCTTATCACCAAGCTCAAACTTTCTATCACCCGCAAGGTCGGCATAGCTCTTACATCTATCATTTGCTTCCTTTAATCGTTCACGAATCAGCTTAACTTGCTGTTCCATCTCTGTGAGAATCTCTGGTCCAATTACCACTCTATCCTCTACTTTGTCCCAACTTACGGGGGTTACGCACTTTCTTCCATAAAGTGCTTCAAAAGGTGCCATCTTAAGAGATGAGTGATAAGTGTTGTTGTATGCGAACTCAACCAATGGGAGATACTCTTCCCATTTATCTTTGTTGATCCATGCATACATTACGCAACATGTCCTCCACACTTGATTTACCCTCTCGGTTTGCCCATCCGTTTGGATGATATGCGAGAAGCGAAGTTTAGTTTCGTTCCTAGGGCTGCGTTAGCGTTTGCCAAAACCTTGGCGTCATTCTAGGATCCTGTCGAAAATAATCGGTTCGGGTACACCATGCAATCTGAAAATTTAGGTATGCGAACCTCTTGGCTAGCAACTTTGAGAATCATCCTTTAGATTTCCAGCGATGAAATGAGCTACCTTAGTTAGCTTATCTACAACTACCAGGATAACATCATGTTTATTCCTGGACATGGGTAGTCCTTGTACAAAATCCATGGTTATTACTTGCCATTTGTACTGCGGTATGCTATGAGGATACAACAATCCAGCAGGATGCATATGCTCTGCTTTCACCCGCTGACATTCCAGACAATGAGTCACAAAATTTATCACATCCTTTTTCATACCTTTCCAGAAGTATTGCTGTTTCAAATCAGCTAGCATTTTTGTGATACCCGGGTGCCCAGAGAAAGGTGAATTATGAAATTCAACTAACAACTTCTTTCTCAATTCATTCAGCATAGGTACATATACCCTATTTTCATAACGCAAGATTCCTTCATTATCCAGATGAAAACCTTCATACCTTTTATCTTTAGGTTACTGCGGCAATGTTTGCTTTCACTTCTTTGAAAATATGCATCTGATTCTGAGGCACTTTTTACCTCGTCTTTAAACTGAGTTCTCAACGTTATAAGAGCAGAAATGTGCCTCCTACGACTTAGAGCATCAGCTACTCTATTCTCCTTTCCTTTGATATAACTGATATCAAAGTCATATTGTGATAGAAATTCTAACCACCTTCTTTGTCTGGCATTCAAATTGGGCTGAGTAAATATATATTTCAGACCCAAGTGATCAGTTTTCAACTCAAAAGGTTTCCCTAGTAAGTAGTGTCTCCAGACTTGAAGTGCGTGAACAATGGCAGCAAGCTCCAGATCATGAGGGGCATAATTCAGCTCATGAATCTTAAGTTTTCTACTCTCATAAGCAATGACTTGATCATTTTGTAGCAAAACACCTCCAAGACCTTCCCCAGAAGCATCAGTTACCACTGTAAAATTTCCATTAGGGTCTGGTACAGCCAATATAGGTGCAGAAGTCAGCTGGTCTTTCAGACTTTTGAAAGCCGCTTCGCACTTGTCATTCCACATGAATTTCTTATCCTTCTTCTGCAATGAAGTTATTGGTGCAGCTACCTTAGAAAAATCCTTTACAAATTTTCTATAGTAACCAGCAAGACCCATGAAGCTTCTTACTTCATGCACATTCTTGGGTGCAGGCCACTCAGTTATTGCCACTATTTTTGAAGGATCTACAGCGATTCCTTCCTTGCTTATGACATGACCCAAATAGCGAACTTCAGAATCATAGAAAGAACATTTGGATAACTTACCATACAGCTTTCTCTTTCTCAGAATTCCCAATACTATCTTCAAATGCTCATTGTGCTCCTCAACGCTCTTAGAATAAATGAGAATATCGTCCAAGAATACAAGTACAAACTTGTCCAGGTATTCTTGAAAAATATTGTTCATTAAATTCATAAAGGCTGCAGGTGCATTAGTTAACCCAAAGGCTAGAACTGTGAATTCATAATGTCAGTACCTTGTTCGGAAAAATTTTTTTATGAATATCTTCCTCTTTAATCCTTAGCTGATGATAACCAGATCGAAGATCTATCTTAGAATAAACCGCTGCTCCACGCATTTGATCAAACAGATCATCGATCCTAGGAAGTGGGTATCGGTTCTTAATCGTTGCTTTGTTCAACATCCGATAATCAATACACAGTCTCAGAGTTCCATCCTTCTTTTTCACAAATATAACAGGTGCTCCCCAAGGTGAAACACTTGGTCTAATCAATCCCTTTGACAAAAGCTCTTGTAACTGAGCCTTTAGCTCGACTAACTCAATAGTAGTCATCCGATAAGGCGCCTTGGAAATAGGTTCCGTTCCAGGCTTGATTTCTATAGTAAAATCAAATTCTCTCTTGGGTGGTAACCCTGGTAATTCCTCAGGAAAAACATCCCTGAAACTTTGTAACAGTGGGATTTGCTTCATGAAATCACTATCTTCTTGAAGATTCGGATATCTTTCTTGCATAAAGGGTACATCCTTTATTCTTAGCCTTTTAAGTTGCATGTATGGTGACTTTCTAACTGTAATTTCTCGTTTCACACCTTGAATTTCTACTGATTCCAGCTGATCATCTAAACATTCTATGTTCTTTTCATAGCAATCTACCTTTGCTTTATGGTCAGCTAACCAATTAACACCGATGACAATGTCATACGATCCCAAAGGTGCAACATAGAGATCAACTTCCGTGGAAAAGTTAGGTAAGTCAAGGACCGCTCCAAAAAGACACATACTCACTGTATGAACAGAATTATTACCATACTGTACAGTCCAAGATTTATCCATTTTTCCAGCTTTTCTTTTAAGTTTAGAAGCTAGTTTGTTAGATATAAAACATTCGGTAGCTCTGTATCAAAAGAATAGTGCGGGTATGCCGAATAACTTACAGGAACTTCTATAGGTGTCACTTGCTTTTCGACTTGTTTGTCAGCTCTTTGCGGCATGTATCTTATCTTTGCTGATTACGATCATCCTTCTTGAAAGGGCACTTTTTGCGTAATGATCTTTACCACAAGTGTAGCAGACCTCCTACGAGTCCCTTCTTAGGCTCAAAGTTGCTTCCGGTTTTATAATTGTCACATTGCCCTCCATAGGACTTGACCATTATTATAATTTTTGCAAAATTATCCTTCACATTTCTGCGAGCTTATTTCTGCTTTGCCTTCTTATTGTTATCTCACGAAACTTACTCTTGTTCCCAAACTTTTTCCATGGTCCTTTTAAGGTGCAGAGAGAGGTTGAAGAAGGGTTTGCGATCTTCTTCGCACTTCCTCCTTATGAGCGAAAATAGCCTTCAATTTACTTTCTTGCCTTATAGCCTTTTCAACAACTCCTTCCATAGTGGTTGGGTGTGAACATCGACCTCTCCCCTATCACGAGTTGATCCATGATGAATTTCCGTATCTGAACTTTTAAATCGAGTTTGAGTGCTGCTGCGGTACATACTTGAGAAGTTTTGTAAACCGCTCCCAGAATTCAGTTACTGTTAACTTCCCTTGAGTCAAGTTCTGAAATTCTGTCATTTTCTGATCATAGAAAAGTTGTGGCAGCCAACGTTGCCTAAAATAGCCTTTAAATTGATCCCAAGTGATATTGGTCTCATCAATATTTAGTTCAGCTTTTCGGCTATCCCACCACGAAGATGCTTCGTGAGAAAGCTGATAGGCTCCCCATATTGCCTTGGTTTCTTCTGAGAAGTTCCTTATAGCAAAGTACTTCTCCATTTCGCTGAGCCAGTTCTCAGCTCCATCTCCTAATGTGGTGCCATCATACTTAGGTGGACTTATCCTTTTGATATCATTAGTGAGTTCTGCTGCCAATCTGGCCTTTTTATTTTCTGGTTGCACAGGTGCATTCACAGTATTAACATCAACACCCGTGTCGGGGTTGTCCTCAGGAGGTTGCTGATTATTATTATCAGCTTCTTCATCCTCCTCATTCCCCGTCACCTGCTGTTCAAGTACAGCCAAGCGATCTCTTGTGTCAGCGGGGCAGCGAGGATCTCATCCGATTTACGGGTTGTTGCCGCTCCTCCTTGGTGGAGCATTACTATGCGTTCCCCTTGTTCTAACCATTTTCTGTTACAAGAAAATTCAGGTTTTTATCAGATTATGGACTCAATAGGTCCAAGAGCTGCAACCTTCAGCTCTGATACCAAGATGTAACATCCTCATTTTTAACTTTAGAACAAGTGAATTTTTTTTTTTTTTTGATAATTGCATACTGGTTCTAAATACATAATTTAGAACTCACAATTCAAATAACCATTCATATAACAAGCAACCATATGCAGCTGTAATGACTCGGAGTACTTCCGATCTATTCATTCCATGACTCGGTAATCTACCGATCTATTCATGAGTAATAAGAGTCGGTGTTTTTATTTAACACATCACTCTTGCGGTTCTCTTCCCTAATCTGGGAATTCAGAATGCTCTGTCCAAGGAATCTAACTGAATAACTGTTACCATTATCCATCGGCATCTCATCCCTTAGACTAGGTGAATCAGGACAACGCAATCAGCAGCTTGCGATACTTTGGCCAAAGATTTGAAACATACTGTTCATGTCTCGTATTCCTTAACGGCATACTCGTCAATCTGGAATACGTCCTTCACCCCATTCATATGTTATATAGAATGTCTTATACGATTATTGTCAGTCCTTCCTTCCTGTTGAATCACCGGAGGCGGATTAACAAGGTGATAATGTTATATGGATACCCACGAGGTTAGGGATATGATGACATCTTGGTTCACCTTGCGGTTCAACCGGTGTGTCATGACACCCCAAATCTCGAGGCGGTCATATAACATGACCACGTTCTTAATCGGTCCCGGGGGTAACTAAATCTTGAAATCAAGTGTAAATCTCAGCGATCGATGCGAGGGTGTCGCCATAAGTCACTGCATTGTTGTAACTTCGAGAAGATCCTAATCTTCTCGGAGGTACAACCTTGCGATCGACCTTATGTCGTCATCCTTTAAATCCGCCTCGAGAAGATCTACAGAAAACAAGCGTTACGCACTAAAGATTAAATTACTTCTTAAGACTTTTCCCTAAGGTTAGCCATTTCCAATCCCTGGATTCATTTTCTTAAGGCGACCCTCCTCCATTAATCTCATTACTTGGTAGAGGTATTAAGGTCTAGCTTCTATCAAGGAGTCATTAGAATACGTCTGATTCTAAACAATAGATTCAGACAATATCTCATAACCTATGCTTGAGATTGCCACCTGAATTCCATTGATTGCCTACCAGTTCTCTTAACTGAATTTATATCATACTTTTTAGTTTAAAGATATAAATGATTTAGAATCCAATTTACTATTGTCCTGTTATACTTAGGACTAGGGATTAGTAATTCAATCCAACTTGTTTAGCGTTATCTTTTAGGCTCAAATTTAACCTATCCTCTAGAGAGACAATATTTAAATTACAATATTGCATTATCCAGATCAAATTAGAACTACTAAATACTCATAAGAATTTAGTCTAATTACTTACAAGCTTTCATTGTCAATCACAAAAGCATCCATATTATGCAAAGATAACTATGCCTCTTCGTTACGTAAACCGAAGAAGTTCATCATTCATAATTTAATACAACACATAAGTATCAAACGCTTATTTTCATTCCTTTTGAAACTCGTACAATTACATTTATGCAACAGCATACTTGATATAATGCTAACGGAAAAGAAACATCTTTTCACATATAGTACATCCATAAAATCAAGCTGTAATTCATAATAAATCAAATAAACTATCTGATCGGACTGCCAGATCTGCATTGTATTTACCTCTTACGGCAACCATCTGCAAAAATAGTCAACATGAGTCGATTCATAGGCCCAGCATGATAAGCACTAACTTTTAAAACAATTGCAATCCATCAATTGTTTCCATTAAACACCCTGTTTAAATGAGATCAAATATCCAAATAAGAAAACATATTCAGGCTATGTCCTTGTAATACTAAATGATTACAAACATGTAACTCTATCATTGTTACAGAATAGTCTTAAACACTTTCTAATATTTCATCAAATATTAAAGAAACAAGAACGAATGCATATAAACAATCATTGAATCCAAATCACGACACTGGTCAGATTGTTGCATCTTCCAAAAAGGAAATAACATAACAATTTGGTCTCCTACCAAAACGTTACCAAATTAATTTCCTACTGATAGTTCATTATCAATAATATAAAATAAAGGAAGAGAAAGAATCAATCCATTCTTACTTCCCTTTTTACATAAGTTCATCACTGTACTGCCTTCACTTATGAGAACAGTCATCCAGTATATAAATGAACAAGTTAGACAGGCCGAAATCAAGATCACTGTTCTAAATCACGAAAATAGAAACCCAGCAAATCTCTTGTACAGCAACTAACACATCAACTATCCATAAATCAGTCTGATGTCCAAAACTAGTTTCTCCTAAACACAGTAAGGCTTTCGAACCAAGTTCGAAAGCAAGAGCTTCAAGCGTATTGCTGTAATCAACAACTCTATAACATTAAGCCTTTTAAGGTTTCCGAGAAACTATGCTATGATGACCACACATTGATTCCAATTCATGTTCAGTCAATCGAACTGAACAAACAGAAAGGAACTTAGCATACTTATACTTTCTCAGTCTATCGGGCTGAACAAACGGAAAGGAACACCATCAATCGATCCCTACCTTGGTGCATGCAAATCCCTAGTGCAACTCACCCAAACAGGGCCAGAACACGAAAACAGTCATCAATGACGCATATAAAAATCAGACAAACAATCAAGCTCTTATTTCAACCAAGAAACCCGACTGTACTCTGCCAATAATTTAGCACAAATAGAACAGGTTGAATATGTAGTTGATCACCTAAGGAATCTGTACCACCAAAGCAACATGCAACACAAAGTACTCCAAGAAAATACAGAGGTCTTCAGTACAGATTTTCCCTTCAAGTCACTGGATCAACACTTAACAACTGTATATACACATTCTAACTTGAACAGTGACCAAAATAGAAATAGAACATTGAAACGTCTCCTCACAGTCGTTCGGAATTCAATCCTAATAAATCCACTAATTCACACTACATACTGATAACGGATTTGCGCCCATAATCACAAACCCAACAACAGTATAAAAATAGAATTAATTGATAAATCCTTCCATGCCATTCAAGACAAACATTCCGAATGAAACAAGTATAAGCAAATCAATATACTCATTCCAAAACAATGAAATAAACTGAACTGCTTCAAAACCTTCGAACAATTTTCGCAAGGAAAGGCAATACATCCACAAAAAGTCAATACTCAGTATTTACTACAATAACAGTAGCCACAAAACCTGTCTTTTCCACAAGGCTTCCACGACCATATAATAACAAAACTCAAGATGAATCTACATTCACAACAGTAGATTACTGTAAACGATTCAATCATGAAATCCACTGAGTCGTTAAAGACTATGGTAACTCATCAGTTGCCTATTCCAAGCCAGAAATTAGAAAACAATGAAACCCATAAAGTATCATTAATCGCTGTTAACAAAACCATGACAGAGCTTCGAAAATCTTCAAATGCACAGAACAATCAAATGGTACACGAGTATCATTCCCTCTTTGTCTCCTGGCAGGCATTGACGATCGAAAGTCGACAGCAAAACAGTGATCTATACCCTTCACAAGTATATTCGACGGGCTCTCGCCAAACAGGCCGAGCATTCAAACCTTTATAAATATAAATCTCTCATATTTAAACCAGAAGGAATACACAACAAACAGAGTTGAAGTTCGATTTCAACAAACACCCAACAAGCGGAAATTGCCAAAAATCGAACCAGAAGAGATACAGAGCCAAAATCAACTAAATCTTCATAGGAAAATTTATCTAATCTTCACAAACAAATGAACAGAGTTGTTTTAATGAAGACATTTGAAAGACAGCAAAATATTTAAAGGATAGGGCCTAACATGCCTGTATTTTGATCGAATTTCCGAAGAAGACCACAGGAAGAGCTCAAACTTCCTTTTCTTTTTCCCAAACACAGCGACCAACAAAATTTCGCTGTCCCGTTTACAATATATCCTCCATGGCAGAGAAAAGAGCCAGAGAAATTCATTCTCGCCATGCAACTCAAAGAGAACTGGTGCGAAGAACCAGTAAACTAGCAGAGAGAGAGAGAGTAGACCGAAAATCGCGATACACCAAACAAACCTTCCAACTTCTCGTTTGCATGCCGTTTCGCGAGCTCCGGGCTCAACTCCCTAAACAATAAATGCCATTAAACCAATTTTCCCGCCTAATCTCTACCCCCACCGACCGCCAAAATTGGCGACAGTCCATCCAAAAACTCAAGTTCACTTCCAGACTTAGTAATTGCCAAGTCTGCCAAGGTTAGCCGCCGCCTAAGCCTCCGCCATCTGCCTGTCCCTCATCCTTATCCTTCCCATTTATTGCCATAGAGAATAGCGCCCATGGTTCGCCACCCTTCAAAGGCCCCTTCTCATAAACTCTTAGTTAGCTAGGTTAGTATCTTAGGTTAGAGTTTTAGGGTAAGAACCATGCTAACCATTTTGCACTTAGTTATTATTTTAGGATCATAACACATAGCCTAGGTCTAGGTTAGACTAACAATAATCTAACCCCTAGGTTAGGTTATTGTTTTAGGTTACTAACCCTTAGTAATTCAGTTTGGTCCTTCTCCTGAAAACTCGGAGAGACCTGCATCATACTTTCTAGAAACGAGTCACTCTGTTCTTATTACAGTGTATGTCGATGAATTATTACACAGGTCTTTAATCGAGACCTTCCGGATATACCGGATATCGGGAACCGTTTCATTTCTCAAGATCTGCTGAGTCATACTCGACCCGACTTACCAAATGCTTCCATACCTTGCTGACTGTTCAGGTTCGTGATCTAATTTTATCACTTCACAAAATTAAAGCATTACTTGGATCAATTCCTTTGGTCCAAGTCTAGATATTATTGATGAATACTGTATAATTCATTCCGTGATCATTAATATTCGATCACAAGATGAAATAAATAAAAGAGTCTATTAATATTTTGACTCGATCAATCTGCTGTAATCTGCAAGAAATTTAATACATATCAAGCATGATTTCCGAATCGAGGTACACAATCCATTTACTAGAAATCACATATCAACACTTGAATGCTTAGAAGAAAAAATAAGCACCCGATCCATAGGCATGAGTAACAATATAGGGTCCAATCCAATTAGGAGAAACCTTGCCCAATTTACTTTTCTCCACTTTTGTTCTATATGTTGATTTTCCTTCGAATGAGGTCACCGACATGGAAGGTTCATTCTTGGACATGTTTATCATAGGCTTGTTTGATAGATTTTTAGTAGACTTGGAGGTGATTGAGAGAATTTAGATGATGTTCTTCTAATAACTCAAGTTGTGCCAAATGGTCCTTGAAAAATCATCATCGTTGAGCATATCTTTGAGTGAGATATGAAGAGATGGAATTTGTACTTCGAGAGGCAAGAAAAATTATGTACTATAGACCAAAGAGAAAGGTGTGGAAGTAGTTGAGGTGTGAATAATAGTGCGGTAAGCCCATAAGGAGAAAGGAATGTGCGTATGCCAATCCTTTCCAATATCGTCAACCACTTTCATAAGAATTTTGTTTAAGGTTTTGTTGGTTGATTCAGATTGGTCATTTATTTAAGGATAATAAGGTGAAGAAAAAATGATTTGAATGTCGAAGGTGTTATAGAGTTATAGTTATTAGGCACAAGTTCTGATCATCTCTATAGAAAAAATGAAGTTGGAATATGTGTCCCACATTGGAGGATTTTGCAACTATTTTTGAGCCTCGTGATTTGTCTTGAATTAAACACAATTTTCTTGTTGGAATGAATATAAAATTCAATTTTCAAGTTGTGATCTAGGAGTTGACTGACTGATAGTAGATTTTCGCTAACCAGGGGACATATAACACATCCGATAGTCTACGATTGTGTAAAATAAGGGGTAGAGAAATTTTCCCAATCCCCTAAACTATATATGAAGAATCATCACTCAACGAAACATGGTTTTTCACCGATGTGCCCCTTATTGAAATAAACCATTCTCTCGTGGTTGTTCATGTGTCGAGTGGCTCCCGAATCAACATACCGAAATCACTAGATGATGTGGAATTTTCACTTGATCGAGAAGTGTACAAGTAGTCTTCAGTATCTGAATGTTCTTCTTTCTCAACAATATTGCCTTACTAATGGGGTCTTCTTTTCTAGTTCTCCTTTTTCTTCCCTTTGTTATAGTTTGAATGTCCCTTGTGAGATTGTTTTTTTGAGGTCCACAGTTGCTTGATGAACCTTTCTTATAATTTTATACCAACAATCTTTCAATTCATGTCCTCTTTTGTAGATTGGACATTTCTTCTTCTATTGCTTATCCCCTTGTTGATTCTGATTTTGATATTGGGGTTTTTGATAGGAATTAGGTTTTCCTTTCCTTTTCCTTTCCATTTTTGATGAGAAGAAATTTCATGTTCCTCTTCATCATCCTTATTATATAGGGCTTCCTCTTGTTGCAGTAAATTTACCAACTTATCAAAACTCACTGTTATATTTGAAAAGTTTAGGGTTGTCACAAAAATGTGGTATGAAGAAGGGAAAATTCTCAAAAAAATGGGAAAGAGAGATTCTTCAGTGACCGCTTCTCCTAGGGCTAGAAGTGAATCCCTCAACTCTGTAACTCTTATCAAGAAAGATTCAACTTTCTTAGTTTGCTTAAACTTCAGTGTGTGTAATCGACTTGGCAAATTTAGAAAGACATTCTTGTTTTTGGCCTCATATACTGTGTTTAACTTATCCCACACTTATTTGGCTGTTTTTTCATCTTAAATGTGGGGTTTCACATCATTGGACACTCTAAAAAAGATTATTAGCTTGGCCTTCGATATGATCTATTAAATTTTTGATGTTGTGTTTTATCAGTAGTTGATCTGGTTAGAGTACCATTCACAACAAGCCATATCTCTTCAGACTCAAGTTGTGTCTTGATTTTTGTCTTCCATACATCATAGTTGTTTTCTTTGAGTAGTTGTGAATCTGAAAGAAAGAATTTGTGGGCATTGGTGCCCATTTTACAGAATTCACTGATAGGGTTAGGCTCTTATCACTCTAGGTATAAGGTCTCCCAATCTATATACCGTCATTCGATATACCAAACCTTTCTATATACGTTCCCTTTTGATATACCGATCGGTATTTGGAATAAACTGTCCCTTTCGATATACCTAGTGGTACATGAAAGATGCATTAATGTACATGAAATAATTTAATACGTGGTACCAAGATAGTATTGAAAGGTGTTCATGCAATTATTGCATCGGCTCAAAGAAATATACTCATACGCATGTGTAACTTCACTATATACTTGGATAATTTCTCAGTATGGATTTGTGTCATGTAATCATTCACAGATGGATGGGAAGGCTCATAGTGTGTGCACTATGTTCTTATTACTCCTTGTCAATTTAAAGGGTCGATGTTGTTGTAGCTATATTAGGTGTTAAGTGCACTAGTAGTCATGACACTTTACTCAGTAAACATTTGCCAAAGGCACTATTTATACTTGAATATTTTGAATGATATTTAGGATCCCGTGAGTGTTTTAGAACCAAATTTAACTTCTTTTTTTTTTAAATTCTCTCACGTTTCTAAGAAATTACAATATTTTTGGTTGACTATGGAAACATGGAAATTAGTATAATACATCAAGTATATAATTACTTTCAAAAATTTGAAAAAAAAATTGCACGCATTTTTTTGGGCCCCAGTGACCTCTAGAGCCTAAAACGACTTTGTGAGTAAAAAACCATAAAAGTTTTTGCTTAAAATGGATTTTTCTAGTACCCCCACTTTTGTAAATGTTGTTTGGAATAAAAATTAGGCCTATTAGGAGAAAAATAAATTTTCCCTATATTAGGTTTTTCTCGCTAAAAGTTTAGGAGCCTATTTAGTCATAACTAGAGGTTTAATTACCTCTAATTTTTAGCAGGTTCACCAATTTTTCCTCCAAATGTCAATGGTTTAAAATTTTGTGTTAGGAGTGGGGGTTAAACCCTTACCTTCTATCCCCAAATCATTTTCAATTACCAACTCGGCTCTTACCGAGCGCTTAGGTAATAATTCAAAGCAATTTGTATTTAATTTAAAATCAACATCTACTCACCTTTGGAAAGAACAACCTTTGACAGTGGACTTGGATTAATAATGGAGTCCTTGTGGAAGAGATGGAGCTCCATGTTTCACTAGAAGAGGAGAAAGGCGGTTAGGGTTTTCGCTCCAAGCGGATCGGATTTCCTTATGCTTTTGAACACTTTTCTTTCTCTACGCCTTTTCTTTTATTTCTTCAACATTTTTCTCCTTTTTTAACACACATGTATTGTTAAAGGCCCTTTCCTTGGATGATTTGTTTGTTGATTTTAGTTTATAGTCATTTTATATTTTTGGTTGTGTGAAGGGTTTGTGGAGGCTAGATCCGCTTAGATTGTGACTTAGTTGTTGATGCAACACAATGCAAGTCTACTAGTTTTCCATAGTTTGATGGAAATCAGCCGCATAATTATTAATACCTTTTTGGCTTGTGTGGATGTTTCCTAATGTAAATTGGTCTATAAGGATGGTTCAATTTGTATTGCAGTGGCTCGGCCGATGAAGAAAGGCTCCTGTTCCAAAACAATTCATTTCTTGAGTGAAAGTAAATCCCGCTGATGTGTATGGCTTGGTTTCTTGAAAAAACTATGACAACTCGATAGGGGTACAATTCTCAATGTAACTAAATAGGGTTTATGGTTTAGGGTTTAGGGTTTAAAACCCTAAAACCCTAAAACCCTAAAACATTAAAAACCCTAAAACCCTAAACCCTAAACCCTAAACCCTTGAATTGATGAATCACCAATAGTTGGTAAGAAGAACCATTAGTTGTTTGAGAAGTAGATGGGTTGGTTAATGGATCAGCTACGAAGTTGTGAAAACATTAGGAATAGAGGAGTTAGTTGTAAAAGATGTAGCGGAAAAAGTGGTGGATGAGGAAATGACGAAAGAATAAGTGGTAGTGGTGGTAGATACCTTAACTAAAATAAGGACATCATTGGGTTGATACAACATATTATAGGTCTTGAATGGTGAAGGTTTGGTAGGAATGGTATAGTTGTGCCCTTCATGTTCAAATTTTAAACAATGGTGTAAGGTTGAAGGAACACAACCCATGACACGAATCTAGGGTCAGCCAATTCACATGTTGTACTAGATTTCCCCCTCTAAGACATAAAATAATTTAGAAATGGTATAGGGTCGACACGAATGTGGATAATGATGGTGCTAAGGAGGAATTCATGGAATCATTTAATGAATGTAGCATAACCGTGTTATTATGCATCTAATTGGAAGGGTTGTGCATTTTGTTATACGCATGGAAGGAAATGATGTTAATATTGGCACCTTCATTGATCATAACGCATCAAACATGTATATTATCAATGTAGATGGAAATAAATAGGGTGGGTGTAGACACTAAAATTAGGTCACACTCCCCTTTGGTCCCTTGACAAATAAACACCCTTCATCAAATTAACCTAGCCATGGCCCCCTTCACCCCACTAATATTAATTTAATTAATTAAATTAAATTAATTCATTATCCTCGCTATATTTATTATTTAAATATCTTAATTTAAATAATATCCACACATACACTTCACCTAGACACCTCACCAAGCCAACTCAACCTAATACCTACTCTTAGTAAGTTTCCATAACTAACTCGAGGCTTACCCAAACCCTAAAAATCAATGCCTACATTCTCTCTAACTACATTCCCACATGCTTACAAGAAGCTCCTAGTCTAATCAGTGGGTTAATGGCACGAGATCCGAGGAAATTCGAGAACTCCTAGTTTAGTAAACCTAGGAAACTGACCTTGACCAACGCCGCTTACCCCTAACCGTCACCGGTTGGCCGAAACCACCGTTGGTTACCCTTTTAACCCTAAAAACCCTTATTCGAAGGTTGAAACAAGGTTAACGAAGGTTGGAAAAAGATTGGAAAAGTTGGCAAACATTAGCACATCCCAGAGAGATATCACATCTTCTGAGAGTGAATTCCAGTGAGAACACACATGCAAGGAAGGAGATCAAACATCTTTTCCTGCACAGCCATCCCAACAATGATTTGATCTAACCAAGCAAAGAGGAATGTACATGCAGCCCATGCAGAAGCTTTCCTTCAGTTGGTGACCACCTATAGCTTTCAACCTCTCATTAGCACCTCCATCCCTCACTCACAGGCATCTAGGACCAGAATCCAAGTAAGTAAACGTTATACTTCTCTGGTTCACTTCTATTTTATCATTATATTATCATCTTTTGTTTACCTACCCACCCATTGACCTCCTCCAACACTCACCTTTCCATATACCCATTAAACCATCACCAAATCCCTCCCGAATCATCCAATACCTCATCTTGACCAACCAACTTCCTTTGTGCAATCACAAAGGAAACTTAAATCTTGTTCTATGGCATTCCCGAACTCCATAGTAATCGGAACCAAGCTTACACCCAACTGCCATCAATCACCCTTAACCGACATCGGTTACTATATTTTCCCATGTAGCTCGTAATAGTGACTTAGCCACCTAATTACCTTTAACCCTCATTCACCCGTGATCAACCTAAGACCTCTGCATTAGACCGGCAGAGACCCGAACTAGTTACTTGACCTTCGGATCCTATTCTAACCTAGCCTGTTAGATTAGATCTATTTCTTATTGTGTTTTAAGTGAGATACCTAAATCATTTTGATGTTTCACATAGAATGTTTCCGTTCTTAGAATAGAGTTGCTTCTATCCTTTCATTCTCTTGAGAAATAGATAAGGGTTAGGGCTAGGAGGAATACCTATTGAATGTTGAGAGGGTGTGCACGTACACGTAGAGAGAGATCAGATTGATTGCGAAGAACTCCTTTTTGTCTAGGAAGGACTACCTGCAAGTAAGAATACAAGACCACCAGATTTTAGTTAGACAATAAATGAGGGAACTGCCTTGGGCCCAGGAAATATTAGACTTCCTTTCGAAGGTGGTCAGTTCCCCTTTTAATACGAATTAACACAAATGATAATAAAGAAACTATTGTGAAATCACGATTTAGGTACCTCGTTACAAAGCAGTAGAGACTAAACTACCAATAATAAAATGTCACGTTGTTTGTTTGGTCAATGGTCATTGATACGTTCAACTCGAGTTACAGGGATAAACCAGACTGGATCTGAGGTTGTTAGGAGACAAATAGGTGAGAGGAAGGTTTTGGGTATAAGTCACAGTGACCGATGCCGGTCACTGGATAACCGACCGCGGTTAGAGAACCGCTGCCGGTAGGGGATAACCGACACCGGTAGGGTCAGTAATCTAGGCACTTCTGGATAGAGGTTGGTTGCAGGGTGATTGTGGGGTTTTTAAGACTGGTGGATGGCTGAGGGGAATAGTGAGATGATGGGGAAGACTCAGAGAGTGATAAGACTGTCTTCTGGGTAATACAAGGCTGTATGGATGAAGGTTAAGTGCAGGGTGCTGGTAGGTGGTAGATCTAGGAGTGAGCTTATAATTACTATCAATCAAAAGACTCAGGAAATGGTGCTTAGAAACATACAAGACACTACTTACTCATTCTTGATGAAGATTCAGGTCCAAGGAATGTGGTAGTGACAGTAAGGCTCAGTTGGGATGATCTGGTATTGGAAAACAAGCTAATGAAGCTATCCTCAGTCTTTTCCAATGCTTGAATGGGGGTGACAGCAATCCAGTGGCTCAGTTGCAGTCTTCGGCTTGATGCTCTTCTCTGCCAATGAATTTCTGGATCCTTTTTCAAAATGAGTTCCAGATCCTTTTTGTTTGTTGGGGAGGTCATTTACAGGGAACCGATGGCGGTTATGTAACCAACGGCGGTCAGTCGAGTAGGAACCGATGTCGGTTAAGTCAAAGTGGGCTATTTTTAGTAAAATAGCCAACTTTCCCTCCTTTTCTCCCGAGATATTAGTTGTGGGCTTGGTCAAGTCATTATTAGGTTGGTTTTGGCGCGGGTGAGGGTAATTAGTCATGGGTGTGGATGTAAACCAAGTTATCGGTCTTAATTAGGTTAGTTTAGGGTTCTAGGGCTAGGTCATGATGAGGTGGCGAAATGAGGTGGCGAGGTTTGAAAATGTGGATTTATTAATTATAAGGTAAGTAATAAATAATTGTGCAAGGTTTAGGTGGTGAGGTTAGGTTACGAAATGAGATGCGGGCACAGGTGTCGTAAGACACAAATTTGGTGTCTACATTAGTCCTTGTTGTCGTGTAGCTTTTCTTGTAAAGTCGCACCGACAATTAATAAGAAGTGATTTCCCTAGTTAAGGGTATAGGTAATCCCCCTCAAATCTATCATAGATTGAGGTGATGTGAAATCAGGGATAGGGTTGATAAAGGGTGAATGGTGTTGAGATGATGGTAAGATGGTGGGATAAGTTCAAGGAAGCAGACGCACGTTGAAATGCAGTAGTACGACCAGGGTACATGATTTGAAGAGCAAACAAGAAATACATAGGCAAAGGTCGATAGTTTATCCAAACAAGGTTGATATAATCCTGGTATCCAAGGCATAGGAAGTAGCTCCAGGGGATATAACGGGTAAGGTACAGGAATGTTTTAGGCATGTTCGGCAGTACCAAATGGTTGGTTTGGTTGAGATAAACGTCACGGTCTCGGTCTAGGAAAAGTTGGTCGACTGATCAAGTCAAGTATCCTAATCATGCTAAAACACGAACAGGTGAGCCTGATTGAACAAAAAGTTACATGATGGGTGGATAAAATTGTAATTGGCGGGTCTTGGGTGAGGTACGGAATTGGTGTGATCTTGGGTCGGGCCGATTGATTAGTGAGGGCCATGGGGCAGGCCTGATTGGTTGAGGGCGGCCTTGGGTCGGGCCTGATTGGGTGGTTGCGGCCTTGGGTCGGGCCTGATTGGTTGGGTGCGGCCTTGGGTCAGGCCTGATTGGTTGAGGGCGGCCTTGGGTCGGGCCTGATTAGGTGGTTACGGCCTTGGGTCGGGCCGGATTGGTTGGTTGTGGCCTTGGGTCGGGCCTGATTGGTTGGGAGCGGCCTTGGGTCGGGCCTGATTGGTTGGGTGCGGCCTTGGGTTGGGCCTGATTGGGTGGTTGCGGCCTTGGGTCGGGCCGATTGTTTGAGCGGCCTTGGGTCGGGCCTGATTGGTTGGGTGCGGCCTTGGGTCGGGCCTGATTGGTTGGGTGCGGCCTTAGGTCAGGCCTGATTGAGGTCAAAATAAGGCTAGTCAGCAAAGCCAGGGGTAGGTGATGGGGAAAAAGTGGAGATTGGTGGATAAGGGTAGGAGTTAGGTGAAGGAAGTAAATAACCGATATCGGTTATGTGTGACCGATATCGGTTCAAGACCGATACCGGTATTATAGGGCGCAAAATAACCGATATCAGTTCTAGGCCAAAACCTATAAAAAGAAAAATATGGCATGTCATTATCACTTTGCGAATTTGAGTGCCCAAACTTAGTTGTCTGAGGTGGGAAGTGATTTTGTTAATTTTTGGGCTGAGGTGGCATTATTTGAGTGGAGGAGTGAGTGGTTGGTAGACCCCAGCGATCAGGAGGCAGAGTTTGATTGGTGGAGAACCCAGCTGAGGAGATTTGGGGCCATGGCACAGCCAGGAGGAGTAGGAGGTGCTGGACTAGCTGGAACACCACCACCTATCCCACCATGACGACGTGTAGTCGTACCGGTAGGCTCTGAGCTCTTACCTATGTGAATTTAATGAGTTTAACTTAGATGTGGGTTTTGGGTAGGAATCCTAATTTTAATAAAATAAGGAATGAATGGAGGTAATGTGTAAAATGGAGTGGGTAGGTAGGCTAGTTAGGCCAAAACGGCAGGGTGGGTAGGTTTTTAGGGTTTTCTTGTGGGTAAAAGGGGAGAAATAGAAAAAAATAGTTTTTGCGGGCCGTTTTGGGTTCGGCCCCGGAATGGGACAGTGACCGATGTCGGTCACTAGGCGACCGACATCGGTCACTGAATGTGTGTAGAAATTACTTTGTGGGTAGACCGGTGTCGGTCATATGTCGACCGGCGTCGGTACGTAAAATGCGCTTGGGGGGCCGATGGCGGTCAAGGGTGACCGGTACCGGTCTGCATGGGCAGGATTTGTTTGTTGTTAGAGTTTCGTCTTGTTGTTTTGTGTTTTTGTTTGGGGGTGAAGGGGGAGGGGTAGAGGTGATAGGAAGGGTGATTGGGGTGGGGAAATGGGGTTGATGGGGGTTGGTTTGGGTAGGATAGATTAGGTGTTGGGTATGAAGTAGGAAGTGTTAAATTGGCGGGGGTATAGTTAGATGGCTAGAGTAGATCGGGGTGGTTGGTAGGGTGTGAGATAAGGAAAGGGGGTATCGTAGATGTTATAGGGTAAGATAGGTGGGTGTAGATGTGTGTTGTAGAGTCGGGTTGTGGTTGGGTGGGTAAGTGGGTATAGAGAGTTAAGGTAGGTGTTTATTGTAAAGGGTAGGCCTGATGAAGTGGGTTGTTTTTGCAGGCACGCCAGTAGCTCACGATGCGGGATCGGATGCCCCCGCTATTGAGGTGGATGCGGCCACATGTGTCCGCAGCGTAGTGGGGCATCATGCGAGAGGTTGGACTTGATGGAGTCCAAAGGTGGTATAAGGCTATGGATAAAGACCACAACCTGATGGTTGCCCTCATTGAGAGATGGGATCCGGCAACCAATGTCTTCCATCTCCCTACTGAAGAGATGACAATTACTTTAGAGGATGTATATCACATCCTGAGACTGCCGATCGTAGGTGAGACAGTGTTCTAGGTGGATGCGAGACAACGATGGACAATATCCTACATGTATTCGGGGATGCAGCTCCATTGTTGACCTATCACAGTGCGACCATTTCCTATGGCGACATGTATCGCGCACACCGATAGGAGACACGGCTTGTTGTGTTGATAATGATAGGTATCACTTGCTTCACCCTCCTAGACTCAGAGGGAGGGCACTTCCCACGGGCTTTGATGGGAGTTTTGCATGAGATGGTAGAGGAGCATACATGCTATGCCTGGGCACCAGTATCCGTGTGCAAATTATATAGAGAGTTGTGGGGTTATCGCTGTATGAGGCGATTCGGTATTTGCTCGACATTTTGTTACACTCGCTGGGCATACGAGCATACGGCGATTCGGTATTTTCTCAACATTTTTGTTACACTACTAGGAATATGAGCACATCATCTGTATATGACCAGTAGGGCTGCCCCAGCAGCCAGGGCCACAGATTGTATATAGATATGGATTTTAGAGGTGGTTGGGGGTAGTGGGCCACCACGAGCGGTGATCACAGATCGGGATGTGGCCTACTACCGTCATATGTTGGAGGACTTGACCGCAAAGAGACATTATATGGAGGCCCTACAGAGGCCATCAGCCCCGAGGAGGAGCCCGAGCACGAGATGCGCTAGATTCAAAGATAGTTTCTGGATAGTGGATGGAGGCCCGAGGAGTATGAGCAGATACCCATGAGAGGGTATGACGGCAATGGGCTTGCGACAGGATGAGCCACCTCCCTTCCCACAGTACCAAAGGGATGATGTAGAGGCCCCACTACCTGCACCGCAGCCAGTTGACCCCAACTGGGTAGCAGAGAGACCGGCTGATGATACAGTGGATGATGCCGGAGTGACAGGGGCCTTTTTGGTTTGGTGGGCAGGGGAGAGAGCAGCCAGGAGAGCACAGCCCACACAGCCAGATTTGGCGGCTGTTATAGCAGAGAGGGACCGGCTCTCGGATAGATAGGTGCAAAGTTATTACAGGGGCTTTATTGTTGTACAGCACGATTGGGGTGCTACAGGGGCAGTTAGCCTAAGCACAAGCTCAAGCATAGCCGCAGGCACCGGTACAGCCACAGAACCACCACAAGCACAGTACACCCAGATAGGCACCCCACGTGCACAGGTGGTGTACCGGCAGGATAGGGGCCACTACTATTAGGAGTCGGGGACCAGCCCCAGCAGCCATGGTGGCATGGGCCCGCTATATGGAAGTGAGAGTGGATGCCAAGTATTATGAGGATGTCCTCGATGGTACCGGGCTGACTATCAGCCATATGCGGTGCACAGAGCCGAGACATCCTAGAGCCAGAGATCCCAGGAGGCGCAGCCACGCCCCGGTGGGTCTCGTTAAGGGAGGAGGCGAGAGCCAAAGATAGGGACCAAGGGAGACAAGCCGAGGTGGTGGAGAGAGCCGAGACATCCCAGAGAGGCGATGAGTTTTGATATTGGATATAGACACCGGTCTGTGAACCAGATATGTATATAGAGGCCTGCGTGCCCACATATGATTTATTTATTTATTCATTTTTGTTGTATATACCGCCCGTGAGCCGAGTATATTTTTGACATGAGAGACCGGCCTGCGAGCCGAGTCGAGATTTTGACAGGGATAGCGGCCTGCATGCCAGCTTTGTATTATTTTTAGATCACAGAGGCCCCCATGTAGGGCAAGTTGTATATTTTGACATTGATATATATAGATGATGATTTTGATCCACATGGTGTGTAAAAAAAATGTCTTATGTGTTTTGTCGATGGTTTTTGAAATTTAATGTATATAGATGATGAGTTTGATCCACATGGTGTGTATAATGATGGGTTTGATGTATATATTAAAATGTCGCATGTATTTTGTCGATGGTTTTTGAAATTTAATGTAGATAGATGATGAGTTTGATCCACATGGTGTGTATAATGATGGGTTTGATGTATATATTAAAATGTCGCATGTATTTTGTCGATGGTTTTTGAAATTTAATGTAGATAGATGATGTTGATGAAAGTGTGATGATATGTATATGTGTTGATGGGATTTTGATGACAAATATTGATAATGATGTCGTTATGTAGGAAAAAGAGGTGGGCGCCACCAAAAATTTGCAAAAAACGAAGAAAAGGCCTAGGTTAAAGCAAAGGGAGACATATGACCAATATCGGTTAGCTAACCGATGCTTTAGTAGATATATGACCAATACCGGTTAGGTAAGCGATATCGCTTATGCTAAACAAGCTTTTCTAAAAATAGAAAAAGCTTGGGAGACAACTTGAGTTCTTATTTTTAGAGGCATGCAATAAGTTAAATACGAGAATGTGACGTTGTTTGACAACCGATACAGGTAATTACATGGGAGAATTGAGTGATAAGGAAGAAAGAGATAGGTAAAGTGATTGTGGACTGAGATTAAGAAGGCGAAAGGCAAGTGATATTAAAGAGGGTGGTCGAGCTAACCTTGGGAGGCCCCATGTCTCCTAAGTGCTGCCTACATAGCCCATTGCTCAAAGCAAGGAGGGGCCTCAGATCCGATGTAGTTCTCCCTTAGGACCAGGGAGAGGCGAATTCAGGAAATTTGGTTGTGGTTAGACAATTTGTTGGTTGGTAAAAATATTGATATTGGTAGGGTAATGTTGTTGGTGTTGGTAAGGAATTGGCGATGTTGGTGTAGGTATAGGTGAAGTGAAAGTTAGCTTACCCAAGTAGTAGGGAACCGTGTCCTGATTAAGGTCAACACATAATCCTAAATTTGAGTAAAAGAGGCAAAAGTGTCCCGTAGTTGAGAAGAGCTAAACAAACCACATATTAACATAGGATGAGCTTGAATCCCTAGGTGCCTTGCATAGGCGAGAAGTCGATAGGTGAAAAGAGTTGTATAATCACAATATATCAGATATACGTCACGTCCCTTGAGTTTTGTTGCTTTGACGAATGGTGAGGTGAGGTGGTTGATATAGTTGGGGTGCAGAGAACTTGTTATAAGGTGATTATTCTGACGAAAGAGAACCAAACCTAAATAGACAAGTCCATGACTCAAAAGTGCTTTGGAATACTACTTTTTACTTTTCTGGATATAGACTGATCGATGTGGGAAGTCTACATGGGATATGTATTTTTTTGTTCTTGAGGTCTTCATGAAGCTGATCAATGCGAGAAGCTTCTGATAAAGGCTGACTTTGTATAGCTGTCCTTCAAGGGAGTAGTCTATTTATAGTAGCAGATGCGGTTTTTGTGTATAGCTGTCCTTCGAGGAGCAGTCTATTTATAATAGTAGAAGTGGTTTTGCACATAGCTATCCTTCGAGGGAGCAATCTATGTATAACTTAGAGGTCTAGATGTCTGTTTGGCATGAAGCATCTAGTTTTGTAGAAAGTTTGACTCAAGAATATCCCATAAGCGTATAATTGAGAACATGTTATTTTGATACTTTTAAGTCATGGACCAGACTAAAAAGGGGAAGGCATCTTTAAGAGGAGGTGATGACCAAACCATGTGTGCTTGATTCTATTTTGAGCTGCATGAAACAAAGTGTATGAGGTGGTAAACGAGCTCAAGGGACGAGCGCAAGGTAGATAAGAAGTGATATAACACTAAATTCAATAGTAGAATGGTCGAAGATGCAAGGCATTAAGGGGTTCAGGCTCAGGTTTACCATTAAGCGAAGCTAAATGATAAGTGCCTGATCTATAAGTGTGAGTGATAATGTAAGGCCCAATCCAATTTGGAGAAAATTTGCACGCTTGCTCTTTTCAAGTTTGGTTACATGTTGATTCTCTTTGAGGATAATATCACCAACCTTAAAGGTACGCTCATGAAGTCACTTATCATAAGCACGCTTGATGCGCTTTTGATAGATTTGAAGGTGGTCAAGAGCTGTAAGATGACGCTCATCAAGAAGCTCCAATTGGGCTAACCGCTCTTGGCGGAAATCATCATTGGTGAGAATATCCTAGAAGAGATATTCTTAGGGAGGGTATTTGTATTTCGAGAGGCAAGACAGCCTCGGTACCATATACCAAAGAAAATGGGGTGGCATTAGTGGAGGTATGAATGCTGGTACAATAAGCCCAAAGGGCAAAGGGGATGTGATCAGGCCAATTTTTTCCAAAATCGTTAACGAATTTCATGAGAATTTTGGTCAGGGTTTTGTTAGAAGATTCAGCCTGACCATTTGCTTGTGGATAGTAAGGTGATGAGAAGCTAAGTTTGATACCAAAGTTGTCACAAAGGTCTTGTAGCAACTTATTTTTGAAAGATTTTCCATTATCTGTTATCAGGTGATGAGGAACACCAAAACGACAGATAATGTGATGGTTGATGAACTCTACAATTTTTTCTTTTTTGGTTGAAATGAGTGGAATGGCCTCCACCCATTTAGTGTAATATTCGGTTGCTGTGATTATCCAACGGTGACATTGCGAAGAGGGCGGGTGAATCTCACCAATAAGGTCTAAACCCCATTGTGAGAAAGGCCAAATATCTCATGCGACCTGTAGCGGATGGCTAGGAGTATGTTGAAGGTTGGCATGTTGTTGACACATAACACAATACTTAACATATTCGTAGCAGTCATTATTAAGAGTAGGCCAATAATAGCCTAGGCGAAGGATCCGTTTGGCCATGGCAAGGCCACTAAAATGTCCACCACAAATACCGTCATGGACTTGTTGGATGGTATAGGTAACCTCCGCGCCGGTTAGACATCGAAGGAGGATGCCATCAAAGCCATGTTTAAAGAGGAGTCCCCCCATGATGACATAATGAGAAACACTTTTAAGAAAATCACGTTTGCCATTACTAGTAAGGTCAGGTGGGAAAACAGAGGTTGTAAGGTAGTCGTGAAGTTGGTGATACCAGGTATCCTGCGAATTGGTAGACACATGATTTATCATACAAACATCCGGGGCTGAGTAAGATGGGGCAAAGAGTTGTTGAACCAAGACAAATATGTCAGAGTCAGTTGGTGAGGTAGGAATTTGTGAGGCCAAGCAAGCCATAGTATCCACAAATTTGTTAGTTGAGCGGGGAATGGTTTGGATAGAATAATGAGTAAATAAGGTCAAAAGTGAATCCACGTAATGTTTGTACTTTTGAAGTTCCTCATTTTTACATTGGTAGATGCCCATAACTTGATTGAATACCAATTGAGAGTCGCCAAAAATGTTAATAGATTTTACACCTAAGTGTAACGCAACCCAAGACCCAAAACAAGGGTCTCGTATTCCACTGTATTATTAGTGCAGGGGAAATCGAGCCAGAATGAAAGAGGCATAGGTTCAGCATCTAGAGGAATGAGAACAACGCCAGCCCCTCCACCGCGCTGGTATTTGGATCCATCGAAGAAGAGGGTCATTGAATACGACTCCTCATTGAGTGAAAGAGTGGCAATGAGTTTGTCAGGGAAAGTAAAATTAGTAAACTACTCCCCAGGTAAAGGGGCTACCGCGAGTTGGTCTGCAATAGTTTGTCCTTTGATTGATTTCTGGTGTACAAATTCAAGGTCGAGGTTGGCAAGGAGCATAAGCCATCGGGTGATGCGTTGGTTTAGATGAGGTTTGGCGTACATATAATGAATGGGGTCCATGTTGGTGATGACAAAATTTTGTGATTCAGGAGGTAGTGTCGGAGTTTGGTGGCCACGAATGATAGGGCTAGGCACAACTTTTCTACATGTGTATACCTAGTCTCGTAATCCACAAGAGTATGACTTATGTAATAAACAGCTTGTTCTCGATGCTCGGAGTCACGATGTGCGAGCATGGCTCCTACAACATGGTCGGTGGCAGAAAGGTAAAGGTAGAAAGGGCGATCGTCTTGAGGTGGGATAAGCATGGGTGGCTGCAAGAGATAGGCTTTAAGAGCCTCAAAGGCCTGGTGGCACTCTTTGCTCCATTGAAAGACAATGTCCTTTTTAAGGAGATGATGGAAAGGTTGACATCAATTCAAGAATTGTGAGATGAAACTTCGAGATAGATTGGAGTTTTCCCCGTAAACTACGCAATTGTTTGAGGTTAGTGGGTGGGGGCATTTCTAGGATAGCTTTGAATTTAGCTAGATCGACTTCGATGCCACATAAAGAGACAATAAAACCAAGGAGTTTTCTTGAAAGGACACCAAAGACACATTTCTTTGGTTGAAGACGAACACAAGATGATTTAACAAAGATCGAAAATAATGGTTAAAACATCAAGATGTTCACTGCGATGTTTAGATTTCCCAAGAAGATCATCGACATAATCCTCAATGATAGTGTGCATAATGTCATGAAAATGTAAGTCATAGCCCACTGATAGGTCACACCAAGCATTCTTAAGGCCGAATGGCATGACACGATAGCGAGAAGGTTCCCAAGGAGTTATGAAGGTGGTTTTATGTTGATCAGCTGGGGCTACCAAAATTTGATTATATCCCGAGAAGCCATCCATGAGAGAAAGCATCTCATGGCCCGTAGTGAGATCAACAAGTTGATCAATACTTGGTAGGGGGAATTCATCTTTGAAGCGAGGTTAAGGTCCCGTAAATCCGTACATATCCGAACTCCCCCCGTTGCTTTAGTAATATGTACGATGTTAGAAATCCATTGAGGATAGTCAATAGGTAAGATGAAGGAAACGGAAAGGAGTCATTGAAGCTCTTCTTTGACCAAGAGGGCAATGCATGGATGCATTTTTCTTAGTTTCTATTTAACTAGTTTGGAATCAAGTTTCAGGGTAATGTTATGGACAGCAATGTCAGGATCAATTCCTGGCATGTCAGCGTAGGACCAAGCGAAAGCTTGGTTGCGGTCACAGAGGAAAGTAGTGAAGGCCGTTTGTTCTGATGCGTTAAGGGATTGTCCAATCTTCACAATGTGAGGATCATCCTCTGTGTGGATGTTGATTTCTATAGTCGACTCATTCAACATGGTTTGAGTTTCAGATGGTAAGGCACATTGAATATAAGAGTCATCCGCACCAAGGTAAGTGAGGATGGAGTCGTCATCTTGGCACTCAACAACATTAATTGAAGGTGAGTCCTCTTCGATCATGTCTGGATACAGAAGGGGAAGAGAAGATGGGTCTTCATTATTGCGTTGATAAGTGAGAGGACCCAGGAAGATAGTGTTTATGAAAAAAAAAAGTTAGGAGGGATAGATTCAGGGTCTATCGACTCTATGGGTGACGATGGAAAAATGGGTGATGATGGTTCGGAAGGGGTGACGTCGTCATCTTCCCGGATACAACTGACATGAGGTTTCTTTGGTGTAAGTGTTTCAGAGAATCCAAGACCACGATGATCTTTGTGTTTGCGTGTAGTCACAGGAATGATTGTATGTCAGCCTTGTTCATAAAGACCAAAACCAAAACCTTTCCAAGCACAGCGAGTCAAGAAGGTGAGGGAAAACGATGATTTGTCAGGTATTGAAAATCGGATTGGAAGGGAACCACACCAAGGGGAGGTTCAGGGGTAATGGAGGATGCGTCAACACCGCCATACGTTAGGTTGGTGTGGAAACTAGGTGGTCCATGGAGATTACTTCCCCACGACAGCCGTAGGTTTGATGCGCATGTAATCGTCCATACTCCGTGGGGTATGGAAAGTGCTAACATTATATAGGTGATACTCCCCAACGTAAGGCATTGAAAAACATCTACTAAGGGATCTCGAGGTCGATGTTATCCGTGGGGAAGGAAGTGGTATTTATGGCGGTGGTTTCATTGGTTGAAGGTGTAGGTGCGGTTGAGGTGGATGCTTGAGGTGTGGTCGAAATAGATGGTTGGGTTGGATGAATGGGTGTCTTGACTGGTACAAGCACATAATTAGGGAGATATAACATATTGCAGGTTTTGAAGGGATGAGGGTTAGCTTTTACGGTGTAGGACTTCCCTCATACTCAAATTTTATGAATCTATGTAAGGTGGAGGGAACACATCCCATAGCTCGGATCCAAGGCCGGCCTAACAACATGTTGTATTGGAATTCTCCCTTAAGGACATAGAAGAGTTCAGGTAAATTACGTGGCCCTACATGAATGTTAAGGATCACAATGCCTAAGGTAGAAGTAATAGCATCATTGAATGAATGCAACATGGTGGGGTAGTAGCACACATGCAAATAGAAGGGATATTCATTTGTTGGAAGGCTTTGGAAGAGATGATGTTTAGGCTAGCACCTCCGTCAATCATAACACGTCGTACCCGAATGTCCCGGATGTAAGCTAAGATGAAAAGGGCGAGGTCAGTATCTTCTGCACCAAAGTCAACAATATCGTCTTCAAGAAACCGACAAAGCAGCCGGTTTTTCCGTACGGTGGCGAAGTATGGTAGATTGTTTGGTGAGAGAAGCAATGTGGTTGGGTGTTAAGATGGTGGTAACAGGAAAGGTTTCGTTAGGTAAGACCTCTATGCCTTGAAGGATTTCAACAAGAGCTTGGCGATGAGATTTAGAGGTTTGAATGAGATCATACAGTGTCATTTTTGCAGGTGATTGGTGAAGTTGTTTGATCATGGTTCGGTGGGAAACTCCATCAGAGATGGGGTAGGTAGGTCCATGAATAACCACTTTAGGTGGTGGTGCAATCGGGATGGTGGACGGAGAAAGAGAGGCCGCAGGTGTGCTTTCTTTAGCTTTCCCATTGTTTTTCTGCCTTGAGTAAAAACACTAATCATGTTGATCTCGTGAACATGAGAGGAGGAAGATGGTAGGGATAAGTCATTGTCTTCAAGAGGTGGGGTTGTAATAATGATAGATCTTGGTGAGGTAGGGACAGGTGGTATAGGAGAGGGGATTGAAGCTAAAGGTTTCTGTTAGTGCAAAATTACAGCACCCCTGGACGCTGATCAGATTTCTAGGTTGATCACTCTTGCATCCAGTGTAATTGCACAACATGGAAACCTCTCTCCAAGTGTGGGACTTGGAAACTGAGAGAGGAATCTCTAGATTAGAGGCTGGTTCCTCAAACTCCTCTGATTTAGATCTATATTTTGCAAAGCTACAGAGGTCTAGATCCTAATCCTATTCTAACTTGCAAGGAGACAGGGGTAGAAGTGCAAAAAATTGAAACTAACTAAAGATGGTGATGCACCAAAAAGGAGTGGTGAAACATATTAGTCATGCAAATAGACACAGACCAAGGTTCACAACATAAAAACATACACAGACTGATAATGTATAATTTAGCATCTGAAATCAAGCAAATAATACAAACAGAGGATTGAAACCCATTCACAGAGCTTGCATTATCAATTTAATATCAAAATACGCATTACACCCTCAGAGAGGTAAAGAAAACTGTTACAATCCTTGGAGAGGTCTGATACTTCATCAATCCCTTGAAGAAGGTGAAAGAAGAAGTCTGCTATGCCCAAAAATGTTCCTCCGTTTGAAATGAGCCCAAAACTGGCTTTTAAAATGCAAGGGTCGAACCCAGGGAATAGGAGACGTACAAAGGCATGGGAGCCCATTGTTTCTTGACTGCAGTGTATTAAAACAGCATGGAGGACCTTACAAACCCATACCCTGTCATTTTGACCGGATTACAGGAGAATGCGACCCATTCTGCATTAACTCTGGTCGCTGGAATGTCATTTCCGGCCATGAATACGCGTCAGAGCCATTTCTTGATTTTTCTCCCTCCAGACTGCTCCAAAACGCAATATTGACCTCGGAATCATGTAGAGAATTTCACCAGCTTTCCGTTGATATAAAGAACGTGCAAATCCGAGCTCTGGATCAAAAGTTATGGCGATCTGAAGATCTAGGGCACAAAACAGGCGAAAGCGTGTTTTGAAATCCTTTCCCGCGCTCTGCCACCTGGACGACACGTGGGACGTGCTGATTGGACGAGCAATTCTCTCTCCTCCGTCTTTCGCGGGCTTTCATTTTGAAATTCACTTGTGGGGCCCTTAACTGGACACGTGGCGCTATTTCATTGGTTCGGGCTGACCTTTTAAAACTTGCCCTTTGACCTTTTTGACCTTTTTTCCCTGAGACACGTGGCGGCTTCTGATTGGTTCTCGGCCCTGCCGGCTTTTTCGCGCCCTTCGCGTCCTTTTGTCCCAGACATCCCAATTGCTTAGTGCTCCTTGTGCTGATTTCGGCCGAACCGGCCGGTTCGCGTCCATTTGTCCCGGATGTCCCAATTGCCTTCGGACTGTTTTGACCTCTTTCGCCCGGTTCGGCCGGTTCGCGCCTTTTCGGCCCGCTTGTCCCGAACTGTCCCTCTCAGCAGTTAGTCGATTTTCTCTCGGTCGAACCGGCATTTCACGCCCGCCGCGTACTTTCATCCCATTTGTCCCATTTTCTTTTGGACTGCCTGTGCTCATTTCGGCCGAACCGGCCGGTTCGGGCCTTTTTGTCCCAAACGTCCCGAGCAACACTTAGCCAATTTTTCTTCCTCTTTCGGCCGGATCGGCTTTTCGCGCCCGCCGCGTACTTCTGGCCCGATTGTCCCAAATGCAATTTGGGCCGCCTAGAGGCTTTTCGGCCGATCCGCTTCCATTTGTCCCACTTGTCCCAAATGCTACCTTGAGCAGGACTTAGCCAATTTTCACACTCTTTCCTGGATCAACCTATTTGCCTTTCTGCAACTTTTTGCATTTTCTCAGAGCTTGCTCCCTGTTTCTTCGGCCAGGGGAGTTAGAAAAATACCTGAAGGGACCCTAGAAACCTGATTTTGCTCTGAATCAATCAATTTGCTTGGGATTTGAATCTTCTGATGCATGTTATCAAAATTTACCCTAGGGGGTGAATTTTGGATAACAATTTGGCGACTCAGCGGGATCATCTGCCTGCTAGATGGAAAGACCAGTTGCCTGAAGCAATCCATTGGGCATGGAGTCATCAAATATTCTGTTAGAATCCAAACTGACTCAGAATGTGCAAGGGGGAAGATGGAATGTGACCTGATGAAAGCAAAGACATGCTAAACATCTCCATGGACAGCAAGTTGTGCCAAGGCACTTAGGGAAAACAAAACTAACCTACAGCAAAACAATGTGCACAAGCACTTGGAGGAAAGAAAATCTAATCTAATATCTACAGGTGTAGTGAACCTCCCTCTAGAAGCAACGCTTGAGATAGATTCCATTTACTGGAATCTGCAGTTCTTCACCATCCAATGAGGCCAATTGGAAAGCATTGTTGCTCTTGCACTTTGTGACCATGTATGGGCCACTCCAAATGGCATCAAATTTTAAATGCCTTCCTGTTTTGCTCGTCATTCACATCCCATTTCAGCACTAGATCTCCTACTTGAAAAGATCTGTCTTTGGCCTTCCTATCAAAGGTCTTTTTGATCAAAGCTTGATCCTTTTCCATTGCTTGGGATGCCTGATCTCTGATCTCTTGCAGCTCCATCAACTCTGCATACCTCACCTCCATGGGCTCAAACTCTAGCAACTCTAGCTGTTTCATGAGTTCCAACGTTGGCAACTCAAGTGACATGGGAAAGATTGCCTCTCTTCCGTAGACAAGCCTAAATGGAGAGTTACCCGTGGATCTTTTGGGAGTTATCCTATCAGCCCATAAGGCTGATTTCAGTTTGGTATGCCAAGCCCTCTGATTCTCATCAAGAGTCCTCCTAATGATCCTCAGCAAGTTTTTGTTTGTAGACTCAGCCTGCCATTACCTTGAGGGTAATAGTTTGATGAAGTGCTCAGGTAAATCCCGTTCTTGACAGCCCACTCAGTCACTTTAGATCCGATGAATGCCAATGCATTATCAGAGACTATTGTAGCAGGTACACCAAATCTGGAAGTTATCCCTTCGTAAAAGTCCAAGATGCTAGACTCATTCACCTCTTTGAGTGCTATTGCTTCTGTCCATCTGGTGAAGTAGTCTGTGGCTGTCAAAATCCATTTGTGCCCTTGGCTCGAATTGGGATTGATGACTCCAATGAAGTCCAAACCCCACTGCATGAATGGCTGATCTACTGTAATTGGATGCAATGGAAGGGCAGCGAGTCTCTCTTTTCCTGTGAAGAATGCACAATTCTTACACCTCTTGATCCATGCATAGCAATCACTGAAGATTTTAGGCCAATAATAACCAGCCTTCATGATTTTCAGAGCTGTCACTCTTGGTGCAAAATGGCCACCAGCTGGTCCATCATGAAACTCTTTTAATACCCCTTGGATCTGACCTGTGTTAATGCATCTCAGCAGCACTCCATTCACGTCCTTCTTGAACAAAACTCCATCAATGATGGTATATGGAATAGCCTGCAATCTGAAATGTCTCCTCTTTGCTTTGCTCATTTCTGGAGGGCACAAGCCCGTCTGTAGGAAATGTATCATATTCTGAGTCCAACAGGGAGTGGACACATCATCATTTTCCTGTTTTTTATCATCTTGTAATAGCAGGACAGCGTCTTCTTCATCTTCTGGGTTGTCTGGTTGTTTGGAAGCGAGCTGCTCACACAAACCTTTGCCTCTTACCAGCTTGGTGATCTTGATCTCAATGTCATACTCCATGACACAAGGTGTTGTCCACTCACCTATTCCCCACTCTGATAAGAGTAAAATTTCAAAATTTTGAGTCTTAAGTGTTTTTCTCTGAGGTGCCTAAGTCGTGAAATTGAAAAAATCTGTGTTTTGGGTCATTTTGTGTGATTTTCGGGCCTGTCGGAACTTTTTGTCCCATCTGTCCCAAGTACGAAAATGCACTCTGTTCCCCGATCGGCCGAAATCCCCGAAGCTGTCCCATTTTCGGGCCCGTCGGAAAATTTTGTCCCAAGTGTCCCAAAACTTATTTTGCGTGTTGTTCCAATTTCGGCCGAATCATCCTTCCCGCGTACTTCGCACTTTCCTGTCCCAAATGTCCCAAAGTTTAAAAGTGCGAGCTTTCCATTTTCGGCCGATTTGCCCGAACCGCGTCCTTCGCGCAATTTTGTCCCAACTGCCCCATTTGAAAAAGTGCGAGCTTTCCCAATTTCGGCCGAGCCGGTCAAGTCGCGTACTTCGAACTTTTTGTCCCGAATGTCCCAAGTCCAAACGGGCCTTCGTTCCAATTTCGCCTAAACACCCGAATCGCGACTTTCAGCACATTTTCGTCCCATTTGTCCCAAATGCATTTGTGCGTCCTCTCCCTGTTTCTCCCGAACCGGCCGAGCCGCGTGTTTCGCGCATTCGCGTCTCACCTGTCCCAAGCATACCTAGTATCATTCACACTTAGTTTTTCCCGCTCGCTCCAAGTATGATATTTTTCAAATTGGTGGTTGTGTATTCAATGCGCATTAAAGTCATTTCTCTCTCCAAACGGCTATATAACGAGCATCCCCTTCGCATTTTTCGCATTGCTTCCATGCTATCTTTCGCTCAAACCCTTGCAATTTGAAAACCTGCGCAATTTCCCCTCCATTTGCAAATTCCTTCCAGAAGTCTAGGTTGCAGCTCCGAGACTATCAATATGAAGATCAAGTTCCAGGGACAGGAGCAAATTTCTCCGCTTGAATCTGTTGTTAGCAATATAGGGGATAGCAAAGCTCGTCATCTCGACTTCGGCGATTTTTGGGCAAGAATGATAGATGCAAACCCTACACCAATGGCACAGATGATTAATGATAGTGGTTTAGCTTTTGCGGAGGATTCCCAATCTCATTACAGTGTGCTGATACAATACTTTCATGTGGAGCTCACTTCGCCCCCGATTCGAGCGAATTGACAAATGTACATGGGGAACTCATTGCCAAGCTGGATGCTGCCGCCATTGGCGCTGCTCTGAGGATTCCGGAGATGGACAATGCTATAGTCGTCTCTCGAGATCAAGCACAGGCTATGTTCGACCAAGACAGTGACAAATACAAGGCGCGAGTGGCGAAGTCTTGGTTGAAGAACCCTAAGAAAGGCACTTCTCGCCTAACCAAAACCCTCTTCGAGCATTTCAACGAAGAACCGCTGACTTCATAATCTCGCTGCTCGGGTTATGGGTTTGCCCTCCACCAATGAGTTTCATTTCGGATGTGCCCGCCATCGGCATGGTGTGCCAGGGAACACAAAATATCAACCGGCGTAGATCATCGATGAATTTGGCCGAGTAGCTATCCAACGTCCAAAGCAAACAAAGAAGTTCTACATGACTTCATATCGATGTATACCCTAGCAAGATCATCAGCAAAGTGGTTTTGGTTTCTCCTATGTAGATGCACACAAAGATGATCCAGTGTATGCCTATTGCCCGCAGTTCACCTTGGAGACCAGCAACCGCAATTTCAGAAGGGTCAATGATGCTTTCACCATGTACGTGGTCAGATTGCTCGAAGGTGATACTGCAAGAAGGTTTTCAGATGAAGCCATGAACCTGATATCGCAGTATGGAGCCTATTTCATTCAATTCAGGAAATTCTCCTATATCAGGCTGGCTGGCTATGAGAGCACCCCTCTGCGGCTCCCCATGTTCTGCAACGACAAAATGGCCCTGATAGAAGTATGCAGGCAACTAGACAAGTTGCACAGAACTTGCAGAGACAAGAAGATTTCTGGCCTGCACTTTCCCATCTCTCTGGGAAACTACACGTGCAAAACAGCTCTAGATGCTCAGAACATAGAGAGAGCCCTGGTCCCTATCACTGTTCATTTCTTCAAGCCTAGAACCTGCTTTGACTTGAAGAAGTTCATTGAACAGAACCTCAAGATAATCTATCATCATAGGCGAGATACGTAAGACTACTTTGGCCGACAAGCGAGATGATTTTGAAGCCGTAAGAAGGCATTGTGGCAGTTCTCCTCCGCACCGATCCAAGAACTCGATGCTGTACCAAGTTCCTGAAGGTCTCCAAGATGACAATTCTGAGCTATACTCTTATGAGTATGAAAATGTGATTAAGCACACCCCTCTGGAGGACCTGGATTGGAACAAGAAAGAGAGAGATGATCTGGCTGAGATTCTTGCTCCAGGCTTAATCAAGACTAGGGTCTGGTTCAGTAAGAAGATCCGAGAATTCAAGAGGCACTCAGGAGAATCTAGCTCCAAGGATGATTCGACACCCATAAGAGAGGCATCAGTTCCAGAGTCTGGAACACCAGTGAAAACCCCTCCTGCCTCAACAGCTCGGGACCTGTAGAATCTACTCCTTCTCCATCTACCCGGGTATACAAGAAGAAACTCAAAGAGGTAAAGAAGGAGCCTGCAGAGAATGATCCTCCAAGAAAATAGGTAGAGTTGCCTATAGGGCCAGAGAACATCGTTGTTCTCGGTGCAAGTGAAGAAAGTGAGATGACAACTCTGTAAATGTTCCCGAAGATCCAAAGATAAGGACAAGGAGGTCCAGAGCACTGAACTTCTAGGTACTACTGATTCTTCTACTGCCATTGCCTCCAGTGCTCTACTTACGTCTCAGCTTGAGTCAACAGCTGCGCAGACCCTGAGTGTCATGAGCTCCTTGTCTCTGGGTCCCCTTGCTTCTCCTGCAGATTCTTCTTCCTCTTTTGCTTGGGTGCAACCTCTGGTTGACAAAAGGAAGAGAAAATCCTCCTCTCAAAGCTTGGGACCAAATTTTGATGCTGTAGCAGCCTTGTTGGGCACCACTCCTTCTCGTGCCAAGAAAGCCAGAACCACCTCCAGAATTGTGTCTGATGCTCAAGGTCAGCAATTCTTGGAGATTGCTAAGCCTACAGTAGACAAATCAGAATCAGACTTGCTAACATCTGACTTGGAGCTCTCAAGGATCCCTATGGGAGAGTCTACCCCTGAAGGTGAAATTCACAACCTCCAGGAAACAGTCACAAGAGTCATTGGAAGGGTAGAGAAAGGGCAGCAGACTATTGAACAGCTGGAAGAACAAGCCCAAGTTCTCACAAGTTTTATCAAGTCACTCTTGTCTAAGGACAAAGTTTTGGACCCTACCCCCTTGACTGCTCTACCGCCTCCTGTAATTCTAAGCCAAGATGAAGTGCAAAGTATTAAAGATATGCACAAGTATTCTGTCTATGGCAGAGCTATTGAAGCCATGGTGGATGACATGCTTGTTGCTGGGCTAAACTTCATCGATGAAGCTTTTAAACTACATGGAAAGGTAGACAATTTGCAACAGAAGCTATCCTCTACTATTGGGGTTATGGATAAAGAGCTTAAACTCTGGAGCAGTTGCATTGTAGACCTTCACCTCATGGGACAGACAGATGAGAACATCTTACTGGCGAACAAGATTTTCGATGATGCCAAAGACAATCTATCAAAATCTTGGGTCTACAACGTAGAGTGGAAAATCAAAGTCCTGGAGGAAGCTGTGGGAGAAATGAAGAACAGCTGGCAGAAGGGAGAAGCTTTCAAGACACTTGGCATTGCTTTCAAAGATATGCATTGTCATCTTCAAGATGAAAACTCAGTGCTTCCTTGTCCTGCAAGAAATCAAAGCTCGGTTGAGCTTTTGTCAAAGATCACCTATTCAAAGAAAGCTCCATCTCTAAGGAAAAGATGAAGGAAATTTGTTCTCTTCAGTCTGCCATTGAAGAAGCAAACAAAGATTATCATACTCATGTCGAGTTTGATAAAGAGATGGAGAAATGTCTAGGATTTTGGACTCAGTCTGCAGCCAACACGTCAGTCCCTCGTGGCAGAGATATAGCTGAGTCATTGAAGAAATTCAGGCAGCGGGTTCTGAAGATAGTGGGTCCCTCCCAGTAACCAGCCACCTGTCTCCTTCTCCTTTCTTTCCTCTTCTTCCCTTTCTTTTCGTATTCTTTGTAATCAGTTAAGGTATTGTAACCGGCGGTCCTTAACTATTCTTTAGTTAAAAGAAACGGTTACGAAGAGTAACTGACTTGTAAGCTATATAATGGCCTTTCCACGCCATTTTGAAGGGAGGAAGAACTTGGAATATTTGCTGAAAGTGTAAATAGCTCTTAAAGAAATCAATACAAAAGGGCTTTTCATTCTTTGTCTATCTAATTCTTGTTATCTCTGTGTTTTCCTTTAATATCGTGAAGATCATTTTGTTCCTAACTTGTTAGTCTCTCCGATCGATTGCATCTTGGTTGATTGCAAATACAGTGATCTTGTACAACCAAGAAGGAACTTTGTGTCCTTGATTAATAAATCTGAAGAAGGTTATTTATGGAACTTTGTGTCTTTAAATTTAATCTCATTCAGCCAACGCAAATGATCTTGTCTTAAATCCTTTGAAGCTTTGCATACACGAAGAATTATTCTGCTATCTATAATTCTGAAGGTTGTTATTCTGCTCATCTTCTTATTCCCTTTCCTCAGTCCTTGTGTAACTGATGATCCTTGTGGAAAGCACTTTCGTAATATCCAAGTTTAACCATAAAACAATGTTCTGTACATTAGTAAATAAGTTCGTTTCTGAATAAGGGAACCTCTCCCATTAAAGAGGAGGGACTTCTTGTCCCCATTATGTTGCTCTTCTAAAAAGTCCTATCTCGATTTACCTTGAACAGCTTTAAGCGACTCCACCGGGAAAATCGCATTCCAAAGATCGCATTTTTTCGATCATCCTTTGATCTCGGCGACTCTGCTTTCACTCGAGGGAGAAGGACCCTTGGTATTGAAGATTCTCGGTTTCAGCTTTTGGAGCAACAGGTTTTCCTTTCCTTCAAATAGAAGAACTCGTTCGACGAGCACTCCGCCTGTTCAAGATAGAAGTCCTACGGGTGGTATTCCTTCAGAGCCTGCTAGTCCCAATCTACGAGCTTTGATCCTTGCTGGTGTTAAAGTTCCCCTCCAAGCCATATTTCCAAGAATGGCGGCACAATTGCCATAATCAATGTGTCGGGCCCCTGGCCCTTACTCGGCCTTTGCATGAGTTACCTAGAGGTAACCGAAAGAACTTCCCCAAGTTTAGAGGAGA